>BLIW01000001.1:2500-627500 GCA_016586305.1 Ophiorrhiza pumila | reverse complement strand
TCTTCTTAATTAGAATATTTAGAAATGTACGTAGTGACTAGTGAAGAAGCATTCTTATTTAGGATTCGTGAACATTATCATTGATCAGAATAAATTAGTATTCTTGGAAATTTTGTTTGATTCTCTTTGTTTTTAGATACGACAACTATATAGTCCATTACTAAATAAAAAACTGCTCTTCGATTCCCCTACATTAATGATTTCAACATTGAATTCTTATGCATATTTTTTGTTGCTATTTGAGCAGTGCTGCAATGTTAATCTTATTGAAATCCACATACATGTGTATTGTCGAATTTTCGACTCTTTTGCTTCTCATTTCCCACTGTGTTTTTCTAATTATATACGAAAAGAAAAGCAGTGTTTTATTTGTATTAATTTCATCTCAAAGGGCTTTCAAATTAAAAGACGATTTTTTTTTTTTAAATTTTAAACTGCTTCTAATTTTGGAAATTTAACTGTCTATAAACTTGAATAAACATGAATAGACATAACTTCTTCTCTTGTTTCATACTATTGATCACATCACTTTTAGGAATTAAATCATCACAATAAGTACTGTTCAGGATTTATATGATCATATTGCATTTTGAATGTTTATTCAAGAAAATCACTACAGCTTCTAATTAAAGTTGATCCACACACTAATTCTGAACAATCCCTACAGCAAAATATTTTGTTGAACCCTCCATCACAGTTTTTTCTAACTTTGAACACATTATTGATGGTGGTATACAAAATGGACATGCTCCTGTTTTGCTATCTTTTTTTTTTTTTTTTTTTGGTTTATTTTACCATAATATATATGTTATTAAAATTAATGGAACATTAATTAATTTGCATGATTTTTAATATTGAATCAATCAGAGAATCAACTAACGTTGTGCTAAATTTTGCAGGATGGATGCATGGTTGGTTATATTGGCAAATGGCAATGCATCATCACCTAAGAAGTCTTGGGTTTTTGGTACTCTAATTTGTCTCTTTTCCCACACTTTGAAAGAATTAAAGATATATACTCAACTTGCTGTTCACAAATCACAAGCCTAAATTGTCCTTCATCCACTGTATATATGAATATATGATCCTCAGTGACAACAAAATTTTCTCCACCAACCGAGCCAGCTCCACTATCATGGGCCTTCGTGCTATGATTTTATGAGAGCTGAGGAGATAGTAATGAAGAACAATTTATCATCATACGGCTTATTTATGAATCATAATTGATTCACTAAAGTTTCGTGATTGTTGTTGTTGTTGTTTTTTTTTTTTTTTTTTTTTTTTTTTTGGGAATAGCGATGACATTTTTGTTCCTGAAAACGGTGACTTTATGAGAAGGACAAAAACATTTATTTCTTTAAATTGATAGTCTTTTGTCCATTAAAACTTTTGATACATAATACTAGAAATATTAGAGATTTGCTCATTATTTTCTTCCATTACATGTACTCCAAATTGACTAATTGTCAATACTTCATTATATTAACAAAAGCTCTCAATTTTACTTTACTGAATTGGTCATGGGATCCGAATTGAATTTTTGAGGACTTAATTATCTGATGACAACGAAGAATCTCTTGAGGAATCAATCCATTTGATTTTAAATTTAAAAGTTAATGAAGTTAAATGTTATTGTTGAAACGTTAAGGAGTACTGAATGGGAGATAGAGTAATATATAATTCAAGAAAATTTATTGTATTTTACCTACAATATTATACACCAACATTCATAACAGGTCAAACAAATTAACTATGGGAAACGTTTCGATATTCTTCTTGATGGTATTTTTTCTCTTTAGGTTATGCTTACTTAGATATGTACCTATACATGGATTTTGACACAACTTGCACATTTAATGAAAAGATATTTAATTATTTTCCAAAATTTTTGTATTTCCAAATATATGGAAATATATTTTATGTTGATTTTGATAAAATTTTAGGGTAACAATGATTCCTCAACTTAATTGGAAGTACGTATTTTCTGGTTCCTAAATTTAAAAAGCGACTTACATTTTGATCATTTAAATTCGATTTTATCACATAAATAGTCCTCTACTTATATTTCATCAATTGGACAATTAATTTCATTTGTCAAGTTACAATATTTATTATTCAAAATGACTATCTATTTGATCCAGTGACACAAAACTACTTGTCAAAAGCACAGAAAATTAGTCAAAAAATTATTTGTGTGACAAAATTCAAATTGATATATCAAAATATAACTTTATTTTTAATATTGAAAACCAAAATGATACTTAAATCCTATTAAAGTCATTTACCCTACACTTTAAACTCACTTTGGAATGGTTAAATAGTTTAAGAGTGCTCTTTAGGTAACTCTTAATACTCTTAAAGCAACCTCTTAATTACTCCACTAATTTACGTTACATTTACGTTATTATGAAGCAAAACTAATTTTTAATTGTATCATCGTCCTATTCTTTTTCTTTTCTGTTGGAAAAACACTACCAAAAAAAAAAAAAAAAAAAATCAATTCTGTTGTGTAAAGTTGTGTATATATGACTGAAAACATAAAATCCAGACGATGCTATTTGTAACACAAATAACCACTCAACTCTGTGGTTATAGATCGAGTGCCTACCAATCGAATTTTGTTGGTGATCATTTTCAAGAAAGAATCGTCAGTGTTACTGTCTTAAATTTCTTTTTTTTTTAGCACATCAATCGTGTCTGCTATCACATCTGAGAGTAACAGGTTAATCTTTTAGGGTCTTATATATTTCAGGAATGGTCGCATTTCATTAAATTGTGCATGAAAAGTAACTTCACTTGCAGATGAACCACATGGAGGCACATATATGTATATTAAATGGCCCTTTAATTTTAAAGACAGGTTAAGAGATCAAGAATTAGCCACGCAAATAATTTCAATTTGATGATTCTGATGATCAAGAAAATTAAGAGTCTCAAAAGATGACTAGCCACTTGAGAATTTAAAGGTTGAGGGGCATGGCATTTACGGTTCAGTTCACCATTGCAATCTCATTAAGATTAAAGGGTATGCATTACAATTTATGTTTTAATACAAACATAGATTGAATTGAAGAAAACTGTCATGTCTAAGGCAAATCAAGAGTATGGGGAATAGTTTGAAGTGCTCCTTTTAAAATTCATACATTCATTAGCACAGCAAAGGAATTTTAAAGTCTCCCACTTTTTGGGGACCCATTCTCAGTTTTTCAAGCCATCAACTCTAAGTATGTCGATCTTTCGAAATCCGTTGTTGATCGATTAGGAGTTGAAATGGTTGATTGGATTCATAGAAATATAAATACAACTGCACATGAGTTATGTCAATTTTGCAAAGCAAACGATTATGAACAAATCGGTTGAAACACCTCTCCAACTAATGTACACTTTTATGAGTTGAATACATAAATGCAAGAAGGAATTCTGATTTTTTTAAAAAAATCCATAGACACATTCTTGTCTACTTGAGAAATCATTGACAGTTCAAAGTGTAAAAGCTTTCAGTGTAGTACTAGTAATGGTCCTCCTACCATTGGTGGTCCTAGATCCCCCCATGCAATATGTGTTTATAAATGGCAATTGAAGCTAGGACCATTTAAGTCATTGTCTGGAGAACCTTTTGGTACAAATAAGATGAATCTAACAATGATATTTGTAGAGAAAAAAAAAAGGGTATCTTGGACATGGAGCATCTTAATTTCCCACGATCCACAAAAGTTCTTTGAATCGATTATAACAACACACAGCTAAAAAGATCGAGCAAACAAACCTCCTGTCACACCAGCCAAGGCTAGTACTACTACTGCAGCCAGTTAGTCGCTGCTCTTAATATGTCTTCCCATGTAAAATCGATTGTCACCTTTTGTTTTTCTATTCTTATTACCATTAACTTCCCAAAGAAATTAAAGCCCAAATGGACTCCACAATACTGTTATCAATATTGACCTAAGCTTGCTAGCTGCATGTCTTTATTATTGCACTATGTCTAGATGCTCTGATC
This sequence comes from Ophiorrhiza pumila, assembly GCA_016586305.1. Classification (NCBI taxonomy): domain Eukaryota; kingdom Viridiplantae; phylum Streptophyta; class Magnoliopsida; order Gentianales; family Rubiaceae; genus Ophiorrhiza; species Ophiorrhiza pumila. The sequence continues at coordinate 623,503 of BLIW01000001.1, read as the reverse complement.
TGGATGGATTTTCAATTTCAATATTGCGAATGGCTGGGCGGGGGCGGCCATACATGGGACTTGTCTTAGTAGCGTACTGAATCAGCCGTGTGGGACATTATCATGCATACTTTAAGCCCTTCAGTTTTTGTGGCTGGAAGTAATATATATAGTGAATAAAAAGGAAAAGAAGGAAGGAATATCAGCACAACTATGGTATTTCAGCTGCATATATGTATTGTTGTATAATCTTACAAAGCTTTATAATAATTGATTGAACAGACTTTTCTGATCAATTACGATGACGATTGTATTGTTACTGCATATATAGTCCTACAAATAATCATTGAATGCTTGTTATTTTTCTTAGGACTTCGGAGAAAGTATACATATATTCAGGCCAGGCTGCATGAATTTCAGTTGATTTGAATAAGGAGAATATATACCTGAGAATGGCACACAAAGATTTGATTTGAATAAGGAGAATATATACCTGAGAATGGCACACAAAGATAGATATATCAAGCATATCAGATTAATTTTTGGAGTCGATTTTCATTTTCTGATGATAGCATTAGCAGGACACAAAGTAAATGGCAATGTTGCAGATTTTTGTAAATAACAAATACTATTATGGAAGCAATTGAAGGGCAAATGAGGGATTGGAATAAATGATTGATGTCTAGAGCAATTATTAACTCAGCTAATAAAATTATGTCAAGATTTTATATTGCTGCCATTGCAAAACCTCATTCTCCATCCAAAAACAAGAATATAAACCATAGGGATTAGTTAAGCGGCGGCCTTAAGATCATTCAGAGTTGAAAGTCCGGGTTTGGTTCTACCTCTATTGCATCAGTAAACGCTAGCAGAGATTTTGAACAACTAGTAAATATAATTACTATTTTGTAAGAACAAGAACACAAACGCTAGCAGAGATTTCGAGTAAATATAATTACTAATATGTAAGAACAAGAACACAAAAAGAAAGAAATAATAATAAAGGAGATGAGCAATAGAAAAAAGGATCAATTAGAGTTTTTTTTTCTTCTAATTTTAAGAGAAATTACAAATCTTAGATCAAGGAAAAAGCAGAATGCAATTTGGAACCATAATTACTCAATAGATATCAATTACAAAGGAATTTTTATTTTCCCCTAACAGAATTTTTTTCTTTTTCGCCTATTTCATATTTAAACCGGGCAAATGACAGCAAGAGAGCCCATTGTTTAGCAACCCAAACCCAAAGTGATAACATCAAGCCCCCCAATTCTATAAATTGAGCGATCGAAAGTCGAAACTGAGAGTTGGGTCTTTTCAAACACTCTACAGGGGCCATGGTGTGAAAAAATTAGCCCATCATCTGGAATTGGAATTGGAATAGGCCCTCAAAGATCCATTTAATGCCGTGAACATCCAAACAGGGAAGAGGAGGGAGGAGGGAGGAAGGAGGATGTCACTCCAAAAACTCCTCCAAAACCTCAGAACTGTAAAAAGATGCAGACTTCCATACCTCTCCATAAACCCCAAGGCCAAAATTGCAGACACCATTATTTCCACAATCTTGATCACCTCAACATTTCAACCCATCCCAGCCACCACCACCCTCCTCTCCAAGCTTACACCAAACTTAGTCCACCTTATTCTATCTGACCCTCATATTGGAACTCCCAAATGTCTTGATTTCTTCTATTTCCTCCTAAAGAACCAATCTTTACTCTCTTTCCAGCTCAATTTTCAGACCCATTTGACCCTTCTGTGCAGACTTATCAAATCAAGAAAGTTTGATGATGCTGAGAATCTTTTGGGGGCCATTTTGGTTCATGAGAATGTCAGGTGCCCTTTTTCTACTATTTCTTGTTTCTTTGAGAATAATTGTGTTAAACCTTATATTCATGCCAAAGTTTTTAACTTGATGATAAAAGTGTATTCGGATAATCACGAATTTGGAAAAGCTTCGGAAACTTTTGATTATATGAAAAGTAATGGTATTGAGATCAATGAGAGAACTTGTACTATTTGTTTGGTTGAACTTATGAGATGTGATCAGTTGGAATTAGGACTTGAGTTTTTCTATCGAATAGTAGAGTCGAGTATTGAGGTTTCAGTGTTTTCATTAACAGTTATGGTTGATGGTTTGTGTAAGAGTGGTGAGATAAAGAGGGCTAGAGAATTAGTGGAGGAAATGGTGAGTTGTGGGATAAAGCCTAATATTATTACATGTAATACATTGGTGGATGCATGTGCTAAGAGATGGAATTTTGACGAGTTGGATAAGACATTGGAGTTAACAAGAAGAGAAGGGGTGGATTACAGTGTTGAGACCTATAAATTTCTAATTGATGGATTTTCAAGTTCAGGAAAAATTGAAGATTCTGAGAAGATGGTTTTTGAGATGCTTGATAAGGGATTCAATGTGGACACCTATACTTGCAATTTGACTATAAATGGCTATTGTAGATTGGGAAATGTAGAACGAGCGTTTTCGTTCTTCTGTACTGTGGGGAAGAGAGGTGTTTGCCCAAATTCTGATTCATATGGGATTTTGGTGAGTGGCTTTTGCAAGGTTGGACAAATGGATGTAGTAAAAAAAATTGTTGATGAAATGCAGAGCAAGGGAATTGAAATTGACAGTGGCATGTTTGATATTTTGATAAATGCATATTGCAAACAAGGAATGGTAGTTGAAGCTTTTGGTCTTCTAAATCTGATGGAGGAAAAAGGTTTTTTTGCTGATTTTTCTTTATATGAGATGGTATTAAGCGGTCTATGTAAGTCAGGTCAAACTGAAGAGTCAAAGTTGCTATTTAGTACATTGGTAAAAAGAGGATTGGCATCTCAGTTGTCAAAATTCATTCCATCGACCGTGTCATCAAGGAATCTTGAAAATCAAGGGGTAGTTTCCAGACATGAAGTTGTGGAAACAATCCATAGTTCTGATTTATACACTGATCTTATAAACATCTTGCGGTATGGAAATTAGATGAAGCTCCTTAATTCAGAAGTCCAACACTCTTACCAGCAGAGCAAATTTCTTGAGACATACACACCGCCTTGCTATGGTGATTGTCTCAGAATCAAATGGAAGACAAATTGCAGCTAGCATGCAGAATCTTTTTATTCTGCGGGTAAATTCTGTCCTTCAAAAGCACATTGGCTTAATTGAGGTAGTTCAATCCTGAATTCCTGGCTGCATGAACCAATCAAACTTTCAGGCTTGGATTGCCGTTATAGATGCAGAAAAGAAGTAATCACACTAATGTAAAATGTGCAAATTTTCTACCTTAAGGAATGGTTTCTAAACGTGTCAGTGCTGCTGGTAGCATGTCGACTCATTTCCCCCAAGCTGGGTTTGTATATTCCTCCTCGATTAATCCGGCACAAAGGATGAAATCTGGAAGGTGTGCATTTACTAACTGATTTTGTTCTCTCTATATGTTTTTCCCCTTGCTATTTTTTATGGAAATGATCATAAATTGTGTTGATATATTTTGGTATGCATCAAAATTAAGATTAGAATTTCTTTGCTTGCCATGATGGTGAAAAATACTTCATTTCTTTGGTGGTTATATTGCTTAATACTTGGCTTGGTTGTTGCTCTATTTCTTCAATTATGTGGCGAAAAATGTTTATGGCCCTTTTTTCCCACTATGCAAAGATCCATTATTTGAAAAGCTAAACTAGGAAAACTTCTTCTTCTTTTTAGTTACACTCACACACCCTTACATTACATATATACCCCGAGTCTCAAACTCTAGACTTGGGGGTCAGGAGGGACCTAAGTGATCCTTCCCTAACCAAACCACCCAACATGGGTTGGCTTAGGAAAACTTGTTCCAGTTTGAGATTCATGGTGATGTATGGTTATGACTTTAATGCCTGTCTCAGTGTTTGCCATGAACAGCAGGAAGGGCTTTTTTTTTCCCCAATGAAACACATTAAACAGTTCTATGATTTTAAAAAGGACTGTTCATGTTGGAGGAGGGCGAAAAGGAAACAAGATTAGAAAAGTTTTAACTTATCCAATGTTTCCAACAGTTGTGACTAACTTGCTAGACATTCAGTTTCTTTCTCGTATTTTGACATGTTATATAGTTATATATATGTTTGAACAATTGGATAATGAGCAGCCTCATGTTAACCAGATCTCACATCTAATTGCTGACTGAATAACTTTTTCTTTTTTGAGGTCTTTAGATGCTGTAAAGCTACAATGAAAAGTGTGGGAAGAACAGTTCAACACGGAGAGATTCATCAAGTTGAGAAAAATTTGAAAGAAGGCAGCCTTTGTTTTAACACTCTTCGGAGATCTGTTTCTTGATGAAGATGCGTGGAATTGTACGTGGACTCATCTAAGAGATTTTTAAAGTCATGCTCTTGTTTTTTACATGCGGGTTTGTCATTGATTTGCTCATCACCAGACTTAAATCTCTTATTGAATGTGATTTAATAGAAGCTGTTCATGAATGCTTCTCCTATCCTTCAGATTTGCATGGCATCTTTTTGTGATGGCCGTGAGAAAGAAAGTATCATGAAGCTGTAGGGTCCCTGGATGCAAATTCGATAAAGAAGATTAGGAGGCTATCTTATAGCAAAATTTTGAGTTTATGGAGAAAAATTTACATGGATACAGCGTCCTGCATCTGGAGAATTTTGAGCTCACTATTACTTATCTATGTTATTGATGAAGATCTGAGTTGCTCCAAACCTCCAGTGCTAAATGAATCTCTTATTATCCCTTGTTCAAGTAATGAGTTGTATTTAACTTACTCTCACTATGCAAATAAAGCATCCTTTGCTTGACCTTGAATTATCCGATGAACATATTTTCTCAGTTTTACCCACTTTCTTTGTCTAGCCATCAGCCACTTTCTTTTCCTTTGGTAGGCGGTATTATGGCTCTAGAGGATCTTAACATTATTTCAATACGATAGCTGTTTATCATCGCCCCTCAGTTCTAAACAAATACAGAGTGCAAAAATTCTCAACTAATTACTGTAAACCAATTTTCAAACACCACACTTAGATGTCAAAATTCCCTGGAGCGCCACAGATGAAACCAAGAAAATTCAAGGTTACTAGAACTAGAAATGGGCGGTGCCCGGAAATCTTGGGACAAGAAAGAAGATGGTCTAAGCAAAGCAGCCAAAGTAGATTTGACACGCCACTAATGCCACACAATAGCATGTTAAAACATTCCTTCCTTTCGTGGATTCTGTAAAAACATAAATAGCTGCTCAGAGAAACAACCAGGAGAAATACAGAGAAACAACCAGGAGAAATACAGAGAAGGCACCGTATCACAAACTGATGCCAAGAATAAAAAGCTATTGACAAAAAGTGCGTAACATATGCCCTGTAACGAATGTCAATTCAAAGTTGATGCGATTTTATATATCCATTTTTTTTTTTTTGAAAGCCATGCTAGCAATACACCAAAGCCAACTAAGCCGCCATGCTAGCAATACACCAAAGCCAACTAAGCCTTTATCCCGCCCGCTAAGTGGTGGCGGCTATAAGCCTTGCGGTAAGTAAAAGGAACAGATAAAAAAACAGAAACAGAAGCAACAGCTGAAAATAAACATCTTCAGATACTGTAGAGAGAGCTCCCTCCAGTAGGATGTCCCAATTTCACTCCCCTTATTTCACTCCCCTTATCAGTACCCAATCCACGTAATTGTATTGATTCAGCAAGGGAAACCAACAATGCTTGCAAGCTAAAACCAAATGAACCTTGGATTGAGTCCAATTCATTTGTACTCATCAAGAGCATCATAGGAGGCTGGCATTCGTCATCAAAGAAAATCTCTCTTTTGACAACTGAAGTTGTTCACCTTTAATTTAGTACAACTTAAAAGTTGGATATACTATTAATAACCTTCAAATCCACTTGATCGGTTCATGCATCCCAATCAAGCTTCAGCCCCATCAGAGGACCGCACACCAAATGGATCATGAGATGGACCAGCATCATGTCCAATATGCCTCTGAACTAGCCGCTGTAGATCAGCCATGACCTTCTGCTCTCGTTTGGCCTTCTCCTCATAGTTAAACATGGCTAACGCTCGCTTGTCCTCAGCGCTGTAAACCTGGTTTTCTTTCCTGATACGAATAGCATTCATCCTCTGATGCCTACTACCACTCATCACATATCCAAGAGTCTCAAACTTCTGAATCTCCTCAGCAGACAAACCAACTTCTCCTCTGCGCGGGATACGCTTCCCTTGTTGAACATACTGCGCAATAGCATCACCTTCTCCTGGCCTAAGTGCTCCTCCATAACTAATATGTCCTTCAGCCCTAGGCAAAGGCATTGGCCCAACTAGTGGCTCATTCTCTAATGCAGCCTTTTTCCTAGACTCAATAAGCTCTTTGAATTGAAGCACCTCACTATCAACTTCATCCATCTTTGCCTCCTCCGCTGCCATCAGTGTACCCTTAGCATCACCTGCAGACTCATAACTCTTATCTGACAAAGAACCCTTTTCATCCCTCTCAATTTCCCTCTTCTTCTTGCTAATTTTCAACCTTGATGACACAAGTGCCTTCCGCTTTTTCGACCCGACACGATCTTCTGATGAGCCCCTATCAGAATCCTCACTTCCACTCTCATCTTTGCTTTCACTCTCATCTGAATAATCTCTCCTTCTAACCTTACTTTTCTTGCCGCTGCTGCTCTTCTTTCGCCTACTCTGCTTTCTCCTAGACTTCCTACTTCGCCTTTTACGTTCTTCTTCTTCTGAGCTTTCACTCAGTTCGTCTGAATCACTCTCGGTCTCGGTCTCAGAAACTGACTTAGACCGCCTACTCCTTCGCCTAGAACTCAATTTCTTACCCTTCCTCCTCCTCCTCCTCCTCCTCGATCTTGAATCATCCGATTCAGATTCAGAAACCTCAGAAGACTCCGAACGCGACTCCGACCCACTTTCATTCCCCGATGAGCTTCTAGACTCCGACTTGGAAAGATTTAGTCTTTTTTTATCTATCTCGTACTTTTCCTTATCTTCCTCGCTCTTTCCTTCAATTTCATCCTCCAATTCTTGATTCAAAGGTTCATTTGGATCCCTGGGAGGGCTAGGAGTGCAACTCCATATGCAATTTTTGAGCATTTTTCTCAATTTCTGTCGCTTCAGCCTCCGGTACTCTTCAAAGTTCAAGCCTTTCAATTCCTCATCCGATTCCTCATCCGTATGCCGTCCTCCATTTCTATAGTCGCGATCGAGATATGGCTTCTTACGGTTGTCGCCGTAGTTCAATCTTTTCTCCAGTTTTAGGGTTTCTGCCCTAGCGCTCCGCGGTGGGTAGGAGTAATCAGGAGAAGACCGTCGGTCAAGTCGACGTTCGTACTTCGAGTGTCCCTTGTAGGATGGGCTCCGGCTCCGACTTCGGCTAAAACTTAAGCTCCGACTACGTTCCATGCTCCGGCCACGTCTTGGGCTAGGGCTACGGCTTACACTTTGATTGCAAGCGTGATGGCGAGGGCGTGAATTGTCGGGCGAGTAGGGTTCCGGGGAATAGCGGCCATTATCCCTATGGCTACGACGTCGTTCGTAGGGGATCTCTATGGCGGATGACGGTCTGCCCATTTTCGGGGGATTGTTGATTGATTGCAGAGAACAAACGAATGCGTATCTATTGATAGTCTATTTAGAGTAAATTTTTTAAGGCGGTTATCAAGTCAAGTATATCATACGACGTCGTTTCTGTCCTTATTCATTCATTAATTATAATTACATACGAATTTATTGTGGTTTTTTCAGAGGTAAAACCCTTTTAATTCCTCGTTTAATAATCACAAAACATCTACAAGTTTGGGTTAATTGTTATACTTACTACTATACAAATTTGATAAAACTATCAAATAAATCTTAAAGTTAGAATGTGTTGAATATGTGGACAGTGGCGAAAATTTTAAAGTTTGGATGCTTTTGAACAAAGTTGCAAATTCTTTCATTGTTGCTTTTGGACAACGAACTTCAACAAGTTGTTCAATAGTTGGATTCATTTTAGGATGAAATCTTGGCTTGTTCAATAGTTGGATTCATTGGACAACGAAATCTTTAGGATACCAATGGTAGGATTTCCTTAACTTGAACTCCAAATAGAGAGCAAAAGCGACATGAATCAAACACTTGTCTTCGTATCTCCACATCCGATCCATTTCTGTTCGATTTTTCTTTAATGAGAGAATTATTATGACAACAGACTATGCGAGAATGCAAGAAGGTTTTGTAACTGTGGCTAACGTTACTAAAAAAAAGAAATTGTACAAAAGCAACAAGCTTCTATAGAAGAATGCTCTTCCAGATACCAAAATTTAAACCATTCCTCGATCATAGAATTATGTATTAGTCATCTCTATACAAAAGAAAGAAAAATTAAAAAAAAAAAAAAAAAGTTAGCTTGTCATCCTCATCCCCCGCCATAATGAAGAAAACTAAAAAAGACGAACTACGCTGAAAATGGAGTTCAAGCTCCATTGAAAAGGAATATATTTGTAAAACCAGATGCTACCTTAGCAATGTTCCTGAAAGGGTTGGATTATTTTCAAGGGATCCATGTTGCCAATAGGGAGGAATACTCAGAGAACGTTTCCTTACTCTTACATTACCAACAGATGGCACCTTCCTCTCGTTCTTTTCTCTGAGGAAAGAAGAGTATGATCGTGTTGGTGGCTCAAACAGAGTTTCACCTTTATTTCTCAAGAACAAATCAAGATTTTGTTTGTATTTCTCTTCATGTAGTTCATTGGTTGTTTTGCTTGGTTGGTTTCCAAAGTCATCTATCGAAGTCGTTATTGAATCCAGTTTGTTGGCGAATTCTTCATCATCATCAGACAGATAACCATTCTCTGGGATATCTTGCATGGCAAGGTCATCATACTCCTCATCAGATTTTGTTGATCCCTCATCCACAGAGCCTTCAATCTGTGAATTCTCAAGTATGTTATTTTGAACCAAAACAAGTTCAACAGTTTATCTAGGATAAATTTAATAGTCAATCACAAAATATGACTCCTCAATGGCGCCAGTCTCAGAGCCCTAAAAAGCATAGAGTCATCGGCACTCAAAGGATAGTTATTGTTCTAATTTAACGCCAACCAATTATAAGAGGAATTCAATTTTCGAACCATAGTAGGAAAACTTTTCACAAGAATGTTTAGACTTTTGCCATACAAGCACCGCTAGATTTCAGGTCTTGTTTCACAATAAAAGATTGTATTACACACATGATATTTTATACGTAGAAGAACCCATACCTCCTCATGAATCTCTTTTTCACCATCACTTAGATCCTCATCACTTCCTGCTTCAGGTGATTCGTCAACTTCTTCATCACTGCCATACACAGATTCTTCCTCTTTGAGCTGAAAGATAAGGTAAAAACCCAAAAGAAATCAGTAAACATCACAACATTTTCAATAAAAGGCAGCAAGAAAGAAATTAAATGATAAAACCAGAGGCACCAGAGAGAAAACACTAGCAGGCATCATTATGCAATATAAGCAACCCAAGAAAACAACACTAAATAGATTCTAACTTTCAGAACAAAATCTGGTGTTTTAAGTGAATAATAAACTAATAAGTATAAAAAGGGCTCCAAATAATATCATCTTCAAAATAGAAATTACCTCTTTCGAAGGTCCTTCAGAGAACCTTGGTGAGCTGCAGCAGGAAGATTGATATCTGCTCCCATTGTCCGTCAGTTCACCCCTTGACTCATCCACACTGCTGGCATGACTAGTGCCACCAGTATCACTGGGCCAAGCACTGATCCCAAAGTAACCAAACTGCAGGTTAACAGGCTCGGCCTTACCAATTTGCAATGGCCCATACATAGCCATGTTGCCATTCCCATCCATCGAGTTAACGGGCCAGGCCTTCGCAACAGATCCATCATTATTCAAGAGAGCCATCAAATGCCTAGAAGAACCTTTCCGCTGAATCATTTGAAACATTCCTTTGGAGCTTAAGGAATTGGCAGCACACTGATTTCTGTATTCCTCAGCAATGACAGCAACAGTATTTGTGGTGGGATCATAGAGTTGCTCTCCTACCTCACGCCTCCGCAGACAACTGAAAACTGTTGCATGAATGGCTGCCACACTTTTGTCAACATTTGTGTTATTTACCTTGGGCACCAAGTGCTTGTCAGCTCGGTTGCACAGATATTCTTGGATTGTTCTGATATTTCGTATATACTTAACATACTTGTTTTTCGCTGGATCCAGCGTCATGTACTTTGCCCGCACTGCAAATCGTTCTAGATGTTTCTCTTCATTTGAAATGTAAATCATAAATGGTATGATTGAAGGGTGTTTCTTCATAAGCCCCATCTGCATAGCAAAAATTCGTTGAAGTCAAAGTTGACAAGAAAGAAATGCAAATGTTATTTTATTGAGTAAAAAACGATTTTTACCACAAAATTAAGGCTCAAGTGGACACCCTCCACTACTACTGATTCTTTCCTCTCTTCCCATGCAGTAATAAGGCGATCAAGGCTGTCAATTACCATCTCACTTTGGGCCTTGAATCCTTCAACTGCCATCTGTTTTGGACGGATCAAATCAACCGTGCCGGAACTCCCATCCAAGGGTGATTTTCGTACAGCAGAACCATCAACCACATCGTCCTTTGCTAATGGAGGGGTTGAAATGCCAGCTGATTTCTTTGCTTTCCTCTTGGCTTTTGCTTCAGCAACAGCTACTGGATCTAAATATTCACCGGCATGGTAAGTAGAAGCCCAAAGCAGGGGGTTTTGTTTTTCATCAACAAAACTCCTCATCATATGCCTAATAGAGTCAGTAGATATAACAGTCGTGATGCCCAACCTGCCACCCTGCATAAAAGATAAATATTTAAGTCAGTATTATTGTAGTAAGAAAAGACTGTACATTTTGCATACACATGCCACATCAGTAGAACAGGGGATGGGACTCTACGTAAGCTGTTCAAACATATCAAATTCCAAATGTATAAGTACAATCGTATAAAAAAATGTATTAGTACAAACGTAAACTATCATAACTATAAACAAAATGTACTGGTGTTCATTTGTTATTTACATCACTACCTAACTTCAAAATAGCAAGACACATTAAAATCAGAGAATGGTACGGAAATACATTTCTGTGAAATTGAAATAAGTTGTGAACACAAAACCATGATAAGAAGTGATGAAGTCATCATTAACAGTAGCAACTTCTCAACATCCAAATAACCTAGTAATCTGCTTCTACAAAGAAGCCCATGCAATCTCTAATTGAAGATTCTTACACTTGGCATGACAGACAAAAAATCAAAGAAGCCACCGGTTCACATGCAAGTATAAGGGAAAGGTAGGGAAGGAAATGTATACCAGCAAAGCAGACAAAGTAGATTTCCCACAGCCACTAGTGCCACACAACAGCACAGTAACAGATTCCTTTCTTTCCCGGAGTCTGCCAAAAATAACAATAACAATAATAAATTCCTACTCAGAGAAACAGGTTAAATATAAAAGGAAGATGCTAAGAAACAAACTGATAAAGATTAAATGCTTTAGTAATTGTTAGTTACTGTTCTTATAACAGTAAAATATAATTTTACAGGGTTCCCTAGTAATTGTAGGGCCCTTCAAAACAATTTGGTTCCTCAAATCATTCATTTAAACTGTAATATAAATCATTTTTGAAATGGGATAGGAAAAAGGAACAACAACAAAGAAAGAATCAATCGCGCCAATACGAAAGTTATTAGCTTAAGAGAATGTCGAAAGAGCTCCCTCTAAAAGATATGCTTAATCTCATTCCCATACCAATACTCCATCCACAATCAAAAAATAACTGCCATAGTTGAGCATGGAAAGCCAAAATTACCTGCAAGCTAAAACCAAATCAGCCCTCTGGTTGAGACCAACATATTTGTACTCAGCAAGAACATCACAGACAACATCCAGGAAAATCTCCCTTTTAACTACTGCAGTTGTACGCCTTTTATATAATTCAAAAGGTTGGCTGTTTTTATTATCATCCTTTAGAAGAGAATCAGCAACTCGACTTGCTTTATCCATTGGCACACTGAAAAGATCATTCTCCTTCACAGAGTGTACTTTTGAATCACCCAATCCCGAAATCTCCAAACCACATGTAACTGAATTCTCTCCAAGACGTTCACTTCTAATCCTCTCAAAAACTTGTTGACTAATCTGATCATACAAGGAGAACATATTAAGCAAAGCATAAAATCCACAAAGGAAACTTTGGCAGTTAAAAACTAAACAAAAATTAAATAGTAAATTCATTAAACTTCAAATCAATCAGCTAAAAACTATGAGCACTCACTCTCAGGCATATGCATTTTTCCAGGGCGATTATACATTACAATGTGCAGCAATAAAGCTGTATCACAAGGCTAATGCATGTACAAATCAGAAATTCAAAATCAAAAGAACCTCACAAACAACATGGAGGACAACGAACGGCAGGTAATAAACGGAAGAAAAACTACACATACATGCAACACATTCAAACAAATCTCGAGTCTCCTTTCTTAGCTGCCTGACCTGATAGACTAGTGGTGCATGGGAAAGATTAGAACATTAGATTGAGAAATCGCAGGGTAGATTTGACTTAAATTTTCTCTTGCCCTACATATCCTCAAGAAACATATCTATGCGAATTCCCTAACATCACTTAGGCATTCAAAAAAGGAATTTGAATCCGTAAATTTTCACATGTCCAATTCGACATATAAGGCAGAATCCATACTGCAATTGCCAAGCATTAACCCTCGTTTCACAGGTTTCACAGATGAACTAGACGAATCATCCAAACCAACAAAATATAAATGGTACAACTTGGTAACACATTGAAGCTGGTTCCCTGCAGATAAGAGAATCATACAAACAACCTTCACTTTACGAATGTGGAAACAAACTGGAATAGGTGAAGTTCAACTTCAAGGACATTTCCAGTCACCCAGCCTTAAAAGGGACAGTTAATACCGCATCACCAACTTTTTTCTCTACCCTCCCAACAAGGATAAATAGGTGGAATAACTGTATATATTTACTCTAACAATAGTTTGAACTTCTGACAAGTATTCAATACTCCAAGCTTCAAACTATGTAATGATAAACCAAATAGATTTAATAAATGGACACTGAATCGGAGAAAGCAAAATTCCTTTTATACACTAAAATTTGGAAAAGAAATAAATCAAACAAAATAACCTCACAAGTCTCAACCATTTTAACACTGAATTTCTTGCATGCAACATTGGGAAGCTCACATGATGTATGTTTATCATTTAACTACAAGGAGAAAGGAAACATAAAAAGTAAATCTTTTCGTGAATCAGCTTGAAATTAAATCTTAAAAATTAAACCTTGAAAGCATGACGAGGTTTGCATCCCATGAGTTGCAGAGTGCTCTGCAAAACAGATCGCGTATACCTAAACGAGTGTTTCTCGACCTCCGATTTCTCCACCTCACCGTCAACCACCACTATGTACAACACCTTCGCCACCTCCACCGCCATTCCTCCTTCAGAACAAAACGATCAAATCCTCAATCACAACTCCACATGCAAAATTCCCCAAAAACTCAAAACGAACACAAATCCACATAATAATAATTCAAAAAAAACGCGAATTTCATAATGCATTACCGAAAAGGATTGTATTACACAATGAAGAAACGAAGAAAACCTGAAGAAACGCAAATTCAACGAGATTTCGTTCCGAAGGCGAACCGGAACAAGTTAACCGTCCGGTTAGGGTAGAAACAACTTCGTGACAGAGATTATTAAAGGTAAAAATGAGGAAATTGTCAATTTAAAGCGTGATCTCGCCATTTTTTTGTCAGCAGTTTACACGCATCAGAGCTTCAGAGCTTCCACGAGTCCTTATAGCTTTGAGAAAAAAACAAAAAATAGACAACGCACTTTCTCTCTCTAAAACTCTGTTTTTTTTTTTTCTTTTATTTTATAAGTGCCTGAATTGGTACGGGAGAAATTGACGGTTCTGGGCCTTTCGTATTTATAAGGGAGGGAAAGGTGTGTGGGGCCGGGAATCCGAGGGGTAGGATTTGATAATTTTTGAAAGGTTAGGGTTGATTTGTTAAGGTTAAAGTTTTCTTTCCTAATTTTTTTTTTCTCTTCCATTAATTAATTAATTACGCGTGACAATGAAAGGCATAGTATAACTTAATTAACAATCAAGGAAATTTGCTTTTGATTTGTTTAATAATTATAGATTTTTCTGTTAGACAATAGTAAAAGATAATTTCCTATTTTACCGTATACGTGTTGTTTTTCTCTGATGGACTTATTTGATCATAATGTCAATAATAGAATCCTTATTTCAATAAGAAAAATCGACACGCTGTGATTCTCGTGTTTTACCGTACAGATAACATTATCTATTTATCTGTCTTAATTCTTATAACATTTTATATAAATGCAAAATGTATCTTTTATTATTGCGCTAATTATTAGACGTTTATATAAAATATTACAAGAATTAAAACACTCTTTTAATTAAATCGCATCACCAAATCATTTAAATACTAATTACGTTGCGCTTAAACGGCAATTTCTGGCATGTGCATGTTGATGTTGAATTGACTCGCTCCAAACACACCGAATTCATTAGCCCCATGTCACCTTGTACTAATTGGAAATGTTCAAAATAAGGTAAGTTTTATAGAGTTTTACAAGAGAACACAAACTAAGGAACTTTCTTTGATTTGAAGTCGTAGAAATATGGTCAAAAACTGCCTTTTTCTCCATGTGAAATTGGGATTTTTCAACAACACTTTTGAATGGGTCCATCTTGTTTTTTTTTTTTTTTTTTTAAGGAAAAATGGACCAGCTTGTGTTGATTCTTGATTGGAGTTTAAAAAACTCCAATTATTTTATTATTTTTTTTGCTCAAAAAAAAAAAAACTCCAATTATAATCCCCAATAAACGGCGCAACAATAACGGCTTTTAACTAATTCAACTCTAGATAATAAAAGTACTGATTGTATAATTATTGCCCTAAGATCTGCACCACTTTAGCATAAAACACTCCTTAAAAGTTAAAAGCTCCAAATGGTTTTTTTTATTCCATAAAGTATTATATAGCAACTGATGAAGCATAGAAAATTAATGCTGACTAGTTCTTGGGTGAATTCAAATGATATTTTGTCTTGACCCAAAGCCTTATTATTTTGTTTTTTTGACTTCAAGTGTAATCCGAAAGACGAATTAGAGTGTAATTTATTTTGAATGAAATCTAAGTCTATGAGAAGTTGAGTTTTAAGTTCTCGGCTTCAAGTATAATTGAAAGGCGAATTGAAGTGTAATTTGTGTAAAATAAGATCCGACTCCGTGAGAAGTTGAGTTTTAGATTTTTAGGAATACTCTCCATCAAAATCGATTTACTCTATTATGAAAATAGTCTCCCAAATGTTCACTAAAAAGAACTCGTATTTATGAGCATAAATTCATACTTTTAATATTTTCATGTAAAAAGTTTATCAAATACAACTAATGTCATGACATCGATCATATTTCATATCGTCTACGTACATGATTCTTTAGTGAAACTTGTGTATATAAGTGTTTGCTTCTTATTGAATTAGAATAAATTATTAAAATCACATACAACAATAACCATTTTATGTTATTATGTTTTTGGCCAAAAAAAAAATATAAAAAAGATGGATTTAGTATTTTGAATCTTTAGATGTATCTACAAGCATGCTATTGATCTTATAATAGTGGTCTATATTGAAATCATAAAATTTTCTTTTAAGTATATTAACAAAAAAAAAAAAAAGAGTAGTAAATAAAATCCTCCCCTTGTTACTTGGATTTTAAATTCCAAAAACATAAAAAGAGTTAAATGTGAGAGTTTTGGACAACTGGAATCGTTTGTCCAAGTAGAGCATTAATAACAGAAAAAAAGTGTGAAATTTAATAATTTGTAGGAAATTCGGTCAAACTAAAACTAAGTTGACTTATTATCTGTTATTCAAGTGTATTATGTTCTATTTTATCTTCATTAATGAATGAAAGTATTTATTTTCAAAAAAAAAAAAAAAAAAAAACTAAGTTGACCAAAGCATGATTATTAGTCGTAAATGTAGTGGAATCACGTGAGACCATGTTCATGGAGAGTTGAAATGAAATTGGAAATAAACACAAATTAATTTTCAAAAGCATAATTAATTCGAATGCCAAACCCACACGAACACGACTACGTACGTTATCCAATAATCCTAGGACGCGTTTGTTTATTTATGTCTTATTATCTTACAGACATACAGTAGTGATCGTAGTTTTTAAAGGTTTCTTGTTTGATCAATGTTTGCATTATTAGGCATAAATTTGTATGCATGGGAATTGGGAAGATGTCCCGCGTTTCGTGCAACTGTGGAGATGGCCAGATGGGGATTGGAATTCCCGTTCCTAGAAAGTATAAAAATGGAGTTGGCGCATGGGAATGGGATGGGCGGCAAGGCAACGCAAGTAAAGGCGGTCAGGAATCTTCTCTAATCTGTGCTGCCGCCTGCCGGCACGGGCACGCAGTTTAAGATTGTGTCATTCATTCCACTGTTTTTGAATGTTGACATTTCTGATTCCTATCACTACTTTTGGCCCTTTTCTGTTTTCTCTCTGCTGTCCTTCGGTCTAATTGAACCATGCACCAAAATACATCAATCAATCAATTATTTTTCTAATAATTCTTGATTTACCAAAAAAACAGAAAACGCTGCATATGTATTATTTTGTAGGATTTTTTTTTTTTAAAAAAATATAAATAAATCCCAACAACTGTGATGGAGAAGTGCAGTTTGTTGTGTGTAGTAGCATCAGCAATGGGAATGGGGATGAAGTTTGAAGTTTGAACTACAAATGTAAATGCAAAACTTTGCCAAAAATTTAATGCAGTGTGAGGAGGATTCTATTAATTCCTGAGAGCTCTTTGATTAATTTTTAAAAGAGTGTATTTCAATTTGTTTAAGGCAAGCAAACTTTAGGTGGTTAGAGAAGCAAATTAAAGATGAGAAAACAATTAATTTGATCGTTTTCATTTCATTTCATGCATGCTGGGGATTCCTGTCCTGTTTATCCCACTTATTCTCTTTGTCAACACAGAATCCAAAACCATTAAGTTGATGCATGATGTTAGAAGAACATTCTGAAAAAGAAGAATTCTATATAAACCTTAAACCCTTATGCCCATAATGGGATTCCTATATATGCTAATCATTTAAATGTTCTTGATCTTACTGGTTAAGCATGCGATATTCCAAATTTAAAGTCAGTTGAATCCCAGATACTACTGTATCTCAACAACCCCTATTAAGTTTTGATCAGATTTTAAAAGTTTTTTTTTTAAAAAAAAATCTTTTTGCTTCTACTGTTCTACTACGATCAACTTTTGTATGTCACTGACATATAAATCAGGAAAATTCATGTATATTTGTCTTTTTTTTTGGTTGTCTATATTAAACATGAATAAAATTTGTATCTTTTTTAAAAAATTTATTCTTCTAACATGGCTGTTTTTAGGCTAATTTGAGCAAATAATATCTATCTGATCACTTAAATTCGTAATTTGTGTCCAAAAACAAGATCACGATATAATTATATGTCTCTTAATTATGATCCTTTAGAGGAGTACCTTTCTAATTAACTTGTTTGCATGCGCTTATACCAACATGCTTGAGACAAAAGAATTGTCAGAACAGGATGATGAAAACCAATGAAGATCAGTGAAATCTTGAAGAAGATATCGATCGAGATGGGCATAATTATATGCATGGGTGATGGGACCAATTTTTTGACAAGGAAATTTCTACTTTCATCAAGATTTGACTCCTAATGGAAGTGCTACGAAACTTTGTTCATTGACATCATGCACAAATAGCCAAAGTCGAAGCACTAATTAGCAAATTAAAGAATGGACCATCATCACTCCCCTTTCATTTTCTTCTCAAATAATTGAATGTGGACGGGACAAAATAAAGATTGGATTGCGATATAAATCATGAAACTTACTCCTCCATTTGATAATTTCCTTTTCGAACACATGATTCTATAACACAAAAGATTAATTTGTTTTCTGAGATGGTTAATGATGAGGGTTTGTTTCGATCAGTAGTTAATTTGATCATCATGCAAAGCTCAAGTATGAGGGGAAAAAAAAAAGGAGATTAGCATAGAGAGGTCCTATTGAATTCTAACTCATGCAAAAGTAATTTCCACATTTGTGGGAGCAATAGGAGAGTTGGTATTAGAATTTAATAATGTAAGTGAGAACTTCTCTTATGCATCCATCAACGTTCACATTTGTTAAAAAAAAAATAAAATTATTACTCACATTTAAAATGATAGACTTTCATCACTTACGTTAAAAAATTGTATAAAATTTATCGTTCCATCTCATTTAGTTAGAATTTTTAACAGAATGTGTATAGTGTTTACGTGCATAATTTTCGTCAAAAAAGTTTATAAAGTTAGGTAAAGAAAAAAATCAACAATCTAGTGTGAATTGTTAATGTGAGCAATAAAATTCTATTATTTTAAATGTGAATGATGAAAAAAGTTTTTCAATAAAACGTGAATAACATTTTGCTATGCAATTTTCTTTCATATAATCCAAATCAATTTTCAAAGTGTGACTACTTTGAATATTATCAACTAAAAGGACCAAAGTGAAATCACTATCTTAAGTATGATAAGGATTTTTCTATATATATGTTTTAAAATCATATAGATATTATTAGAACCCATAGAAAAACTTGTTTTGAGTCAAATCAAAGAAGTCATTCATAAATACACCTTTCAAATAATGTGGATTGAAGAAAATCATAAGCACAAGTGGACCACTTCTATCTCCCCAACAAAAAGTGCATTATAAATGTGATTGCAAGTTTGATAATAGGGATCAACAACAACAACAACAACAACAACAACAAAATGGAGTCCATAAATAAATGAGAGAAAAAGACAGTTTTAAAATGATTGTGGACCTCTCAAATAAATGTCTGTCTCAACAAAAATCTATTATTAGTAATTGCATTATTTTCTTGACAGGGCCAATCTTTCTCATGATAATGACTAATGATATATTTTCAAGGTGGATGATTTTCGTTGTTGGATCAAACTTAATTTTGATAAACTTGGGCTTTAGCTAGAAAGCCCACCACTTCTCTATGGATTTCATTTCAACACAAACAAATTTAAATTTCCCACTTCAAAGTTTTAAGATCAAAAACCAAATCATATTTCTCGTACAAAACTTTATTTTGTCTTCTATGCGTTCGATGAATTGCTTCAGAAAAATGCTGAATATGCGTGGAGCTTTAAACTCCGTTTGTTCCTCCCATGCTTTCCTGCATTCATTATCCGCACCAAATGTGCTCAAAAGCGGGCACATTTTGAAGCTATCCCGTGCATTTTCAGACTCAGATGTTGTGGGCTACTCTGAGCTGAGCCTAGACTCAAATCCTTTGCACTTTGATTCCGAATGCGCTAAAATTGCTGGTTTTGCTGACAGATTAGTCCCAGGAATGCTTGTGGCCTCTCTGTTCCCAAGAATCATTGCATCCCATTTTGTTAGTTTATTGTTTTGAGTCAAGTGTGCTTTCATTTTTGTATTTCATTTCGCTTTTGTAATTTTGGTAATGCTTTCTTGTAGCCGGGAGCTGTTTATGCATCACAGACGATGCAGTTTAAGTTGCCGGTGTATATTGGGGAGGAAATCATAGGTGTGGTAGAAGCAACAAGCATTAAAGAAATGAAAAACAACAAATATATGTAAGTTGTTTGCCGTAGGTAGGCGATGAGTAAAAGTTAATTTTTGATCAACTTTTTACGTGCAGAGCAAAATTTTCAACGAAATGCTTCAAAGATGAGAATACGCTGGTTATTGATGGTGAGGCCACTGCAATCTTACCCACTCTTAGCATTGGAGCGACATTAATGACTGGCCTAAAGTAGTGAAGAGCAGTTGCCAAGCACATTTAGCTCGCAATGTCTCTGCGCCTTTCTTCTTGAGATAGAATCTGTTGAAAAGCATTTATATGTTATATATCTCAGGCGATGTCTGCATTGCAGAGGCTGTTGAAAAGAAAGTTGCTCTGTATATGTGCATTTTCCAGTTTCTGTTTATAGATCAAGACTTTTCTTATCCTTATGTGAGAAAGAAAGGCATATGTTCATTCAACTGGCTTCTATGCGGTATTTCTGCATTTACAATGTGCTGGGCATTATGTGTTCATCTAATATCATGGCATCCGATACTTTTTAACTGTTTTCTGCAAATTGAAATGTATGCGAGATAATATGGAAATTCTGATAAACTTACATTAGCACTTATAAAGAGCAAAATTTAAGAGGACAGTGGCAACATTTTTGCAATCGGTCAGTTTCATTCTTGCACCTATCCGCGCAGGCCACCCCAATGGTGAAATAATAACACTGTTATCGGGTCTATCTGACATGGTTCAACATGCCATGTTCTCGTATCTAGATTCTCCACATTAAAAATCTTAAAACACTCGCCCAAAATTCCTACAACAATATAAACCTCTAGGATTACACCGTAAGGCCTTGTGGGGAAGCAGCCACAGGCGTCTTGGGCTTAGGCTTCTCTACGACGATGGCCTGTGTAGTAAGGACCATTCCTGCAACTGAGGCTGCATTCTGCAATCCGCATCTTGTCACCTTAGCCGGGTCAATTACACCAGCCTCTACCAGATTCTCGTACTTATCTGTCATTGCATTGTAGCCAAACTCCCATTCACTGACCTTCACCTTCTCAACAACCACCTCCCCTTCAATTCCAGCATTTGTAGCTATCAAGGATGCAGGTGACACCAATGCCTACACAAATGATCATAAAAGAAGACGTTCAGAGACAATCTTCACAGAAGTTGACACTAGGCAATTGGCATTCTCTACTTATGCAATCTGAGAACATTCATAACAAGAAGCAACTCCAAACTCGTCCAATTGCTATGTGTTCCAAATATAATCTTGTTGAAGACAAACAAAGCTCTAATTAGTAAACTATTTATATGCTACCAGCCCGAAAAAAGTCAACACATCTTCTTTCATAACATTGAAATGATAAAACTAACTCGATATTCTGATATTTAAACTTGAATTAATAACACAAATCGCCATACTTTAAAAGCTAAGTTGCACTCTTTACCTTCTGCACGATATCAGCACCTAGCCGCTCATCAGCATCTTCAATTTTTTCCTTTATTGCAGGAACCAAAGTTGACAGATGAACCAAGGCGGCCCCACCACCAGGTACAATACCTTCTTCAATTGCAGCAAATGTAGCATTTTTTGCATCTTCAATCCGGAGCTTGCGATCCTCAAGTTCAGTCTCCGTTGCAGCACCGACCTTTATAACTGCAACGCCACCAGACAATTTAGCAATCCTTTCTGCAAGTTTCTCGGAATCATAGATAGAATCTGTCTCAGATAACTCCTTTTTTAATTGTGCAATCCTAGCCTGTAACTCATCCTTTGATGCAGCATCAGCTATGATGGTTGTCGAGTCCTTCGAGATCGTCACCTTTCTTGCAATACCCAAAGCCTCCACTGAGGTACTCTCAACAAGTAGACCCAAGTCGGTAGCTTGGTATTCAGCTCCTGCAGGAGACCAACGGATCAAATAACACCACTATCTAAGTATTAATCTTTAATTTGAGTAAGCTTGTAATCTAAAACAAACAATAAAAAATATGCTGAGTATCGCCTTTAGCAATCTAATGTTATGAGAGAGGAAAATTAGAAGTACCAGTTAGAATAGCTATATCTTGAAGAAGGGCCTTCCTTCTTTCACCAAATCCGGGAGCTTTGATGGCAGCAACATTTATGATACCTCGCAGCTTGTTTACAACAAGAGTAGCCAAAGCCTCTCCGGTGACATCTTCAGCAATAATAAGCAGAGGAGCGCGTAACTGTGAGGTTTGCTCTAACAAGGGAATTATGTCCTTAATGGAAGAGATCTTCTGATCTGTAACCAATACTCGTGCATTCTCAAATTCAACAATCAGCTTCTCGGGGTTTGTAACAAATTGTGGAGATATGTATCCTCTATCAATCTGCACATCACTAAGAATGATTACCAAGCTGTTTCAAGAACACGATCATGAATATAGACAAAATCCTAAACCAAAGAAAGAGGTTTTAGTAAGAAGAATTGGAAATTAGTGCAGAAGCAGGAAAGACATCAAAGGGAAGCTCAAAGTTCTCGTTAGATAATACCTCCATTCCTTCCTCCACATCCACAGTAGTTTCAAATGAAGAGGATGACTCAATGGACAAGACCCCATCAGGTCCAACCTTGTCAATTGCATCAGCAATCATGATTCCAATAGTCTCATCATTTCCAGCAGAGATAGTAGCAATGGCTGCATTGTGAATGCAACATGAGTATAAAATTAAAAACAAACACTGAATCAACTACCTAAGAAGAGACGCATCACTCCTTCTGTGGAAAATACCTTTGATCTCTTCACGACCTTTAACAGGCCTGGATTTCTTTTCTAGCTCATCAATCAATCCTTGTACAGTTTTATCTATGCCTTTCTTCACAGAAACTGGATTGGCACCAGAAGTAACACTCAGCAAACCAAGTTTAATGATTTCACGTGCAAGAATTGATGCAGTCGTTGTGCCATCACCAGCAGAATCATTAGTCTTGCTTGCAACCTTTACCATGTAGTTCAACACATTAAAAAGTCACTAAAACTTTGACAATCAAGGGAAGACCAACATAGTTGTGAATTATCTAATATGTATTTCCTTTGATAGATCAAAACAACTAGGTGCTAACCTCTCTAATCAACGCGGCACCAGCATTTTCCATAGGATCAGCCAACTCAATAGCTCGAGCAATAGTCACACCATCATTAACAACCTTAGGAGCCCCAAATTCATCCAGCACAACATTCCGTCCTGTGGAACATCAAAACGAGGAATCAAGATCATACATTTGAAGATAATAAAGCAAAATGCAGTAGCATCAATCATTATAACTAGGCACCAAAAACAAAAGAGAATGATATCCTAACCAGAACAAGCAAGTTAACAGCCAATAACAGAACAGCATCAAAATGCAGTTTAATGGAACAATGATCACCACACAGAACAGTGGAGTTAGAGTAGGACCTTCAACCCTAAACTTCTGAATATTTTACTAACTGGCATATTAAATCTGCATCTAGTAGCTTTAGCAATGATTATACAGCAATATGCTGAAGGTATGCAGGATAGTTTAACTCCTCAGCACCCTATTTACATCAGGATAAAACCTCAAACTGAAAATTCTACTTAAAAATGAAAAACTTCAAATGGTAACACTACACTGACGTAAATACTTTTTCCTTTTTGCTTTCAAGAAAGGAGATAGAAATCATCAACCCACATCTTTGTAGGTGGTAGCTCCTCATTTCTTGTTAGAAACCTAGCTCACCATGCATAGGAAACGCTAACAGACTCCTAAAGAACTGTGTTTTGCGCGGCTTAGAGGTGCAATTCCTAAAACATTCACTTCAAGAAGCCTAACACGTTCACAAACTTGTCAAATGATAACATTCTTCAAACATTTTTTTTTATTAAAGCATCAAGCTTTGCACACTTTTCTGAAATTAAAAGGTCTACTAAACTCTGCCGCCATAAAATTTAAAGTCAAAGTTATATAAAACATCAAAGTTAACATAGTATACATAGACCCATAAAGTTAATTTCTTTAGCTCAAACTATAACTGGTAATTTCTTTAGCTCAAACTATAACTGGTAGAAATAATATCAATATATCAATAATAATCGACAGAGCATAAGTATGTTCAAAAGTTGCAAACTTTATTAAAAAATAAAAAAAAAAACAAATCAATTACCCCGGGGACCAAGAGTGAGACCAACAGCATCAGCAAGTTTATCAATTCCAGCTTGAAGGGCAGTCCTAGAATGCTGGTCAAAAGCAATTTCTTTAGCTGCAGCCCTCACCACGAACCTGCTCTTGGTGGGCTTATAATTAAACTTCTGACCCTGCAACTGGTTCGCCTTCCTACCCCTCAAACCTCCCTACAAAACAGAATAACAAAGTTAAACCATCCCAACATAAATAAAAGATTGAAAGACCCATGTCAAAAATACTAACAAAAAAATCAAGAATAGTAGTGAATAATTACTAGTTTGGAGGGGGAGGAGAGAATTGAGGCAGTAGAAATAGCATTTGCTGATGCCATTTCAATGCAAATAATAAGATTTTCGGCCGCTACTCTTTTGAGAGCTGTGCTGAGTTCTTTTTTGTGCGTGTGCGCGTGTGGATAAGGGGCGAAATGAAAATGGCAGTAGGGGTCTGTGACGACTATCACTAGGGCTAATTGTTTTGGTAGCACTACTATTATAGCGTGAGGAGTTTCCAGAAGATTCGTGTAGTACACTAGATATATTTTATCAACACTACACATATTTTACACATGGGACACGCATTTTCACACACTACTCATATTTTACATGTAGTACACATATTTTCACATATTACACATATTTTACACATTGTACACGTATTTTCACACATTACAAATATTTTACACATACTACACACATTTTCACACACTACACATATTTTACACATAGTACACACATTTTCACACGCTACACATATTTTACACGCACTACACTCATTTTCACATACTACACATATTTTACACATAGCATACATATTTTCATACACCACATATTTTTCACACAATATATATATATATTTTATACACACTACAAATTTTAATATAATACACACAATTTACACATTAACAAGACCCATAACCCATATACTAAGGCCCAGGAACCAAGACCCAAGACCCAAGACCCAAATTCAATCACTACTCACGACCCAAGACCCACGACCCACAACCCAAATCCAAATCCGACTCACGACCCAAGACACACGACCCGTGACCCAGGGTCACGGATTGTGGGTCATAGGTCATGGGTCATAGGTCGTGTTAATTTGTGTAAATTGTGTGTATTATGTGAAAATGTGTATAGTGTGTGTAAAATATGTATTGTATGTTAAAATGTGTGTACTATGTGTAAAAGATGTGTAGTGTGTGAAAATGCATGTAATGTGTAAAATATGTGTAGTATGTGAAAATATTGTGTAGTGTGTGAAAGTATGTGTAGTGTGTGAAAATGTGTGCAGTATGTGTAAAATATATGTAGTGTGTGAAATATGTGTACTATGTGAAAAATATATGTAATGTGTGAAAATGTGTGCAGTATGTGTAAAATATATGTAGTGTATGAAAATATGTGTATTATGTGTAAAATATGTGTAGTGTGTGAAAATGTGTGTAGTATGTGTAAAATATTTTTAATGTGTGAAAATGCTTGTATAATTTGTAAAATATGTGTAGTGTGTGCAAATGTGTGTATTATATGTAAAATATGTGTGTACCATATATAAAATATGTGGTCTGTGAAATGTGTGTACTATATGTAAAATATATTTAGTGTGTAAAATATGTGTAAAATGTGAAAATATGTGTAATATATGTAATCTATAAAAATATAAGTTAAGTCTAAAACAAATTGACCCGCGAGTCACTTAAGACCCCAACCCATTAAATATGATTTAATTTTTAATCTATGAGCCATTGGACCCAACCTTCAATTAACTAACCTTATTCCCTCCCTCTATCCTCCCAAGTCCCAAGTCCCACCACAGAAATGCCTCTATGTCAATTTTGTAACGGAAAGAAGCTGTTAACAAGTGCGATGACTGAAGGAACCTTATAAGCATAAAACATCCCAGAATCTGCCAGTTTTTTTTTTTTTGGAAATTTAGGGACAAACCCTGTCAAAAACGATTCGGATGATTCTTTTCATTTGAATGGCTCAGAATCTCGTCAAGGTATGGTATGGTTTGATTTTTCTCGTTTTTGCAGTAACTTTTTACTTGTTAGTTTATTGAAGATTCTTCCTATTGGATGATTGAAGGCTCTCAAGGTTGAATCTCAAGCTTATCCGCCCGAAACATTGTAGAATCCTCCAATTTGCTCAAAGGTTTATTTATTTATTTATTTTTTCAATTTGGTTTTAGGATGCTCATTGTCAGTTAGTTGATGTTTTGTGCATATAGAATTATCGTCAGAATTTAAATATCCCTGCTGCCCTGGGATAGTGGGATGTTTTATGCACAGTAGCTGTTTGTTCAATTAGTTCATTGGGATGGATGCAGATGAGGATTGAAAAGATGGAAAATTGTTCTGCTTGTTACTTGTGCTTGAAAAGAGAGAACACTTGTTTTCAAGTTTTGCCAATTCTAATGATTCTTTTCATTCACGGATCTTCATTCCAAGATTTTTCTTCTATTATTCTGTATTAGATTTAAATTACTTATCTTAGTTAGGTTCTAATAATTGTAGAGTGATTTAGTTATATTTATACTTTTAGTTCCTAATTTTAGTAAAATTACATTCTTTTGAACGTTAGACAGGATAATATTGGATTGAGAATATGTTTTCTGCTTTTCATTGGAATGATTCAGACTTTTGTAAAGTTATAGTCTGGTTTGGTTCAGTGGTAGCTTTCCTTGTTTTTACTCATGAGTTTATTAAACATTTCTCTCTTTAGGTTTTTTTTCCCTTCTTCTTATAAGGTATGATGTCAATGATAATTAAAAAGATTTTTCTAATTATAATACAAACTATAGAGGATTTTTTCTGATAATTAACAAGAACTTAATCCAAATCTGTATAAATTTTTGTTTTTCTAATGGCGTAATTGATCACCGAGACACTGTGGCAAGATGTGATGTGATTCATAATGCGAATTTCATTTAATGAGAATAAACTATAAAAGCTTTAAAGTTGTTGATTCCAATTTTTTTTGTACAAAC
Source organism: Ophiorrhiza pumila (assembly GCA_016586305.1). Classification (NCBI taxonomy): domain Eukaryota; kingdom Viridiplantae; phylum Streptophyta; class Magnoliopsida; order Gentianales; family Rubiaceae; genus Ophiorrhiza; species Ophiorrhiza pumila. Next base: position 596,619 of record BLIW01000001.1, on the reverse strand, counting down.
ATGGTTTACATATAAAACATTTTTTTAATGTTAAATCTGATTTTTTCAGTTTCAGGTTAAGTTATAGACAAGGACGTGTGGTTTTTGTTACAACAATCCCTTCGACTCGTGAAGTCATCGGCTACGAGTTTTGTATGCCGACATATGTTTGCTACCAATGTTATGGGCACTGTTCCTCTTCCGGGAACGTCAAGTTTCCAAGGCAAGAATTGTTATAAGAAGCTGCAGGAGGAGGAGGCGGCGGCAGCGGCCATGCCTACGAGGGTTGATAAATTTACTGCGGATGACAAGGAGAAGTTACCCTCAATAATAAACTCTTCGCCATGGTTGATGCTCCCAGGCGAAAATAATCATAATCTTAATAAGCTGGAGGAGGCCACCATGCCCATGATGGTTCATAAATTTTACAGCCTTTCTGAAAATAGAGTCATAACGATGAATAACAAGTCACCAGGGCCAGACCCCGACGCTCACTGTGTTGGGTCATCCTACGGCTGGTTGGGTTTTATCAACAGGCGGCCTGATTTCGATTTTTTCCTCGTAAATCCCATAACAGGGCGCAGCATAAAGCTTCCATCGATCCGAATGCTGAATAAGTACCCGTGTGAAAAGGACGGCTAATGCCGAATAAGTACCCGTGTGAAAAGGACAGTGCTGAATAAGTACCCGTGTGAAAAGGACGGCTACTGGGACGTGTACGCCTTCTGGAACATAATGAAGTTTGTTATGCAGAAAACTGCAGTGTTAATTCAGTACAGAACCTGCCTTTATAGGGATAATATATTGCTGGCCTTTTGTTGTCCAGGTCTTGGTGATGGTGACAATGATTCCTCCTCCTGAACTTTCTTCCGCACTCCTTACTTCTATCAATATATGCACATTGAGTATTCTCCCTATGACAAGAAGTTCTTTGCTATGTTAGGGGATTGTCACTCATTTACTTCCTGGGAAAATGATGAGTACAGAATTGATATGGACTCTTGGGATCTTAGTGATCCAAGAAACCCGAAAAGATATCCTGTACTCCCTGGAAAAAAAGGGTTGGTGGCACGGGCAGAACGTGTTTGGGAATCTTTACACTCAGCTCATTATCTCATTAAGAACGAGGAATACCGAAAGCGATACGATGATGTGAAATACAAGTCTTACTTGATAGGTGATCCATCCTTGAGCTCCGGGCAGCTCTTCTGGATTGATCGGTTTACCGCTCATGATAGGGATCGTGATGATAACTGCGGGGACTTTGGCATGCGTGAAACACTTTGGACACCGGAGGTGGGATCAGATCCTGTAGTGCCCTACGCGACTGTGAGTTTCGATGTTTACAAGTTAGATACTTGTTATGGCAGCGGGAGGAAGCTGGAGTACATGGAGTCCCTAGGTGATGGTGCATTGTTTATTGGATCGAATGGAGGATTCAGGCTCTCAGCTAACGATTTTCCAGAATTGAAGCCCAATTCCATCTATTTCACAGATGATCTTGCTAAGAGTTATTTTGACAAAACAATTGGAGGTCATGACATTGGGATTTATAATTACCAAGATAAGACTATTGCGGAGTGTTATTATCCTGTTCCTGCTGATGATAAAAAAAAATATAAAGATATAGACCCTGCTCCCGTTTGGTTTACTCCTAATTATTATATTTAACCTACACACCATAGATTCATAAAGGTTAGACGGAATTATTATTATTTGTTGTGGTTTCTGTTCTTTTGTTTTAGTAGTACGAACTTGGTGGTAATGTTTATTTCTTCTAATTTATTAATTGTCCTAAATTATCATTATCAAACTTGTTTGTTGTTGATGTTTATTTCTTGTCCTAAATTATCATTATCAAACTTGTACTGTAACTGTAACTGTAACATATGCTAATATTGAAGTTACAACCAACACAGAAACTGGCGGCTTGGTATGTTTGGAATGATTGAAATGATGGGGGAAAAAATGTTTTGTGTCTTTGAAATGGATTCCAAGAATTTTGAACCATGAGTTCCAGTTTGAGTATCACTAACCAAGTCGAATTCGAGCCTAGATGCCTAGAGAATTTTTTTACTATTAGACAATTAAGGTTGTGTGAGATTTATATATAAATTTTATTTTAGCGGATAAATATCAATATGAAAAATTAATGAAAAAAATATAATTCACATATCATATCCGAGTTTTTGCGTCATAAAAGTGATTAAACTTTTTGAACTATAATCACAGGTAATAGGGAAAAGAAAAGAAACCATACATGCTATTATTTCATATACCCTTTTTTTTTTTTTTGGTTGAAACTTGAAAGTTAAAAAAAAAAAAAAAAAACCTTAAATTTGATTAAGCAGTTAATCTATTAGGTTTTCAAGTGCACAATTTTTACTCATTGAAAGATTCGGGTATCTTTTCACAGAGAGTCCAGAATATAAAAGAGGTGGCACAGTGGTCCTGATGAAAGATACAGTGACATAATGCCAGAAAGTAACATTTAAATAGCAAAACTTTGAGTTCAGTAACCTCCCCTGTTTTTTTACTTAGGTATCATCAATTATGTATGTGTAAGTCAGCCCCTTTCGTTAGGTATCATCAGTATCTGTAAAACTATGAACTCTTCTTCATTTTTTTTTATTTTTTATTTTTTTTTTTTTTGATATCTCAGGTTCCTAACAGTACAACTCCGTGTCTTCCCACCACTTCATTGTTGTTCAGTCAGACTAATCATGGGCCTCAAACCAACCGTCCCCTAGCCAGCTGAGGATGTAAAGCGCGGGATGTGCACGCAATGGGGTACTAATCTTACGGTAGCAGCCCAAGCTGGGTACCAGGGCCAGTCTTCAGTCATTGGTCACCAAGTCACACACCTCCCCACCCGAAGTGTTGACGATGCTCCTCCGAGGAATTCCGACCCCACACGGCCTCACTCCTGCGCAAGCCACCATAATTTTTCTTCCATAGCAGTCCCCGGGGGAATTTAGAGCATTTCACAAATACTCCTTCTTCACCCATTTAAATGGGTGAAGATTGGTCCAGGTGGGATTCGAACCCTGGTTACCAGGGTGGAATCCCACCTGTGATACCAGTATTGTAAGAGATCTTCCTCCTCCTGCCCAGTAGCATCAATGGAATGGAAAAGAAAGTCAGCAAACTTTTGGGATTATGAAACAAGAAACCTACATTACTATTATTATTCTACTCTTAAAGCCAAATTAAACAAAAACAAAAACCCGTCATTTTATAGTTTTCAGTTAATTTATGCACACACAAGAAGCCGAAAACATCTGCTTTCATCAGGATATGTTTTAACCTTTCTTTCCCAAAATGAAGCTAACTTAAGTTTACTCCAATCATAAACTAAAAAAATAGCAGCTCAGCCCTAAAACTAAAAGGAGTTTAAAATTGCAACTTTGACCCACTTGTTGGTTTTGTACAAAAGCCAATTTAATTCTAAGATTATTATTTATATTTATTGCCAAGTGATTAGGAACCTAAAGGGTCACACACAATAGAATTATTTCTTGGGTTAAAATGGTTTACATAATTATATGATAATTATGGCATCTATTATACTCTTATATTCACTTTTGGAAAGTGAATTGAGTTTGGTAATAATTCGTTTCTTGTTAGACAAGAATACCTTTTTGGAAGGTTGCATTATTATATATAGATGCTTAATGTTAGGTCAAGACAACACAATACAACACACAACTCTCTCAATAAGAAATCACGTAAATAAGAAAAGGGTTTTCTTATTAGATTTCCAAGGTGTTGTTTAGAGGGATCTAGCTTATTAACCTAACGTTAAAATCAATCCTTTGAGGATCCCGAAAGTAGTTCGTGTGGATTACCGTTAGAGGCCGGACACGTGTGCGGCTTGTTGGTCGATTAAACCTCGCTCAATGATTTTGCTGGCATCTCCAAGGTATATTTTGTATAGATTATCATTAAAGGTCCTATGGAAATCAATTATAATATAATTGTTATATTTTCCGCTGCGGTGTTACTATGTTGATTTCCTTACAGTGGTATCAGAGCCTAATTTGATTTATTTATACATAATATACCATGTCATGAATGATAAATTGTTATGTGTGTATATTTGATTTAATTGGGTTATTTGCGAAATTGTTTAAAAATTCGATTTTTAAATAATGGGTCAAAATTGTGATTTTAATTTTTTATTCAAAATTGGTTTGAATTTTTTTCCAAAAAAAAAAAAAAAAAAAAAAAAAAAAAAAATCAGAAAAGGAAACCAACGTTTTTTCGATTACAGCTTGGAGAAGATGGTAATGACGTCATCTGACGTCATCATCCATTTTTGAAAAAAAAATTTGACGTAAAAGAAAAAAAAGGACCTGAAGGCGTGATTATGGACGAAGTCTTCTAGGGGTTGAAGGAAAATTGTTTTCCTTATTATGAATTGACCCCTTAGTTTGTTACTTTTTCTGATAAGTTGGCCCTATAGTTTTGGAAACTATACTTTGACCTATAAAAGTTTCAAAAATTCAATTAAATGATTTCTAATATAATTAGAAATAATATACATATAGATTCATGACAGAAATATTATATATTCATTTAATGTGATTACTTGAATAATATGACATATGTAATTTATATTTGATATAAATTTATTATATATTCATTTAATTTGATTATTTGAATAATATGACATATATAATTTATATTTGATATAAATTTACTTTATATTCATTTAATGTGATTAATTGAATATGACGACATGTAATTTATATTTGATATAAATATATTTTATATTCATTTAATGTGATTATTTGAATAAGACGACATGTAATTCATATTTGATATGAATCTATCATTTAATATGATTATTTGAATAATATGTCATATACAATTTATATTTGATATAAATTTATTATATATTCATTTAATATGATTATTTGAATGACATATGTCATATGTGATTTATATTTGGTATAAATATATTATATATTCATTTAATATGATTATTTGAATAACATGTGTCATATATGATTTATATGTGATATAAATTTATTGTATATTCATTTAATATGATTATTTGAATAACATGTATCATATGTGAATTATATTTGATATAAATATATTAAATATTCATTTAATGTGATTATTTGAATAACATGTCATATGTGATTTATATTTGATAAAATAATATATTTATTTAATTGCATATTGTATGTTCAATTAATCAAATAATTTTCACATATGATATGTATGTATGATGAGACCTTAAATTAATCCCTTAATTAAATATTAAATCATAATTAGTTGCCTTCCATTATTATAGTTTAAACAATTTTTATTCGAGCAACTTGTTGAGTTACCTCAAGGTTGTTTTACTTTAAATATGTTTATGCTATGAGATAAGATCTCTGAATAATGGGTTTGATTTAACAAAGACTTTTGATTTGTTGAGTTACCTCAAGGTCAAAATGTTTTGAGGCAAAGAGTTAGGGGATATATGAGATATGTGTATTAAGAGTTGATGGCCTAACTATCTAAGAGTTACAATTTGTTGTGATTGGTAATTGTTACCTACTTGTTGAGATTATTTTTAACTTGTTGAGTTACCTCAAGGTTAAAAATAATTAAAATAAGAGTTACAATTTGTTGTAATTGGCAATTGTTACCTACTTGTTGAGATTATTTTTAACTTGTTGAGTTACCTCAAGGTTAAAAATAATTAAAATAAGATCTTAGCCACTAAGAATTTTGTGAAATTCTCGAATCAATTTAAGGGATATTGATTTGAATAAAATAGTGGGAGCAAAACCCAAAAATTTCATAAGTCCATATTTATTTATTTTGGTTTTGCTTATTGCATAAATATGAAATATTTTTATATCTTTATTTTCTGTTGTAGAAAATTATCTATAATATATTGTTTGACAATATATTAATTGCTCAAATTTTATGGATTGAATTTTACAACCTAAAATTGTTTTTAGGTATGAGAAGTTATTTTATGTCCTTAAAATTTTTTTTTCTTGATGATGATATTGATCAAGTAATCAAAGATACATATAAAAAACATAAAGATGATTTTGATAATGTATATTGTCTTATGCTAAAAAGCATTCATGAATCTTAATTACAATAGTTGTATGTGAACATGTATGCTTTTACAATATTTCATTAGATGAAATGATTGTATGATATAAGAGTTAAAATTGAAGATATATGATATCTCTCTTATGAACTCATTTAGAGCAAAATGGCAAATAATCTTTAGTATCATCTAATGTACTAAAGGTGATTAGTCTCATTGAAAAATTTAATTTTTTAATTTTGTTATGAACAAAGTTGAGATCTAAATATTTGCTTGAATTGCTTAATAAGACAACAAAGGATTTAATCAAGAAGAAAAAGAAAATTGTGTTAATATTTGAGTTATCCAAGAAATTGAAGTTGGACCCTGATTTTAAGAAAATCAATAAAAAGGGCGCTCAAACTTAACACAAAATAATAAGGACAAAAGTTTATATGGTATTAAATTCTACTATGGTCTATTAAGATAGACATTGAAATTAGAATTAAAAGGTTCACTGAGATTTTGAAGCAAAAGAAACTTGGTGAAGTTTCTACTTCAAATATGTTTATGATTGAAATAAATGTTTCTGCTTATAAAATAAAATCTTGGGTATTAGATACCAGATTTGGATCTCATATTTACATAAATATGCAAGATTTAAGGATAAGTAGAAAGTTGGGTAAAGAAAATATATTCTTATATGTGGTAATTGAATGCGACAAAAGTTGTTACATTAACCATAGGAATATAGAGTTTTCTTTAGTCAGAAGATTAATCCTTAATATAAAGTATTGTTATTATCAGTACTTATTAAAATATTATCTCTATTTCATGTTTGACATGAATAGATTTACAATAATTCAAAAGAATAAATGTTGTTCTTTTTATTGTGACAATATTTTAATGTGCTGGTTAATTGAATAACAAATTTTATATATTTAATTTGGATAATCTTCTTTTCAAACATAAACACAAAGAAACAAAAATTGATAATTTCATCTCTAACACTGTAGATATGGTTATATATAAATGAGAAACGCATAGCCAAATTGCATGAAAATGTTTATTTGGAATCACTTGATTATGAATCATTTGATAAATATGAATCTTATTTATTAGAAAATAACCAATTTACCTTTTACTTAAAAGGTGAAAGATCTACTGAATTACTAAGTCTAATACATATTGATGTATGTAGACCTATGTTAATTGTAATTAGAGAAAGTTTTTCATACTTCAAATGATTATATTAAATATAGTCATATATGTACTTATTGAAGTATATAACTAAATTCTTTGAAGAGTTCAAAGAATACAAAATTGAAGTTGAAAAACAACTTGATAAAAGTATTAAAATATTTCGATTAGATCGAAATAGAGAATACTTGAGTCAAGAATTATAATTATCTTAATAAAATGAGCTTGTTTCTTTATTAAAGTAATAATCGAATTTTATTAGATATCATTCGATTAATGATGAGCCATACAATTGTCTCAAAATTGTTTTGAGAATATACCATAAATATTGCATTTGATCTTTTAAAGTATGTTCCATTTAAACCTATCGATTCTACCTCATATGAGATATGGTATAGGAGAGAACCAAAATGTTTGGGAGTATCCTATATATAAAAGGTAAAATCTGATAAGTTTGATACAAAATTTTCATATATACTATTTTGTGGAATGTCCAAAAGAAAGTTTTGGATATTATTTCTATGATCCCAATGAGCACAAAATGTTTGTCTCAAAATATGTCATATTTCTAGAAGAATAGTCTATTCTAGAAAAGGCAAGTGGGAGCATATAGAACTTGATGAAGTTCTTAAACCATAATTTAGTAATGAAAAGAAGATGGAATTAGAGCTTGTACCTCATGGTGATGTGGTAGGACATGAAGCTCTCAATACACAAGTAAATTGTATTTTTAGTAGGATAAATCATCCACATGGGGTGATGTGTTTATCATTAAGAATGATAAACCTACTATCTACAAATAAGTCTTATTTGATAAGAAATGTAAAAGTGGTTTTGAACCATAAAATCTAAAATGGATTCCATGTATGACAACAAGGTATAGACCTTAGTCGATGCACCTAAAGGGATAAAACCCATAAGGTGCAAATAGGTCTTCAAAAGAAGACAAACATGGATGGTAATATTGTTACCCACAAAGCATGAATATTGGTCACTAAGGTTACACAAAATCATAGTATTGACTATGATGAAACCTTTTCACCAATTGCCGTGTTAAAATCCATTAAGATTTTACTTGTTGTAATTTGCAAAGGGATTAGTATATGATACAATCTAAGGGTTTTTATTCAAAAATCCTAGCAAAGTATGCAAATTATAAAAGTTCATTTATGGACTAAAGCAAGCTTTTAAGAGCTCAAATATTTGTTTTGATGAGATAATCAAAGAGTTTGATTTAATCAAAAACAAATATGAATCTTGTGTATACAAAAGATTATTGGCAATATTATTGTATTTCTCATATTATATGTAGAGGACATATTAATAATGAGAATTTACATAACTACTCTTAATTAATTAAGGTGTAGTTGTTCAAAAATCTTCTCAATAAAAGATTTTTGGAGAAACAACTTATACATTGGGAAAAGTCTATAGAGATAGATTTGATAAGTTGTTTGGTCATATACAGTCAATATATATGTATACATATATATATATTGATAAGATGTTAAAGACGTTTAACATGCATGGATCAGTTTAAAAGGTTTACATTCCTATATTTGATAGGATTTACCTTAGGACATGTGTCTAAAAACTGATAGTAAGAAATATAATATGCAAAATGTTCTTAAGAAGTAAGATCATTTATGTATATTATATAAGACCAAATGTCTCCTGCGCTATAAGTGTTATGAGCATATTTCAATCTAATTCCAGTGAGAGTCACTAGAAGTGGTCAAGAATTTTCTTAAATACTTGAGAAGTATTAAGGATCTATTCGTGAAAGTTGAGCTTAATATAAATGGATTCATAGATACTAGTTTTCAATCTTATAAAGATGATTGCAAGTATCATGATGGATACGTATTTATCCTAAATATCAATGTTGTTATTTGAAAATGTTTCAAATAGATTATAACAACATATTCTACAATAGAGATTAAGTATATAGTTGCTTGAGAAGTTGCTATAAGATGTTTGGATGGAAATAGTTTCTTCAATAGTTGAGGAACTAAGGTCTCATCAATGATCCAAACATGTACTAAAATTTTATCATTTGATTAGAGTAATCACTGATAGAATTTAAGTAAAGATACAAGAGATTCTTGTAAAGGATAATATAATTATTTAATAACTAAACCATTATCCCAAAAGAAACATGATGGTCATGTTTATTCATTTGGTTTGAAGTACTGAATGATTGGTTTGAGTCATAATGAAAGAATAATTATGTAATTTTATGCAATAAAGATATGGCATATTTATCATTTTGTAACATATATATGTCGATATATATACAATATGATAAAGTCCTTAGAATAATATTTTATTATTCTTAAATTTCCCTGGTCATAGTATTAACAATAACAAGGACGTTGTTAATGCGGATAGACTAGTACATATAGTGATATATAGGTGAATCATTAGAGAATGTGTTCACTGGAATGATCCGCTTAGAGATTTCCATATCGTTAACTATTTGAGTGCCAATGGTATAATCTCTACGTGACAGTAGTGTAAGCGATCCTTTGACTTGAGATCATAAGAGTATCTTTAGTGTGGATGTTATGTTTTGACTCTATTTGTCCATAACCGTAACAGGATATGCGAGCGGTAGATGTTGGATATAACAAGAAGCACGGATTGATAGTTTATGATCGATATAGGATTCACCACTCCTAATAGTGGGAGAGTATATTCCTTTCTGGCGCCACTTGTTGAAGTTCAACTCAATGTGCACATATTTAGTAAGTAAATTTGGAAAAGTTCTAAATTTATTTACAATGAGTTGAATTTCGGTACAAGAAAGAAATATAATTAGTACAATAAAGAGTTGGCACTTAGACTTTACTCTTGTACTAATTGGAATATAGGATGGTGAAAGGATGATAATTACATGGTACCTGGTTCATGGATAGGTGAAGTCGATCAATTGACTTTTCTTAACTCTTGGGTGGTCATGATGTCTTGGCTAGAGGCCGCTCTTGATCTATGAATATAAATGAATTAATTATTGAATTAATGATAAATTAAAGTTGTTTAATTTATTCTATCTTAGAAGCTCCGTGACTAAATTGTCTTTAGTCCAAGTGGGAGTTTGTTGGTTTTGTACAAAAGCCAATTTAATTCTAAGATTATTATTTATATTTATTGCCAAGTGATTAGGAACCTAAAGGGTCACACACAATAGAATTATTTCTTGGGTTAAAATGGTTTACATAATTATATGATAATTATGGCATCTATTATACTCTTATATTCACTTTTGGAAAGTGAATTGAGTTTGGTAATAATTCGTTTCTTGTTAGACAAGAATACCTTTTTGGAAGGTTGCATTATTATATATAGATGCTTAATGTTAGGTCAAGACAACACAATACAACACACAACTCTCTCAATAAGAAATCACGTAAATAAGAAAAGGGTTTTCTTATTAGATTTCCAAGGTGTTGTTTAGAGGGATCTAGCTTATTAACCTAACGTTAAAATCAATCCTTTGAGGATCCCGAAAGTAGTTCGTGTGGATTACCGTTAGAGGCCGGACACGTGTGCGGCTTGTTGGTCGATTAAACCTCGCTCAATGATTTTGCTGGCATCTCCAAGGTATATTTTGTATAGATTATCATTAAAGGTCCTATGGAAATCAATTATAATATAATTGTTATATTTTCCGCTGCGGTGTTACTATGTTGATTTCCTTACACCACTCACACATGATTTTCATTTCACGGGGTGTAGAGCCAAAATTTGTTGTTAAGACACAACCTTAATGAAGCATAACTTGTTGTTAAGACAGACTTAACTGTAATCCAGCGAGTATTGTTCATTTTTGCGCTCTCCATTGTTTCTCTATTTGATTTTTCTTCTGTTTTTTTCTTATGAGTTCCCCTTATAATGCTAAAGCAACAGATAAGCAGTACACTGAACCCAACTTGAATAAATCCAACATTCATATGATTCTAATATACAACTTACAAATTACAACGCGCATACAAGTGCATTGATATGCATATGAATAGACAGCACTTCATAGTGACTGTACATTGCGTGAATTAATGCATTATTTGCAGCCTCATTGAGAACGTGAAATGTACATAAAAATGATTTGGCTACAGGAAGAAAAACCACTGACCACAATCTCAAACTTATTACCAATCACCCAAGAGAGCGGTATGATAACAAAGAATGAGCTTGCTACTACCCAAAAGGTAGATTAGTTGAAATTTCATTAAAGATACCAGCTTGCAACATTTTTTCTGAGATAAGAAAGCATCATGAAACTAAGCTCACGTGTCTAGCAAGAATTATTGAAACAGATACGATGGGTTTTCAGTTCTCATTTTCCTTTCCAACCAGCCACAACCACCCTCCCTTGCATGGGCACAATTTAAAACAATTAACTTATATATAATGTATAAACCAGCTAGGTATTCATTATTAACTTATATATAATGTATAAATCCAATTATCAAATTGAATAGCTATACAATCTATAAATAATCATTATATAGTGAACCACTTACGTATTTATTGTTCTTCAATTAATATTTGAAATCGTTAGAGAAAGTGCACTGATTCTATCTATCTATTATCTAGGTATCTCAATGAGAACAATTTTTTCCTAATAATAGTTTTAATTAAACCGTTCACATAAGTTTTGCTTTTCATAAATTTTTATATTCAAAAGATTTTTTATTAAATAAATTTAAAATTTTAAAATTATATATATATATATATAAATTTTCTTTTAAAGGTTGAAAATTTTACTAAGCAAACATATCATTTTTTTTTTATTTGAAGACGAAAATTAATTTGAAAAACGCATAAGAAAGAGATAAATAGGAGAATATTTTATGCATACATAGAGCCAAAGGTTGTAAAATCTGAACCATTTTGATTCAAAGGTTGTTTTTCCTTTTGAAGGGTTGCTTTTTCACATATTAATTTCAAATAAAACGGTAATGCTTTTAAGGGTTGATTTTTCCTGCTATTTTACATTTATTTTCACATAAAAGTAAACTTGTAGACTTGTAGTAAGACTCCATTACTACTTGAACAAGTCTCCTCAGCATGCACTCAAAAGTGGCAATACCTTCACACTGTCACACAACACAATTTACGATAATGGAGTCTCAAGTTTGAAGTTTGAAGTTTGAAGTTTGAAGTTTGAAGTTTGAACCCTCAAGAATAAGATAAGCAAAAAAGAAATTTTCTAAGAGGCCATTGCTGCAATCAGTTCTATACTCTGCACTAACGATTAACAATTTTTTCTGGCTACAAAGTTGAAAGTTACCAGGACCAGGAAGGGAATAAAACCCACTTCCCTCCACAGAACAAGGCACAAGCTTGCTAGCTAGCTTTACAGTCCCAAATGGGGCACTTTTATTTTATTAAGTAATTAGTAAATTTTATCTTTAGAGATAAGTGATAATTTTACATAACATGTATTATGGATGAACAGGAAATTTAAATCCATTGGGTCATATTTATCATTTTATAAGTTTATCGCATCAAATATTGGGCCAGGAAAAGTGCAAAACTCATAATTTCAATGTAATGTGTCCACCAAAATGGATTTTCAAATTTCTAACAAAACTAAATTCACGCTTTCATGTCTCAGCTCAATTGCCCCAAAACTCTCTATTTCCAATTATGTGAATACCAAAGTAAAGTTTTTGTGATTAATTTGAGTTTGTGAAAGCTTTTTATAAGCAAGTTTTGGTTTTATGTTCAAAATACAGTGTCCATATTTTTGTTAACAAATTGGGCTACTGTGGTTCTTAGTTGTTCTATTTTTTAGGCTTTTCTCTTTTATAGTAATTTAAGTGGTATAACTTTAAGGGTTTTTTTTTAAAAAAAAAAAAAAAAACTCATGGTTTATACCGTTGTATTGTAATTGCCTATATTAATGAAAGTTTAGAGTAAAATTTTCATTGAATCTCCTTATCTATAATGTGTGTTAACCATCTCTTTGTCCAAAAGTTTTTTTGCCAAAACCAAAAGATATGTTTTCTACTATGTGAGTTAAAAAGATGCTCGTGTGTTAAAAAAAAAATAAAATATTAACTCTTGTTTTTTGCAATACAATTATACTTTTATTTTTTACTTTTTGATAGAATTTAGTTAAAATTTACTTTTATTGATGTACATGAAAAAAAAAAGAGATTAAAAAGGAGCATATAGTTTGTCGTTAGCTCTTTGTTATTTGCATTACAAAATTTTTAGAGTAAATAAAAAAAAATATTAAATAAATCATTTGAAATCCTACCTATACTTCTATTAAAAGTAAAATATTAAAAAATATTGATGAAAATTAACTAGACTAAAATAGAAAACCCGGTTTATCTGTTTCACTAATTTGGCTCTTCGAGAGCTACTCCATCTGCTGGCTGGTTCATCTAGCCAAATCGGAATCGAGTTTGCATGTACCCGTCCAGCCATCCAGCATCTTCAAAGTTCAAACCGGTTTCTGAGGTGAAATTGTGCCGTCATGGGCATCGCTTTTGCATGAACTCAGTGTTTTCTGCTGCTGTTTCTACTGTGCAGCTTTTGGTTATGCTCCTTCAATAGGTAAATAATGGCGATCCTTTCCTTGTTTCCAATTCTTCACATGCCCACCACGTAGTTGATAGAATGCCTCTGGAGTGCCACAACCCATCTTTAATTGGAGTTTGTGGAGTTGAAAAGATTAATCTTTTTTCTACAATGTCTTTGGGATGAAGATGAACAAATATGATTGCACAAGTTCATTAGCATTTTATTGTGTTGAAAGTTAACTTTATAACTCTGTTGTGAAACTTTTGCTCTTTATTTTACTTAGGTGTAAAGAGAACCAACAATCATGGGTGAAAATGGAAAGCATAGAATCTTAATGGTGTCTGATTTTTTCTATCCCAACTTTGGTGGTGTGGAGAATCACATATACTATCTATCTCAATGCTTAATCAAGCTTGGCCACAAGGTAACTTTATGCAGTGTCTAGGATGAATTTTCTATGATCTTCTGCTTGCATCATTTGGTTTGTGGAGTAGGCAAATGATTCGCAATCCCTTTTCTGAATTAAGCTTTGATCTATTTCTGGGAGAAAAGTAGTTTCTTCCTTCTGGACTTGACAATTTCTTGAAAGATTTCCTCAGTTTTGTTTCTTTTGTTGTTCCTTTAGGATGTTATTTATTAAACTTCATGTTTTCTTCTTCAAATTCAGTGTCTTGTACTTATTTAGTCCATTTAAAATGAACTTATAATTCAAAGAGTTGTATTTCTAGTTTCATTGCTGAAGGAGTTAATTTCATTTCTAATCAATGAATGCAGATAGTTGTTTTGACTCATGCTTATAGTGACCGTACTGGAGTAAGGTATATGACCGGTGGCTTAAAAGTTTATTATGTGCCATGGAAAACATTTCTAATGCAGAACACGCTCCCAACTTTTTACGCGACACTTCCAATCATGAGGACAATTTTAATTCGAGAAAAGATATCTGTAGTGCATGGCCATCAAGCCTTCTCAACTCTATGCCATGAAGCTCTGATGCATGCACGCACAATGGGGTACAAAGTTGTGTTCACTGATCACTCTCTTTATGGCTTTGCTGATGTGGGAAGCATCCATATGAACAAGGTACTGCAATTTACACTAGCAGATGTGAGTCAGGCCATCTGTGTTTCTCATACAAGTAAGGAAAATACCGTTTTGAGATCCGGGCTGCCACCTGGAAAGGTTTTTGTTATCCCAAATGCTGTGGACACAGCTATGTTCAAGCCTGCTCCAGAACGACTTAGCAATAATGAAATTGTTATCGTTGTGATAAGTAGGCTGGTTTATCGGAAGGGGGCTGATCTTCTTGTTGAAGTAATTCCTGAAGTATGCCGTTTGCATCCAAATGTAAGTAGATTTAGTTGTGTTGCCTGCATGCGAAGTTTACTTGTAGCTTGTCTAGTGAAAGAGATAAAGCAGCTGAATTTGTCAGGCCAGTTGGTTTATTTGGTTTCTTGCACACCCCTCATGTGAAAGCAGATTTCATGTGTCAATTTATATCATGTGTGTGAATCCTTTCAGTATGTCTCATATCATAACCAACTTCAGCACCTCATAAACTCAAACGAGTAGCATTTCCACATGCATTTCAGCCCATCAACCACCACTCTGATTCACATCATCAACCCTACTTTTTCTTTCCGTTTATTAAAAGCTTCAACATCATCAATATATGCATTGCACTCTCAATTATTGCCTCTATCAGGATGCAGCATTTTCCTGTTCACGAAGACATTTACCTTAACTCAGATTGAATCTCTTATGAGTCCTTTGTCCTTTTAGGTACGCTTTGTTGTTGGTGGGGACGGGCCCAAAAGGGTGCGGCTTGAAGAAATGAGGGAAAAACACTCTCTTCAAGATCGAGTGGATATGCTGGGTGCTGTTCCACATGCAAAAGTCCAATCAGTGTTGATAAGTGGCCATATATTCCTAAACAGGTACAACCTTTTTTATGTTGAAACATAAGAATATATTTCCTTTTCCCTTTCTGTTATCTTATATAACTTAAGACTGACTTCCAGGGAAAAAAGCAAACAAGCAACCTGACTTCAAATTCTTCTTTCTGTGAGTTCATGTGCATAACTGCGCAGCATTCAGTATGATTCTTAAATCCTCAGTGAAAGGCGAGAAATATTTTAAAAAATCTTCTTTGTGTAAAAGTTTTCATTAATAGACTTGTTTGATTACTGGAAAATTTGGATTATGATGACAACTATATTATCACATTTCACCACGTTTACGACATAACTGCCATCCTCCACACAAGCCCCTCCCCAACCCCCAAACCCCCAAAAACCTCTATTTTTGTTTGACTCTCCAAATACCTGATGCTTGTGACTTCCTGGCAGTTCTTTAACTGAAGCTTTTTGCATAGCCATTCTGGAAGCTGCCAGTTGTGGATTATTGACAGTCAGTACACGTGTTGGAGGTGTCCCAGAGGCATGTCCCCTATAATCTTCAATTTTATTAGCTATGTGTATGGATTCTCTAGGTGTGCTCTTTCTCAGGATGCAATGATTTTTGGCTAGAGCTAACAGTCTTTCCTAGAAACTTGCAGAAAACTATGTTCTGATTTTTTGTCCTTTCTGTTTTAGTAGGTTCTTCCAGATGATATGATTGTTCTTGCTGAGCCAGATCCTAGAGACATGGTACAAGCTATCACAAAGGCGATAACTATACTTCCCCAGATTGATCCACAAACTATGCATTTACGTGTGAGTTTCAGGAAATTGTTAGTCTATATTTCTATTGAACTAAGGCTAGTGATATATCATCCTAGCCATTATTGTTTAGAATTGCATTTAGTCCTTTTGGTGTTGGATAATAGTAGTCTTAAATAGAGTGTACAACTTTTGAAAGGAACAAAAATGCTTTGTACTCTTTGGATTTGTTTAGCTGACTATATGGCTATCCTTTAGTTCTTCCCAAAAAATTGAAGTTTCATCCTATCTTGTCAATACTGCACTACTGGGGAAGAATATTTTATATTCCCTCTTTAGATATGCAGGTCAAATATTGTATTCACTTGCCTTTATTTTCTTGCAGATGAAACAACTGTACAGCTGGCATGATGTTGCCAGAAGGACGCAGATCGTGTATGACCGTGCTCTAAGATGCTCTACTCAACCATTGTTAGAACGGCTATCCCGGTATGCCATATCAATTCATACATCTGAGTGTACTGGAGTTGTATTGAATTGATTTGTATCATATACTGCAAAAATGAGGAATATACGTAAATGCATCTCCAAGGCAATTGCTGGTGCAGAGGATAGAAAAGCAATTGTAATCCTTAATATGCTCAAAATGTCCAGTCAATGGAACTTCCAACTGACAGTAGTCATTTCTAGTAGTAATTACATGATTTCTTCAAGGGTTACATTATTGTAGGTACCTCACTTGCGGTTCGTGGGCAGGCAAGCTTTTTTGCTTGGTTATGCTCATCGATTTCATATGGTGGCATCTACTGCAACTATGGCAGGTATATTTTCAACACATGCTTATCAAAATTATTGATTGCAAATATTATTTGTAATTGACAAGAGGATACCTTCTCTTCTGTTTTCTTAAGCCTGACAGAGACATTGAGGTGGTACCAGATGTAAATCCTGCAAGTTTCCTTGGTGGAGAAATGTCATGGGATTCCAGTGACAAGGATGAAACTTGAAAAATGTTTTTTTGCAAATGTTGGAATTCTAAGAATGTTTTTTTGACTAGCTATAGTCCTTGCTATGTTAGATAATATTCATTTAATTGATAGGACACAACATCGTCACCTAAATCTTTTTCCCACTCTATGTTCATTCGATACAACATCGTCACCTAAATCTTTGTCCCACTCTATATCCATTTGATTGATACGGCACGATATATCACCTAAATTTTTATCTCACTCTATATTCATCATCTTTGTCTCATTCTATATTCATTTGATTGATCCACGCAATATATCATTACCTAAATCTTTGTCCCACTCTATATTCATCTCATTGACACGACACAACATCAACAACTAAATATTTATCTTAGCTTTATATTCATTTAACTTACACGAGGTCAATGATAACATCAACAATACAAAGTCAATCCGCTATATCGACTATATGAATCTCACCTCTCAATTCCCGGAAATGTAGTAGTTCATTTTGAATTGATTTGTACTGTTATCAGTATTATTATTATTATTATTATCTCAATCTCAAAAATAAAAATAATATTATGATAATCTCATTTTATCTAAAAGATCAGTCACGGTCAGTAGCACAACAACTACCATAAACGGATAAAACCCTAGAAATCAAAACCATCCAATTCAAAGAAAACTCTCTTTGGCCCCTCTCTAACAACTATGGCCCCACTGCCCCCACTTTTTACTACTACTGCCACTTCTTCCGCCTCGATGGCGGCGGATAGCACCATAACAGTTTCAGCCACACCGCCGTGCACAACTCGGGACCAACTCACCCAGCCTATACCGAATCACCTAGCTCCCAGCTCGCCATTGCCTTTTTCCCAGGAAAAGAAGAGAAAAAGCAGCAACGATAACAAAGGACAGCGACAGTACAAGGCGAAAGGCACCAGAAGTGGCCACCGCGTGCGGCTGCCTCCTCTATGCGCCGCACGAATCTTCCAGCTCACTCGCGAGCTCGGGAACCGCACGCATGGACAGACGGTGGAGTGGCTCCTCCGCAACGTTCACCTTCCGTCCTCCTCGGACGCTGCTGCTCCCCCTTCGTATAGTTCTCCGGGACAGTTAACGCCTAAGCAGGAATATGAAATGTTTCCGACGGAAGGATTGCTAGATACGATGTCGTTTACGTCGCTACTGATGCAAGCCGATAATATTGGATGTGAACAAAACGGTGTCGTTTGATGAACTCCAGATTGTTAGTCCTTTTATTTATTTTTGACGGTCCTGTTTTGTTTTGTTGACTAAAAATTGACTTCGACTGATGGGTTTATTAGAGTTTGGACAAATGTTGGAGTAATTTTAGTTTTTTTATATCTTCAAAGTACAAAGACTAGATTCGGGTAGGGGGGGGGGGGGGGGGGGGCTTCTTTTTTGGTGTGAAGCAGTGTCAAGAATCGAGAATGAAGTTGTGGGGGGGGGGAGGGGACCACAATGCTGTATAATGTTACTGTTACTTTTTGGTATTAATAGGTGACTAGATTTTTGTTCTGCAAAACTTCCCTTTTGTGTTACATTAATTTTTCCAGCAATGCACCTAAAATTCCAAATGCACTACCATTAAAATGGCAATGTTGTGATAGAATACAAAAATGGAAATGGATGATAATATCTTGAATGATACAATGAGGGCACTGGATGGTTGTTGCATCAATGCCTTTATGGACTGCTCTGATGAAAAGAAATGCGTTCCAAGTGATTGCTCACTAAATTTGACTCAACATAAACAAGAAATTTCCACTTATTGACTCCAGTATGAAATACCTAATTATCCCCATCAAAGAATATACATGAGTTATTAATCCAAAAAATACATATATCAAAATTTCCATCTAATCCAAATATTAAAAATCTGCAAGATAATTGCAGAATATTATTTGAAAATGAAAATTAAAAAAAATTCCGCATGATAATTGCGGAATATTATTTGAAAATGAAAAGCATTCCAAGAAGGGATGTTAGAATAATTTAGACTTGCTGCACAACAAAGAAAAGAAATGTTTGGCCTTGCATAAAGAACTAATAACGGCTCCCGCATGTCTCTAATGTGGCTGGCTGCTTTCTTTAGAATCCGTTACTGCTGTGTAGGGGAAACACAAAACTAAAGATTGCACCAGTAGTGAAAAGTTTAAAGAAACTCTAGTTTCCCAGTGTTCTCTTACTATAATGTCAATTGCAATCATCTGGAGGTTCAAAATGCTTCTGTGGAGGGACTGATCGCCTTTTTTTCTTTTTAGTCTCATGTGTGGGAGAATCTGAACAAATATATCCAAGAAAAGACAAACCAAACTGAGAATGTCTGTTCAAACTTGATCAAAATAACTAATATAGCCGTTTTCTTCGACTAACATTCATATTAATGCTAGTATTGATGGCTAAAATGGCAGTTGTCATGAATTCAAACAAGATATAACTTTGTTATGATTTATGTTGACAAGATGAGAGTTAATAGCCTATCATATAAAAAGAGAAGTTTTTAAACAAGACATACCTCCTTTAGGATATATGGAGTTGTAGTGAACCTCAGCCCAAAAACTCAAAAAAATAACTGCATAGTAAACTCACCAATAAGAGACCATTCTGAAGCTATAGTACAAAAGATGAACAAGAAAGATGAAAACAGAAAAGAATACAATTAGATTTTTCTTTTCTTTTAAAGATACTTCTTGAACAAAGGATGAGGTAAATGATTCAACAACCACATGTTTACAATACATATCATATCTTTAATAAACCAAGGAAGAATATTTGTTAATTCATTTAATTAGATAAATTTCTCTGTGTTTATCAAAGCTGAACACATGAAAAAGATACAAAAAATCATTCCACAAACAAAATCAACATAAAATGCTTGAAAAAGTAATATTTAGTAAACCACTCAGCTCAATACTCAGAAAAACAAACTCAATAATTCTAGAATATGGAATATACATTACCTCGTTCAGATTTTTGAGTACTTGGTAGTATCTCAATATAACATGTGTCCTTGAAGGATGTTATGACAAATATTTTAACACCATACTGCAGCAAATCATTAACAAGCATTAGGATGTATCAACTATGGCTTCAGTGATTACAATTGCTACAATTTAGAAAATTGTTGATATAGAATATAAGTAACATCAGCTGTACTTTAGCAGACCTCATAAAAACCTATGCATAGAATGCATACAAGTGTACTAAGTGCTCCCCAAAAGCTTTATATCTATGCATAGAATGCAACAATACCTTAATTGCCCTCACAAAAGCTTCTTCAAGCAAAACAATGAAGCCAAAATATCAAATTATTAATTAACCTGGCACAAGTTCTTTTATCTCCGAGATATCCAACTTGTAAAAGTAACTTGATGCCGCAAAAATCAACTTTTTTAACAAATGAATAGGAAAAAGAAACATGCTCACAACATTATTTTGACAATAGAGGACCATTTTATAGAAACAACATTGTTGCAACAAGGGAATTTATTGTCATGGGACAGAAAATCAAGCATGGATTACCGAATCAGCAGCAGCTTGCAAAGTAACATGATCACCCCACTCGCCATTTCTGATATTCATTCACATGACTTTAGACGCGCATTGCCAAAGTGTATACATCATAAATCATTTATCAATTTGAGATTAGAAAAGTACTTGGATATCTTCTCCAAATAATCATCGTAAGCCATGGGTACATATCCCTCGTATATATCTGGGCATGATTTTAGCTGATACCAAGTACGTGGCAAAAACAAAATCAATCAGCAAATTAGATGAATTATAATATACACGTGATTTGATGAACTCAATAAAAACTATGCTAACCTGACTCACAACTTCCTGTCTCACAAATTCATGATGTACAGGAGTCCGATAAAATTGATCTGACAGAGCACGAAACTGGGAGAAAAGAAACACTCCAATCAGAAGCGAAATATTTGTTCTTATAAGCTAATTTATCAATAGGTCATTGAAATATAAAAACAACTAAAAGTGTGTAAAAAATGATCCAAAATTATCTTTCAAATAAGTTTGAGATATAAAATTGTTCTTTATAAGCCGTCTCAAAATTTGCTTGAGAAATATAAGCTAACAGCAAATGAATCTGTAGAAGCCATCAGCACCATCATAGGAGAATCAAATAGATAACTCAGTAATTTGAATCAAACTCTTTCAGACGAAGCTCAAATCGCTTTTCGGGTAAAATAAACATGTTCTTTCACAAACTAATAGTTCTGTATGTAGTTTTGCTTGCCAGGATGAATGGCCTCCTTAAATAACTACTTTGTTGATAAGCTTACTTTTAAGTATGATTTTAATGCTAAAGAAATGAGATTACTGACCTGGCAATTACCATCACCTTGAACCTTTAACTCTACCAGCTCATAAACCTGCAACCTTATATGTAAAGCTAACCAAATTCAATAGCAGCACATCAGTTAGTAACTATGTACATATTGGCTCACTTATCCATTTTTGAAAGAATGGCACTGAGGTACTAAATCCAATTTTGAATGAATGACACTGGAGTACATACCAGCTAAAATTGTTCAATATATTACATTCCCCCATATGTTGCATCTTTTTTTGTTACATTTGACTGTGGCCAAAGATAAAAGCACATACCTTTCTAAAAGCCTTTGATGATCTAAAGTTGCTTCATCAAGGGATGGTATTTCTCCATTAATTTTGGGTATGTGCTGCACCAAATAAAATATAAATTGCGTAGACCTATTAATTCCATTTCTAAATTGCACCTATTTGCTGAAAAGAATATAGTTTCAATGTCCAAAAATTTGAAGGGAGCATACTACACCTAAACAAACTAAAATACAGGTGACTAAGAAAAATAAGAAATGCTTGTCTAAGAAGCACTTCTAGTTGCATGAAGGAAGCACAATGCATACGGAATATTGAGCAAATAGAAATATTCAATAAGATGCCACACTCACAGGAATAGGAATCATTTGGTTCAGCCTTTTGCCCACTTCACCATCGAGAGCATACTCATCCATGAGGTCCAGTGAGTATGACCATTCGCGAGAATATGAATCTCCTCCAGGGCTAGGACATGCACTCGATGTTACCAAAGCTGTAGCCTCTTCACGCCCATTCTCATCTACTAGGAGTATGTAACACTTAATCAGAATAATACACTACAAGAAAATAAAGTGATCATGGTTATAACATGATTATGGGCCAATTCCATTACCAAAAGTGTAGTTCCCCATAGATTGATTGAACCAATCTTGTTGATAAAAAGATGTTTGCGCATTTTCTACATCTTCAAGGAAATGTTGGGGTTGTTCCAAAAGTGAAAATTGAGAAAATTGCTGTTGCAGAGAGTTTGCTGTCAGCTCATTGTCCTCTATACTGTTAAATTCTGTAGCATAATGATTTTCGTAACATTCTGTGTTATTCTGTGGAATAGTGCCACAATAACCAGAAATTAGAGTATGGATCACTGTCAAATAGCTGAAGACCCCACCGAACAACATCAGGATCTTGCTCGTATGTGAGCATTTCAAAAGAATAATTCCTTACTCAAATGTGAATCTGCTCCATCAAATACTAACTAGTTGCCGGCATTACGATTTATTTCCCCCAAGAAAATGCCATATCATACGCCAAGCAATTCAGAAATTTGCTCCAGCATGCATCATAACAAAAAATATTATTGGCAATCTGATCAACCAGTGCCTTCTTTGATTAATCGAGGTATGACCTGCAAAAAATAACCTCTCACAATCACAATCAACTTACTGATTGCTCCAAGAACTTCAAAAAAAAAATTATCACCTTCATCAACTTATAACAAATCAAACACAACAAAATGATCATTTTTCATTAATTTATACTACTAGCAATCAAAGAAAAAAAAAGACAATCTTGACTGACAAAATCCAGGCTTTTTTTTTTCAAAAAAAAAGAGTATAATAAAAGATACATTTTTGGCTAACATTTTAAAATTAATTTGAGCAGAGCAAAATTCAACTCACTTGATCTGTTGGAAAAAACAAAAAAAAAAAAAAAAACTGATCATCTGAATAATCGAAATAAATTACAAAAAACAGTAGAATACATCACGTTGTTCGTATAAATACACATTGATTTCAAGTGCAAAACAAAAGAGCAACAATCAAAACGCACAAAGCAATAAAGATGCATAAATTAAAAGTTTTTTTTTTGACAATGCAAGTTTACCTGATTTACAAACTCAGAGAGAAACGTTCACGAGACGCCACGGATGAATGAATTACACGAAGAAGAAGACGAAATGAAAATTGTATAGTTATGTGTGGGAATGGGAATGGACGGACGTGAGGAGGGTAGTGGTAGAGGAGTGAGTGATTGACAGTGAGAGAATATTATACAGAAGCAAGTTTAGTTTTACAAAACGACAACCTTCATTATAAAAACACACACTCACACACTCAGACTTGTATCAGTCAAAGGAAATCGACACTTGAAATGGAATCTAACTCTGACTTCCAGTCTTTCGGTTTCCTCTTTTTCAGCCGGTTTCCTTCCCCGACGACGTTAATTCACCTTCACGCCGATCAGATGGGAGTTTCGCCGTCTCTTCTTTAATTCTTTTGGCTGTGCCTGGGGCCTGGGGGCGGGGGTAGCTGGGCTACTACTGTCAGTGCAGCTTTTATTCCTTTTTCTTTCTTTTTCTTTTTCTTTTTTCTTTTTTCTTTGCATTACCAGAAATATTTACATGTTTTTCACACATTTTTACATATATCGTACATGTATTAAATATTGAGTAAATTTTAGAAAAAACATCAACCACGTTTTGCTGAAAAAATTATTTAATCTTTCACATACAATATTTTTTTTTACACTTTAAAAACACACTAATTCCGATTTACTTAACGAAATCAAACACGTATGTATGACAAAAAGACGTGGACGGAATGTGATAGAAGAACTAAATTGATATGATTTTTTAGATGTGAATGACGAATGTGCATCATTTTAAATAAAATTTTCAACAAAATTTCAGGTTTTCCCTAAATATTTTGTGCCCATAATTCAACATTTCAATTTCTTTAGCTTAACTAAATTAATGAATCAAAGAAAAACATCCACAATGAATATGATTCATTTGTCAAAAATTAGCCGGAGGAAATCATGATTGTGTCAATTGAAGCGACCCAAGAATTATAATAGTACTAGTGATATGTAAAACTATATTTTGCTTCATGCTTTATGAGGTTAGTACTAGTTAAATTTTTAGAGTGTATTTGCCTTTTAAATTTTCAATCAATTATTCAATTAAACTAATGATATGAATAACAATGAGATAACTATTTCTATAATAAAAGATCACGCTTAAGATTGCATTAATTGAGAATTAAATCCAATATAGAATTTAACTTGAGTGACTCTTCAAGACATATGGTATATATAGTGTATTTTTTTTAAAATCAAATTGTTCTAATTAATTGAATGTAATTAGTCACATATTTTTATGAATTTGTTATACAAAAAATCAAAATCCTATAGTTAATAAGCTTTAAGTGTCCTTAATAGCATTATCATTGAAAAAGATTGTGAGAGTACAACAAAAATTAAGGCTCTATTTGGATGCTCTTGTTTTAGTGATTTATTTCATAAATGCAAAATGAATTGTTTATTTTGTTCAATTTTTTCATCAAATTTTTTAAAAACAAATACAATGTTACAATAATTATTTTTGTTACAGTGTTTTTATAAATAAAATATTATATTTGAATTTAAATTTTAAATTTTAATAATAAACAATTCTTTCTAACACAATTCCCACCAAAATAAATTAATAAAATATTAATTCAAATTTAAATTTCAAACTTTTAATAATAAAAAATCTTCCATACAAATACCAACAAAACAAAATCATTCATTCCAAATACTCCCAACATATTTTTTTGAAAAAAAATTTCATGATAAAATCCAAAAATACCTTATCGAAACGGAGCCAAAGAATGAAAGATGTAGAAGTATTGAAGTAGAATGCAAAAAATCCAGTGAATGAAATATAAAATTTTGCATGGATAATCACATTTGCAATTCATAGGAGTACTTTTTAATGGCTAAAATCTAGCAAAACTTCATTTTTTTCCATTTTTTTTAATTCATAAGTTATTTTTTTCCCCTCATAAATTTATGCACTTATTATTATTACAAAGATTTCAAAAAATGGATGGAAATTTCGAACTTAATTAATCCAACGGTCTTAATGGTCATCAAAGGATCAATGCAAGAAGAGCTTTTTCCTCCTCTATCCTTCCTACTTCACCTCCCCGCCATTTCTTCTTCACCATTCTATTCTTCTCCATCCAAATCCAATTCCCCAGAGTTCCTGTATCATTTCTTCATCTGCAACATTATCATTCTGCAAAAAGAAAAAAAAAACTCCATTAATTTCTGTGTTAAAAACAAGTTCTTGAGACTGTTCAAGAAAAACATGCATGGAGGCAAAAATGGGCTCAAATTGTTTTGTCATGATCGTGTCACATTCATATTCTTCTTGGCTTTAGTGTTCACCTCAATAAATAACGCGAGCAGTGCGGATACTAGTGGCGGTGGCGGTGACCCGGCTGTGTTGGAGATCTTAACACAGGCAGTCTTTAGCCGTTTCAACAATGTCTCTTCCTTTTTCACTGATGATGTTACTAAACAACTCGATTTTTGCATCGACAATGTGTAAGTCTCATCCATGCACTTACAAATATGAATGAGGGAAGGCTATGGCCATCTTTTATGTTGGAATTTGAAAATTTGATTTATTTTTCACTTTGTGTTATACAGGGATAAAGAGTGGAATGATGCATTTAATTTCTCAAAGAATACTCAGTTCTTGGCTCAATGTCTTAAAACCACCAATGGTATATATATATATATATATATATATAGACTCAATGTAGAACAGCTTTGTTGATTTAGTAGTGTTTTGTATTCTTCTTATATTTGCCTGCATGTAATTGTTCAGATTAACAGAATTGTTTGTCATCATGAAACTTGTTAATTGAGAAACCTTTCAGAATTTTATAGCTTGACAGGATAAAAAAAAGGAACAATCTTTGCTGGAGTCCAGTAGGCACTTGAGTTTGTGCAATTTTATGAAGAAACTGCTATATGGAGCTGCAATACTTTTTTATATGGTCATCAAAGTTTCTCTGCTTGAGATGTCCAGTATTTGATTCTAGATAGGAAAAAAAAGTTACCAATATTTTGATTAAAAGAAAAAAAGAAATACAATTTAATTCAAAACGTAGAAGTGTGTTTTCATTTGAGATAGAAAATCTGGATTCAATTTCGCTACCATTTGCAATTTCTTTTGCTAACTACAGCAGTTCCTTTCAGTTCAGTCACTGCCTTGCTTTGTCATTTTACTAATGATAGATTTATGTGGATTCGTAGGAAGCGTCATGCAGCGCTTGTGCACTGCTGCAGAAATAAAGTTTTACTCCAGTAGTTTAATTGAAGAAGCACTGGAAAGTGGAGGATTAGGTACTACTAAGTACCTAAAGCCCAACAAGAACTGCAACTTATCTTCATGGATTTCTGGTTGTGAACCAGGATGGTCTTGTAGTGTTGGAAAGGATCAGAAAGTTGACCTCAAAAACTCAAAAGACATTCCCACTAGAATTCTTGATTGTCAATCATGTTGTGAAGGCTTCTTTTGCCCTCGAGGTCTTACCTGCATGATACGTAAGTGTTTCGGAAGTCATCCAAAACTTTTACATTTTCGTTCGTCTTTTGTTTTCAGAGGCTTCCATTTTGATATGTAAAACTGAAGGAATCCAACATCATGAAGAATTTCAATCAATGAAGTATATTTTTAAGTAAAACAGGCATTTTCAGAGGCTGTTGTAACCTTTTCACATTGTGTTAGGTTCATTCGTAAACTATATTCATGACTTTCAATTACTGAAGTATATCTTTTAAGTAAAACAGGCATACAGCAAAGTTTTCAACTTCCTTCTGAATGAATTCGAACTTGAATTTTCAATATCTTGAAGGGTAGACTGACTAAGACACAGAGAATCATGCTAAATCTAAAGGTTTATATGTTGAAATTAGGCAATGAGCTTGTGGTTGTTTGGATAGATCATCCATCATAAATGATTGGTATCTGTTGTTTCAAGGTAAATGAAGCATTCAGTTATAGCTGCTCCAGTATGAGCAACGAAAAAGTGGGAACAGTTAGCCTAAAACAGCTTTCTCATCTATCAGCCAATTTTTAACTGAGTAATGTTAAGTCAGTGTATAATGTATCAACAAATTGTCACTTTGGTTTGTGTTATCTTGGCTGTGAAATTGCATTTTTCTTTCATGTAAATCCTTTTTATATATAGATGGTGGAGCACAATTCTAATGTTTGTTTTTTCAATTCTTATTGCTGAAGCCTGCCCTTTAGGCGCTTATTGCCCTCTTTCAAAGCTCAATAAAACTACTGGCTACTGTGATCCGTAAGTTAAAAGGCTTCTCCTATTACAAAAGGTTTTCTTTCATTTCCCAAATTCTCAAAACAAACCATGGCAGGTACCGTTATCAACTACCTCCCGGAGAGTCTAACCACACTTGCGGTGGAGCAGAGGTTTGGGCTGATTTCTTGAGTGCTACCGAGCTATTCTGTTCAGCTGGATCTTACTGTCCAAGTACTAACCAAAAGGTTCCATGCAGCCGTGGGTATTACTTAATATCCCAAAACTTGTAACACATAGTTTTAGTGAATTTATCACCATTGTCCAACATGTTTTCCAAAAACCCCTCATCATCTTGTTTGTTTGTTCATCTTGGTGCATGTTTTAGTTCAATTATATCTGTAGTTGAGTGCTTATTGCACTATTGACTAGTGTCTGCTGAATCATTTTTCTTTTCAGGCATTACTGCAGGGCTGGATATACACAAGAAGACAGTAAGTCGCTTTTTTGTTGTTTGCTTATATCATTCCAAGATATCGATATCTCATTGCAAATATTTGACAAGAAGCCACTGGTTTAGTTAAGTTGAGCTCAATTTGTTACATAATGATGGCAGTAAAGCATTAGAAATCATTTGTTGGATAGTTCTTATTTAGTATTTTGCATTTGTTACCTTAGTTATGATCACATGAACAACTAAAAGAATTGAGACCATGGATTTACTCAAGAATTAAAGAGGGAAAACAAAAGATGACATGAATAATCAGCCTAGTTCAAGTACAATTCTACTTCTCAAATCTTTTTCATTTCAATGGCTTAATCTGATTAGAATGATGACTTTTTTTTTTTTGTAATGATCTTGCAGGATGCTATGCATTGGCAACTTGCGAGCCACAAACTCAAAATCAGAATATCACAGCCTATGGTATCCTGTTCTTTGTAAGTCCACAATCATATATACTTAGGCAGATCAATTTATCCAAATATTCACTTTACGTTTTTGCCTTTTGTTTGAGGTTTCTCTTCGGTTCAAGATACGTTTAAGTTTTGCTACCAAATTATTACCATTAATTTCTATTAACAAGAAGATCTCATGCAAGAACTTGGTGCAACTTGTCATGAAATATAAATAGACAAGACTTAAGCATCTAAATTATTTCATTCATGTTCTGCTTTGTCATTTGCTTTTCCTCCTTTTTGTAGTGTGGAATCATGCTTGTGCTTCTCATCATATACAATTGCTCTGATCAACTAATCAGCACGAGAGAAAAAAAACAAGCAAAATCGAGGGAAGCAGCTGCAAGAAGTGCAAGGGAAACTGCGCAGGCACGTGAAAGATGGAAATCTGCAAAGGATGTTGCTCGAAAGCATGCATCTGGGCTTCAAGCACAGTTATCACGAACCTTTTCTAAAACAAAATCTAAACGGCAACAAGAAGGACAGCTGAAGGGATTGGGGCAAGCTAAACCAGGATCAGATGCTGCCTTGCCACCAATGCCCGCTGATGCTTCTAACAAAAAAGGAAAAGGAGGAAACCTCACGAAAATGATGCGTGAGCTTGAGGAGGACCCTGATAGTCATGATGGATTCAACGTTGAGATTGGAGACAAGAACATAAAGAAGCAAAGGGCTAAGCAATTGCAAACTCGAAGCCAAATCTTCAAGTATGCTTATGGCCAAATTGAGAAAGAAAAAGCTCTACAGGAGCAGAACAAGAACTTGACATTTTCTGGAGTAATCTCCATGGCCTCTGATACGGAAATAATCGCAAGACCTCCTATTGAGGTGGCTTTCAAAGAATTAACGCTCACTTTGAAAGGAAAAAAGAAGCATCTCTTAAGGTGTGTGACAGGGAAATTGATGCCTGGCCGAGTTTCTGCTGTCATGGGTCCATCTGGGGCTGGCAAAACAACATTTCTTTCTGCATTGACTGGAAAAGCCACTGGGTGCATGAAGACTGGATTGATTCTCATAAATGGTAAGGCTGAATCAATAAAGTCATACAAGAGAATTATCGGATATGTGCCCCAAGATGATATAGTGCATGGAAACTTAACGGTGGAGGAGAATCTCTGGTTCAGTGCTAGGTGCAGGTATGTCAGCATTGTTCTATAAATGATGTCCTTTGAGTTGTTGGTATTTCTCTACTCTTATTCATTGATGATCTTCCCGAGTTTGTGATTGTAGATTAGAAGCTGATCTGCCAAAACCCGAGAAGGTTTTAGTTGTTGAAAGAGTCATTGAGGCCTTAGGACTGCAGCCTGTGAGATACTCTCTGGTAGGAACAGTGGAGAAGCGAGGAATCTCTGGGGGTCAGAGGAAGCGAGTTAATGTTGGTTTAGAAATGGTTATGGAACCTTCTTTACTCATCTTGGATGAACCCACATCTGGCTTGGATAGTTCTTCATCTCAGTTACTACTTAGAGCACTTCGCCGCGAATCTCTTGAAGGTGTAAACATATGCATGGTGGTACACCAACCGAGGTAATTTGTGCAATCAAAACTTGTCATATTACTCTTTTTGAAAGTTTTTTAAGACTTTGTTGGTGACATGTTATCTTTCTCATCAAAACATCTGTTGGTATCCTTCTTCAGCTACACGCTGTTCAGGATGTTTGATGATTTGATACTTCTAGCCAAGGGTGGTCTTATTACATATCATGGACCAGTAAAGAAAGTTGAAGAATACTTTTCAGGACTTGGGATCCAAGTCCCTGAGCGTGTTAATCCTCCAGACTACTACATTGACATTCTGGAGGGAATTGTAAAACCAAGTGCAAGCTCAGGTGTAAATGTTAAAGATCTTCCTCTGAGATGGATGCTTCATAATGGGTATCCTGTACCACCGGACATGTTAGATTCTGCTGGAATGGCAGCAGCCGGAGATTCATCACATGGTGGTGCAAATCGTGCTGCTGGAGGGGCTGAAGAACAGTCTTTTGCTGGAGACCTGTGGGCAGATGTCAAGTTCAATGTTGAACTGAAGAAGGACCATTTACAGCATAATTTTTTGACCTCTCAGGACTTATCTTCCCGAAGAACCCCGGGTGCATTGGTGCAATACAAATATTTCCTAGGAAGGTACTTATTAGTCAGTGGAATCTCATTTTATTTTCATGCAGCATATTAATGTTTAAACTTTTCTTTCTTGTAATTTATCAATTTGTTTCTTAGTTGCATAGACTAAATAAGCCTGAAATCTTTTCCTTACTAGGATCTGCTAAAGAGTATTACTTTAATGTTGCTCAGAGTTCTTAAGCAGCGATTACGAGAAGCGAGGACACAAGTTGTAGATTTTCTGATTTTGCTACTGGCCGGAATATGCTTAGGAACACTTGCTAAAGTGAGTGATGAAACCTTTGGAGCCACGGGATATCTCTACACTGTCATTGCAGTTTGTAAGTTTTGAGTATTAAACTTCATTTTTTTTTTAACTTTTAATGTCTTGCCTAGTTCAAGTGTCAAGCTTTTCCCTTCTGCTAGTTCTCTCTCTCCCTCAACATGAAGTTCAAATATTTTCATGGCTTTGAAGCCATTATTACAATGCATAATTCTCTTTTGATCATTTTGTATGTTCTTCCTCACCAACCCAAGTATGTATTTCCACTTTCAGCTCTGCTTTCCAAGATTGCAGCTTTGAGATCATTTTCACTGGATAAGTTGCATTACTGGAGGGAGAGTGCTTCTGGAATGAGCAGCCTGGCATACTTTCTTGCAAAGGATACAATTGACCATTTCAATACAATTGTAAAGCCAGCAGTATATATGTCAATGTTCTATTTCTTCAACAATCCAAGATCAAGCATTTTGGAAAATTATGTTGTGTTGATCTGTCTGGTGTACTGTGTAACTGGCATAGCTTATGCACTTGCCATCTACTTTGAGCCTGGTCCTGCCCAATTGGTATGCCATTTAGAATTCCAAATGAGAAACAGTAGTAACATTTTTTAACTTAGATTCTTGCTGACTAACTAATTTGTTTTGTTCACTCAAGTGGTCAGTGTTGCTTCCGGTTATCCTGACGCTGGTTGCAAACCAGGATGGTGATACATTTATTAACAAATTAGGGGATTTCTGCTATCCAAAATGGGCTTTGGAAGCATTTATCATAGCAAATGCCAAAAGGTTTGATACAATTATCAGCTTCCCTTTTTAGAGTATTATCGATCCATAGCTCGAGTATACAACAACAACAATAAGCCTTTATTTCACTCACTGTTACTGTATGGGGTCGGCTACATGAATCATACTTTGCCATCGTATTTCATCTATACGCATGTTTTCATTTACCGTTACATAAATGTTGAGACACGCGATCAATGTCAAGCGTAACTCATTCAGTGCTCTAATTTTTTTGTTTTTTTGACTGTCAGGTACTCGGGAGTGTGGCTTATTACAAGATGTGGTTCATTGAGACAAAAAGGGTATCACCTTAAGGATTGGTATCCGTGTTTGGCATACTTGATTGCCACTGGAGTATTTAGTCGTGGTGTGGCCGTCTTCTGTTTAGTCACCTTCCAGAAAAAATAAAAGCACTGTCTGATATTCCCTTGTGCACACAGCAAGAATACACTTCATTCAACTATAAAATGGAAACAGCCCTATGGAGATCCTTCCAAATACTTGAAACTAACAGAAAAGAGTTAAGCATATCGTCGTCGCCCTTGGGAGAATCTTTTTCATTGAGTCTAGTGAAGCTCTAAGGCAAAATTTGGAAGAATGTAACTCCTGCTTGTGACAATTCAAAGGTGAGATTTCCGGGATATATGCAGGTTGTAGCATTATCTTCATGCTAAATCCTTCCACAGAAGTTTGAAAAAGGTTGTATGATTATTAGTGTTGGGGCTGCAACCAAAAGTTTTGGGACCATGATACTTGTATATATACATCTGTAAGTTTTTCGGTTTTTTTCAGCAATGACCATAATGTAAGTAGCATATATAGTTGCTTCTGTACTTACTGGAGATAACCACTAAAATCTTCTACGTTAAAATTTAGAAATGACAGTAGCATTAGTTGAGATTTGTCATTCTCATGGATTGATTGTTCATTGCCATATTTCTTGCACTTTCTTTTCGCCTTCACCCTCTTTGGTTTGAAATTTGCATGCAACAATACGTTCTCAAAACCAAGCACTTCACTTACATGCAACTTAGACCTTTATGGGCGTTTTTTTTTGTCAAAAGCGATAATTTCATTCCATAAACTCTGCAACCTTGTTGGAGATTCAACTGGTAAAATGTCGAGAAGAACTAGAAAACGTAATGATTTGTATGAAGCAATCTATAAAGTAAAACATAGAATCTAGCAGACTACAAGCTAGAAGACAACAGTCTAAAGCAAACAAAATTACTCTCCATGCTGTTTGATCGAACAACATCTTACAGGCAAAATATCATTTTACTCATTATCAACGACCAATATTTTCATTGCAACGCTACCTAACTCAATGCTAATGGTAAAAAATCTTAGATTACAAGACCACATCTGATATCATTTCTCATCACACTAACCCTTTTAAAAAACCAAAGCCTATCTGCCTCTAACTGTCTCTGTCTGTGACTCAGTTTCTATGAGGAGGACATTTGGGATTGCATCCAGCTTCACTTTCGAGACCTGCAATTCTGTTCCCCAAATGTACAAAGAAGAATATGATTCTATAAAATGCCTATGGTTAGCAAGAGAGGGTTAGCACAGGAGTGCTGTATATGTTGATCAGGAAATCTTTTAACTATATAGGAAATGAGTAGTTATTGTTGAAAAAGTAGCCTTTGGATACTACTAATCAGTTTTCGAGAAAGACGGTCTACCTATCTAATGCAGAAAATGCAGCTTCACTGCCAAACCACATCCCCCATAAATTTAAGTGCCGGAACACCCCTAATTTCAACATCAAACAGAGGCGCCTCAACTATTTTCAGATTTGCTAATTCCTGATCTTTCTGAATCATATCTAAGATGCGCATCTGATCCTGGAACACAAAAAGTAAGACATAATATTAGAAGCCTCAGAAATTCAAAATGATGAATTGTAGAAGATATCCACAGCCTACAACTGATTTTCAAAACTATTACATCCTGATTAGTTTGTCAAGATTGTGGTTTTACTCATTTATGCTTTTACAACAAGGACTGTGAGATGTAATCATGTCTGTGATTCTAAATCATATTGAAGTTTTTGAATTATAGCAAGGACTGTGAGATGTAATCATGCCAGTGATTCTAAATCATATTGAAGTTAACCTGAGCATCTGCTAAAAAAGAAAAGAACTGTTCAAAGAATTCCAGGGAAAAAGTACATTTTGTCAGGCAAGTTGCAGATCTGTGAAGATTCACATGTTACCTTTCTTTTCATTGCACAAAACTTGCAGTCTGATGTAGATGAAGGTAGCACTTGATTTACTATAAGCCTTTGTACTGGAACTCCTTCCTTCTTAAGGGATGCACACAACCTTGAAGACTCACTAACTGCCATAGCCTTGTAGAACAAATCATAGAACATACATTTAAAGGTGGCACTCAAGCCATAAGGACATCCTTAGATCACTAAATCCACATAATACAATGTTATGGAATGACCCATTATACTTCTGAAGTTAATTAACTGGAGCACAGGAAGTTTGGAACTCACCGTGGGGATTGATACTATAACAAACTCTGTTGTCTTTGAGTCACGAAAAAGATCTCTCACTTTTGCCATTCTTTCTCTTAATTGCTCTAGCTTGTTATCCTACAGCAAGACAAGCACTGCTTAGAGAATTCATTGAAACTGCAGGTGAGACCCTGACAAACTTGCTACTTACAGCAATTTGTTGCGGCTCCTCTTTCCTGAAAACAGATTTAAGGGCTGCAGTTGTTGAAGCAATCTTCTCCTTCAGCTGAAGTAAGTATTACAGTAAACAGAGGTTAACAGCTGAAACAAATTAGTGAATCAGTAACACTTCAGGCATAACAATAGTAGGCAAATACAGTCCCCTGCTTAAGCACTTGGACAAGCTGCATGCAACTTTAGATTAAGTGGAATTAAACATGATGGCATAAGAAATTACAAATTTGACCAGAATGAAGACCAGATTTGCAAAACCCAAATCCTAAAATCAATAAAGAGAAGAATTACAGCTATAATTCAGCCATATGAATGATTCTGTAAGCAATTTGAAGCAATACAAAAGCACAGGCAGTCTTTCATATACCTAGGCTCATACCTTCATTATCTTGCCAATAGATGTATCCAAGAAATCTGGCAATGATAAAAGTCGAAGAGTGTGACCCTGTGAAATAATAGATGAATCATTCCATAAGCACAACCTTAAAGGACATTCTGCAAGTAAATTTCACTTACCGTAGGTGCTGTATCAAAAACAATCCTAGTAAAGCTGTTATATTCCTGTGACTCCACAAATTGCATAACCTGAAAAATTCCTTCATCACTAAAAAGAAATGTTGTATTCAAATACTAAAGCGGATACTAACTGAAACTATCCAAGACCATCTAGCAAACAGATGATAATCTAGAAGCTGCACAAAATACCTTGGAAATTGCAATTGCTTCATCTAGGCCAGGTGGAGGAGTGTCCAATAGCTCTCCCAGTTTCAGTTCTTCCAACTAAAGACAAGTTCACGAAAAGAACAGAAATGAAGATGCATACAGCAAGGGTTTTTGCAGATTCTAGGATTTGCTAAATATTGCATAAAAAGGTGAAGGTCGCCTCTTCCTTCAGTGAGCCAAAAATGGAGTGATCCAGATTTCTGTAAATTTACTATGCATTGGTAGTTTTGGTCAACCCCAAAGTATACTGCCAATTAAATAGAATACATATAAAGCCATATCCTCCACATAAGAGGCTATTGAATCTCATGTTAAAGATCAGTTAAAGAAATTACCCATGGTTCTGTACAAACATGGTCGTTTTCACTTCTTTGTCTGTATTTGGATTTTTTGTGCTATTTCTTCTGCGGGGCTGTTAAATTTCCTTTGTTGACAATTCTTTCTTCTAGCATTAGTAAATATTTAACCATCATTTTGCATAAAACAGTTGGGATCTCCATAGCTACTCTTTACTCTTTATACGATTTATCAGTGAATGGAAGAAAACAAAAGCAAAAAAATATTTCTTGATTACACTAGATTATTCAATTGAGGTTTTGAATCCAAAGTTAAAACCACAAATCAGTTCAAAAAGAGAAACAAAAACAGTGCACGAAAACTCACCTGCTGAGAAAGCATTCCAAGGCCCATGCTGTCCATGAAATCTTTGACACCACTGCCACCATCTTTTCGAATTGCAGAACGGAAATCTTCCTTTGTTTTTTCAGGGTTTATCTACCGCCACATAATTGGTTGGTTATAGAGTTTGAAGATCAAACATGTAACTAATGTAAAAGTATAATAGAGCAAAAAAGCAAACCTCAAGCGCAAATAAAGGAGAATGCATTCCTTGAACAGGAACAAGAACTCCTCCACTCAAATCCTGGGCAAAAGAGTGGACATAGACAAATCTTAATTTGTATTTCCTAGTATAAAATGACAAAGAAAAAACTTCTTAAGTACAAAAGTACAATTGCAAGTGCGCTCACATGCCTGATCAAAAGAATCACTGAGCGAGTGAGCAGGATCAGTAGAAACTACAATAGTGGGGTGACCGTGGTTTGCAAACTTTACAGCAAGAGACGCAGCACAGCTTGTTTTCCCAACGCCTCCTTTGCCACCCAACATATAGTATTTTCGCTCTGTCCCAGAAACCATCTCACCAAACCCAGCAACAGTTTGTGTAAGGGTGGAAATTGGCCTCACTAAACAGAAAGAAAAGAAAAAACCTTAACAACAATCAAAGAATTTCTCATTGTAAATATCTCTAGCACAATTATGGTAGTCATAAGAAGTATTCCTACTTGTGCTATAATGAACATTCTCTACAGTTCCACAACAGCATTGAGGAGCATTGCTCTTAACTACAAAAATCATACAAGATATAACTAAATGGCAGACAGCTCCTATTGGTTATGTTTCGGCAAATTAACTAATTTCAGAGGTGACTTGGCTGTCTTACTTTTCAAATGCCAACCTACAAAACCATTTATGCCTTGCATTCTATGGGTTTTGCTGTTCTATTTCTCATTGGCATTTCTGAAGTAGAAGACAACCCACTATACTTCTTCAACATATAATCAAACACCAACTTGCAGTTTCTATACACTGAAAAAAAATCACCAAAAAGTCACAAAAATTCCCGAAACCCAAAACAAAGTATTGAACATATCGAAAGAAATCCTAAAAAAGTTGCAAGCTTTATACATATATATATCAACCTTCCTCTTACATTCAGTATAACAATCCCTCCAGCTCAATCAAAATATTGAAATAAGTTGTAAAACCAAATTAGAATAACTAAGAAACAACAAAAAACAAAGAAGCAGAAGAGAGGGAAAGGAAAATTTTTAATAACATCTATATTCTATAAAAACAAAATGGAGGGCTACCTTGAAAAGGGTTTATGAAGGGTTTTGGGCAGTGAGTAACAGAAAAAGGGCTAAAGTTTCTAACTTTATTACAGAGAATTGTTGAATTGAAGTTTTGGGATTTGGACATGCGACGGAAAAGGGTGGCAATTGCCATTGCTGATTGATTTCTTCTTCTTCAGCAGCAGCCTAAAGCTTGTTGGGGGCTGACACCACTATTTGACTGATGAGTTATGTTGCCCTGTTCCTGTTGAGTGGAGGGAAAAATAAAATGGAAGGCATTTGTTTCTTTTCACAAATCTTCTCATTTCTATTTCTTTTTTTCTTTTTTTTTTCTTTTTTTGGGTTTTCGTTTATAGGGGCAATCAAGTGAGAATTTCTTGTTGAAATGGAGAAATGTTATGCAGATGGAATTCTGGAAAACAGGTAAAAAATGGGATCAAACTAAGAGTCTAAAATGATGAAATTATGTTATAACCACCACTACTACAATAGTGCTAGTAATTTGAAATAAGAATTAAGTCACTTTTCTTCTTCAAACTTCAAAGTTTCTAATCTAAATCTTTACTGCAATAAAATTTTTTTTTTCTTGTTCAATTCATCAATCATTTCAATTGTCTTGAGTGTTGTGTGGTCTTTTTCTTGTTCTTGGTCAACTCTAGACAGAAACTTTTGTCATGCTCCCTATCAAGTTACAACGTTCTAATCTTAATAGAAAACTCAATGTTATATAAAACCCATGAAAATTAAAAATTTTACGTTTTTTTAATCTTTTTTTGTCATGATTTATCGTTTTATATATTTTTCATCGAGTCTAAAATAAAAAAGTATCATTAAAAGTATCTTTAATTAGGTTTTTAATGAAAATTTGCGATTTTCTAAGTAGTCAAATATGTTATTTGTAAACAATTGATATGGAAGATAATCTCTTATATATTATGCCCAACAATCAGAACGTTGCTGTTGTTTTTTATTTGTTTGACCTTTTCAATTCTGTATACAAGCAAGAGATATATAGTTCTGTTCCTTAAATGAAACGATTGACACAAAATCATTGTAATATAATTATGGTTTGGTTGTATGCAAAACGAAGCATAATAATATGATTTAGAATATCTTGGTGGTTAATCTAGCAAGACTTTTTTTTCAGTGAAAAATCATTGCCACAAGTGCAATAGTACATGACAGATTAGTAAGCAAATGCACACAATAAGTGCAAGTGAAATAGAAGTTGATGGAGGGATTAAATCATGAATTAATGCTCCAAAATATGTATGCATTTTACACCAAATAATTAATGCAGTGATGATCATCATTCATCAATCATTTCATGTTTCTGTTGTGCAAGAATTGTCTTATACATAAACATGGCTTTATATATATATAACTTCCTACTTGTGAAAATACTGCAAGTGCAAGCTACGCCAAAGTTGAGAGAAAGCCTACCACTGACCACACCACTCTTTGCATAATGCATGGATGATCATGCGCATATACGTACCCACCCACCCACAGGCGGCCACAATCCTCAGACGGTTAGGCAATCAAATTTACGATACCTACTTATGAAAGCTCCTCCTCATCTTTCACATATTACTGTTTGTTTTAATGCACTCATTATTTATTGATCGAATCAAACCTCAACAACAACAACATTAACAACTAAACCCCCCATCCCATATGCGTACTTTGCTTAGAAACCAAGCCTGCTGCTTCTGTTAGACGATCTTGCATCCTTATTTAGCATAAAAAACTGTCATGTTTTACCGTTTTCTCTTGTGCCGGGCCTTTAGGAGTGTTTAAGGAGTGCTGTAATCCATCATTATAATAGCAATTTAGCATTCATGGCGACCAAGAGTACTGATGCTGCACAAGTTCACTTACCAACTCAGGTTCTAACAAGTCTATTATTATTGCTATTTTTCTTTTGGGCATAATAAAGAGTTAATATATGATCAGTACAATCACTTCTTTTCTTCCTCCTTATTTATGTGTTCACGAAGATCATCGATCATTCATGTTTCATCAGGACACTTTCATTAATTTCCTACTCTAGTACTGTTACTTCTTAGATCGATGCATGCATGTATTGGTTCTTAATTTGTGTATCTTACGTTAATCTAATGATCAATTTACTTTGTTCATTAATATCGAGTTGCCATGCATATCATAAGATCAATTACTATAATTAAAGTTGGTGGATTTTGTGTTTATGCGTTAAATGCCAAAGCTCTTTCACTGTCAGAGAAAGAAGAAATCTGGTGGCCAACAAAAGAAAGAGGAGCTTGAAAAAGAGGTATGGTATGGTATGGGCGATCGAGCTTTTAATCATTGCATATATGTACATTCTTGTTTCTTGCATGCATGGCTTCTTTGCCTCCTCCATTAATGCCCCAGAACAAGTACAATCATATATAGGTTATGGATACTCTAAATGGTCCATATATGTTTTCTTCAAGATAAATAGTTCGTATAACTTTGGCCATACATTTTTGTTTGTTGGTCAAGCCCAGTATATGATCAGAGATTCAGAATGCTTCACTCCATTTCTCACCTTGTTCTCAAACTACATTGTCTCGTTTCACATTTCTTGATATTATATAGTTACACAAATTGTTTATCCTATTTATTTACGTAAATCTACTAAACTTTGAATCATAGTATTCGTTCTCAAAAATTTTCAGTAGCCATTGAATCCCTCGGAGCACAACATTGGACAAAATCTAAGGTCAAAGATGAGATTGATCATGTCATATGTTTAGAGGAGCATGATATATCTATTTGGAAAAATTTTCAAATTGTAGCAAACGGACACTGCAATCTTTTTTGGGTTCGAGATTTCCAGAAATTGTGCTCATCTCTGACAATAAATGCTACATTTTGACAAGGTTGATGTGCTACGGAAAATGCTGGATCATGAAGAGAAAGTGCACGAATTTCTGGAACGTGTGCATCATCGACAGGAGAGTAACACGTCAAGTCTTGGAATCCCAAACTTCCTTCCTCCTAAGGTAAGCAATTAGGTGAGTAGTTGATCTCATGGAAACCAACCATAGAATACAAATGTTACTGTCCTTTCAAATGAGTATATGCATGCTTTCGACTCAAGTTGTCAATAAGAGGAAATAAAGAATAGAGAGAGTGTCAAGAATCAACTTCATATATTGTTGTACATTTTTTGGTAAAGACAAAACCATTGGCTTAATTTGCCATGCCATTTTTTTCAATGGAAATCGAATTTCTCACACAGAATGTAGAAATCCCATCAAGGTTATTTAATGAACTGACATAATGAATGGACTGAAAGCTTGATTTTCTCTAAATTGCATAGATGAAGGAACTCCTGGCAGAGTTGGCAATGGTTGAAAATGAGATAGCTCGTTTAGAAAGCCAAATCAGCCAGGTCCAAGCTGAAATGAAGCTCGAAAATGATGAGACAGCGGAATCAAATCCCAAGCTGCAGTGTAAACAAACTTCATCTCTAAACATTTTCCATGGATTCCCACCTCCAAAAGGCTCCAAAGAAACAAAGGAGAATGTGACATTTGAAACCAAAGCCTTACATTTCATTAGCAAAGCCATTAAAGGTGATTATAATCTCAGTGACTTCAGCTTTGGTGAGAAAGCATTCAGGTCAAGAGTCTCCTCTCATCAAAAAGAAAATCAATTGCAAGAAGAAAGCGATGCATGTCAAAGTAAGGGTGTCAAAAGGAGTGGGATGCTGAAACCACCATCGCCTATGAGAGAGCCCAGATATTCCACACCAAGAAGAGACCGAAATTTGGAAATCCCCTCTGATCCATCGTCGAAAGTAATGCCATTGAATCCAGGAAATCCAGTTGAATTAGAAGAAGAGAGCATCCACAAATGGACACCCAACAAACTATCAGAAAACATTATGAAATGCTTACTGCTAATTTTTGTTAGACTTCTACGGACATCGAAAACAATGGAGTTAGAGAAAGGAGGGCCAATTTCACGGTCTACAAACTTCTCTTTAAGCTTCAGGGCTGATCCCAACTTAAACATTAAAAGTAGCCTCTTGTTACAGAAAGATTCAAGACAGCAAGATCCATATGGAATATTTGACTTGGAAGGTTCCATTACTAGGGATATTGGACCGTACAAGAATTTGGTTAGATTCACATCAAGCTCTATGGATCCCAAATGCATCTCAAATTCAAGTTCCATTCCTTTATTCCAAAAGCTAAAGTATGTTTGTTGCTAGCAATTTTAATGATTGCATTATTGATCAGAGTGTAATTTAATTGCATGTTGCATTTTTTTCTGTCATTTGTACCTTTGAAATTATGCAGGATGTTAATGAAGAATTTACAGAAGGTGGACTTGAGATACATGACTTACCATCAGAAGTTAGCTTTCTGGATCAATATGTACAATGCCTGCATCATGCATGTAATTTTGTTAACTGGGATATTCCTTATTCTTTATGTTTGACAATTACTTTTTCCTCTCTAATGATAAGACAGTTCTGTTTCCAGGCATTTCTTCAACATGGGGTGCCCTCTAATTCCAGCCCTGAAAATATATTAACACTATTGAACAAGGTATGTTATTGATTTGTTTTCCATAACAGTACTATTGTAAGAGTTATGTATTCATGCCAATCTAATTTCAGGCAACCTTGAACATTGGAGGTACTATAATAACTGCTCAAGCAATTGAACATTCAATTTTGAGAAAACCAACATCATCACTTATGAAAGAGGTAAAAGTGTTTGATTGTGTTTTCTTTGCAAATTTTATCACTTTCTCCCAACTTTTTCTTCCAAATGGTTTCAACAATCTAGCATTTCTTAGGTATTGGGAAAGGGTGATACACAAGATAGTAATAAAGTTCGAGAACGTTTTGGCCTTGAGCCATCTGATCCAAATGTCACCTTCGCTTTGTGCTGCGGTACTCGTTCTTCTCCAGCAGTAAGCAATAACTCCTTAACCATTTTTCACCATGAAAATCTTTTGTTCATACATAGTCTTTCATAAATTCTATTAGTAATGCATACCACCAATGTTCTTGTATCAAGTTTTTTTTAAATTTTTTTTTGCACAATGCAAGTTTTTATTACTAGCATCTCCATCCCCCAATTGGATTGTTTTACAGGCAGAATTTTGTATCATTTTCCCTACATTTTGAAGTTACAACCTTCACATGTTAGTGCATTCATCTCATTTTTTTCCTTCCCAAAGAGTACTTCACAAGGTTTTGAAGCATAATTAACCAAAAAAAGAAAAATCAAAACTGATGTTTAATTTAGGATAATGTACAGAAGCCATCATGACAAATTTCATGTAAGAGATATCTAATTTGACAAAAAAAAAAAATGATTTCTAAAGTTGTATGTTATGCAGGTAAAGATATATACAGGGGATGGAGTGATGGCAGAGTTAGAA
The DNA here is from genome assembly GCA_016586305.1 of Ophiorrhiza pumila. Taxonomy (NCBI): domain Eukaryota; kingdom Viridiplantae; phylum Streptophyta; class Magnoliopsida; order Gentianales; family Rubiaceae; genus Ophiorrhiza; species Ophiorrhiza pumila. Next base: position 553,904 of record BLIW01000001.1, on the reverse strand, counting down.
AAGTCTAAGCTAGAGTACCTGCAAGCATCAATAATTGTGATGAGTACAAAAACAATTGCAATTACTGAGCATCTACTCCTACACATGGATGATTTTGCCCATGATTTGGAGTCATTGATGGAGTGGGTTTGTCACCAATTGCCTACATCTGGCTCATTGAGAAAATCCATGGTTGATTGCTTTAGGGGTATTTCTATTGGCAAGGTCTCCACCATCATTGACAAGATTCCCTATGATTTTGAATTTCAATATCTCTTGACGATGTAAATTGAGAAAAAAACAACCACAACTTTGAAGCTAATATATACTCAAGATTGTGACTACTGACTAATACCATAATTTCTGCACTTGACAAATTGTACTGATTTTCTTTGAATGGTCCTCATGATTCACAAGAAAATGACTATTCCACATCCAGGATGAGGAACCAATGGTATGCAAGTAACACGCGGTTGTGGAAATTTGGAAATTGACTCATTCTTTTGTTTTCCACAAATGAGAAGCATCATTAGTCCACTGAATAGGAAAAAACCTCTTTTGTTGCGTATAATGCGGGTGTCTATTTATAACAAGAATAGAACAATCAGTTCACATATGCACACTATAATCAGCCGAAATGGGCAAATTCTTCTGCCTTTCTCTGCTAATTTGCTTGTTGTTGCAGTGTCCAACTACTAGTTTTTCTTGGAAAAATCTAAATTTTCTTGATCTTGGCTCCAACTTACTTGAAGGGCCATTACCTTCTTCTCTGTGCAATTTACAGAACTTGCAGTATCTTCTTTTGTCTAACAACAAATTGAATGGTACAATTCCCAGCTGTTTTGGAAAGATGAGCAAGCAACTCTCAGCGTTGGACTTGCGAAAGAATTCCTTTAATGGGATGATTCCAACAAATTTTCCTGAGGGCAACACTTTGAAGAATCTTGGTCTAAACGGTAATCAATTAGAAGGGTCTGTGCCAAAATCTTTGCTCAACTGTAGAAACTTGGAAATCCTGGATTTAGGAAACAACAACATAAATGACACCTTCCCTATGTGGCTCGAAACACTCCCAGCGCTTAGTGTTCTGATATTGAAATCTAACAAATTGTATGGTCCGGTTGGCGCTTCTTCAAACACTAATTCATCATTCCAAAAGCTGCGAATCCTCGACATATCTTACAATAAGTTCACTGGCATCCTACCTGCAGAAATGATCAATAACTTTGAAGCTATGAAAAAGAATGGCAGCTCATCAGCAGAGGCTCGATACATGGGTGACGGTTCATATTACTCGGATTCTGTGACTTTGGTAATGAAGGGGCTAGAAGTCGAGTTAAAGAGGGTCTTAACTATTTTTACAACCATTGATTTGTCTGAAAACTATTTTGAAGGAAGCATTCCAGAATCCATTGGAGAGCTCAATTCACTCAAGGTACTGAATTTTTCGCACAATCAATTTAATGGTGTGATCCCATCTACAGTTGGAGACTTGTCTGAACTTGAATCCCTTGACCTTTCTTGGAACAAACTTGAGGGTAGAATTCCAGCTGAACTAGCAAACCTGAATTTTCTTTCAGCCTTTAACGTTTCTCAAAATCGGCTTTTCGGACGCATTCCTGGAGGTCAGCAATTTAATACGTTTAATCCATCTTCCTTTAGTGGAAATGCAGGATTATGTGACTTCCCACTTAAAAGATGTGGAGAATCACCCGCCAAGGGATCACAATCACCTTATAAGAACCAAGATGAAACAGATTATCTGGACCTTATGAGTGGATTTACTTGGAAATCAGTGATCCTTGGATTTGGTTTTGGAATGATTCTTGGAGTGTTAATGGGAATTCAAACATTCTATACTCAAAAGCCGAAATGGTTCTACGCAATTGTGGAAGATGTGTGTAGACTAGCTAAAAGATCAAGAAAAGAAGGGCGCAAATATGTCAAGATAAGGAGTTAATATTATAACCATGCAATGCTTAATGGCATTATCATTTTGTTTCTTTCTTCTTATCATTTTCAGTTTCAGTAGGAGCTCGTTTTATATATGTCTTGAGAGTGTGAGTTATTAGTCTGTTTTTTGATCATTTGCCTGTGCCTGTTGGCCTTCAAGTTCAACTCCATGAAAGATTCAAGGATTGTATTAGTCTCACACTCTGATCACTATAAAAACTGAATTATTAAGAGTGTTTTTTGTACTAGTGGAATGGAATGACCGACACAAGACTTGGAAAGTATGCAAAGGTCTTTGGATTTGTCTTTCATCTATGAGGGCAAGACTTGACCCAAGTCAACTTCTGGTTCTGGTTGGATAAAACTAAATTTGTGTGTGCATGGCCATGGCCATGGATTCACATCCACATGTAAAGTTTATGTAGTAATAATAAGTATGGTTTTCCTAGCTAAGTCTTGTTGGTTCAAGAAATGTTGATTTTGCATCTTCTTTTGTTGCAAAAAAAAAAATGAAGTATTTTCCAAGACTTGAATATTTGTCATTCCAATTTCCATGTATTAACTTGCAGCTGCTTTATTCATTTTTTTCACAACAAATCTTTTGGTTTTGGCGAAAAAAACTGTTGGACAAAGAGAAGGTTAACACACATTTCTTTGAGATGAGCTTCACGTTGGTAACGCCAATGTTGATCTAACAGAAACGGAAACTCAAAGCTTTCCCCGCAATAAGAACAAGTCAGCTTAGTATATCGATTCATCTCTTTGGCTTTTTTCGTCTCTTGAAACCTCGATTGAACCAAGGGAAAGTTTGATCTAAAGCAGGGCAATTTGGAACTGGAATTTTTAATGGAGATTTAGGAAATGATGGAGAAGTAGCGGAAATGGAGAAGGGTGGGGGAGCTATGGCGGCGATTGACGTTGAACAACCACCTGTTCTGCAATTCGAATTCAGTCATCTCTTTCGTTCTTTCATTCCCTCAACTCGCTAAAAAAATCAAAATGTTTTGCCGCTAGTGGTTCTCCTTACTCCGAACAACGACAACCGCCGCCATAGCTCCCCCTTCTCCATTTCCAAAAAATTAGCATATTAGCCTATGAATGATCAAATATTAGCGTATAACGTATAAAAGAATTGGAGCTTGAACTCGATTTGATTTTTTTATATTTTTTACTTAAACAAACTGCTTGAACTACTCGAGGCTAAATAATTTGAGCTCGAACTCAAATAGCTCAAACTCAATCAAACAGAGGTCAAGTCGAATAATTGATCAAGTTACTCACGAGTGATTCCGTTATTTAACACCTCTAGTGAGTAAATCCAATGTTGATCCAATAAAAATGGAGACTCAAATGTTTTCCCGCGCGGTAAGAATAAGTAGGTTTACTGTATCGATTCATCTCCTTCGATTTTTTCGTCCCGCAAAAACTTCAATTGAACGAAGGAAATGTTCGATCGAAAGAGAGGCGGTATGGGACGAGATTTTTTTCGACATGAAATGGAGAGTTAGGAAACGATAGAGTAGGAGTGGCGGGAATCGAGAATGGTAGAGGAGCTATGGTGGTTATAGTTGTTCGGAGTAAGGAGTGTAATCGGCGTCGACCCAACATTTTGATTTCTTTTTTTTTAGCTATCAGTTATCAGAGTTGAGACTTGAGAGAATACAAGTTAATTGACTAAAACAACATTTAAAAAGGATTAGAGAGAGTACAAGATTAAAATGTTAGAGATTAATTTTTCAACAAGTTAATCTCTATAATTATTATATAATTATGTAATTCATTTTAAACCAAGAAATAATTCTTTTATGTATGACCCTTTAGCCTCCTAATCACTTAGCAATAATTATAAATAACAATTTTATAATTAAATTGGATATAATACAAAACTAACAAACTCCCACTCTAGCTCATTAGGGATGATACTTGAACATGAGCTCATACTCGATTGAACACCTTTTTTGTATAAAGTATAATTTGCGTATCACGTCTCATATAAAGACATTCTCACAAGAGTTTTTTCGATAAAAAAGAATTGGGGTGATAAGAAAAAAAACAATGTTACCTTATTCAAATTTTGAAATTTATAGTATATGTATATTCGTTTTTTATAATACAAAAAGTAATTAAGGGAAATTATCAATCCTTTCTATGTTGAGTGATTTTATATAGAATTATTTTACTATTACAATATATACGATGCGGTTTTACTTTTATAAAATAAAATCGCATCGCACCATGTGGTTTCAAAATATTGAAACCAAAACCAACCGATGAAAATAATAAAACCATGGTTTATGCACCATACGGTATAGTGTGGTGTGGTTTGGTCAATGTTGACGGTTTTTAAATTTTGTTTAACACCTTTACATAGAGGCATTTCTCCATTAGGACAATAGAGGGAGGGAATAAGGTTAGTTAATTGAAACTAACAGTTGGACAAGGAGTAATAGGGAAGAATTTTTTTTCCTTTTACCAAAAACGAGTTTTTTATTTTTTAACTATTTCTTTTACCAAAAACGGTTTCTTTTTTTCCCCAAAAAACTATAATTTCATTAATGGTAGTGATAAGAGTTGAGTTGTACTATGACTATTCTTGTTGAAATCCTATCCGGACCCGAATTCTTCGGAATAAGACTATTGGTGAATGAATGGGTTCTAATCCTACTGGAACTCTGCTAAGCACGCTTCTATAAAAGGATCCTAACCATCACATTGAAAGGGGTTACTTTCTTTACAAAATATTACTCTTATTGTTCGAGGACACAAACTGACTTAAGTATCGGAGCATACTCCCAAGTATAGCCCAGGGTGTATTTGTCCGAAGTGTATTTTTGACATCTGTGTTGCAAGTCTGCTATAATTGTCTGCTAGAGTTGTTTGCTTTGTCTGCTAGAGTGCTAGAGTTGTTTGCTAGAGTTTGAGCAATAACTCAGAGAGTGCGTGACTCCAGAGAGATCTCAGAGCACTTAGTAAATTTACACTTCATCATATAGCTATTAATGGAGAGCACATACAGAGAATAAATTAGTCATCTTCCTCATTTATCTTTAATGAGTCAAAATTTTTATATTATCAGTCCTCCTTATCACTGAATTTTTTAGTGACCATATCAATATGACCAGTTAGCTCTTTCTTAAATGTTTGCAACAACTAACAACTAACAAGACAAGGTCATCTGGTCATGGGAAATATTGTTTAGGATTGATGGCCTGCTCGTGTACCAATATAGTTTACAGTCCAACATTGTACACTTTGATAAAATATTTTGCAGCTTCCACCCTAATACCAATAGATTAGGTGGCTGGTTATGTGCAGAAATGTCGTTAATTTCTTTGATTATGTAATAAATTTGTGTGAACTCTTCTTGGTGACAATCCAATTCCGCTGCAGTTTGACATTTGCAGAATATAAAATTAGAATGATGGATCCCCTTGACCGTCAATATGATCCATTCTAGTATTGATTATTAAAGAGGCCATCTCTTGACAGCGTCATTTCTCTGTTGATTTTTTTGCTTTCTAAACATGGGAATGTCAAGTGTAATATCATTAATTAATTAAGTTTTGCATAAATTAGTTTATCATTTGTTTATCGAGAGGCATTAAGATACTATTTTTATTTTATTTTTTTTGTTAAAAGCGACAATTTCATTCAAAAAAATATATAATTTACATCAACTGTAATTCAGTGCAATGAGTTAGATTTTATAAACTTATCACACTCAATGCATTATAAAGCAAACAATTCATCAAATGGCTAAAGTCACTCAAAGCATTACAAAGCAAACAATTCATCAAATGGCTAAAGTCATATCAATTTGGATTGTGCAAAAATCTAAATACACAACAATATGAACTTTGTAGGTTGCTAAAATTCAATTTGGATTTTGATCTATTTTCAAGAGTAGACAATTTTGGAATTATTTCAAGGCATTAAGATACTATTAAAGGTTATAAATTTGCAATGACAACTGCAGAAAGAGTTGATTCGACCTTAATGAGTTGTTTGTTTTGCTCAATTTTTTCATCAAAATTTTTAAAAACAAAAACAATGCTACAATAATTATTTTTGCTACAGTATTTTTTTATAAATAAAATATTAAATTTGAATTTAAATTTTAAATTTTAATAATAAACAATTATTTCTAACACAATTTCCATCAAAATAAATTAATAAAATATTAATTCAAATTTAAATTTTAAACTTTTATTAATAAAAAAATCTTCAATACAAATCACAACAAAATAAAATCATTCATTCCAAACACTCCCAAAATATACTTATCTCACAACAAATCCCAATAAATTTTTTTTTTATGATAACATCCAAAAATATCTAGTCCAAACGGAACCTAAAGTTGCTTACTTAACTTATTAGATAAATCAAAGAAATTAAATTATAAATATACTTAAACAACATTTCTGGACGTAATTAAATTATAAATATACCTTAGGGACTAGGGAGACTGCACAATATTTTATTCCATTCTTCAATGTTGAACTGAAAACTACAAAGGTACACAACCTGAGCAGACAGACCATCAATGATCAACCTAAACAATATTTCTCATGAAAAAGCTCAAACGAAAACCAGAAAAGTTTGAAAAAAAGAAATCAAATTGGGTTTTGTCCAAATTGAAATTGTCCACCACTAAAAACCAAAACACAAATGATCAAAACAAACATAGGAGACCACCAAAAGACAAATGCAAGTAGACAAAAATACAAAAAATTACAATTGCAAATCAAAATTTTTGACATTTACTGTGTTAAAATTATATTTTAACCACTCCCGTCTCCATCAATATCATCAGGGATGGGTAATAATTGGTTTTAAAGTAACCAACAAGAACCAAAAATACTAATAGGCCATTTGCAGTCCATGTCCATCCTCATCCGCGTGCTCATTAACAAAAGTGCAATCAATCCGTCTGATTTTGGCTTTGCCATATAAATCAACCAAAATTCTCAACCTTCTTTTTATAAATCCCACACAAATAGACAAATACAATTGTTGCTGAAACAATTTTTACCTTTACATCTTTTTGACTCGGTATCATTACAACCTTTTTAAGGTTTTTAGTTATTACATGACTCGATCAAATCCCATCATCCTCAATTTCATCTTTTTCCCAGGAAAAAAAATTATATTCACAAACCCGACATCGGAAGCTCATTTACAGCTTAAACAACTTAAAACCACCATCATCCCCCATCCTAATACTAATTGTTGTCATATGTGCAGATCCAAAATGGCCACTGATGCCTCTGAACCAACCCCAATCTCAACCATGTCCTCCGCATCCCAACCCATCGTCAGACCCTCCACCCAATCCCCCCGACGCTCTTCCGTTCCTTCTCCTTTTGTCAAATCCCCCACCAAACTCTCCTCCTCGATTCCTTCAACCAGCGGTAGTGCTGCCTATTCTTCTGGCTCCGGTTTCCGCCTCGACACGTCTGTCGACACAGCCGCCTCCGCATCCACTAGTGCTTCTCTATTCAGCCTCCGTCTCTCCCTCCCTGAGTATGCATATATTTACGATTTTTCTGAAATTCGCTCCGCCACCAATAATTTCCTAGCCAAACGCTACTCCACGTCCTCCTCCTCCTCCCAATCGTGGCGGTGCGAGCTTAATGGAAAGGACGTAATCATCTTTCAAAGGAAAATCCACAAATCAATCCAAGAATCTGAGCTTAAATCGAAATTGTCAGTCATTTGTAAGAGTCATCACGTCAGCATAATCAAACTCCTCGGCGCATCCATATCTAACGATCACATTTACTTAGTTTATGAGTTCGTCAACGGTTCAAACCTCGCTGTTTGTCTCAGAAATCCTAGAAATCCTAATTTCACCGTGCTTTCGACTTGGATGTCGCGAATGCAAATCGCGACGGATTTAGCTCACGGATTGGACTATATTCACAACACCGCGGGATTAGCCATTAGTTTGGTGCATAAATACGTAAAGAGCAGCGGAATTATTATCACCGAGCCTTCGTTCAATGCCCGAATTTGTCATTTTGGCGCTGCAGAGCTTTGTTCCGAGACCGGGAGTAATGATAGCGAGAGTAAAGAAGAGTTGCCGGAGTTGAGGAGGTCGGATAGTAAAGGTAGGCAATTCGAAGGAGTGAGAGGTTACATGTCGCCGGAGTTCAAGTCCACCGGCATCGCGACGGGCAAATACGACGTGTACGCATTCGGCGTGGTGATCTTAGAGCTTTTATGCGGGGAGGAGCCGGTGAAGTATAAGTATGATAAAGCGAGCGGTGAGTATCGGAAAACCTGCATAATTGATGCGGCGAGGGAGGCAGTCGATTGCGGCGGAGACGGTGATGACACGGTGGAGGGTAGGCTGAGAAGGTGGGTGGACAGACGGTTGAAGGATTCGTTTCCGGTGGAGGTGGCGGAGAAGTTGACACGTCTGGCTTTAGAATGCGTAAACGTGGATCCGATTAAGAGACCCGATATGAGACGGGTTGCGGGTAAAATATCGAGGCTTTATTTGGATTCAGAAAAGTGGTCGGAACGGGTGAGAGTCCCGACTGATTTCACGGTGTCATTTGCACCTCGATGATGATTTTGACAAATACTTATTATTAGTTGGGAAATTGATTTTTTTCTTTTTGATGAATTCGATTACTTTGAACAAGTATATAAGTAAATGTGTAGCATTTCTTGAACATTTGTTAGTTGTCCATAAATTTCTTTTGAAATTTGAGTATTGAGAAATCATAACGGCAAATGGAAATTCGGTTTTGTCATCTTAACTTGCGGGAGAAAAATCAGAAAACCAAATCCTTTTTCCATTCCTCTAAGAATAGCAATAGAATGGTGTTTGAATCTTCTATAGTATTTAGCATATCAATTTGTGTAACATTTTTTTTTATAAATGTGTGTAACATTCTACAAATTAAAATTTTGTAGAATTATTCAAAAGATTCAAAATAAATTTTGTAGAATTATTCAAAAGATTCAAAATAAATTTTGGGACTTAAAATTGTTCAAACTTGACAAATTGAGCATCATCATAGTTTAGGTCCATTGGACTTTGGAGATGCCTTTTGGTCTTGGAATTTAGGTTTAGGTGGCAAAAGAACCAATAAATGGAATGTTTTAGTCAAATGAGAATAATGAATAATTTTTTTTTTTTAAAACTAATAGCGATATTGAAAAACCAATCTAGAGAATAATGAATAATGAATAAGTTTGTAGAGAGTAAGATATACATCGAATGGTCGGTCACCTTGGCACTTTTTACAGGTTGGAATTCAAGCAAGCTTTCATCAAACACTTAGGATAATTTTATTGACTTGAAAAATTCTCCGCCTGCTATGTGTGTATAACAGTCTACTCACTATATTTAGAAATTTTCTTTGCTATCACTCGAACTTGCACTTTTTTAATTTTCTTTTTCTTCTTCATTTTTTTTTAAAGTAAAATGTTTCCGTCATCTTTGTATTCTTTAGCTTCAATCATTATCCATCTCATGAATCCGTCAGTTATGCTTAGAATGGGAATGTTTTAATTAATGGTATTCAAGATTACTAAATTAATTATGTAATACCTTAATTTAATTACAATGAATTAATTAAGGATATTAATTATATTATAAACTAGTATAAAAGCAAAAGGAAACGACAAAAGAGAAAGCGTTGAAATTTATTTGGTCAAGCCAAACCTCAAAAAAACACCCACTTGAGTCTTTGACAAAACAATAATTAATAATTTTTTATAAGTCAACTTTAACTTCAACAATAGCCAGTCCAACCTTACAGCCTCCATCATCTTGAAATGGCCAAACCTCAAACCCTCAAGCTTGGACAACACTACAATATAGAGGTAAATTATGAGTTGTCATCTTTATTTTATGGTCCTTAAAAGCCTTAAACATGGTCACTTTTTGTGTGTAATGATTTTGTGATTCCCAAAATTTCAATTTGTAGCTAATATATAAGACAATTGACAGAATTTTGAGGTTAGGAAATCATTAAATACAAAAAAAAATGCTAGTATTTAAAATTTCGAAGATCAAAATTATATTTTTAATTTCCTTTATTTTATTATTAATTGTCTATAGTCTCAACATTTATCTGTCAAAGGTCTGCTGGTTTCTGGGTAGTCAAAAATGCAACGTGACAAATTTATTGATGGAAATTATGATGTTGCATTTGATTGTTGAAAATTTTCTCAACCCACCATCTTGGCATAATCCCAAAATATGGGAAAATTTCTTAACCCTAGCAATTTCACCCAATAATTAATGTAACGTCACTAGTGATGTCATACACACACAAGAACCACCACAGCAAAGGGAAAGGGAAAGGGAAAAGAAAAAAAAATTATAGTTTTAAGTATGAACGTATGCTTGGTGTAGGCTTTGGTCAACGGGTCATTAGTTGTGCAGTCTTTTATGCCTTTTATGGTCTATTATGGGAAACTTTTGCACGCTTTTCAAGTTTGATATAGGAAATTTAATTTTAGTGGTATTTTTTTTTTCTTTTATATATATATATATATATATAAAATATAAGTAAAAGAAAGAAATCATGTCCATCATACTTATAAAGAAAACGGTGCAGTGAAAATAATATATATCTTAATGCTTAATTTCAAAACAGTGAAACTAAACTAACATGAAAGATAGGGAGTAAGAGCAATCTTTTGACTATATCTAAAGAAAATTGGAATAGAGTAAATAATTAATTTTAGAGTGCTCTTTGTGTGAGTAGTATATATATAAACTAAAAATTAATTACAATTTTAACAAATAATAAAAATAATAAAAAACTTAAATTACAATTTCAACTATTATACACATGCTAAATATGAACGAAATTTTAGTCTTAATTTGATGCAAATTCAAACAGGAACAATTTTGTTCTTTTGTAGAGTGGCACTGGCGGCTACGTACCCTAGGGGCCGGGTACAAGTTTCCATGTATATATATCTACCTATATCATAATTCATAACACTAGTGAATTATTACAACTTGACCAATTCTCTCACTTACTAGTTAGTTCAATGTGTTCAGATTTCAAAAATGGACTGTTTAAGAAATGAATCCGCCATTGCTTAATTACAACTTGTATATACTATGTACTAATTCAAAGTTTCACACAGCTGAATATCGATCGAGAGTTGATCATCTGCTTTAAATTTACAAGGACAAATTAATGAAATTCAGCATCAATTATTTTCTTCTTGGAAAGCCATCCAAATGGCGATTGGAGTTGGAAGGCACCAACAGAAGGAAAAGCTCGATCAAGCACCAATCTGAATAGAGTCTTCTTCAATTACGCATGATCACAAGCAAAAGTTGATCGATGCCCTTTTCCAAGTCAAGTCACCCAATTAACCTTGCACGACCTGATTCGTTAAGTCTTCTCATTATGCACATTAACGCCACCCTAGCTATAAATACAAGTGCAAACTCCATCTTCTTCCCATCCCACAAACAAATTAAACTCTTCTAACTTGTTCGTTTTTCATAAACCATGTCCAACCTTATTCTACCTTCCTTCTTCCTTCTCGTCAACATCGTGCCTTACCTTCCATCCCTAGGAACAGCCATCTCCTCCTGCGGTGGTCCGTGCACGACTTTGAATGATTGTGCTGGCCAATTAATTTGCATTAACAGAAAATGTAACGACGACCCTGATGTTGGAACTCACACATGCAGCGGAACCCCAAGCACGCCGACTCCGCCCTCTGGCCCATCCCCTTCCGGCAGTTGCCAACCTTCTGGCTCTTTCACATGTAACGGACAAACTAAACCTACCTATTCGTGCTCTCCACCGGTCACCAGCTCCACCTCTGCCATACTTACCTTCAATGACTTCAGTGAAGGTGGGGATGGTGGAGGGCCATCAGAGTGCGATAATATGTACCACAGCAATACTGAAAGAGTCGTTGCGCTTTCCACCGGCTGGTATGCAGGAGGATCAAGGTGCGGGAGGATGATTAGAATCACGGCTAGGAATGGGAGAAGCACGACTGCGAAAGTAGTGGACGAGTGTGACTCGAGGCATGGTTGTGACGCAGAGCATGCATTTCAACCACCGTGTGATAATAACATCGTTGATGGATCTGATGCTGTGTGGAAAGCTTTAGGGCTCAATGAGGACCTCGGGAGAGTCCCTGTTACTTGGTCCATGGCATGATCACGATTCACGATCGATCTTTGCTTTTATCAAATTGACGAGCTGAGTCTTGGAAAATAATATGAATTATATATGTATGAATAATTTGATCATTAGAACTTCTTCCTAAAATAAGAAGTACTTAATCCTACGTTAATTTCGTGAGTATAACCCATAAACTTATAAATTTATATTTTTTACACCATTCAGTAAATAGTACATCGACATTTGATATGAGTGCAAAAAAGACATGAAAAAGGCCACCGATCGCAACTTTTTAAAAATTTTCCATTTTTATCAAAAATACGTGTGCTATAACCCATAAAAATTGTCATTTTTAAAAATTTCTAACTTTCTATTTTTTTACACCATTCATTAGATAGGAAATCGTCATTTGATATGAGTGTAAAAAATGGCAAGAAAATAGCCATTGACGGCTAATTTTTGAAATTTTGCCATTTTTACAAAAATATGTGTATAATTCATAAAAAATGGTCATTTTTAAAATTTTCTAAATTTCTATTTTTTAATACCATTCATTCGATTGGAAATCGCCATTTGATATGATTGCAAAAAACAAAACAACTCAAAAATGGCCATCGGTGATGAGTTTTTGAAATTTTCCGTTTTAGTCAAAACAACGTTATCTATAACTCACAAAAAATGGTCATTTTTTAAAAATTTTAACTTTCTCTCTTTTATACCAATCATTCGATATCTAATCGCAATTTGATATGAGTGCCAAAAGATGGCAGCACCAAAACAACCTTAAACGACAACTTTTTGAAATTTTGTTGTTTTCACCAAAAAAAAACTAAATCTATAACCCATAAAAATGGTAATTTTTAAAAATTCATAACTTTATGTTTTTTTACACCATTCATTAGATAGGACATCACCATTTGATATGAGTGCAAAAAATGGCACGAAAACGACCACCGAAGATAACATTTTGAAATTTTTCTGTTTTAATTAAAAATACGTGTGCAAAAATGACCATTTTTCATTAGATAGGACATCCCATAGAAATGGTCATTTATAAAAATTTATAATATTCTATTTTTTTTTACACCACATAGCCATTTGATATGAGTGCAAAAATCGGTCGAAAATGAGCACCGATAACAAGTTTTAGAAATTTGCTGTTTTGGTTCAAAAACGTGATCATAAACCTACAAACAATGGTCATTTTTTAAAAAATTTAACTCTTTGTTTTTTACACCATTCATTAAATAGGACATCAACATTTAATATGAGTGCCAAAAATGGCACGAAAACGGCCACTGACGATAACTTTTTGAAATTTTCCCGTTTTAACCAAAATTACGTGTGCTATAACCAATAAAAATTGTCATTTTATAACTTTCTATTTTTTTACACAATTCATTATATAGGACATCGCCATTTGATATGAGTGCAAAAAACGGCTCGAAAATGGCCACCGACAACAAGTTTTTAAAATTTTTCGTCCTGATAAGAAAAATATGATCTATGACACACAAAAAATGGTCATTTTTAAAGATTTATACCTTTCTATTTTTTATACCATTAATTAGATAGAACTTCTCAATTTGATATGAGTGTAAAAAAAAACATCAAAACAGCCACCGACAGCACCTTTTCGAAATTTTGTCATTTTAACCAAAAATACGTGTTTATAATTCATTAAAAATGAAGGTTTTTAGATAAATATGAATTTCACTTTTTTTCCACCGTTCACTAGAATGTACGTTCACAGTTGAGATAGGTGCAAAAAATAGCACGAAAATGGCCAAAATCGACACATTTTTTGACATTGTCATTTTCGGTCAAAATACATGTGTTATAACCAACAAAAAATTGAGGTTTGGTAATAAATATGAGTTTCATATATTTTGATATAATTCACTAGAATTCACGTTCAAAATTTTTTATGGGTGTTAAAAACAATACATAAACAGCCAAAATCAACAAGTTTTTGGACAATGTAATTTTCAGCCAAGATATGTGTGTTATAGCCAACAAAAAATAGAGGTTTTGTGATAAATATGAGTTTCACTTTTTTGACACAATTCAGTAAAATTCATGTTTACAATTGAGATGGGTGGAAAAGATAGCACAAAAATAGCCAAAATCGGCACGTTTTTAAACATTGTCATTTTCGGCCAAAATACGTGTGTTATAGCCCACAAAACATAAAGGTTTGGTGATAAATATGAGTTTCGCTTTTTTTACACCGTTCACTAGAATGTTTGTTCACAGTTGAGGCGGGTGCAAAAAAAGCATGAAAATGGCCAAAGTCGGTACATTTTTTGCAAAAATACGTGTGCTATAGCTCACAAAAAATGAAGGTTTGGTGATAAATATGATTTTCACTTTTTTGACATAATTCACTAGAATGGACGTTCAAAATTGTGCTGGGTGTTAAAAACAATAGAGAAATAGCCAAAATCGGCATATTTTTGGACATTGTCATTTTCGGCAAAAATATGTGTCCTATAACCCACAAAAAAAGAAGGTTTTGTGATAAATAAGTTTCACTTTTTTGACATAATTCACTAGAATGCACGTTCAAAATTGTGATATGTGTTAAAAACAATACAAAACAGACAAAATTGTGAAAATTATCATTTTCGACCAAAATACATGTGATGCCCACAAAAATGGAGGTTTGGTGATAAATATGAATTTTACTTTTTTGTACACAATTCACTAAAATGCATGTTCACAATTAAAACGGGTGGAAAAAAAGCACGAAAATGGCCAAAATCGGTACGTTTTTAAACATTGTCATTTTCAGCCAAAATACATGTACTATAGCCCACAAAAAATAAAGGTTTGGTGATAAATATGAGTTTCACTTTTTGTACACTGTTCACTAGAATGCACGTTCACAATTGAGACAGGTGCAAAAAATGGCATGAAAATTGCAAAAATCATCACATTTTTTTACATTGTCATTTTCGGCCAATATACATGTGCTATAGCCCACAAAAAATAGAGATTTGATGATAAAAATGAGTTTCACATTTTTTATATGTGTTAGGCCATCATTTTCTCATTACTGAGTCTTTGTCTTAGCCGGTGACCTCCTTTCAACGCACATCAAGCACACGTGCTTTTATGATAAGTGCATATTCCAGATCTGGAGGTAGTACTCCTTATTTCTTTTTTTTGAAACTTAAAATAGGTGCTTTAATGTAAGGGAGGAGTCCTCCCTATTTATAGTTTTTCAAGTGTAATAATGGTGTGGTTATATCCGCCATTGAATTTTGTATCCTATATTCTATCAATAAATAGGGAGTGGCGCCCCCCTCCCCTCCCCCCCGTAAATGGGATGATTAGCCAAAAAAAATATATAATTCACTAGAATACATGTTCAAAATTGTGATAGGTGTGAAAAACAATACAAAAATAGCCAAAATCGTCAAATTTTTGGACAATGTCATTTTTGCCCAAAATATGTGTGCTATAACCCACAAAAATTGAAAGTTTTCTGATAAATATGAGTTTCACTTTCTTTGACACAATTTACTCGAATGCACGTTCAAAATTGAGATGGGTGTAAAAAACAATACAGAAACGGCCAAAAGTGGCACGTTTTTGGATATTGTCGTTTTCGATCAAAATACGTATGGTATAACCCACAAAAAATGGAGTTTTGTGATAAATATAAGTTTCAATTTATTGATACCGTTCACTAGAATGCACGTTCACAATTGAGGCGGGTGCAAAAAATAGCACGAAAATGGCCAAAATTGGCACATTTTTCTTACATTGTTATTTTTTGCCAAAATACGTGCCCACAAAAAATGGAGATTTTGTGATAAATATGAGTTTCACTTTTTTGACACAATTCACTAGAATGCACGTTCACAATTGAAATGGGTATAAAAAATAATACAGAAACGACCAAAATTATTATTTAAATTATTATTGTTTAAATAAAATAATAAATAAGAATTATACTAACTTTTTTGACAATCTATCTAAATACATGGTAAGTATTCGGATTTCTCACTCTGAAATTCCTAAAAATCAAATTACTAAAAAAAATATTTATTTTCTTTAAAATTAAAATATCAAGAATTATATTTCTATTAAACTTTGCTTTCTTGCCAATCAAACGACCCCATGTTTTCATAGAAATGTTAGTGACCTTTTTTTAGTCCATGTTTCTTAGTTCCATCCACAAGCCCCCAAAGCCCAGAACCCCCATGCCGATTTCGAACCTTTCTTGTTGCCGCAAAACCCAATGTACTGAGCTGCCTTCAAACTCATAAAGCCATAAGTAATTAAACCTTGCCAAAGCTGGAATTTCAAATTCACAAGCATAAATACTCCGACGGATCTTTTATATCTTTTTTATATATAATTTTATATGATTTTGATACATAGACAACTTTTAATTTATTTAAAAATAAACACGTGCCACTTATAAAAAATATTACACAAAGAATAATATATTAAATAATACAAAATATTTAAAATCCTTAAATATCCCTTCATATTCAGCTTCATCCACTATATGCATGGCAGCAAAATTCCATCCATCCATGAAACGCAGATTCCCGTGATCATAATCTTAATATCACCTCTTATGCAATAATTATATTGGCATATATACCCGAACCCGAAATGATTGTATATACATATAGAATGTGAAAGGAAAATCAGTGCATAATTAGAGTTATCCGGATCTTAAAAACATAGTTCAATGTCTTTCAAATCATTAATGCCTCAGTGTTCATCACCTCTATTGTGCATGAAGAGTTTCCTTCTTTTTTTTTTTAGTTTTTTAGAATTAATTCCAGTACTTCACGTGGATTAAAACATAGTTGATTAATATTGTTGATATTACGATATAGAAATACTGTTTCGTCCTCAAAAAATCCATTAATTTTTTCACAATCGAAACACACTTTTGTTGTTATACTTTGACTAAAAAAGGGAGAATTACATCATTAAATTGTATATTTTACTCTTTTTTTAAAAAAATAATTTAGTGTCTCGTTTATGAAAAGTGGTAAATTAATTAGTACTTATTTCATTAAATTCAGTAACTTTGAATTTTTCTCGTTAATTTAAATATTTCTTTTATTAAATTATATTTTAAAATATAAATATTTAAGCATTATTTTGTTAGACTAACACTCACTACTCTATCAACTAATTAACATCATTCTCGGCATAATATTACTATAACTAAATTTAAAACATTCAAAAAATTAATAACAATTGATATATATAACAAAACCACTTACCACTTTTTATAAATGAGTGACTAAATTAAAATTGAAAATAATAATTAAAAATATATTATTACTGTAGTTTAGTGACAACTAATGTATTCAATGCGTGTGTGTGTTTTTTAGCATATAAATCAATTTCCAAATTTAATTTGTCAACAATGTATAATGCAGCAAAATTGTTTTATCCGTGGCAAATGGGAGATCTCTGCTGTTTGGAAATGCCATATTGTGATTGCAACAAAACAGTAAAAGGGGAGTAAAGATCAAAGCAGAACCATTAATAGGATGAAAGATATACGCAAAGTATGCAGAGATGCTGAAATTTTCAATGCGAAGTATGCAGTGTTTAGAGTGTCCTTAGAGCCAAATTTGAATGCAAAGACAAAATCACTGTGACAAAAGTTGATGATATATGCAAATTGGTTTGACGTGATTTAAAACTGTAGCAGCGACTAATCTGAATAATATTTGTGTGGTTGTCCATGGCAGCACATGAAAGTAGATATTCTTCATAAAAATAAAAGGGCCCTACTTTGATTAGAGTCTTTCGAATAATTCATCCTATGAATGGTCAATGTGACTGTGAATTTTTTTATATATATAGCTGTGAAATTCCAGCATATATATATATACAATACACACTACAATATCAATTCAAACTTTAAATTAACCTTATTATTTATTCTATATATAACCAAGATAATTTTACTACTGACTTAATTAAGTGTAATTTAAAAATTATTAATTGCAACTATTTTGGTGTAAATATTGAGTTGATTATATTCATCTCTCTTGATATTTTGTCAAACTATCAAATCAATTTTGAAAGTTACCTAAATCATAAAACAAATTTTGAGGTTTGGATAATTGTAATAAAGAGTTGGTTGGTCAAACTTTTAAATAAATGAGGTAAATGGATATTAGAGGTTTTACTTTTTCTTTTTAATTTTTTTTTCTTTGAGCAGCTAGATGAATTTCAAAACCAATGAATTAAAATTAGTCTGTACTTTTATGTCTAGTGATAAAAATACTGAGAAAAAGAACTTTAACCATAAAAAATAGGAGCTGGGTTTATTTATTTATTTATTATTATTATTATAGTTGTTAAAAAAGTAACCTGAAACTTAGGTTAGTTTGATCATCATGTTCATAAATAGTTTGCATATGAACTATCAAATTGCATATGGACCCATTTATATATATATGAATGTCTTTTCTGTTCAATTGTCGTTCCTGTAATAGTTTAATTATTCAATAAAATAATAGGATCGGTTCCTGTTATGGCATTAAAATATATACCAATCATATCAATGTTTTCAAACTTGGCCTTTATATATTTGTACTGCTACTGTCCACTATCCTGTTTGCAAGTCGTATACATATTATGATATTAAATATAAAAGTAGCACTGGCTATATATATATTAATATTCCAATTGAAAACAAAACAAAAATCTTGTGAGTTAACAAATAGAAGGATGAAACCTGTATTAATTTATACTCACTTAATTTGCCACTAACAATTTGTAAAAGTGTTGCCTGTGAGTGATAATTGATATTGCCATATTGGCACATGCATGATGCATCATCTCTTGATAACCCAAGATTCCTTGAGTCATTATTAAACGTAGGAAATTTCTCAATTTTTTAAGTTTTGTGGCGATATTAGAAGATGGATGTTGAACAACTTACTACACTACTATTTCATCATATTCATATTAACCACCATATATATTATCATATTAAATAAAGCTAAAATCATTTAACTTTAACTATGCACGATAATTAATCCAACTAGCTAGTAAATATTAAAATAATAATAATAATAATAATATATAGGACTTAATAATCAAGTAAATTAACCAGTTATTTAGCTTACATTCGAAATCAAAATGTAAATGAGAATGACATTGTACCCACCGGGTCACCATCATTTTATGTTTAGCTGATCTCATATTAAACAAATGTATATGTGCCTGAAAGCTAAATCGCGATTTGAAATAAAAACGGCAATAAATTAGAATTATAATTTTAATGTGTAGATAATTGGAAGTATAGTTTTGTAAGAGTTTTTGCATTATATGTTTGTGCCATTAATCCATGTTTGGTTGAAATCGAGATGTTTACGTTTAATCCTTTAGTTGATTAATTGCAAATTTGATCGTAACCAAATTAGTGTGCTAATAATAAATATGTAAATCTGAGATCTAAACGCTACTTTTGCCTGATTTGCAAGCAAAAGTTTAATTAATTAAGACTTGTGGGTTAATTTCTAGCGATATACATATATAAAAACTGGAAAGATATTAAAGATGTGACAGACAGACTGGTCGATGATGATGATGATGATTATGATGAATGAATGAGGAAGAGGAGGAGGAAGAGGCAGTAAAGATATATATTAATATATGAAAAGCAATTTGCAAAGAGGAAATTGTTGGGAGGTTAGGGTACCATGTAGGGTTTCTGTTGTGGGGGGGTGACATGAAAGTATGACGTCATTAACTAGGGCAATCGTCATTTGTAGTAGTCCCCCGTGGGCAATGGGTCATCCATTGTTCCCTTTGTAGTTCTATTAATTTGTTTAACTATTTATATATATATATATATATATATATATTCGTAGACGTAATAATGAATAAATCTCATCACACCCGCTAGTATACTGCCCCAACCCCAACCCCAACCCCAACCCCAACCCTGATCAATAATTAATGGGCTACACACACCATAATATAAAGGACTGATTCTTTGCCAGATTTTTGCTGTCTCCGCCAACTAATCTAATATAAATATATTCAAACTTTCATTTATCAAAATTCTCTTTGCTACCTCTTTTATTTCTTTCCCAATTAGTTTTTAATTCTTGCATGTTCAACACTACTACTACTACCTACGTACTAATATTATATTATGCTTAATGTTCTATATTGAATTCATGATCTAATTAATTAATCAATTAACTTGTCCTTACTATCATTATTTATAACTACGCTCCAACTCTAAATGCGAGAAAATGAAAAGAGTTGCTTAACATTAATAATCGATATAAAAATTTGCCGCTTAAACTGATATAAATTATATTAAAAACCATTTAAAAACTATGAAATTCGAGAAGTTTGTCACTTAAACAGCTATAGATTATATTAGACATTATTTAAAGACTAGAAAAATTTTACTACAATAGTAAAATGTGATTTACATACCCAATCGCACTTAACATAAAAGCAAGGTTTAGTAGGTTTAGCTAATGTTATTGTTGTTGATAGTATCATTATTAATTTGTACATTAATAGTTCACTATGGCCGTAAATTAATCTTTGTTTTTTGCCATTGTTTTGAATGTTCGAGATTAGGACATTAATGTTAAGCTTTAACCACATTACTGGTAATATTCTAGGTACTTAATTAACATAATTTTGGGGAAGAAATTACAGTGGTTGTTGGTGCATATATGATTAATAATAAATAGGCAGAGCTAAGGGTTGTCAACTTCCTTTCATTGAGCTTGTCAAGACTAGTTGAGTTAGAGTACATATTTTGGTGGGGAGGGGGGCACTGGATTTGATTGGATTATCAGATTTTTATCAGCAAATGCAGTGAGAGGGCATGCAAATAGAAGCTTATTTTCACGTCTTTCACTTCCATATCCTTTATTGGCTGCCTGCTGAAGCTCAACTATGCACGCCATAAATGGAAACAAGGTTTTGGACTTTGGAGGAGGATGCAAGCAAATTCTCAATGGGAAAGGCCACCCACACGGGTCCATTGATGATCAGTGAAGCAATCAAGTCTTTAAGGACTGGCCCCGCTCCAAATCCCATGAATGACTAGTATAAACAAGCTTGCTTACTTTAATGTTTTCATCTTTTAATTCTTTTTAATTAATATTAATCATTTTAATACCTCAATTAATTTTATTTGCTTAGCTTAAGAGTATATTCCTACAGTTGGAAATTAATGACTCCTTTGTTAAAAGTTTGTAACATATCAATCTTTTAACTATACAATTCGAATGAATCTTTTGTTTCATTACGTGTTTCAATATCTGAACATAAATACTACGTGTTTAACCAGTGGCGGAACCAGAACATGTTTTTAGGGGGGGCTTAACTGTATAATTGGGAAAAAATATTCTCATAAAATAAATACACAAAAATTCTTGAGATCATCTCACATAAGTGAATTATACTTATACGTACACTAATGCAATAATTTTTTACACATTGTAGCCTGATATTTGATACTTTATACTCTAATACACTACTTTTTTATATTTTATACACTCTTTAATAATTTATATGCTAATTTTTTATATTTTATATGAGTAAAATTAATACGAAAGTCTGATGCAGTCTCACAAGAGCATGACCCAAATAAATATATATAACGCTAAAGTATCGAATTGACAAAAAAACTTTCTATGATGAATATTGACAAAAAGAATTACAAGTAGAGAGAGAGTTTGGGAGAGAAGTACAAGAGAGTGAGAGATATCAGAGTAAAAATAAGAATTAGACTTGGTTGTTGTAAGAAATTTTATTAAAATCACGCAAGTTTTTTTTTTAACTTTGTAATAAGTAAAACGACGTCGTTTTATCTTTTTTTTTTACTTTGTAATAAGTAAAACAATGTAAATGACGTCGTTTAACTTAAACTTAAGAAAAAAGATTTTTTAATTATATCGACTTTGTTTAAAACAAATTGACGTGGTTTAACTTTAGAATGAAAAAAAAAGAAAACGAATTCAAATCTTCTTATTCGAGAAAAGCAGGGAAGTTCTGAATTTGTAAAGCTACGGCGGGCGGTGGGCAACGCCAAGGGGTGCTAGACTGGTGGAAAAGAAACCCTATTACTTTATTCTCCAAAAGGAAGGGGGGCGAGCCGGTGCCCCTAGTTCCGCCAATGTATTTAACGCTTATTCTTGCTAATCATTTTATAGGACTTTAGTTAAATATAACTAGCATTTATGCATGAAATAAAACAAGTAATTAAACAAAAGATTCCAAATGCTATATAAAACTGAAAATCTGAAATGTTGTACAATTGTAAAAACTTTTACCATAAGGTAAGTACTTGTGAATACCAAGTTTATCATGTATAGTGCAAGTTGGATGTAACCTAAACATGAGATTTCATTACAAACTTTCTCATATTCTTCGAAATTCCTCATTTTCAGTTTTGTTGCATAGCTCTCTAGTGATGATGATTAATTGCACAAAAACTAATTAGAATCATTTGAAGATATTGTTCTTAAATCTTAATCAAGCTGTACTATACTAAGAAAAAAAAATAAAAATAAAAAATATTGCAGCGTGGGGCTCTATGTAATTGTCTTAAGTTGAGATATGGCATTAGTTGAAAAACTATTCAAAGGGCCACAACCTAACAAATACATATTGGCAATTTGGCATCCGAATAAATGCTTTGGGGCCTTCAAATCTAAATCACGGATTTTCTACTCTCTATAATCCTAGGCGCATTTATCACACCAAGGAATTCCAAAAACAATTGTTAGTACAAATGTACAATAAAACCTTCTTGCTAAGGAATTGACCATTTCACTCAATTCAAGCTAAAGTAATTGCAACTATTTAATGCATTAACACTGCCCTCCCACACTTGTTGAACAAAAAACTTTGACATATACATCTTCTTTCCCTATTGACAGACGTGACAATAAAGATTAATCATCAAGAGCTTTTTAATTCTAAAAGATTTTTCTTTGAAGAAGATAGAAATGAAAGTAAATTTACGTATTTGTAGGAGAGTGAGTAGTAGTTAATTTGAAAGCGTGAGAGCGGGGAAAATTTTCTTTTGTGGGTTGTGCAATGATGAACTTTGGGGTGCCCTCGTCTACTACAAAGCACAATAGTACGTACCCTACTATATAATGCAAAAATTTTCCAAAAAGAAAAGAAGAGAAAAAAAATATAAAAGAGAGGCAGCTCTAAGGTATTGATTAGACAGTGTCACAGTGTTCATCAGTGGACAGCATTATCTATGCATGGCAACCCTTGGATGGAGATCTGACGGTTGTCAATCCATTCTGCCGGTGTCATGCATACAGCACACACACACACACACACTGGAATATATGAATGTATGTATATTGAAACTAAAATAGAATGAGTTGAGTTCGTGGATTGAAATTAATAATAAATTTGCAGAGGTAAAAATTTAATTCACTGATGCCCAAGCCCAACCAAGTTTTGGATACATATATATTCCACTTGAACAAAATGTGGAGCTAGCAGAGAGATAAAATTATATTGTGAAAGAGTTTAATTTTGACGTGCGTACGTTTACGTAGGTGTGTTTCTTTTCCTAGATAGATAAAAAAAAAGAATGCAGAGAGAGAGAAAGGACATCATTTCATTCACAGATTCACTGCTAACTCATCAGTAACTAGGACTGCATGCCAGGGACTCGTAGTTATCGTAACTTGTAGTAAAACTTGGGAGTAAAGATGGGCGATGGGTATCGTTTGTGAGTTTTTGGTGAGGAACTAACAGGCTAGCTTTTCCGTACAGTTGAAATGACGGGCTTTTTTTTTTTTTATCGGTAATCGCCATTATATCCACTCTCCACAAGCAAAAGATCTTTCCTTTCTTTTGCACTTTCTTTCTTTCTTTCTTTCATTCATTCATACACATTACACACGCAGACACACACTAGCAATTAACTAGCAAAGGTAGGAATAGCAATATGCTAGCAGTATAGCACAGTGTCCCCCCATGGTCACGGTCACGGTCATGGTCATCCATGCAAATGCTCAGTCAGAGTCAGCTGGGAAACGAACCCCCCTGGGTGCACTCCCCAAGGCCTATTATTTCCAGGTGACGCAATTATCAGTGCCCTATTTCGGCTGTCTTGTCTCACTGTCTTTTCTCTTTTTTCTTTTTCTTTTCAATAATAAATAATACTTGTAATACTGTATATCAATAAGATTCAAAATCTTTATATATTAGTCTTATATGTTGTTGTTGGATTATTCAAGGCATGCAAAAACCACTCCTAATCTTTTATGGCATTTTCTATTTAATTCTGAAATTTTTTTCCCATATTTTCCGTTACAATTCTCGTAATATTTTATATTAATGCACTACGGGTTGTTGTAGCTAATGGATTACATGTTTTTGTAATATTTTTTATTTCAATCCGTATAATAAAATTAATATCTTTTTATTAATTTCATTAATAATCATTAATTATTTATATTTTTAATAAAAATACATTTGATACGTTTACATAAAATATTTGAGAAATTGAAGCCTGAAGTATTACAAAAAAATCCATTTAGGATATAGAAACTATACAAAAGTACCACATATATATCGAATATATAGGTGTACATGGAAATTTTGATTGTACATGGAACTTAAGAGGGACGTGGGGAATGTGTTGGCTAACATATTTTCTTGGATGGTGTATATAAAAGCTATTATGCTTTTATGGTGAAGAGAATTTTTTTTTTTTTTTTTTTTTTTTTATTTATTTATGGTGAAGAGAATTGATGCCAAACAACTGTGTTAAAGGGAGTTTAAACAACATGCATGGGTCAACCCATGCATAAAGTAAGTGCGCAAAAGCTTATATAACATCATCTGCCTAATGGCCTAATCCATGCACTTATTAATTCTTAATTGGAAATCTTTTGATCTTTATAATTTGTAACAAAATTGAAACATTGGAAATGAGAAGAATGCATTGCATTGCCCCATCTAATCAAATATTAAATGGAAATGAAAAGAAACATCAACACTTTTTTCATAGTCAAATGATTATTATTAAATGCATAATTTTTTTTTTAAAAATAAGAGAAAAGCAACTTCTATCTTTTGGTCTCATGATCTATCTATATTGAACTTGTGCCTGATTTTTTTCCTAGTAAAATATCGTGGGATACTACACAATTTTTTGGAATTTTTCTTGAACGAATTTAATGATAACATTTTCAGTAAAATAGTAAGCAATGGTACTAAATCTTTTGCACTGTTTGACTTCATGGTTTGATGAATTATATAAAAGTTGTATAAAACAACATTGAAAATAAAGGAACAAAAACCTCTAATGACCCGCCACCTACCGGTAATAGACTAATGGAAAAATAGCAGAGACACTGCTGACATCTTAAGTACTTCCATTACTACCACTGCAATCCTCTGCTTCAAACTTTAATGTGTACTTTCTTAGTTAAATCAGTGAGATTAAAGACAGTATCTTTCTCTCTACAAATGTCTTTTGCCCTTTTGCCTTCATTTTTTCTATCAGCAAAAGTGAGAGGAATAAAGAATTAAAGTGTAAATGCTTACAAGCTTCAGCAAAAAGGTTATATATCTTTGATATACAATTTGTAAAAATATGACCACTGTAAGACGAATGTGAGCTCTAATTTTATAAAAAATTAGTAAGTCAATAGCCACACACAATTCAAATATGAGTTATTCTAAAACTAGTACAAACAATATGAACAAAATATACATTAATGCAATTTATGAATTGTATACTTTTTTGAACAAGATTAGACCAAATCTATCTACTCTAAGGATTAAGTTTTTGTGAACATGCATGCATGATGCATCCAATTTTGGCATTAGAATTCATAAACTTTGTTGTGTGTGTGTGTGTATGAACAATTGGTCAAAGTTCTTCATCAAATAATTAGTTTATGTTACTTTTGCATTTTGAATCATGGATTTTTAGACATTTATATAATAATAAGAATAACAAAAATTAATTTCTCACAAGAGTGCTGGTTCGTTAGACTCAGTACTAGTGCTTATAAATGATGAATGAAACTGAAAATCGATCACACGGCAACAAGAAGAAGCAAACAAGAATTTCCAATTGAAGAAAACTTTTAACCCTCCCACACACAGTTCATTTCATTTGATCTTGAACTCTTGAAAGATTCATGAGCGTGACAATATTCGCCGTCTAATCTAACGGTGAAACGACGTTAAATTCCTTCAACCAAAAAGCCAAAAACAAAAGGTCATGTAAGTTGTAACAACACGTCAAAGCTACTAAACGGCAATTATCACCTTAGCAATCATTGTCCTCCTACTATTTTACTACCAATACCATACTATAGCTAGTCAGTATAGTAGTAGTACTACTGCTACTTTGCTCTCTTGCACTGCTGCAGTTTCCTCCAGCTAGCTTCAATTCGCTCTCCCCCCCTACCCCACTTCTTCACTAGATTCTTGCCTGAAAATCTGTCGGTATCTCGCCGGACTTACTTCATCATCCAAACTTTCCAAAAGGGTTCCTCTCAAAATCAAGATCTAGTTGGAACAGCTGCACATCTTCTTTTTTTTTTTCTTTTTCATAGAGGTAATGAACTGCTCAAAATTTTTATATATTTGCTCTCTTTCTCTTGCCTTTTTCTTCCCATTAAATAATACTTCAACTAAGCCTTCACAATTCTTGAATTCAGCCATTTTCTTTTGTGTATAATGTCACTGTTTTATCTTAGTCGAAACTCGAAAGGGTAAAGATCATACCAGTGGAAGTTGAACGTGATAACTGAAAGTCAAGGTTCACAGGTTAGATCGATTTGGGGGTCTTAAAATTTTCCGATTTTTCTATATGGTCCCGAAATTGTAAGAATTTTTTATCATCGCCGTCTGCAGTTTAGGGTTTCATACTTTCATTGGGATTTACGTATATTTTAGTGTTCCCTTTCATTCCCACATTATCCAGAGTTGGTTCATGTCCGTCCTAACGTGTTGGGTTTTATATTCTGGACCTTAAAACCTTTACTGTAAGTTTTCTGGTGAAACTTTTTACTACTGCTATGAAAATTTATTGGCCAACTGACGATGGCAAACAGTGAATGCAAATATTTAGTCACTGTTTGGTTATGGGAAGCTTCGAAGAGTGTGAGCTTAGTGAAACAATGTTGCTTGGCCCATAAGGCTAAGTCTAACATGACAGTGTAAAAAGGGTTTCAAAATAGCAAACCAGTTGTTCAAGTTTCGGAGTTTTTTTGTGTGCTTTTCTTCTTTAGTATCACTACTACTCCTGAAGCTTTTGCAGTTTTGTAGTTTCTTTCAAGACTAGATTTTATTTCTTTCTCAGTCAATTGTGTTTTGCCTTTTGTTTATGTTCATTTGATATATTTCCAACTGACTGCTACAATAATAATCATATCCCTCCCACATGGACTGCAGTTCACTTCATTTATTGTCTTTTCCTACTGCAAGTCCATATCTGTCGCTTCATTTTTGTTTTTATGCACTATTTTCTTTCTTTTTTACTTTACTATCATGAAATATTGCTAACCTGCAGCTTTTCGGTTTCTTTTTTCTCTTTCATATTTCATTTCTTGGGATCGCATGCAGAAGCCATGCTTGGACGGTATTCTTAGTACTCCTGGAATCGTTATCATCAATCCATTTATGAGTGAAGGAGATAGAGCATCCATTGTTGGCCTTGCTTTCGCTATTGTGTTATTAATAATTAACAAGATGAGTGTGAGACATTGAAGAAGAAGTGTGATTCGCGGGGAAATAGTTTTATGGAGACAAGCAACTTTCGGCCTGAACTGCACGTAGCACAGCAAAGCCGTCGAGATAAGTTGAGGGTTCAAAGCCATTCGAATCCAAACCACAATGCGGATGTCTACGCAACTCATTTGGACCAACAGTTTTCTGGGCATGAGGGTAATCTAAACACGGATCTTGTTCAGCTTAGAAGTTTTAGGTACGGAAATTTATCATACGAACCTGTAGTATTTCCCCCTGAAATGCTTAATTTTGGTGCCACAAATTCACAACATTTGTTTGCTCACAATAATAATAACAAGGATGTTATAATGTTGCAACAACAAGAGTCGAGCAATTCTTCAGCCAAAGTGAGTGGTGACCCACAAAATTGTAGCAATTGGAAAAGCATTGGTTCACAAGAGAGTTGTGATTGGATTATTACTAATTTTACAAGTGGATCAGCTGGAGGCATTGATGGCAATCCCAATCCAATCTTTGTCGGACAAGGCTTGTCTGCTTCTTTCAAGTCAAACAACCACCACCATCCTTCTTCTTCATCCACACTCTACATCAAGCCTACTCCTAATTCCTATGGTTATAATCACGAGGTTCGTTCACCTTTGACTAGTCCACCTCCTGGTGAAATTTCCAGCCGTAATAGCCACAAACACTATGTTGATCATGTGAATTACAGTTCTCCTTCACTGTACCATAATAATCCTATGATGACACAGGAGTTAGGATTGACTGCTATTCCTCAGCACAACAATAGGGAAACTTCTAGTGTTTCTTGGGCTAATGGTGGAAATGAGTTAGTGCTACTTCCAGCTTATGCTGATCAGTCTGCCTCGTTGCATACTAACAATGCTTGTCATGATCATGCAATAAGTAGTCAGGTTGATGATGAATGTCATCGGTGGAATGGGGAACTCGACCACTCTGAATGTAAGAATAATAATGCTGGCAGAGATCACCCTAGACCGACTGCCAATGATGGTTCTAATACTCAGGCCTTATCTCTATCGCTTTCGTCCGTACCATTGTCCAAATCCCATGGATGCGATAGAATGGTTCCTGAAGATTTGCATTCCGCTGGTTGTTTCAGCAATTTGAATCAAGACACCAAGATATTGAAGTCTGATTATTTGTGTTTTGATGGAAAATCATTATATAATGGTAGAGGCTTAGAAAGTGATCATCATGATATGGTGGGAAATCTAACTTTTGCTCCTAGTAGAGGTGTAGGTCCGCTTGGTCCCTTTACTGGCTATGCAACTATACTGAAAAGTTCAAAGTTTCTAAAGCCATCCCAACAGCTTTTGGATGAATTCTGTAACATTGTTAGTCCCAAGTCTATGAAAATGTTGGGGCCGCCTGAAAAGATTTTGAATGAGATTAGGGCTTCTAGCGATGATGTTAATGCTACCGAATCCATTGTTGTAGCTTTGGGAGGGGATTCTGGTGGCTCATCATCTACATTTTATAGTTCAAATGAGAAGATGCAGGAAGTTGGAGGTTTAAGCAGCCCAACCGAATCCTATCGGCCGGAATATCTACAAAAGAAGGCAAAACTTCTGTACATGTTGGAGGAGGTTGGTCTCATTTTCTTGATTCGTCATAAGAGCAAGCAACATATAGAATACCAATTATACATACATACTCTTCTTGCATTAACTGTTAAAAGCTCATTTATAATCCTTCATATCTATGATAATAAGTAGTGCAACTGATTTTGTAGTCCCTTCAAAGTTTATCTTTTATGTTTTGCAATGAAAATGTTCAGATAGGGAAGTAAGATGGCCTAGTCAAACTGAACTTGGGCATTGCTTATAGCCCAGAAGGGAGATAAGAAATTCTTGCTAAACAAGTACATTGAGAACTAGTAATTGAACTTTCTCATGTTATGGTCACAGTATGATCTTCATCATTGCCACAGTTCAATTTCATTATATTGGTCTTCAGCAATGTGAAAATATTCATGCATATTTACTATGATCCCTACAAGAGAGGAACAATAATGGAGAAAGTCTGTCACTCCCCTATCTGAAAGGTCTTTGGAAGCTCTTTTTTATAAGCAAAAACTTCTAAACATTATTTCATTCAAAGTAATGCAATTTGTGTAGCCTCAATCTGAATAGGGGTAGAGATATTGGCCACCTTGGTTTAATACTTCGAACACATTGCAGCATTGTTGGATTTATTTAGTGTGACAATTTCTGTTGGCTATTATTTTGGACAAAATCAAGCCCAAAGATTCCAGAATAGACAAGATTCAGTGAGAATATAAAAAGTTCACTCTTAGTCACTTTTAGTGGTTATTAATGACCATTTTTTTATTCCATCCAGTCATCTTTTGATTGCTCATTTGCTCTCATCCTTCATTATATTAATCCTTTTTGAAATATTAACTTTTCCAATATATTATATATTTTCTTACTGACCACTTTTTGGATAAAGTAACACAGTATCATTACATTATATGAAATATATTGAAAATATTTGTCAATGGACAAAATGCTAGTTGATATATACATATGGGAAACAATTTACAAAACATGACTTGGGGAAGATCTTCAGAAACATTTAGTTCTGTGACAAAATTAATGTTTTAGTGACTTGTCTTGAACACATAAACTTTAGGTACATGGTTGTTCTGCTTGGAATTGACAGAATTTAAATACACTTTAATTTCCTGGAAGAAAGTTGATATGAGTTCTCTTCAAAACTAGCCATGTTGTTGCAGGTTTTAATTTCCTACTCCATTATCATCAGTTTCTACACATTGTCAATAGAGCAATGCAAGAGAATCGCGTAAACAAAGTGATTAATTAATTGTCTTTACACCTTATTATCGAGTTTGATTACAGATATTCTGAAGAAATTAAAGCGCATTTGATTCTCAGTCTACTTTTATTAAATCTTGTTGCATATTCATGTGTGTGTATAGTGCCAATACCTCAGCTTGTTCGTTTCTTAAATTTCACCATGTTCTTTGAAAGGTATGCCGAAGGTACAAGAACTACCATCAGCAGATGCAAATGGTTGTTTCAGCCTTTGAGTCTGTGGCAGGTCTAAGCGCAGCCACCCCTTATATTTCTCAGGCACTCAAGTCTGTTTCGAGGCATTTCCGGTGCCTCAAGAATGCCATTTCCGACCAGCTAAAAAATGTAAGGAAATCTTTGGGAGAAGACTTCTCATCCCTCACAACTGGCACAAGCAGTAGTAATAAAGGAGATGCGAGTACAACATCCAGATTGAAATTGATGGACCAAACCATTCAAAAGCAGAAAGCTGTTGGAGGAGGAGGAAGTGGTGGTTTCTTTGAACACCAACAGAATGTGTGGAGGCCACAAAGGGGCCTGCCTGAGCGAGCTGTAGCTATTCTTAGAGCTTGGCTGTTTGATCACTTCCTTCATCCGTAAGTCCTTCCCACACTACTCACTCACATCCATCCATTCATTCACTCACTCACTTACAATCCTAATCAGAAGTGAATTATTTTCTGTTATTGAAGATATCCCACTGATGCAGACAAGCATATGCTAGCAACGCAAACTGGTTTAAGTCGAAATCAGGTACAATATATAAGTTCTTGTAAAGGGTTGAACTTGAACCAAAAGGAGATGGAGAGTCTCACCTCTTCTTTTTGTTAAGATAGAAACAGGTGCAATTTGATATTTGTAGCGCTATATAATGAAGTTGCATATATGCAAAAATGATCAGGTTTCAAATTGGTTTATCAATGCTCGCGTTCGTGTGTGGAAACCCATGGTTGAAGAAATACACACGCTGGAAACTAAGGGATCAGCAGAAACGGGCTCAAAGAGTGATGGAAAGACAGCAACGGAAAGCGCTGAACCTGGACCATCAAGTGATAATAATATTCAACCTTTAAACAGGCTGAGCACAGGCAGATTGTCAGAAAGGCAAGTGGAATGTTCGGAAATTGGATCATCATCAGAATTCATAAGGAACAGAATGAACATTGATACATGGAATCAGAAGCGATCTCGAGTAGAATGTCATGTTCCTGGAAACATGGATGGATCATTGGTTGGTTTTGTGCCTTACCAACAAAGTGGAATTGAAATTGGAAGTCTTGGAGCAGTGTCCCTCACATTGGGTCTAAGACAAACGGCAGATGGCGTGCAACCTCAACAGCAGCAGCAACACGACAATCAGCAGCTTAGGCGGCATTTTGGGGATCAAATAATATATGATTTTGTGGGTTAATTTTGGGTTTTTGTCATTAGATGCAAAAATAATTTACTCGATCAAGGTAAAAAAACCTTCCATTACTATTAAATCAATGGTGGAACACAGAACAAAATCAACATGCATGCATCAATTATCATATGTGAAGTGCAGAATGATGATGAATTCATTATAGATAGGAACATTTTCTGGGCTCAAAATTGTACCTATATGCATGGCATGGATAAATTAATGTTGCGTGGGTACAAACAAGAATTGCCACTTCCAAAATTTCGCCAGAAATTAATGAAGTACAAACACAAGGGAACAGGTTCCAGAATTGCCATACATATACATATATACATTTATCTAACTATAGTACTAGTGATTATTTAGTCAGATTTAGTTGTCATTATTATTATTGTTTAAAGTTCAGATTATTTTCTTTTAGGATACGGTTTTATTGGATTAGCATTCATTAATTTATCATTAAAGAATATTCAATTTTTTCTATTTTTAGTCTCGATTTTACTCTGAAGTACAAAAAAGTTTCCAATCTTTAAAGGAAAAAAAAAAAGATAATGGTTAAATATGACAAAATGACCATTGATGTATTATTTTTATTTAATGAGTTGGTGATTTGACAACTAGAAATTTTTTTAATAACCATAAGTATATGATTAGAAAGTTTAGTGGCTCATGAGAATTTTTTATGAACAAGGGTTAGGATCTAATTCATAAATATGATTCAATTTTAAAAATTAATTAATTCATATATTGAACAATTAGTCTTGTTTGATTATTATAGTTACAAATTTAAATATTGGCAAATCCATTATTGAATTTTAAGCAATAAAACTTGCTTGACACATAATTTTAGAACATTGTCTAGTGTAAAATTTTAAAATAATGTTTAGTACGTACATACAAATTGCTTTAATTAATACATTTCTTTTCTTGAAAAAAAAGAAGAAAGAAATGAAAAATTCTGTTAGAAATTGTACTGTATTATAGCCCATTGAGCCATTGTCCGGCCTCCAAGTATGCAGTTTACATTTTCATCACTAGCCCATCATCTCGGATATAAGTTACAAGTGATATTAGTAACAGTTTTAGGTCCAAAATTACATAAGGAAACTTAGATGGCCCGTTATTTATTTATTTATTTATTTTTGTTTAATTAATTGATGAACTCTCACTAAATTAGTAAATATATATATTTTTGTAAACACACAAAATCATTGAATTTTCAAGACCAAATCCTAAGTTTAAATAAGCAATTTAATTGTTTATAAAACCATATGCTCAATTCCTCTACGATGTTAATTATAAGCAACTGAATTTATTTATTTATCATCCCCATGCATGCATGCATGCATGCTTGCGTGCTACGTATACACAAAAAGTCGAGAAATACATCATATATATGTATGTATATATTACTAATTCTGATTATTAAGCTCTAATTAGCATATAAATATGTTTGAAATAATAGTACTTATGATTAATTCGTTCACGAAAGTTCCCCCGAGTAATATATACTTTTAGATCTTGCCACCATTTGTATCATCTCCTCCGGTCGAACCACCGCCACCACTACCATAATTGTTGAAGTCCTGCCTTGGTATATAATGGTGATTGTTCACATTTGATCCAGAGTTCTCATCTAAGGCATTATTGTTCACATCATTCTGAAACAGGAATCTCTGCTCTTCCCATGTCATCATTCCGGCTGCTGGTATAACTTTTCTACTCGTTGCCAAAGAAGAGCTCATTAAAACTAGAGTTACCACTACTAGCAAACCATGATGCTTCATTCTTCTTTCTGTCAAAATTGGATGAATGGAAATGTATGAACAATTAATAATCCATAATTATTATGTATGCAAGAAGAATATTAAGAAAACAAAATTAATCGCTAGAGTGTTTATAATTAAGTTAATTAATTGTATGAAGTTTTATATATATATATATATAAATGACTAGGAAATTAAATGATGGAACTTACCCCTTGTCCAATGATGCATATATAGAATGATACGATAAGAGATGTTATATATGTTGCTTAATTTACGAAGAGGAAGTGAAGGGGGTTTATATAGATGGATTTTGAAATGAAATTTGGAAGATGAAGATATATGGAGTGTCCACCAAATGAGGCAAAACTAAGTGGGATGGCCATAATAAACCAATAAAAGGGGTATTTAAAAGATTAAAATGATGAAGTTGCAGGAAATGTTTTGTCGAGACATCAAGTTTAACAGTTAAATCCACCTTGTGAGTGGGGTGATAAAGGTGAATTAAAGGTCAATGAGTTGATTCAATTGGAGTGGAGTGGCTGTTCAATTGTCTTTTCATGTCAAGGGCGCTATATATGGTCGGTAATAATAGCTGATGCATGAATGAAGGTAAAATTTTATTAATTAGTGGATATATATTCATTTCATGATCAGGTGCTTCCTGCTCACTTATTATTTTCAGTTCTGTTTACTGATTAGATTGATGTTGCTCTATCATTTATCTTTCCGTTGCCTTCCTCTAAGTCGGTTACATACCTACAATGAGGAGTTAATGACGTTTTGAATGCGCCATAGGAAATTAAAATTACGATTTTGATAATAATTAGTTTTTATTTGTATGTATAAATCAGCATTTATATATGAATTGATTTTACCAAAGGTTTTTGTATTAATTATTTAGTTTGTACATTTAGCCTTCGGATTAATTAGGTGAAGGGAACAGGAAAAACAAAAGAAATGCGAAGATATTAGAATGATTTTCTTTGTGGTTTCTACCAAATATATATAGTGAATGAAAAGTTTTGAAAAATTATTGGTTGTTGTTGTTAAAACCTTTCAAAAGTGAAGGATTTATGAGATAGTGTAAATATATTTTTTTTCCTTTTAACCTAGCTACCTCAATAGCTTTTTTTTTTTTTTTGAAATATTTACATTAAATACCAAGCAACAAATTAATTAAGCACAATCATATATTCATTTGGGATATCCCTTTTTTTTCTTCTTCACAGTAGTTTTGCAAGTTGCTGATTTTATTTAATGGGATAAAAGTTTAATTTTTGATGTTTTTGAGTGAGTTCCAAGTTACAAACAACTATTTACATCGATCATTGGTGAAAATATTATTAACTTATATATATCTACAACAAAGAGCGAGTCAAATAA
The DNA here is from genome assembly GCA_016586305.1 of Ophiorrhiza pumila. Classification (NCBI taxonomy): domain Eukaryota; kingdom Viridiplantae; phylum Streptophyta; class Magnoliopsida; order Gentianales; family Rubiaceae; genus Ophiorrhiza; species Ophiorrhiza pumila. The sequence goes on along the minus strand of BLIW01000001.1, from coordinate 518,734 downwards.
TATGTCTTCAAAATTAAATATTCAATTTGATTGAAGACAAATTTTTCGAAAATGGGTGATGATAATTGTTTGACTTGGAAATACCCATAAAAGTTTTAATTAAAGAATGGCATTGGTTGCCACTAAAAAAATAAAATAAAATCATAGGCAGCCTTCCAGGAATCGCACATTGTAGAAACTTCAAAAAAAGCAACCTATGCTAGCTAGAAATTTATATAGAAGAATATATTTCATATCAAAGTTCACTTATATCAATAATTGCAAGAACAATTTAGCTTGAGAAGGCCAAGATCCGAGTTTTAGTTAATTAATTTGGATCAAATTCCACAAATATATAGGCAGCATTCAGGGACGGAAATTGGAGAGGATGCTTAATTTAATTGTATGACCAACAGGGGAATTAAATATGTTTTAATTTAGTGTAATTAATTTGGTTTAATTCATTGAGGAAATTCATTGGTTTACAAGGCAAATTAATTGTATTATATGTTGGCAATTAGAAAAGAAATATTAGCACCACAAAATTAGGAATATAGTTAAAAAGCTGAATTAAATACTGAGCCAACATATATGTCAACTATAGATGTGAACTACATATAATCAGGACTTCAGGAGTCATCAGTTCAACTTCAGTGGCTATATCAATATGAACCATTTATATATGCCTCGGAAACTTCCAAGAATAATATATGTGCCACTTAATTAATTTCTTAAACAATTAATCATTGAAAATCTTGAAAATTTTAACAATTGCTATAGGGTCAATATGTTGCATAATTTCTTAAACAATTAATCATTGAAAATCTTGAAAATTTTAACAATTGCTATAGGGTCGTCAATATGTTACAACTGCCCTCTATATATATATATATATATATATCAAAGGGTTCCATAATTTGATGACTTTTTTAGTTTATAATTAATTTAAAAAAAGAAGTTCTAACTTTAACTGTATGACTGTATCTATATGGAAGTACTAATGCATATCATGTTTCAATATATGGGAACTATGATTTATTTGATGGCCAAACATTTATCACACTATACAGACATCAAAATTGTAAATCAAATCATCTTTTTAATCTTCTCTATTTTATTCTTTCTAAAACTTCAATACTAGGATAGAATAAGACAGTTAACCTATTAGAGTAGGCATATCATTTATCCTTGGAATATTTGCATATGAGCATGCTTGGGTGAATTTGATGTAGCATAGCTTAATGTCTTACAAAACGATCAACGTCTTACAAAACGATCGATTAAGGTTGTTTTTTCTTCAATGTTATCATTGATAATCGAGAATTGAAGAAGTTCGTACGTATTCCGATTTATCCACACCGATAAACATCACAGCCAAAATCAAAGCTTTCAAATATAAACGCAAAGAACACAGCTTCTTTCCAGGAAGGTTTTATGTTCTTTCTGGAAATTTCTTAGCAGATAAATTTACGTACGTGTTATTAAGACAACGAACAAACATTTATTAATTGTCAAAAACATTCTACGTACATAAAATGAACAAACATTTCAATAAGTTTGACTGCATGTTTTGGAATTGTTAGTCCAGAAGAAAGTGGCGAAATAATTTTCTTCCCAACTTTATGACCAAAAATGATAATTTATTCATTTGATTCCACTATTAATGTAGGCTAAATTACAAGTTGTTGGATCATGCAAGTGCAGAATCATTAATAAACTTGAGGGTGATTTCATCAAACTCAACCACACATGTTTGTAATTAAGGATGCAAAGTTTGACACGATCGAGAGATGAAAATGTTTCAATATTTTCAACTCAAAATTCGTCATGGTTGACGTTGGTCCATTAGACTGATCTTCAGTCAGTCACCAACCCTACGTACGGTTTCTTCTAAATTTCAACTGCCCCAGAAAGCACCCACATGCATACTTCTAAATTTATGGTAATAAATTTATAAATATTATGGCCATATTTTCTTTGTAAGCAAGGCAAGACCCAAGAAGAAAAGCCAATTCGCTGATCTTTGCGATTTGCTCATATGTTAATTTGTTGTGTATTCCCAACTCATGTTGAATTATTGAAATTTCGTTAGAAACGTAACCAACACAGTCCAATCAATGCATAGATTTAAAACCAAAAAGTGTTTTCTATTTTTATGCATTCACATTACTTTGTGTGGTCTATATAAGCAAGAGATAGCCAAGCCCTTCATTAATTTCCACGACAACTACAAACAAATTATTACTATTAAACGCCCACAGAGCTATATAGAGATCGAGATCGATATGATCATGAAGACTACTACTCTTGCAAACAAACTCTTCTTTTACTGCTTCTTCTTCTTCACTTTGGTTTTCTTCGCATGTCATTTACGAGCTCATGAAGTTGGTAAGTTGTAAACAGCATATATGTCTAAGTGTCCAATGATCCATAATTTGTACGTTCTTCTGCATATATATATATATATATATATATACAAATTAATTGGTGTAGATGCATTGATATGCATGCCACGGACTGAGCTGCTTTTGTAATCTGCACTTTTGCCTTGTGTGCTTTTCTTAAAAATATACACGATTTGTAAATTTCAATATGCCCTTTTGTTTTCAAGTGTGGTTTAATTAGCATATTTGTTACATGCAACCCTTGTATAAATTAACTTAATTTGTGATGGATGGATTGCAGATGATGAAAGTGAATTCAGTTATGATGAGAAGAGCCATACCGGACCAGCTCACTGGGGGAAGATTCGGCCGGAATGGAGCATGTGCAAAGATGGAAATATGCAGTCTCCGATTGATTTGCTGAACGAGAGAGTTGAAGTTGTGTCAAACTTGGGAAGACTACAAAGGGATTACAGACCTTCCAATGCCACTCTCACCAATAGAGGCCATGATATGATGGTAATTAATTAAGTTTCTCAATTAATTCATCATCAAAATATATAGATCACTACTCTAAACAACTTACTGCATTCATGGCTGCAAACGGATCAATTAATTTCCGAACTTGATTTCCGTGAACCTGTTAATTACTTGCTTCATATATAGTTCTTGTTCTTGGATGGTACGCACGTTGGTGATCACTATATATATGTGGGATGATCGATGCTGAATCCATTAATTATTTAGCAAAGATCGATGAACCATGAATCAAATTGCTTCATCCCTTTTTATTTTATTTTAGATTTTCGAAAATTGCATATATATGATCGATCAGCCTTCTATATATATAAGAAAATCTTTCAGAAAAATAAGTGAACAAGAATTCAAAGAAAAAACAAGGATTAATTCAATTGCATGTAAAAATCAATTTCTGATCATCACTTGTTAAGAAAAATCTCCTGAGATTTCTTAATTAATAAGATGGATGGATCATTAATTTCGTCTCTTACCTATGCATGCAGCTGAGATGGGTTGATGGTGGTGGGCACATTCATGTAAATGGAACCTCTTATCAACTAAGACAGTGTCACTGGCACTCACCCAGTGAACATTCTATCAACGGAAGAAGGTAAGTACATATATATCTTTTCATTAATATTCTATATATATCTACAAATTAACTGCAATTAATGTTTGTACGTACGTTAGTTTTAAACATGATGATCGATGCATATTAATTAATTGATGAATCGCATATATGCAGGTACGACTTAGAGGTACATTTGGTTCATGAGACCCCAGATGGAAAGATTGCTGTATTTGGAATCCTGTACAAGATCGGACGTCCTGACTTATTTTTATCCAAGGTACCTCCTATTAATTAATCTTCATCTTCTTTATCCTGCATGCATGCATGCAGTTCTGAAAATGATAATCAATCCTCATGCCATGATATACATGCAGTTCTGAAAATGATAATCAATCCTCATGCCATGATATATATACAGATGGAGTATTATTTAAAGGCTCTTGCTGATACAAGAGACATAGAGAAAGTTGTGGGCAGCATTGAACCCAAAGACATTGAGTTAGGAAGCAGGAAGTATTATAGGTACATTGGATCGCTTACAGTTCCTCCTTGTACTCAAAATGTCATCTGGACCATTCTCAAAAAGGTAAGTCGTCCAATCTTAATTAATTTGGAAATATTGGAATGAAATTTTTCTCTAATTAATTCATTATTAATATTCCTGGATCTGCAGGTCAGAACTGTTTCGAAATATCAAGTGAAAATGATTCGAAAAGCAGTTCATGATGTAAGTTCATATCAATTTTCTTCAATTTAATTCTTGCCATGCATGTTTCAAGTGTAGCATATATATATATATATATATATAATTTCATGTATAATTCCTTATCATGATCCATCAGAACATTAGTCATGAAGATGTTAATTTAATTTGCAGAACGCAGATGCAAATGCTAGACCAATCCAACCAACAAACAAGCGCCCCGTAAAAATGTACCGACCGAATGATGATGAACAAGACTGAATTTTGAGGCAATTTAGATCAGGAGATGGCAAATATGCAGCCAAATTATTCCAATTTTTGTATTAATTTGTTCATGTTTTATTGTAATAGAATAGGGTCGAATAATGAGTTTTTTTTTTTTATTAAATCTTCTGTAGAGTTGAATGCATAGGACTTAGGAGGCCTAGATCAAGGCACTTTAATTTTGTACCACACAATATTTTTTTTATAATGCATGATTTATTATTTTTTCTGTAAACAATAATATATATGGGCTTCTTATTCATGTATTATTATTTAATATATGAATATTTATTGTGGATCTATGAGTGAATAAATAATGAAGTTGTAGATAGATGATTAAATATAGAATCTTTTTTTTTATTTAACTAATTTTTATTCCAAGAAAAAATTGTAACAATGAAGGATTTTTTTTATAACAATGAAGGATTAGTTCCTTTAATTTATATATACAAATGAATAATTTTTAATATATTTAGAGCCTTTAGGGATAAATTAATAATATATTTCAAAAGAGAAATATACATAGAGCACTAACACATTGGCACAACTCAGTGAAATATAATCTGATTTCTTTGCATGGAAATATCTTGTTGTCTATAAGTAAATCACATTCTTTTCTATAAGTTTTTTTTTTTTTTGAAAGAAAGCAAATTATTTATTTAGATAAATTATTGCTTTCTGTTTAGCATAGTAAAATTCTTTTAGCACACCAATTAATTATCAAATCATCTGAAATTAATTTTAAGCAAACTTTTTTCTTTTACAACACCAAAAAAAAAAACCCTAAAAAAATAAAAGAAAAATGAATAATTGATAAAATTAATTATAAATTACTAAAAAAATCCTTAACAGTCAATACTGACACTGTGAAGTGAGCGGAAGCTGCAGAAAAGAAATGGCATCCCAACTGTATTCTCCAACGGCCTCAGCTCTTCCCCGCTTCTTCTCTTTGAGCTTCAATTCCTCTTCAAAGCATTGTCAGCTTCTCTCCCTCTTTCTTACAGAACACACACAGTCACACACTGAGTTGGATGTATGTAAAGTAGTTATCTTTGAAGGAAGATATATAGATTAAGGTTGTTCGGCTCTCTGATTGTAAGACGCAATTAATAAGCGTGAATTGCAAAAAGTTGTAAACTTTTTTTTCTTTTTAGGATAATTATCAAATGCTATCTGTCCCAAAAGAATATAAAAACCCAAAACTGCTTCATTTTTCTTTCATGGTTTTTAGTTGCTTTTGTTTGGTACTTGTATTTCTTGAACTGTAATTGTAAAGTCTTCTTCTTTTGCATATGTATAGCTGTTTAATTAAATTGATTTTATGGGTTTTGTTTTTGGGAAAAAACAATTAATTTGCTCAAATGGGATGGCAGCCAATTTGGATTCAGCTGGGATTTCAGTGAGATGCTGCTTGGATAAGGACAATTGCTCTTCCTCAGGCTATCCAGCAGAAAACAATGAGAAGGTGGTCAGCCTTTTTGTTTTCTTGGTCGGTCTTTAGCTTCTACTTTAATGGATTCCATGTCGGAATATTAACAGTGGAGATTGCATTTATAATTTGTTGACACTGCATGAAAATTCACAATGTTTTCAGCCAACTTTAGTTTAGAAGAAGAAGGTGCTTTTGATTACTGAAGAGAGGTAGGATTGGAAAACTTCCACTTGAAATGATTTGAAAATTTTGGGTTTTTATGAATCTTATGTTTATATTGTTAGTCGCTTAGTCGAGTTTGTAGTTGAACAATTGCTATTATTAGTTGAATTCTAGGATATAAACTCTTCTTTTGGGATTTGAATATGAAGTGCTTCTTGTGCTACATCTAAATGTGTTCATCTAAAGAAAGCAAGAAGGTTCTTTTAGACTCTCAGAGCAGCAGAATAATAGAACAATAGTGATAGCATGGGAAACAGCCTTAAAAGAACTTGATTTGCACAAGACTGGCCTTTTTCTTGTGAAGCTATAAAAATTGTTGCTCATGTGTTAAAAAACTAATAAAACAATGTTTTTTGAGCACTGTCATTGCCGTTCTCGTTTCTTTGGTTTCAGCTGCATACTCTATTTTCACAAGCTTTTGGTCACCTACAAAATTTGAATGCTTGTACTCCATGAAAATGAAGAAACTAAGAATATCGAATACACTGATCAGTAACTTCACATCACAAGTCCTCTGCACTTACTGGTGCTGATATAGCAATTTAATGTAGTCTGAAAGTATGGTACTTGAATCCTGATTTTCTCCCTTGGAAATATCCTGTATGGCCCTTCAATGTTATGATCTCAACTTGTGTTTATACGTGTTACCAAATCCCAAATTGTTTTTCTTCTACTGTTTATCCAGAGTTATATCATAGGTTATTACCTTGACTTAAAGGTGTGAATAAAACTGTATATGTGAGAAAGTTGATAATGCTGATATGCATGAGATACGGACACCATTATTCATAAAAGTTGCTTCTTTTGAACCAGGGATTGAACAAGTCAATTACACGACGTTGGTGTCTGACGTGTTTATGTTCAACAGCAGCATTGATAAATGCAACTGGCAGTTCTATTTCTGAAGCAAAGGCAATTGCATCAGATGGAATGGAAAGAGCTGCTTGTCGAAATTGTGGGGGTAGTGGAGCTGTTATTTGTAAGTTCAGATGTTTTTTTTTGTTCCTTTCAATATCATGTCTTTTCTTTTTCCTTACCATAAAAAAATAGGGAAAAAATTTTCTTTGAGATCGTGCAACTCTTGTTCTCATACAATATACAATATACAATATGATGATATCAGAACCAAAAAAAAAGTCACACAATTGCCATCACAGTTTGTATTGCTATGTCGTATGAGTTTTTAGCATGAAAAATCTCCAGTCCTTAATCTGGTAGAGTCCCACCCTGATCCAAATGGTCATAGGAATTAATTAACTTCATTCAAGGGGAAAGTTTCTAGGAATTCTGGTTAATCCTTTTCACAGTTTAAAGTTTATGATTGGTATTGATATCCCAAGTGTATTGCATTTACCAAAGCGAACACACCATAAATGGAGAGCCTCAATGAAACTGATTTCTAACAATTGCAACCATTAGGTAGAGGTTGATTTCACTTTGTTTTTTTTTTTTGTCTTTATCGATGAGATGTTCATTTGCTTTTTATTTAGGTGACATGTGTGGTGGTACAGGAAAATGGAAAGCTCTGAACAGAAAACGGGCAAAAGACGTTTATGAGTTCACTGAATGTCCTAATTGCTATGGTATGGCTATTTTCATTGTAAACTTTCGAATTTTGTTTCCGTGTAAAAGCTGCTGTTAGCAATTATAGCATGCATTTCTCTGATCTCCATGGTACATGTACATAGAGATGTCTCAGGGCATTACTTTCTCCTAGTAAAGTTGGCAGTACTCGTTTAGTTACATTTTGATTGACTTGAGATAAGTAGAGAAACCGGTGATCGGAAACAGTATAATTTTGAGTCAGTGTGTGTGTCTTAGTAAAGTTTTGGCCATTTGTTTAATGTTTCTATCATATTCCAATACAACACAACACTGCTTGGAAATTTTTATGCCGCCTGGTTTTCCTTCTAATAAGCTAGTTTTACTTGAAATTTGAGTGCAGGTAGAGGGAAACTTGTCTGTCCTGTGTGTTTGGGTACTGGTTTGCCGAACAACAAAGGTCTGCTTAGAAGACCAGATGCAAGACAATTACTTGATAAGATGTACAATGGTCGGTTGTTACCGAACTCTTAAATAAGAGCTCTAGTTTTCCAACACAAATTTTGTTTGTTTTTCATTATCTATGTTGGATGGACAACATTGTATTAAGCCTGTTGAATCACAGCTTTGTAACTACTTTCTTTACCATTTAACACTATAGTTTAGTTTGACTACTTGAAACCTTTTCTCCCTTCAATTCTGTGGGTTGTGTTTAGTTTTCTTTTTTCTTTGATAATTTTTACTTTCAAAGGAATCCAATTATTACATTGCAGAAACATTAGATCACAAGTGTATAGGAACAGTGGCAGAAAGAGTACATGGGCCATTCCACCTCAAAATAAGACCTCTTGGTTGGGTTCTAATCATTAAAACGAACAATCACCAGATTCACCACTGCATTGTGCATACCATAAGGTTGTACTGCCCAAAAGTAAATATAAGTATACACCAAAATGCAGAGGCATGACACAGTTTACATACATCAACAAGGACACTTGCAATCATAATGGATGAGTGTACTAAGATTGCACCGTTTCAAATATATAAGATTTTCCATGCAATTTGAATTTGCATCCGTTATCCGAGGGATAAAGAAGATGGCACAAGCCAAGAAGAGTTCTTCTAACCTCTACATCAACGGAAGATGAAGCAGGACAGGGAGAATTATACTCTCCAGTGCATGCCATTAAAAGCGGAAACTGTGCAACAAAAGCAGCAGCAGGAGGCTGAAAGTGAGGCAGACAAGGCTGGAAACGGATGCCAAGAACAGGGTCAGATAAAAGACGAAAAGAGTGGCCAAGAATGTCATCAAGGCGTAGAGGAAAAAGATCATCATCAGCAGAAGCGTAGTAGGGAGGAAAGCAACAGCAGCAAAAAAAAACCACGAGTTATAACTCATTGAAAAAACGAAGATGTTTTGAAACTTTCAATTTTTTAACGAAAAATCATTGAATTACATGTTTCTTGTTGAACTGGGTACAAAAAATTGACCAAACTATTTGTGAAAGGCGTTAATAATCCAGGATATGTAGTAAACAAAGAAGCTTTCTTCACATACCTATGCATTAAGCTACAGGTTGGTAGGTCTACCAATGGTTTTGCCAGAGAAAATCTTTGAAAAGGTTTTGAACATCCTTCATGCTCAACCAGAAAGTTAATACAGTTCTATAGCTATTTTGAATCATCCCAGATGGCTCTTCTTTTACATTCCTCGAATTTAAGAATTGAAAATTTAGGGGTCGGTGCTGGGCAGCCTACTGAGAATAGAATGCTCTGGTTTGTGGTCACATTCATAATCTAAATGAACAAATGCCCTCTCCACTTCAGGAAGTTTTTCAATCTTTATTTGCAGGGTCTCCCCGATAGTGTGTGCCTCTTTCAAGGGTAAATCTTCTGGGAGTTCGATGTCAACCTATTTTACAAGGAGGCAGAGAAAATGATTGAGCTGATGAATGCCAAAGACAAATAATTGGCAGACCGAAAGAAATGTCTGAGCAGATTAATACCATTATGCTGAAAAGATAAAATGATTAACTTATGAACGACTAACCTCAACAAAATATAGGACACCAAAAGTGTATGCCCGTACTGTGTCAATCCGCTTCACTTGAGGGTGTCTCAGGGCAAGGTATGTCAACTTCCGCAGTACTTCAGGCGGCGCAGATTGTCCCACAAGTGACACTGCATTGAGAGATCCAACCCAAGTAAGAGCGTTTACCTTCTCTAGATTGGGACAGTTAATTTGAAACCTTGGTTGAAGAAAGAAATTTTCAGTCTTCACAATTGGAATAACTGACATAACTATTAATTTTTTTCACTCAAACGAATTCGTCTAGTAATCACCCGTGATGTATTTTGAATATAACAGAAGTTCTACTTATCCGTAAAAAATAAGAAACACGGAGACCAAAATTGTTTACAAGGATGAGTATTATACAAATTGGAAATGATCAGTCTGAGAGTAAATTACTCTTGCTATATAGGGTAAAATGGTTTGTCAAACCAAGAAAGAATAATGTTTGAAATGCATCATTCATCTCATGTACTTTTATAAGAGCATTGAAACAAATGAAAATCACAATCACAAGTAGAGCAAGTGGAGGCGAAGCAACTACCAGCATTTTCTAGTACAGTGCCAGACCAATTTGTGATAGTATAAAGAGCAAGAACAATGGCACCAGAAGGATCAATCCACCAGTAGAAGTAATCCCCAAGAATTGCAGCAACCAACCCTACTACATTTGTTATCACATCAAAATAATGGTCCTGAAAGAGTGACACTTGAATAAGTTAGGCAACTAGCACAAGAGAGAGAAAAAAGTAGACAGAAGGTTGAAATACCTTTGCATATGCACGAACAATCTCGTTTCTAGAGCTTTTGCAGTAGATCCAGAGAGCAAATTTTACTAGAGTCGCAGTTATCATGATAGAGTACAACCATACCAGCTGACTTGGGGAGAACTTGTCAGACGGTTTATTTTGAACCAGTTGCTCTACACCTTGGACCAGTACTTGAAAGCCTGAAAACAAAAGGGCAGAAAACATAATCTCAAAAATAAGGATAGTGATGCTGTAATATTCTTAAAAATGCAATATCAACAGAGTTGCAGATAACTCTCTCTTTATAAAGGGACGTCCGTCACAGTGAACTATTGGATAAGGGAACACTATAAACATTGATATAATATTCAAATCTTTCATGTTATGAAATCTGTAATTGAGAAATGCACACTACCTAGCATTGAACAATAGCATAAAAAAATACTTGTAATTTCTCAATATATGTCCAAACATGAAGCACTCAATGAAACGCTAAGATTTATAAAGATAGAGGCCTTCTTTTTGAAAAAAAAAATGGTTACAAAAGGAGAATCACAGGCTCCGATTTGATTCTAGGGAGTGAAACTCCTGTGTTATCCTGATCTATAATCTGTCCTAGTTCACGACTAGATTCCTGCATAATTAATAAAGATAAACAATCATGGCTTCAGTTTGCCAACCAATCAGCTGCATGCAAAAACAATCATGGACCCAATTCCTTCAAGATTACACCACTACTATAACTTGCTTTTAAAATTATGACGAAATTCCTCCCATTGAATGGCGCATACTTCTACAAATAACTTTGTCCTCTTAACCACATTATGTAAAGTACATTTCTGTTGCCAAATACAATGTTATGTGCAACAGACTGGCTCACTTTGTATTACTGAGCTGCTGGGGAAGGGAAAAGGATAAAAGTTATGACAGTCACATTGGAAGGCACTTTGCCTATCTGTACAGAAAATTTCAGTATTATGATACTGGCCTTAAAGTTTACCGAATGAAATCACTAAATTATTGAAGCTCCAGCCTACCATTTTTGCTTACTCATAATATCAGTAGCCAACCAAGCGAGATACCAAACTGGAAAGATAAAGATGCACAATATTGATCAACTATTTCAAAGAAAGCATCTTTCCAGTTAGCTTTAAACGAAGACGTATACAACTCTCTTCTTTTTTGACAAGATATGTAAGAACAGCCACATTTCACTTTCACTACTAATGACTCTGTGCTCTTATTGGGTTTTTTTCCTTTTGGGGTTGGAAGTTAATGACACATTTTCAATTACAATACACATGGTTATAAAATAGAGGTAAACAAACACGTCATAAATGAGTTAAATATTTTATATTGATATGGGACAAGTTCAAAAAAAGACATACCGAGTGTCGCCATGACAGCAGCAAAAATAATGATGCCTACTGGCTGGACCCTCAATTTGCCAATTGGATACTTGTAAATGTTTATACTTTTCATAGACAGGTGAGTTAGCCACAATATGCCACCAGCCATCAGATCAAGTAACGAATCCAGTGTTGACGCGGCAATGGCCAGGGATCCACTCTCTACAGTTGCATATATCTGAGTTGGGGAGACAAATCGATGTTTCAGAATAAGGATAAACCAACACAACATCTTCTGCATTATATTATGCAACGTCCACAAAACAGACAATAAAGACACTTCTATTTTACAACACAAACAATAAATTCCTTTTGGCCATCAAATGCAACATGTGCAAAATATTTTTAAGTGGTCCTTGAGTTCTAATGGTCAAATTCTCCCATCATTTCACATTACTTTATGCTTGAGTTTCACTTGACCCTAAAAATGTTTGCAACTCTGGCTAAGAGAAAGAAGAATGATTTGAATCCGCTTCATCTCCGACATCAGTTGCTCTTTATCCAACCACCAAATTGAAGTTCAAGAAGTGTCATGAAGTATCTTTTGAGCAATTCAAATTGTTTGGTTGGTAGAGAAGGGAAGGAAGGAAGTGACGGACTCTCCCTGATACTATGACCTGATAAATTCCGAAGATACAATGGATATAAGACTATAAATTAATTTATTGACGAATTCTTGATTTCCAGCTGCACTACAGAGGACAACAGGAAAAGAAGATACTGAGGCTCTTATTAAACATTATTTGAGTTGAATAACTGGTAGAAATGTAGCAAGAAAACATAAACTTGAAACTTTTCAACCAGCATAAGAGTAGAAAATTTTTTGAAACCAATAATTTTAAAGTAACAAGACATCACCTTTAGTGCAAGCAGGAAAATGTTTGCATAATTAGAGATTTTCATTGCTCTTTCTTGTTTGGCTTGCTCTTCGAGATCTTCCTCGTCAAGGCCATCAGTTTCCACTATACTATCAACCTCCTCAAATGATTTTAGGGTGGCAAATTGTCTTTCATAATATTCCTTTTCTCCTACATTAAGCATCACCTATTATGGAGAGTACAAGTAAAAGGAGAGAAATGAAAGCAGCGAGGTGTTTATAAAGTGCTACCAGAAACACGATATGAATTTGTCTGTTTCTATTCCCGACTTTTCGTTAGCTTTCCTCCGCGAGCCTTCCATCAAATTATTTATACAGATTTTAACAACAAAAATTTTCAAGATGGATACTCATATTATGTTTTCTTAAAATAAATATTAGTAGCATCATCCAACACAATCAACCAACAAAAAAGAGAAAACAGAACAACTTCCTGGAAGCCATTTCGACAGGTAAGAGCAGAGATTCAGCACAATCAATTAGTCCAAAAATAGGAGCTGCTCACAGATTCAACTAACATGTGTCCTCAGTTTATGTTTTCATCACTGCTAAACGTTAATCAGTCCAAAATAACAGATGGTGCCAATCAACAGTCACCCATACTTATCTTTCCTCTAATCAACTAATGCCTCATTTTCCATCAGTCATGATGGATTTAGTAGGCAACTGATCAGAAAACCAACTTTTCCAGCATTTTTCTTTTACCCTTCTTATCCTTCTTGAAGTCTTGCTGCAATTATCATGTTCCCTTTTTAACCCCTATTATATTATGTCCGCCATTGCTGTCAAGTCCCATATAATGAAACCTTGATCTCTCGTCCACCCTGGTCTTAGGGTTAACGAGACAACCTGAGACAGACAAAAGCTAGCTGGAACTCGTACAAAGATAAGAATGCACACAGAATCTCAAAAGTCCCCTTTTAGCTTTTGCCCCCTTTTAATGGAAAGACTTCTCCTTTACAAACAATCTAGATGAACACGCCACAATCTACCAACAACAAGAGAATAACTAAAAAACTCAAAACAAAAACCTACATGACAAAACTTCATAAAATTTTCGTAAAGCACATGAGTGTTTCCATTTTGTGGGCCAACTTCTCCTCTCCAAATTGCCAAGAATCTTGAAACATACATACAATCACACAGTCATATATTACAGTGATACAGAATCACACAGTCGCATATATAGTAATACTAACTTTCCAACCTAGAAAAGTGAAAAACAATTGCAAAAAGTGAAGAGAAAATTGAAAAAGAACCAACCTTTGGTCAAGCTAGAAACTTTGGAGAGATCAACAAGAGAAGTCGACTCAACATCAACACAGGACCTAACTTTATCAGGAAGCCTTGCAACAAAGTCAGTTTTGATTGAATTCAGAGAGTACCAGCGTCTGAGTCTGCCACTGCGACTCAGTTGATCCTTCCCATCTAAAAGTGCCTCCTTCAAATTATTATCATCAGTATCATTCATTCTGTTATGATTAAAAGTCACCCCAACTCCCTCCACTGGTTTTTCCATTGCTTATGAAATGATATACGACAAACAGTGTGTTATTTATATATATCTGGATTTTGGGATTATGGGATTATGGGATTTTGGGATTTTGGGATTCTGGGAGTGAACTTATTAATGTAACAACTAAATTAAATTAACGGGTTGGTTAAAATTTACTAGTTTGAGTTATTAAATTGGTCCATTGCTGCAATTGATGATGAAGCACAATAATGGCTGGCTGCGTTTGAGTTTACTAAAATGATGAAAGGCTCATCTGACATCTCTCAAGTCTCAGAGTTGTCACTTTTTTACCTCTGTCAGCCTGTAACTAAAAGTTTTGTTTTTGTCAGTTACGGGAAGGACAACATGCCACGTGTTCTTCATATATTCATTTGGTTTTCATCAGCAACGCCCACGAGTCGGCAAAGTCGGAGCACACTGTGAAATGGCTGCGAGTCTTTTAAGTTTTCTTTTAATCTTTCTTTCAGCATTGTTTTGGTTCAAGAAAATAACGAAATTGAATTGCATCTTGTCATTTCATGTGTTAGTGAATGTACATTGTGTGTAGCCAGTAAACCTATGCATTTGGTGAGACCCTTTTCTCCATTGTTGCCAAAAAAAGAAAGATCCCAGATCCCTGATCCCTTCCCTGAATTTGGAAAGATGGAGGATTTAGGCCTTGCTTAGATCAATTTTAAGAATTTATGGTAAAAATTTTCTAGTAAAAGACCATCATCATCTTATCAAAATCTTTTTATAATCATTATGAAATTCGCTCTTTCTCTCTTAGTCAAATTATTCCCATCATCTCTAGTATTAGGCCACATGACTTAATTGAGTAGTTATGACAAGTCTAAGTTGGAGTGCCAATTGGCAAAAGAATAATGTCAAATTGTGAACTCATAATGCACTAATTTATTTAACCAATTTTAACACATACTCTTGTTGGAATGGTTTTGGTCATTGGTGAATGAATACAATGCCATCACTGGCTGTCTGAGACTGAAAGTGACCATATCTGCATTGAGCTTCCATTGCATTAAATGCCAACAAGATTAGGACAACATCTTTCAAAGAAAAATCTCTCTATTTTACAAATATCGTATACTACCAATTAATGCAGCATAACCACTTCCAAGAAGATTGCTTCCAAAATCCAGAATGGTGGGGTTAATGAATATCAATCCCTTTGTTTTGTGCATGTTTTTGTTGTCGGTAACTTGTTATTATATCATCAAAGAAATGTCAAATTTACATTGGGCTATGTGCATGTATTTTGGTATTTTCCCACTAGTCCATCACATTTTAATAATGCAAAGAACGAAATAAGATATACAGTTTCCTTGTATTTTAATGAGCATTAAGTTGGTTGGTCCTAAAGAGGCATGAAGAGAACAACCATTCTTCTCGAATTTTCAGCAAACAAATTGTCAAAATTATTGCTTGCCTTCCAATCATGACTTTCAGAGTCCAAACCAACCCCATTCACAATAGAGATGTCAATACAACCACTAAGGCCATCTCCAATGACATCAAAGATAATGCCTCAGATCTGATAATGATTGGTTAAAAAGATTCATCTAAAGATGCCAGTCCACTACAGATACACTAATAATTAGGGTGTCTTATTATTTTAGCAGTAGAAAATTCAATGCAAGCAGCTTCTCCAAATTCCAACTGGGGAGATACTTTTTTTTGTTTTTCAACTGAATATGACAACTGAGACAAAAGAATTCCATTCTGAAAACTACTTCTCAGACTTCTTGAGAAATGGACATAAAAAGTATCTTGTTTTGTTTATGGATGTCAAAAATGTTTTTAACTAAAACAACACGATCATCATAGATTTAAGTGAAGTCATGTAATTATTATTAATAAGAATATTGTTCTGAATTGGTAACCATCAGGACTGGCCAAATATATAAATTACACTTGACAAAATAGAAACGCAAAAACTCTTGTGATAGCATCTCTCTTGTGATACATGATACATGAATTATATTTTATACGTAAATACGTTAGTTTTTTATACGTCATACGCTATTATTTAATATTTTATACGTTAATACGTTAATTTTTTTTTTATAATTTATACGCTAATGTTTAAAATATTATACGCTAAATTGAAATTCACGCGCAATTGTTGTGTTATACATGAGGCTGTCGCAAAGCAGAATGGCCAAATGGAAAATAGTCATAGGCAGAACACTATCGCAACCATTTTGTGTTTGCATTTTTGTTTGGTGGGCGGCCTGCAATGTGCATGAGAACAAATATTCAAATGAATGAGGTTGGAAACTTCAAACAGGTTTCCACATAAGGAAATCTAGTAGTATTATTTGGGAAAGAGGGCCATTACTGAATAACAAACCACCATATGAAAACTTCCCTCCAAAGACCTGTTTAAATAGGCATGAATAAGTCCAGGAACTCTCCGGGAAATTACTGCTAAAGCAAAAACAAAAGATGCCTTTGTTGACTACGAAAACCAGGAAAAAGAAACAGGATCTGACCGCGATACTGACAAAACTCAGCAACAAACTCCACATTCTTGAACATGTTGAGCTCCTATCCTATTGCGTCCACTGCAGTGAAAATGATGTTGGAACACAACAAATAACCACAAACTTGAAACCCTCTTCAAATTTTTTATAACTAATAAGAATGGAGTTGCAAGAAATCACCATTAGGGCAAGCAGTAAAATACAAGCATAATTTGACACTTTCTTGCTTGTTCTTTCTTGGCTTCTTCATGATCTTCCTTACAACAGTGATTTTAAGGTGGCAAATTATCCTTCACAATATTCCTTTCTAATAGTTCTCCTTTATGCAGCCTTTTGGTCTCATACTGTGTAACAAATGAAAACAATTATAGGTACTATATTTCCTGAAAGTTATAAAAATGTCATCTAAGATCCAATAAAAGAAAAAGAATACAGAACACTGCTTCGAAATCCAGTGTAATTAACAAATTCTTGACAACCCGATGCTCCTTACAAAATCAATCCGTATGAACGCTTGAGAATAGTCACACACAACAACACTGACACAACAATATTCATGTTTACAAAGGGGACACATGGAAGCAGGGCTACTTCGAGTTGCTACTGCTTTTCTTCTTAAGTAGGCTTCCAAATTTTTTGAGCAGAGGTTTCTTCTTCTTCTGACCTTGCTTCTTTGTTGGCGAGCTTCCATTGTCATCATGGTTTTCTGTTGAAGAATGCCCATTGGTTTCATCAGCAGCTTCACTACCATCTGCCTTGGACTCCATATCTTCCTCAAAAGATTCCTGCTCAGTTTCCCCTTCAGGAGAGAAATCTTTTTCCCCAACCTTGTAGCTCTCCCACATTTTTGAATCGGCTTCTATGGAATCATCATCTTCCTTATCTTTACTCTCATTTTCTTTTGGTTTTCCATTTAAATCCTCCGTCTCATTACCAGTCTGAATAGCCACATCACGTGAGACTTCTTCTAGTTCTGGAAGGTTTTCCTTAACAGGATGATGCTCTGATTGCTGAGTAGGGTGCTCCGTCTTAAGCTTCTCTTCACTTCCACCTCCATTCCGTTCAGAAAATTCCACAACCTTTGGGAGCATGTCGTAATCTTTTTCACTGTCTGTAAGCTCACCATTTTCCTCAGCTTGCTTCTTGGCCAAAGCCTCTTCAAGCAATTTAGACAACTCCTGAATCTTCTTCTGAGAAGCAGTTTCACTGTTTCGAAGTTCTTCATTCTCCTGAAGAATGTTCTGAAACTCGCTTTCTTTGTCCAATAAACTTTCTTTCAAGTTCATGCTCTCAGCTTTGGCTTCTCCAAGAACTTCCTTTAAATAAGTGACCTCAGATTCAGCTTCCTTAAGCAAATTCTTCAAACGTGTTTCTACATCCTTTATTGCAGCAGCTTCTTCGCCTGCCTCTTTATGCAAAACAACCAACCTGCTTATTTCTTTTTCCATTGATGAGTTATCTTCTTCAATTCTCTTGAGAGAATTTATCAGATCAAGCTCCTTTTGGTCTGACCCAGTCTTCAAGTAATGATACTCATGCTTAGATTGCTCATTTAAATTGGTAAGAACATCGATTTCTTGTTTTGCATCATCAAGTAAGCTTTTATACTTCTCATTCGTTTCTTTCAAGGCCAGCTTCAAATCTTCTATTTGCGTTTCAGAATGTTCACGCTCAGCTTGAGAAGACAGTAAGTTTTCCTTGGCTTCTCTTGCCTCTGAAGAAACTTCATGTAAAGCTGCTGCCAAACTTTCCATTGCCTTCTTACTTTTCTCTTCCTCATCCCTGGACTTTTCCAGCTCAGTTATGAGCTTGTTTTTCTCCTCCAATAAGGTTTGCACGCTGGCAGCAGCAAGTTTCTCATTGTTTAGTGCCTGAGTTTTCTCCTCCTTTATGGTTTCAAGCTCGGAAGTAAGAGATTCGACCTTCTTTTCCATGTTTGAAGCTTCTTCCTTAGCCATTTCAAGACGACGTTCTGATTCCTCCAAATCCGCTCTCTGCCTTCTAAGTGAGATTTCCAGTAATCCCACCTTTTCTTTAAGAGATGCAATCTCAGATTCTGCATCTTGCAATAAATCATTACTCTCTTCAAGTTGTTGCATTACTGATTGGAGAGACTCTGATGCAGATCTCTCCAATCGCTTAGTTTCATCTGACCGAACCTCTAACTCCTCTACCCTTTTCTTCCACTCTTCCATTAAACTGTGCGCATAAGATTCAGCCATTCTTGCAGCCTCCAGCTCTACATTAAGTTGCTCAAGGCTGGCCTCTTTTTCCACCAATTTATCCTCATATCTCTTTGCTTGCTCGAGCTCTTGTTTCAGAGTCTCAATCTCCAGATCCATCTCCGCCATCAATTTGGCATTCTCATCAGCCTCTGTTTCCAACCTAGAATCAAGCAAAGACTTTAGTCGGACAACCTCGGCAGAGAGAGTCTCAACCTTTCCAGCGTGAATCTCAGCAATGTTAGTCGCATCTTCAGCATGACTGAGTGCCTGGTTTTTTGCATCAGCAGTCATGGTAAGCTCTTGTTTTAGCCTCTGAAGTTCCTGAGTAGCTGAAAGAAGGGCGGCAACATCCACAGCATGTTGGTTCCTCACAGCTTCAAGATCTTTCTGCCATTCGTCTTCCTTCTTCTGAGCTGCCTCAATGCCAGCCTGTTCCATCTCAACAGCTCGAAACTTTTCAATCTCGGAATTTTCTTCAGCTCGCTTTTGAGCGACCAAAGCCTCACTGAGCTTCTCATTTGCTTCATCAGCCAACCTCTTGGCTTCTTTTAAATCGTCAAGAGCCTGCACTTTCTCTTTCTCCCCTAGGACCAATTTTTCCTTAGCTTTCTTAAGATCTTCCTGAACACTATTCAGTTCAGCCTGCAGTTCTGATGGCTTCAACACGCGGGGTGGAGTTGGCTTCTTCTGTATGTAGTACAACATAAACAAGTCAGTCACAGAATATTATTCAAGCATGAATACAAGACTTGAAGGGCATCATGAAAACTTACATCTGGAGGGGTGCCAAGCTTTGTGGGCTTGCGCTCTACGGTAGGCTTGGAAGCAACAGATCGTGGAGACCGATCCACTGAAATACGTGGATTTTGCAGGGGAGAGGGTGAATCAGCATCAGATTTAGTCACTCCCCCAACCCTGCTAACTCTATTAACCCGAGGGGTTGCTGGCGATGCTTTGCTATTGGGGGTTGTTTCAGATAAACTACTAGATCTGTAAGCAGTTCCAAAAATTGGGCATAACTACAAACTCATAGAAGATCATACATTATCCAATTCAAGCCTCATTCAGCACAAAGGAAGAAGTAAAAATGTGATCTTTGCAAATGCGAAGCAAACTATAGTACAGAAGAAGTGGTAAAAATGTTAACTTTGACAACTTTGAGCAAATGATAGGAGATCTCTTTGCACATTCCATTCCAAATTCGAATAAGGACATTGGGAATAAACATGCCAAGATGCAAATAATCATACAGTGGAGAAATTAAGTAAAATTAAGCTAAAAGGACACATCCAAGATCCAGATCAACATTTGAAACTTGGCAAGGACACTAAAGCAAGAAATTACAAACAGACAGACAAACAAGAGAGAAAATTATGTAATGCAGGCAGAAGGTGGTCAGCCTGTACAAAGCAAACCAAAAGCAGAAAATGAAAACAAAAAAGAAAGAAATAAAAAAACCCACATCAGATCCGTAAGAACTTACTTGGATTTAGTAGCAGACATGATGGATGGTAGCAGGGGAGTAAGTCTTGAGTTTAAATTGTCTTTCTTTTGACTGAAGAGAAGGGACTGGGGAGTGTACTTTTTAGTGTGTATTGTATATGGGTTCAGAAGTGATGGGGTCTTTGCAGAGAGGAATTTACAGAGAAGGGAAGAGAAGGAATAATGGGTTGGATCTAACTCATCTTTTAGGGGTGTGCGTGTGTGAGGAATTCACAGAGGAGAGAAGAGTAAGAGAGAATCGGTGATCTATCTATCTGTATCTGAACCAAAAAGGGTTGGTGTTGGTTTTGTTCCACAGAGAGTACAGAGTGGACACACAATCACCAGCTCCAAAACCACCAACAACTACAACAACTAGTACAACACTACTACTGCTACTACTACTATGACTGTCCCTTTTGTTGCAGTTTCATTCAGTTTCCAATTTCAGGAATTATATCATGTAGATAGATTTATTAGTGGCATTACTACTGCTTTTCAGGATAACAAAACATTTTTACCTTCAACTCTCTCTCTCTCTCTCTCTGCCCACTTCTCTCCCTTCAATTTCCATTGCTAATCATTGGTGTAGTTATTTTTGTAGGGAGAAGGAACTATCATTTTAGCCCCTTGTTTTTGGTATGTATACCAATTTTGCCTCTTGATTTTTCCAAAAGAAATTTAGTCATGATGCTAACTCCGTTTATCACTAGCCATTCTAGGCGAAGGCATTGTATGAAATGAACATAGGGTTGAGAGGTCGAAATGCTAATTCTTTTAGTACTAAATATCTTCCAAGTCATTTCAAAATGCTAACTTCATTACCATTAGATATTTCCAAATGTCGAATACTATATTAGAATTTAGAAGGTAGCAGACCCTAACCATCGTACCAGCCCACATGCTCTTTTATTTTTTAACAATACATATTTTATTAGAGCATTATGACAAGTCAAATTCATATATACTATTAAGCATATGATTAAGATTTGATTTTGCTATACCATTTCAGGCTTCAACTTTCTAAATGGGAAGCAAATTAAGAGGATGAATTGAATTGATGGTCTTTAGTTAAATTAAGTTTGAAGTTTTAGGAAATGCCTCCTGTAACTATCATGTAATGCAACAACATTAACCCAATGCCTAATATTAAAAAAATAATAATAATATGAGTTGATAGCCACCGACATAATTTAGATGCATGTTGCATTAATAAATGTGTTAAAAGTATTAATGGATGAAGTGAATGAAAAGATGAGAAATGCACCAATGATATAAATATCTTGCTGTTTTTTTTTTTTTTTTTGTTGGGGGGGGGGGGGGGGGGCTTAAGTTTGGATAGGACACAAAATGGAAGATATACATAGTGAAGAAATGAAAACAAAAACTATGATAATGTAAACATCATTATCATATCATGGCTTGCAAAACAGAAAACAGTGATTCACAAAACACTTGTGCTGTCTTATTCATGTTTTGCTTTGTTTGGTTGGAGGGATAGACGGCCTGTTACTTTACTACAAACTAGTATTATGCATCAAAACGCAACCGACAAGGAAAAAGAAAAAAAACATTCCTTAGAAGGGTGAACTCTCTCAATCCAATAATCCTACCCAACACAAGGAAGACATTTTGAAAAATAATTTGCCATTTTGTAACAATGATGACAAGAAGGTACAAATCTAAATTTATTAGTACTATTTCCAAAGATTATTTTCCCTTCTTTTTATTTTGGGTATTGGCTTTACACCCAATTCTGAACTTAGATGTCAGGTCAAGTCAGGTCCAGGGCATTCACTCTCAATCCAATTCCTACCAAAGAAATTTGAAATAAAGCCATTGTGCAACAATGACTGCCCCAGGCCCTAGCTAGTACTACCACACCACCCTACTATTTGGAGTAGATGATTCCCCATGGCCATGGCATGCAGGACAAGATGCACAGTCATTTCTTGGAGAAATTTGCTCAACCTTTTATGAATAATTTGAGGAAAAATTAATCCCACGCCAAGCATTGGGAACAGATATCAACAATGGGGAAACCTGACCATCATTACTCACAAAAGGCACTATACTTGAATAGAAGATTTCAATGGCATCAAGCAGAACTTCAATGCAGTAGAGAATTCCAAATTCTTGAACATCATGATCTCACATTCTATGTAATATATAACCCAATCTGGTACCCCCAGCACTGCAGTGGAATCTCATCTAGGCAACTCACTGAATACAATGTACAGAAGTTGATGTTTTCTTTAGCGGGCTCGAGCAGTACAGATAATTACGTTTCCTACTGTTAAAAACTTGAAAATCTACAGAGATTTCCTGATCTATTCAGAGTTCAAGATTAGGCATCAGCTTCCCTCCTGCTCCATAACAATCTCTTGTGGTCTAGTCGACCTTCAATACCTCCCATCATTCTTTGACAGCTGACCTTTGCCACGCTCAGCAAGGATTAGAAGCAGCATCAACAGTTAATGCTGGAGGTGCATGAGTTGCTACAGTAGTAGAGTTGCTCTCTTTTCTCTTCTTTTCATTCTTCTGCTGTTTTTTGGATGCACGGTCTGCCTCGGAGACAATTTTTGAAACTGTGAAGCCAGCAACTTCAAAATTATGTGATCTCTGAGGAAGCAAAGCATTGCGTGAAATAATGTCAACTCCATCATATGACCAAACACCTAATACAGCCTCTCCTCTAAGTCCAATGGCGAACCAGCCAAGACCACTGGCAGCAATATCAACACAACTGGTATCCCACCAGTTTCCACTGACACGAAATTCCTTTCTCACCCATTTCCCAAGCTTCTCAATTCTTTCTTCCCCAACAGGTGGCTGACCATACACATAAAGAATGCAAAATTCAGTAATGGGCAGAAATACGAGAAAAGTTCATGCAATAAGAAGTAGTTCTACCAACTCAAACAACGCTTGCTTAAGTTGACAGAAAATCTAGGGAAAACTGATTATAACTTTACTGAAACTTTTGAGTAATCTGATTCAATAATTTCACCTTCATATTAAATCAGTAAAGAAAGGAGGAAAGATCCAGTCAGTAGACATGCTGCTAGAAACTAATGACAGGAACAATCAAAGGAACCAATTGAATTGAAGGCAATAAATCAAGAAAAGCCTCAACTTTGTCAAGCCCCACATTGTTTTGTATTAGCATATCTTGAGCAGTCAAGTTGACAAGTTAGTCACTGTTTGACACACTACTGCTAGAGTATATTTCTGCATGATCCTGTTCTAGTACGCAGCAACCATAATTTGATAACTTAATTTCCAAAATCAAATTTGTGAAAACAATGGATTTTACTTCATGATTTAGGGACTACATACAGCTATATGTGAGAAATGGCACATCAAGTTACTGCAAAAATCTTTCATGAGAGATCAAAACACAATCTTTCCAACACTAATAGTTAATTTCTCCAAAAGTGTATAAAGGAGAGCCCGAAAGTTTAAAATTTCGAAAGCTCCAGAAACTGAAGTCTGACATGGCAACAAGCACAAAACTACAAAAATTAAGTTCTTAGGTAAGATCATAGTCACTGATAAGCTACAATATAAACAGAAACATCCTAACAAGACCTGAATTTTGCACAACGTTAGCAATACTATTACAAGCTAATACTATCACGCGCGTGCATAGCAGGGGAGTTTTGAACACTCAATTCATTCAATATCCTACTGGAAAGATGTATGACAAATTTATTTGAAACGTTCAGACATCATGTAACAAGAGACACCAGGACCATGAGTACAGAACACAGGAAGATGTAAAAAATCGGCTGGAATTTCCTAAAAGAAAGCAACGTTTATTTTACCTGTAACTGATGACCAAAATGATTTTCCAAGATAGTAGAAGCATTCTCGGTTTTCCCCATGTGGAGTGGAAGAAGAGGAGATGCCCAGATTGTTACATAAAGAGAATCCGCTGATAATTCTTCTATATCTAACCTCACAAGCCCTGCAATATGAACTGAATGTCCAACCTGTGGCACAAAATACAACTGGTATAAGCCCAAGAAACATACAGGAACCTTGTGAATCCATGAAGCTATAACCTGTAAAGTTCAGGTTATCACTAAGGGATAGGGGGGCGGAGTCGCGTATTTGATGAATATTTTACAGATATTTTGAAAGTTCAGACTAGTTTCTCCACTAAACTGTAGAAACAGGATTAAGAGTTAGGTTCTTAAGCTTAAGGAAATGCAGTAGAAGCACAATAAACTAATAAGGTAGATAAAATTGAAGCCACCAGAAGAGAGGTCTATCAAGGTGCTCTTCAGAATTCTATAGGATGAAAGGCCCAGGTAGGTAGCAGTGCCATTTAAGCTACCCAAAACACTGAGGCCACGAAAACCTGCACCTCTAGATTGATGTATAGTTGGTCACCTGATAAAAGCTTATAGTTGTTTGAGATATCAACTAATAAACCAACCAAGGGCAAATCATTCCATAAGAAAGCAATATACTAATTGCAGTAAATCATGTAACGAAGGCAATGTAAAATAAGTATATAACTTTATGCATCACAATCCATCAAGTAACAAACTGACCTTGATCCTATATGTCCTAGGCTTCAACTCCTTACTTGTATGCACTAGTTTCTGCTCTTCTCCAGTTAACCTCGTCGTAATCTGATGAGGATGCAAAAGCCCTGGGGTATCAAACAATTTGGCATTACCAGGAAGCACTCCTTCCACCCTCAAGATCCCCAAAGTTGTCCCAGGCACAGGTGCCTCCGTCAAATGAGTCATCTTCTCTCCAACACATTTCCCAATCGCATTAATCAACGTACTCTTTCCAGCATTCTGGGCTCCGACTGCCCACACCTGTCCTCTAGCTCCTGCCAATTCTACAACATCATCAACCAAGTTCTTTATCCCCCAGTTCCTCACTGCACTCACCAAATGCACACTCGTCAACTTACTAGCTCCACCCTCTCTTGCCCTTGTCCTAACCCAATGTTCAAGCGTAGTAGGTGACAATGAGCTTGGTAAAAGATCAATCTTTGTCACAACCAGCACTATCCTAGGTACATTCCCCGACTTCCCTTCCTTCCATGCCCGCGAATTCCTATCAATTGTCTTTGAAACTAAATTAGCAACTTTCCTAGGAAACGAACCATCAAAATCTGAAGCATCAACAACCATTAAAACCACAGTCCTAGCCCCACTTATCGACATCAACCTCCTCCCAACAGTATGATCAAAATCAAAGTCAGGCAACAAATTCTCCACAGTGAGGTCTTTCACCTTCCCATGATACCTCAAATTATGACACCTAGCACAGACAAGGGGCTTTTCAGGCAATTTCTGATCTGGGCTTTCAAGATTTTCGACATTCTGAGTATCTACAAGCTCATTCAGAATGCCCCTCTTCAGGGAATCTGAGATCTCAGGCTCCTCAAAGATGGGATTTTTATGAATGCGGGACTTATAATTGGGGCTTTTAGGGGTGGGCACAATGAAAAACCCAGGCTGTTTAGGGTCAGAACCTTGCATCTGTACACCACAGCCAGGACAAATGAGGAGGCCTTCTGAAGAGGCATCATCGTAATTCCCATCTCTGCTAATGGGTTTTACTGGCAAAGATTGAGTTTTTACAGGTTCTGAAGAAAAGGGTTTAAGGAAGAAGAAGTGGGTAAGGGTTCTAGCAGGGTTTTGAGTGAAGTGTGGTGGCGGGGGAGGGTGGCGGGAACAGAGGGACTTAGACACAGGTTTTGCGTATGAATAGGCGGAGATGGAAACTGGTTTTAAGAGGTTTTTGAGCTTTGATGGTGAAAGAGTTCTTCTAACTATCATTTCTACAGTAATTCTGGTTCTGGTTGTGGTTGGTTTTCTGAACTCAAATCATACATGTCGATGTTATTGTTATTATAGAGGTTTTCTTGGGTTGGATCTTTAATCTCTGTTGTCTTTAAAGGACCGAATAATGCTTCCTCTTTCATTTGGCATTTCAAATTTCAATTCATCCATCATCCATCCCCAAAGCATGAGAACTCCCTAAGTATGCATTTGGCGTTCAATTCATCCATCCCCAAACCATGAGAGCTTTATAGATTATACTTCTACTCCCAGTCCCAGTTGTGCCTCATATTACATGCAATCTGTATTTATCATTTATTATCATAATATGTAGGAGGTGATTCGTGTATTTTTAAGGGTTATTTTGATCATTTTAGAGGAATAATTGTGGGCTTAAGTTTTGGTTTGTGAGATTTTTGACAAAAAGATTTGAATTATTTTTTAACAAATTATCTAGATATACTTTTGACTGTCCATATTTTGTTTAATAAAATGTAAACTAATATAATATGATAAAAAAAAAATAAAATTAAAAGCTTTATTTAAAATGCCAATAGTAAAACTCTATGCTTGCAAGATTTTAACAATTTATGTTCCGTTTTCAATTCATTGAAAATATTTATGAAAAATATGTAAACTCATAAATATTTTTTTTTAATTTTTTTTTTTTTTATTTTCTTGAACAATAGCCTTGAATTTGAATACCAGAGAATTATAATATCTAAAAATTTATTTACACAAGCTTATATAGCAAAAGCACTGCCACCACACATAACCCTTTGAGCAAAAATTCCTCCAACCCACCTAGCCTTGCAATTAACAAAATTATCACTCTTTGATTTCAATTGAAAAGAAGCAAAAAGAAGAAGAAAGATTGCATACAATGACAAGAATTCCATTTCTTTCCTGTTTAGATGTTATTTCTCCAAATACGGCCAGCCACTTTTAACTTGAGCTCCTGCCTCTCCCCACCGAAAAATGACAGAGCCATGCTTCTCTGGATTATCAGTCCATCCATACTGTCTCTAACTGTTTTATGACTGTCTCTGATACTCCTTGGAACTCCTTGCCATTTCAGCTTTCTACCATTTCCACCAACTTCTAAACTATAACTAAATTTTTCTGCATCCTCATTACTCCCCATGAATCTCAGAAACGCCATATAAACTGGTGCCTTTCCTATATGAAATGCCTCAAAATGTAAACAAAATTGGTGGCCAAAGCAGTTGAATACCTGCACGTACAAGAAAAAGTCCCATGTGGGCTTAACAGAGTGCAGTGCCAAAAAGACGTAAACATCGGATAACTTCCTTAGGTATAACCACTTGAGGCCTCCATCTAACCACTGTTCACAAAGTTTGAGAGAGAGAGAGAGAGAGAGAGTGCTTACAGTCAACATCCATATAGCCCTGTCAACTTCTCGGGGATTAGATTTGACATAGCGGTGGTTGAAAGTACAACCATTATGCACGTCAACCTTATGATCATCCTTCAGATGCGCAACAAGAAATTGGATGTCACCAGTGACGATGCATTCAGTTCCTGCATAAGGGCAGTTGTACAAGCGAAACGGACAAAGTTGCTCATGCCTAAGCCTGATATGGTAAGAGGATATATGTTGACAACCAAAATTCTGGTATTTACAGGGTAATTCAAGTGACTCCGCGATTTTCTCCAATGCCAAGCACCTTATGTTTCCAAGTTCATGGCGGCAAACTGGGCAACAGCGAACTTTAGACTTGCAATTTGAGCATAAAGTATGGCCATTTGGACACTAAAGAGAGAAAAAAATTGTACAAATTTCAAAAGCAGTACATATCACACTATGTACAGAAAAAAACAACTTTGAAAATTCATACAGCGGGTTACATAGCTTATATTTCCATTTCTGCTCCCTAGTGAAGGTGAGGGCATAAAAGTCAACTACAAGTAAGGTGTCAATAAAATTGCAGAGATGTATTGAAAGGAAGATGGCACAATTATGGTAATAATGTGCCATTACTGTTGTCATGGTACTTTTTGCTGCAAATCAGAATAACTAGTGAACATGCAGCGGAAGGAAAGAACGCTATAAATGTGAGTTTTATAGTCTTGCCTCTTGCATGTCATTCAAATAACTAATTTATCTGTTTGTGTTCGAAAGAAAACTTGAAAGAAATGTCTATCATGCCCCTAAGGTTCAATACTAGCCACAATAAAGCTACCAATATAGAAGCGCATAAAAGGGAACACAGTAGAATGCCTTTCTGGCATTGATTTAGAGGAAAAATTAACTTAGTCCATACATGATATGTTTATGATGCCTCAAAAGGTTATAAAGTATTAATATGTTCACATAATGCAGGCCAGCTTTGATATGTGGTTGCATTCACTTACTTAACACATCCCAAGTTCTCCAAAACACAGAGACAAAACCAATTAACAAAGATTTGACCATCCAAAACTGTAATTTTTCTCATATCGAAAAACGAACAAACTATCAAAAATAGATTATAAGTTATCACGAAACTCTGTTAAAAATTCTCAGATGTAGAAAAAATCATGCACCATCTGATCAGTTCATAACCCTGCATTTGGCTGTTAGAATTCACAGACAGCTGATATGAAAAATGTTTTGGGAAAAACTGTTACGGAGCAAGTTATAAAATAAGTTTCATCAGTAAAGAATTAATATTTATATTGATAATTCTTTTTAACAAGAATCATATCAGAACTTGCTGAATTGGAGGGTACATTAAATTCTATCAAAACTTACTTGCTGAATTGGAGGGTACATTAAATTCATACAGACAGGGCACTCAAGTAAGTCGTGCACCGCAGAATCCAATTGCATCCCAAGCTTCTCATTAACAACAGCAGCCACATTTTTGTTGGGGGGGCTTCTATATTCATCATTTTCAGGTGCAATGCCATAATCAGACGGGGCACTGCCAGCATCAGTGACGTTTAGAAATGCACTTCCTCCAGGAGCCATGCTTTATTCGTAAGACTTCTGAAATGAGTCCAATGCCAAATATATGCTCAGCCAAAGTTACAGTGTTGTGTCCTAGGATAGAGTTTATCCTGACAAATATAGCCAACATTGTAAATTAAGTTAGTAAAAGGTCTAAGGTCGGTAATGAATGTTTGTACAATGAAGAAAGAAACCCCCACCTGTCAGTACTTGGTGTTTTAGACTAATGTAATGTACAAGTAGCACCATGATATCAATCAGAGATGACAAATTGTTTAATAGGACAAGCATATAGAAGAAAAAAATTGCATTGTTTGTTTAGAAGAAAAAAATACATCTAAAAGTTTTAAATATTTAAAATCTATCACTAGAGAAAATGGGAGAATTGATAAAGATACTACACATAAAATTCAAACAGGTTGGAATAAATAGAGAAGTGTGTCCTCCATATTTTGTGATCGTAAAGTAAAAAAAATGACGATAATAGAAATGAGAATATTGAGAAGGATATGTGGTCACACTTGGTCACATAGAATACGTAATGAATGCATTAAAAAGAAAGTGAGGGTAACCCCAATAGATGAGAAAATGAGGAACGCGCAGATAAGATGGTTTAAACTGGTTTAAAGATATGCGTGGGAAACTTTTAGATACCCTAGTATGCTGTATAGAAAATAGAGAACCATCATAACAAATTAAAAGGGAAAGAAGATGACCTAAAAAGAATTGAAACCAAACTATAAAAAAAGACATGATATACTTAGATAAAAATGAGAACATGTGTATAAATGAAGCACGATGGTGAACTATGATCCATATAACCAGCATCAAAGGCTTAATACTAGTTGTTGTTTGTTTAGAGTAGCATAAGAACAACTGAAAACCAATTCGGTCTCTCTCATATCTCGCCATTTAGGCAAGACAGGTGATGAACCGCCAAATCTCTGTATCATTTTTAGGGAAAGAGCTTTACTTAAACAGGCATTAAGCAGTGGCACCTTGAAAAATAATGGAAGGTGAATGAGGATCAGGATAAGCAGTTGGACTCAACCAGAAAAAGTCACTCTCCTGACTTGGTTATACACTCGACAACAAAACAAAAAGGTTTTCTTTCAGATAATCAGAGATGTCCTTCCCTGCCTCCCACCTCTCTCTAGAAACTAACTTGATCTTTCAGGGATAAAAAAAGCTTTGTCGGTCAGTTGAGTAGAACTATCTAAAGAAGCTAACTTGAAAAGTAAATTGAGCATCACCAGAAAACTATATTTGACTGTCACTACAAAATAAATGATGCACCTTTATCCTAGGAAAATTTTTCAGCGTAGTAGGGATTTAGAATTTGAGCCCTTTATTTCTCAATTCAGTTTGCAAAAAACAGTTGTGCTCGTGCTCCCTCGGCAGCTGTCCTAATATCCCAATCGATTACTTCTCAGAAGAAAAAGAGTTTTAAGCACTCAAACTGTCATTTCTGTTAAACATGGTCTAACAAAGCAGAATAAAAGAAACAAATGGAGAACTATTTGATTCATGCAAAAGGAACATATGTAAAGCAATGTAAATCCATCATAAAATACAAAATATTATTGTATTTCCCAGATCAATTATTGAGCTATTCAGGAGTTCGAAAATTGAGTGCAGTAAAAATATTTTTAAAGAGGTTATTGACAAAGCTGACATTAAAAAAAATTGTCCTGCAGTCTGCAATACTACAATCACCTAAAGATTTGATCTTTCAAATTAAGGGAATTCAGGTAAGAATATATTTGTCCTGCAGTCTGCAGTACTACAATCACCTAAAGATTTGATCTTTCAAATTAAGGGAATTCAGTTAACAAAATTCAGTTAAGAATATATCTGCGATTGATAATACAGAGAAAATATTATCTCAAAATACCAAAAATCCCAGCACAGTTTTTTCCCATTTTGTTTCACCAACATCTGCAACGAAAATAACAAGTGAGACCAATAATCATCGAGTCATCGTAAAACGCAAAAACAGCGACACTACTCCAAATTACATCCTCTCTCAATCATTTATATGAAATGCCGAAACTTTGCCATCAACATTCAAAAATAACCCGCAAAAGAAAAGTAAACCTTAAGGTCATCAAAAGCTTAATGCAACCAAAATCAGTGAAAACATGCAGCCCAAGTAAAACGAAAAAATCAGAGGAAGATAGAGAAAAACCTACCAAGAACAGCAAAACCCAGATGAAATTTTGTAATGAAAAGCCTAACAAATCAAGCCATAATGAGAAAACAATAATTGGGATATGATTGCTTTCCAAAGAAAACAAAAAGGGCCACATAAAAAATTTAGAAAGAAAGAAAAAGGGGGGTTTTGGCTATAGCGAAGTGATGAGGTGGAATGGAACGCAACCCTTAAAGATTTCTCCCCTAAACCTACGTGTACAATTTGGTGAGTTCTAAATCCAGTTATTTAAAGCAAAAGCCTAAGATGAGTCAAAGATCTTGGTGGCCACTGAGTGAGTCATCTTCAATTCTTATTAGTCTTGAATTATGGTTCTAATAATAATAAGTTAACAAATGTGCAGGTGTTATTGTGTCTGGGGCTCATCACTCATGAGTATCAAAGGCTCTAATGGGACGTTTACAAGTGTAGCAACTTTCTTGTATCAAAGCCTCTAAATTGGGAGGCTTACAAGTCCTACTTTTGTTGGATTCTGAGTCATAGTTTGAGATTTTCATAGGAAACCATGACATGAATGAATACGCAACGTTGGAATCATAGGCTAAATGAGGGATTTTGGATTCTCTCACTACTAATTGAAATAATTGCATTGCGCTGGTCCTACGCTTATTTTTCAATTAATTGTTCCAAAACTTGTTGATAATGTCCAACTAAGTTTTACTTGTATTATATTAGAGAAAATTGTGAGTTTCTTTTCCCTCCTTATTGGATGATTTTTCAAAAAGGTGAGCGATTAAATATGCTAAATCAAAACTTGAGAGGGACAAAATAGGCATGCTCCAATCGAGGGGACTAGAACTATAAAAATTGCTCCAAGATCCAAGCAAAACTGAATGGCAGCACCATTTTGAACTAAAACGCTCGATACAAACACACATAAAAGGATTTACTCATAGAACCCTCCTTTCAGCTCTTGTATATATATACACCATAAAAGACAATTCAATGGATCCAAGAAAACAGGTATCAAAGCAAAAGAAATAGCATGTATGCTAAACAGCACTCTGCCTTGAAGAACTTCGAGTTAACCTCCTTGTCCCAGAAAGAGATGTAGATGTTACAGAAAAGTTCGGCTCCTCAGTACTACTATCGATTCGCTGGGAGGTCCTTTGCCTCTTTCTTATGGAAGGAACAGGAGGAGGAAGCGGGTTCTCAGGGAGACTGCCTTGATTGTCCACTTCTTCTATAGGTTCTCTTTTAGTAATTGATGATCGCCATTGTGTGCCACAGCCTGGACAAACTCTTTTGGCCTGCAAATTATAATTCAAGATAATTGATTAGATTCATCAATCACACTTGTGCATTGCAAAGGCGAAATGCTAGGAAAAGAGACGATACCCCGCTTTGCAAGAACTTCTTTTTCAGACAGCAGTGATGCATTCGAACCTCACAGCTTTCATTTTGGCAAAATTCTGCCTGCTCAAAATGATCACAACTCAACATATCAAGTTCTATAACACTTACGGAATGATGGAAGAAAGACATCAAGGAAGTAATATCATACAGCAGCAAATTGATACCACACGGCTTTAGAGGAAGTCAATGTCTAAGAGGCAAAACACTAGGTAATACATCATTCAGCACAAGTAGACTAACATATCACCATGCGTGATTGTAAAGTTTCCCTCAAATTAGGAAACTGAAAAAGCAGCTGATGGAAAATATTTCACAGCTACATAATGTCATTACACCACCAACAACAACAACAACTAAGCCTTTATCCTACTGTGGGAAGCTACATCAATGTCATTAGTTGAAAAAAATCAAACATTGCAGGATTCTTGAAACTTTTCATATGGAAAACATTTCACAGCTACATCAATGTCGTTTTTAGTGTTCAGGAATTACTATGTTCATTAACTGTCACAAAATTACATAGTTCCTGGATATGAAAATCAAATGCTTTGGAGCTTGCAGGCAAATCTTGACAGATTTCTCAGGTAGAAAAAGATGAAATAACGCTTCTAAAGAATAAAAAAAATTCACCAAAACAAAAAAAAATCAGAAATTGCTAAACAAGCATTAATGACTCTCAATACCTTCACTGCAGCCTCATTGCAAACTTCACACGTTGGAACTTCATTACTATGGAACCAGCTTCGTAAATCAAGAAAGGATCTAACCCCAAGACCAATCCTCCCATCAGATGGTGAACAAAGCCACTGGTCGCGGACAAACTCTTCAATTGTTTTATCTTTTTGAGTCATGGTGAAATTCTTCAATGCAGGGGGGATTTGAGTTGAATTACCCTGTGACTGTGACTCCGTTCCAGTTGAAACCTTGAAAATTTTATGTAGACATTTGAGAAAAGTCGATAATCATAACCACAGAAGAGGTAAATGCATATTGCGTTGTGCATACTAGAAGACTGCCAAATCCTGCTACAGGCAGAAGTCTAAAGCTGCTTCTATTGTAGTTTAGAGCCTAGGTTATTTTTATTTTAACTCAATACCAGTGAGAGCACGACTATTTTTTTCAACTCAATTACAGAGCCTCCCATGTAAATAAGAGCACCTTTTCACATTAAATAATAAAAGTCAATGAAAAGCAGAGCTTAAATTCAGAATCTGATGCAGGCACAAATTAATAGGTGGCTAAGAGTGACATTCACAAGCCCATAAATCCAACAGTGCACATTAGTGAAACATTATTTCATCTGTTTTCTTCTTCTGGTTTCTTTTGACTAGCAGAATGTCTGGCAAAGAGTGAAATTAAGAAAATAAATGTATAGAGGAAAAAGATAAATTAAAATAAAAAGGACAAAAAAAATCAGGAAAAATACTTCGTTCTTGGTTCAGTGTGGTAATCAAAACAGTGAAGGCAAATTCTCTGCATTTATTTCGGCAAAGCATAGTCCATCTATATAGGACAAATTGAGAACAAACTTAATCTTCCAGGCTATCTAGGAGATTGCTGCTAGATACAAGTATTATTGCATAGAGTTATGAAAGCCACAAGTGCAAAAATACAAAAAAAAAAAAAAAAAAAAAAAAAGACCATATCAAACCTCATAGAGTCCAACCAAACATAAATTTAAAACTTACAACCTTGAAATTAATGACATTAAACCTGGTTCTCAAGCTGAATGTTAAGAGCATCAATGTTGGAAATGCTGCCCTTACCCTCTGAGTCTTGGACAATAGCTTCAATCTGACGTTTGAAAAAGCCAAGTAACACATGGAAATTGAATATCAATTCAAGAGAGAGAGAGAGAGAGATTTGCAAATATAAATCACATGCCTTAGTTGTGAACTTAGTCAAATACAAGCATGATGGGAAGGAAAAAGAAACCTCAAACTTTTTCTTGTTACAATTGCATAAGATTATCAACAGATAAGGAAGCTTCATAAGTCCAAAGAAGAAAGTTTTGAGTAAAGGACCAAATCAATTTACTAAATCTGAATTCAGACTGACAAGTGAGCTGTCCAAAATGAGCTGGAAGTGTCAAAATTAATCCTTAAATTAATTTAAAACAGCCTCCCCTAAATTATGACAAAGTATACCCTCTGAAAGTCCATACTAAATTTGACCCAGCAAATACCAAAACTTGTTTCAACTAAGCCCTCCATCCAACTCTGTCCATAAACTAACATTTAACTCAGTCAGCCAATGACCTAAATGGAAAAACATTACAAGGGTTTCTCCTTGTTCTATTCTACATTTTCTTTTCCCCTTCTAATCCACTGCATCACTGGTTCTCTTTTGGCCCAAGAAGTTATTCCATTTGCCACCACCCTTTCAAGCTCCCCAACCATGTAAACAAGTTTCCTGGAAAAAAACCCTTTCTCTAACAAAGACCCAGATCAGTTCCACCAACACCACCTAGAATTTCAAAAGTGATCCGATTAGCCTCATCTTAGAACAGGAACAAGAGCTATATTTACACATTGATTCCTTTATTGCTTTAATCCTGTCGAGAATGTAATAAAAGGCAAGTCATTTATGCACATCATAAAAGCATTCAAATGAAGCAAAAGTTTTCAATAATGGCTATGTTTTACAGCCAGAATAACTTATACTTCTTTCTTTCTCCTTATTATCCTCTAATGTGATTACAGAAATTAAATTGTTTCTATAATTATTCTGTTTTTTTATTTACATACTCCTTTTCATATTGTACTGGCAGAAATCCAATTACAAAAGGAATCAATTTTTTCTCAAATAAAAAAGCCAAGTAAGCAACTCAATTAACACTTACAAACTGAGAGCAAGACCAGTACCCAAAAAACTTACAATTCCCTTATATAAAGCAATTTGAGGAACAGTGTATTTAGTTCCAAACTTGGACTGATCATCAGCGACATTGTTTGCCACACCATAATAGGCCTTTCCATCATATTGATTTAGGCATTTCCGCAAGTCAAGCTGCACATAAGCTAATTCCTCATTTATGTCCGAAAGGTAATCATTAAATGCCTGATGATCTGTAAACCACATAGCACACTATTATATCAGTCTTTCAATTGCCAAATTACAGCTTTGTGAAACTATACATTTTCGTATTATCCTGAACCTTTTCTTTTTGCACATTCTTCATTATTCTGGACTAAACAGAATAATTAAAACAACCAACTTGTGAGTTGCATCTCTCACACATAGCATGCACGGAAAAAGAGGGCAGCAAGGGTAATCATCTTAACATGTTTGACTGAAATTATTACAGAAAGTAAATCATCATTTTCATAAATTGCGACCCATTAATTCTTGTTACCTAAACTACACACAATTGTGAGCTCAAACACTTACAGCACTCGCCAAAAAAAAATCCACCTTTACACGTACATGATATTGCAATGGCCTCAACAATTCTAAGAATGCTTAAAAATTACAACTTTATGCCAGAAAGACACAAGGGGGAAAAACAGAAAGCTGCAGAAATCATAATAATAAAAGAAAACAAAAAATAAACTATAAAATTGAGAAAAGAAAATCATGATCATCACACACAGCATGAATTTTAAAAAGCAGAAATCTTTTCACCAAGCGTTGCAGGAAAATTAATTTTCAGAAGCAAAAAAGAAAGTGAAAAGATTAAACATAAAACACACAGAAAGAGGAAAACTTGAATTAAAAGCATTAAAAGTGAGGATGAAATACAAAAAATATATATATAAGAAAAGAAAACGAAGACCTGGAGATTTTCCGGTGACTTGGTAAAAGAGGGAGCGGAAATCTTTATCATTGATTGGCCCCCGCGATAGAAGGGATTGAATTAGGGTATGATGTTTCCATGTTAGCGGCATTTGATTTCCGACGAGAGGTCAATCGGAACTTGATTGATTGCTCCGATTTGCAGAAGAAGAAAAAACCCTAATTACACTCCTATTGATGACTGATGATATTTAGAGGGAATTTTAATATCCTCTTTGGAGTTGGCGGGAATTCGTTATTATTATTTTAAGCCTTTTTCTTAAACGGGTCGGTCCTACGTTTTTATAAATTTCCTTTTTTTTCAAGAACTTTTTGTTTTGCTTAAAATTAAAAATTGCCACCAACACCAAGGGAGAATATTTTCAGAAAAATATTAATGGCAATTTTCATAAATAAAAATAAAATGTTTAGGTTAGTTTCTTTCTTGTTTAAGAAGAATCCAAGTCCTTATTGGTTTTGTTTTCTCTCTTTTTTAAAAAAAAAAAATATTTGGAGGCCGTTTTTATCTAGTCATTATAAATTCCTTTTTTTTTTCAAGAACTTTTTGTTTTGCTTAAATTTGCCACCAACACCAAGGGAGAATATTTTCAGAAAAATATAAATGGCAAATTTTGATAAATAAAAATAAAATGTTTAGGTTAGTTTCTTTCTTGTTTAAGAAGAATCCAAGTCCTAATTGGTTTTTTTTTATTTTATTTTAGAGATAATATTTGGTTAACTTTTTAGCAATTCCTTTTTCTTATAGGGTTAGGTTTAAACAGTGCATGTAATATATATATATATATATAAGCCAATAAATTAATACGTGAGGTGAGGTGAGGTCTGCAAGAAGTAAAATTCTAGTGCTGTTGTAATTAGTTCTTCCGTGGTATTGTTAAAAATAATGGATCAAGCAACGGTTGGAGTTTCTTGTCATGGTGGCGATGGCGGTGTTGTTGACCGCAAGCAGCCATCTCCACCCCCACCGCTGCCTTTGCAGTCCCAGATTAGCACTCTACCTCATCTTCTCGCTGGTGGCATCGCAGGAGCTTTCAGCAAGACTTGCACTGCTCCTCTTACTCGCCTAACCATTCTTTTTCAAACCGGCCGCCATGGTATGCATTATTCAGATCATGTGTTGATTAGCAAGCCCAGTATACGTAATGAGGCTATGCGAATTATTAAAGAAGAGGGATTTCGAGCTTTCTGGAAAGGAAATCTGGCTGCTGTTGTTTATCGTCTTCCTTCTTCAGCAATCAGCTTCTATGCCCAAGAACGATACAATACTTTACTAAAATCAATTCCAGGACTGAACACAAGTACTGATGATGATGATCATGGTGGAAATCCAAATAACTTTATAAGCGGTGGATTAGCAGGCATTACAGCTTCTTCTGCCACATACCCATTAGACCTTGTTCGCATACGACTCGCTGTTCAGACCAACACAATATACTATCGCGGCATCTGGCATGCACTCAGCAGCATTGCCAGAGACGAAGGTTTTCTTGGTTTGTATAAAGGACTTGGAGCAACATTATTAAGCGTTGGACCCAGTTTAGCAATAACCTTTTCTGTGTACCATAGATTCAAATCGCTATGGCACTCTAAAAGACCTGATGATTCAACTATTGCCGTCAGCCTTGCCTGTGGGAGTCTTGCAGGCATTGCATCATCCACGGCAACGTATCCTCTGGATCTTGTGAGGCGAAGAATGCAGTCAGAAGGAGTAGTTGTAGGTGGTGGTGGTGGTGGTGCGTACAATAGTAATACTGCAGGTTTATTTGGAACGTTTGGGAGCATAATCAAATCTCAAGGTGTGCGTGGATTGTATAGAGGGATATTGTCGGAGTGCTACAAAGTTGTACCAAGCGCAGGAATTGTTTTCATGACATACGATACATTGAAGAAGTTCCTGTCTGCTGAAACGTTTTAACTCATCATCATATAATTAACTCATAATCATATATGCTCCATCTCATGACATGATTCAATTTTTTGTGTTTGAAATACATGTATTAATTATTAGTAGTAAGTAAGGCTAATTTTTCTTATTGAATCAATTAGGTTGTTCTATTGTCTTTGAATTTGATTTGTTTACTTTTATTCTCTGTTTAAACTTAAAGTTTTTTTTTTACACAAATATAAATAAAATACGTTATTTATTGTCTATTGAGAGAGAAAAAAAATATATTTATAATCTTGCACAGCAGAAAAAGATTATTAGGTTAAAGAGAAATAGGTTCATATATTGAGAGATTCTAATTTAATTGTGTGTTGAAATTGTAATTAACTCCCGTTTTTACATGCGTTTTTCTCTTTAGTTAAAAAATGTTGTCAAGAAAAGTGGGTCATTTAGGTAGAGAAGAACAATACTGAATAAAGGTTCTTGTTCTTTTTATTATGCATTGAGATATATAGAAATCCTTCCGACAAATGAGAAGAATGTTGTATATGCATGAATACCAAGATATAAAATTTAGCAATATTCATTGGATACTCATGTCTAGATCCAATTTATCTTAACACAATTTGGCAATACTCAGAGCTTCTATTGAATGACAATATTCTTCTGCAACTTGAAGGCTGTAGAAGTTCACCACCAACAGCAATCTTCTTTAATTCTTTGCAATTCTGCAAAAGATACTCAACTAGCTTGAATTCATGTTCCTGATTGTTGAAAGCTGTGATTTCTATTTCCTTGAGACGTTCAATGACGCGAATGGGAAAAATATCTAGAAGAAGAGACTCAAATCCAGCGTCTTCCCTGATGTTATCCCAAATCACCTGGCCATTTCAAGAAGATTAAAACTGGAAAAAAAAAAAAAAAGAAACGGATGATTGAAATGAATTCTTTGATATAAAACAGTGTACGTATCACAACTCACATGATCAAAAACAAGCGTCTCAAGTTTAGGGGCATTTTCAAGTAAGCTTGGCAATGTTTTCCAGGCAAGCATATGGTCAATATCATCATCTTGGTCGAATTCAAGCTCCAGAAGTAACAAGTTTTTGAATGTTGGCAACAGATGTTGGGAATCATGGAGAGCCTTGATGCAAATGAAAAAGAATTATCACAATTGAGTAGTACTATAGAAAGTTTGAAGTCAAGAAATGCATGCCATAAAGTTAAAAAGGTACGTACCTCCAGGATGCGCTCTCCTACACGAAGTGATTTCACACTTTGAACCCGAAGAAGATGCACAATTACATCCTGACTTCTTTGTGGAATGGCTCGTTTTACTGTTATTTTGGCTTCAATAAGACAATTCAAGTTTTCAATGAAGTTCATGAGTCCGGCCACAAGTGCTTCGCATGACAAATGTTTAAGATTTGGTGCATTTACGATGATAGGCTCGCTGTTATGGACACGAACTCGATAGTCCAGACTTTCAAGATTATTTGATCCCACAACAATCTTAGTGCCCTCCTCACCTCCCCAGTAGTCAAGTTTCAATTTTTTCATTGAAGGACTAGAAAAATCAAGAATTTTCTTAATTCTATTATCAGTTCTGAAACATGTGAAGACTAAAAACAGTACCTCAAGCACAGGACAACCTTGAATAAGCCTTTGAACCGAACAGTCATCCATTGAAACCAAGAAATCCAACTCCAGTACCTTAAGGTTTGGCAAAGACAGTGAATTGGGGAGACCCGAACATGCTGCCTTCCGCCAGTTTAGTTTTAGAGAAATTAAAGTTTGGCATGTGAAAATTTCTGGATTACAGTCTCGGGTACTATAATTTAAATGGTCAACAAAAACCTCAACTTGTTGAACTTGACACAAAAGTGCAGCAGAAATTAATGAATCGAATATCAAATGAAACCTTTCATCAATCCTCCAAAGCGACACCTTAAATTTTTTAAGGGGAGCCCCATTACGTAGTAGAACCATTTTATTACCAAGTTTAATGAAATTAAGGAAAGGCCAATCGCAGGCATCCTCAATGACATTTGTATGATCATTTCCATCACACGATGGAGCATTATGAATAAATTCGAGATCAATGTAAGGAACAGAAGCGAAAAGGTACTTCCATCTAGTGGATAAAATGGAGGTAGCAGCAGATTCTTTGGTGGGGAGAAGTGACAAAATTTGGCTGAGTAGCGTGTCAGGAAGGTCGCTGATCCTATCAACATCATTATTTTCAACTGGGGTTTTGAGCACTTTCTTTTCCTGAGCCATCATCATCTGTTGTTTCTTGATCATGAACAAGGGATTTCAGTTCATGTTCGGCTCTACACATATATACTAAAAGAGTGAAATTTCAGATAAACAGAAAAAAAACAAAAATGCTTTTGAACAGTGAGATTACCATGTAACGTTTGTTGAACAAGAACACTTCTTTTAGCTCTGATTCAGCTCCCTTCTTCAATTTTGTGGAAATGGAGAAACAGGCTCACCTTCACAGTAATTCTGTTTGTAGAGGTTCTTAATTATGGAATTCTTGTAATTTGAGAAGATTTTTTATTTGTCCGGTTGTTTGTACCTCGATGACGACTAGGACTATAAGAACAAAACAACGAATATGCTTATTATAATAATAGTATAATACTAACATTATTTACACACCTAATCCAACGTTAATTAATTGTATCTACAAATGCAAACAAAGATGTAATGCATTTTGACAACATTCAAAATTTGTCAGTATTTGTGAATAAAATTTCTGTCTCTTTCACATGAAAAAATAAAGCAAAGATGTAATCGTATACCTTGCAATGAGCATATAATGGAAAACAATTAACCGGTCAACCTTAATATTACACATAATTATTTCAAGAAATGTAACAGAATAATTCATTCATCTCATAAAACTTTTTAAAATAAAATCACTAATTATTACAAAGTTTTCCACGAACTGGCGATGCTCAGATCTTACTCTGTATGTTGAGTTCCTGCTTCAGCTGTTCCCTCAAAACTCTTCTTAAAAGCTTATTTGATGCTGTTCGAGGAAACTTTGGGACAATCTTCACAAAGCTCACCTGCAATCATGAGTTAAAATGGGAATCACGCATAAACGTATAATCAGTGGAACCCAGACTTACTTTGACATTGTTAGGTGTCTACATCATCAGCATCATTTTATTATAGAGAGCAATGGAGTTTTATGTAAGTGAGTCCATTTGTCAAATGCAGTTTATTAATACCCAGAAATGCAATCAAATGAACTTAGAACTAAAGGGGATTTGAGAAGTTTCTCTATGATTCATACTATTCTTCAAGCAGCCTAGATTAGTTGTTCATGTGCATGAATGTGGGAGTAATGACATTGTCTAGTATGCATTACTTCCATAATGAATTGCTGCTCAAACTCAAAGTAGCACTCCAAAAGAAGTATGGTAATAAAACCTTAAATAGAGGGTTAAGGTTGCTCTGAATTGCTCTTGAGAATTTCATCTTCAGTGTATCTGGCTTGGCGCTAATTCCTTCCTTTAGCACTACAAATACAGCCAACAGCTCTGGTCCACCATTTGGAGGTGGACTGCTAACTGCAGCAGTTTCCAAGATACCATCATCAGCTCGATTACAGGCACGCTCTATTTCGACTGAACTAATCTGCAAAGGAAGTAATGAAACCTCAATGCTAGTCATCCCAGTAAGTTAACACGCAAAAATCATGAGCTACATTTCCAAACTGAGAACTTATTTATTACCAC
The DNA here is from genome assembly GCA_016586305.1 of Ophiorrhiza pumila. Classification (NCBI taxonomy): domain Eukaryota; kingdom Viridiplantae; phylum Streptophyta; class Magnoliopsida; order Gentianales; family Rubiaceae; genus Ophiorrhiza; species Ophiorrhiza pumila. The sequence continues at coordinate 476,537 of BLIW01000001.1, read as the reverse complement.
AAAAAAGCTTCAGCTGCAGGGTTGGTGATGAGCAGCCTCAGACAAAAAAGCATGTCTGAGAGAGAGTGAGAGATTGATGTACCTTTATGCCACCTAGATTCATGGTATCATCAGCCCTTCCTTGTACAATAAGAAAACCTCCAACAGTCCTTTTAAGGATGTCACCATGCCTCCTAAGTCGCTGATAGTAAAAATCAAGTTAGAGAAGAGCCATCCTTGTCTAAGGAGTAGGACTAAGCTTAAAGTTGTGCTTAGTACCGTATGGAATGCTGGTTTATCTTGCAGTTATTGGAGAAAACACTAAGTTATAATCCTCCATATTGCTGGTTTATCTCCTCGGACAATAATATAAGTAAATGTAGACCTAAGTCTTGCTTTCTGTAGTCAAATTTTGATACCTGCCTGGCTGCCTAAGGCCAGCAATGGCACATGGTTACAAACCAAGAACTGTGTTGTGTTCTAGCTTGGTTTACGGTCAATGATAATGTTTCCTTAGGTTGAGATATTCTTCTATATAATGCCTCTTAAGGTGGAATTCCTAAGTTATATTTCCCTTATAATCCAACTTGATAGAAACTATAACAAGTAAAACAGATTAATTCTTAAACTCAGCAGACAGCATACCATTCCTTTATATAATGGCATGCCCTTAAAGTAAACCTTCTCATGGTCAGCATTCAACAATCTGTCAGTTGCTCCCATATAGAGAGGAAATAACCCCACTTCACCCTCGCAGGCTTCATCATCTGGCTGTCACATAGGTGAAAATCCCAGATATTTAATTAGATTTAGTATGAACAAGCAGTCAGTTTTCTTCTACTAAAATGACAGCAGAAAGTTCAAACATGTTTGTTTAACTGATTCTCTTGGATTACATGATAATTATAATACGTAAACTGACATGATGCCAGTTGAGGTTCTTACATAAGGAATCCCATTTTCATTCAGGATGACAAACCCTGTAGACATTGAGGCAGAGCTAAATGCTGCAAAGGCTTGTGGTTGTAAAGGATTTCCTTGAATATAAGATGATGCAAGCTCTGTGCCTCCACAGCATTCAATAATAGGTTTGTAGTAAGCCTTTGAAGAAAGCCAAAGGTCATCATCTATGTTGGAGGCTTCACCAGTGGTTGCAAAACTCCTGCAGAAGTTTATATTCAAGCAAACTTATCAACAAACCAATGGAACCATCAAAATCTAGCTCGATGTTTGGAATACCTTATTTTCGTCCAATTTAGACCATCCATACATTGTGTACTCTTCCAGGTCTTAACTAAGCTTGGAACGGTGCCCAAAATAGTTACTCCAGCATCCTGATAATGCACATGAAATTACAGGGAAAAGGTGGATGGAGAGGCCTTTAGTAAGTGATGTATCAAAGATAACTCTGTTCTAACTATGCCAACTAAATATTAACTTATAATGCTACCCATCGAAATGAAAAATGATTTTACTTCAACTGATGCTGGAAATTCTGGTTATCACCTGGACAAATTTCCCAAAATTGCGGCCTAGAGGAGATCCATGGTAGAGAGCAAGAGTTGCACCAGATAGAAAGCAAGAATAGAGGATAATTGGCCCCATCACCCATCCTAAATTCGTCGGCCAGCAGCAAACATCTCCCACTTTAACATCTAGATGTGCCCATGTATCAGCAGCACATCGAATGGGAGAATGTTGGGTCCAAGGTATGGCTTTTGGATCTCCTATTGAACCAAAACAATAAACAATCATTGATAAAATAGAAAGTGAAAAACCACAAAGGTACTTACAGCAAAGGCGAATAAATCTTTTAACCTGTGGTTCCTGATGAAAATAGAATATTGGTAATAGCTTCTATGGGTTGATAAGCTGGAGAATAGTAGTTTGGACTGCCAACAAAAAAAGAAAGTATTTCACAATCATGTATATATAGGAAGTGTAAAACATTTAGATCTTCTCTGACATTTTTATAATTACCTTGTCATTGAAGCAATACATTGTTCAAAAAGAAGTAATCTCAAATTACCTTGGAACGTCAGTCACACTAGAAAGAAAATCATTCCATGACAAGTCCTGGTTTCTTAATTGAACAGCTAACTCCTTTCCAGTTGCAGGAATCACAATGGCTTTAGAGGGAGCAGCTTCCACCACTCGACTGCAAAGAGTTATCTTATCTAGTCTATAGTTATTGAATCTTAAAGCACGTACTGCTGATGAGAAATGCACTTTGAACAAAGTAAAGAACCTAATCTGACATGAATATGAGCAATGCTCAATACTGTATTCCATGCAAAACTTGCTGAGCTTTAGCATAGTACTTATTGATTTAGAATGTGATTATGAGAGGATCGGATATAGCCCAGTGGTTAAAGGTTCTTGTTCAACGTTGTAGAGTGAGGATTTGATTCACACCCTGTCACCCACCCTATGCTCCTTTCTGCTTCATACTTCCCTTTCTTTAAGAAAAAGAAAATAAGAATGGGATCATTACCTGTACAGTGGAAATCTTCGCCCTCCTCGTATAATGAAATCCTGAATTTCATAAAGGAAGCGTATATATCGTAAGAAAGAGCAAACATATTAAAAGTCAAAATAGTCACATTCTAACAAGCTGGTCAGAAATCAAGTATAATCAGTAGTACCACAAAGGATTGGTCCAAACATTGAATTTTCACGAGTAGGGTATTACCAACTTTTTTTGCATTAGATCAAACCAGAACAATATTGGTGCATGAAAACTTTTTTGCATTAGAAACAAGTTTTAACAAGTGATGATTGCATAAATGAGAAAAGCATTCAATAGTAAAGATCAAAAAGTAATCCACACAAAAACTTGCGCAGCCGGAAGATGTACTTTTAATAATAAGGAGAATCAACTGAATGCATGAAGCTAATCATGCAGAGATGTTTCCACCATATACCAATTTTTAATCTAAAAATAAACGAACACTTGTAATGGGCTACCTGAGTAAAAATAGCCTTTGCTTTAGACACACGTAAACGGGCTGCAATCTCCCTTGCTGCAAAGCTGTCAGCAATTGAGACAACAACAAATCCTGCAAGCACAATTGCCAGATATATAATGACTGCAGTAGTAGTCATTGGCATGTCTATGGCGATTGCATCTCCCTTTGAGAATTTTCTATCCAGTGCATTTGCTATTAACCTGCAAAATTTTGACGTCCAAAGTAAGAGGAAGGGGGATAATGAGAAAAGTATAGCCAAAATAAACATAAGGAGACATGGACCAAACCAACATTAAGCTGAGAAACAAAAACGTCACTTATATGCATTCAAGTTTTTTCACTAAATATTTGTCAGAAATCTCATGCTGTTGAAAAGTTTCTGCTTGAGATGCGTTGCACAGATGCATATGCCTGGAAGAAAATGAATTCTAGTTACTCAAAGGAAACAAATAAACATTTAGATGTAGACATGCCATGTTTTTAAGTTCATCATTGTTGGCCAAAGGTCATCAGTGTGCACACATGGATACTGGCTGTTTGGGCAGTCAATTACTGATACCATACACATACTTGATAATGACTTCACAGGGTGATCACCCACCCCAAAAGGTCAAATCAGCCCCATTCATGCAAATTAAGTCTTAACTCTTCGAATTTCAACTTTTTAGAGTTATTCACCACCAGACCAGAATATGCTCTTAATTTAGTCTTAACCTATTGCACCATTTAAGCTTTATTGAGCCAAATATCAAGTTACAGATTGACATAAGTCAAGGCTTACATTACTTGTTCTCGGAGCTCTTTTAATGTCATCTGACTCACATCTAAATCATCACTTCCTTCATCTCTCCATACGATTGCTAAACTGCTATCCTGCTTCTTGGGGCAACTGCTTGACACCAAGCAGCACTCAGCAATGTTCAAAAGCGAACCGGGAAACCATTTTCCCCCATGTTTTGATTTGTCAGAAATATCAAGAATGCATTTTGGAGATTTAACAAACTGAATTGATAGCTGATCCAGAACAATTGACCAGTAAAGCTGCACATGTTGGAATGTGTTATCCATCAAAATGAGAAGTAACGAACAAAGATATATAATGCTGATTAATAATGATAGGCTACAGAAAATGTAAATAAGTGCATGCCTCTGGATGCTGAACAGAGAATCGATGGAATTGTCTGAAACTAGCAATTGGATCCTTGTATTTTTCCTTCAGAAGTTTTCGACCATGAGTTTCCATTAGGCGTCCCAAATTTGTATCCTTAGACTGGTATCTAACATTAAAAATTACAAGAATTAACTGAATGATAGGAAGAATACGTACATCAAGTAACTAGATCATCAATGTTAAATTCCTTTGTAGCTATTGAACAAATATGAAGTAGTCGTGCAGTATGGATGTACATGTACTAGCTAGGTAATTTAATTTCCTTGCTTCTGGCTTAACTTCAGAATGTATTCGAACATTCAATTTTTGCTTCACTGTTTGAAACAAAAAGGGATTTCGGAATACAACTGCAAAAATGTGAATCAAAGTACATTCTGCAATTATCAGAGCCTCAACTCTGTTACAAAAGCATATATAAAGCTATAAAGCTGAATTTTTGTTCTAAAGATTCTTACTTTCTGTAAATTTGATGCATTATAAACCTTCTATGTCTTCAGCAATTGCCAAACACAAGAAAAAAAGTATACTTGACTGATTCAAGAAAACTCTCCTATTCCTTATAGTCCCTCTCTTCTTTGGCTTTCTAGTTGTCACTATCCGTTAGTGCATTTACACAAAATACAACTAAGATTGACCATTTCTACAAACGGATCTTTATCACCATTGCCACAACATTGCAACGCAAAGGACTCAGAACTTCTCAACTGCATAAACTTTTCATAATCACTTTCTGAGATACACAAATCACACAGTGAAAACCAATAGAAAGTAGTAAAAAAAAAAATCAACCAAGACTTGAAAAGGGTGATCAACAGATAGCTTACAGTGAAGGGAACCAGTATATAGGAGGTCCGTTGGTGGACTGTTCATAGTTATGATACACGGAATAGTAGATAAGCTGATGGAGCGCATGCGGATGCCATGGTTTCAGTAACTTCCGGGATGCCAATTCCCTCCAAAGTTCCTTTGGGTTCAACAATTCCTCTCCATTATTACTGCTTAAAGCTTTAACAATTGAATCTTGAAGTTCCCCATGGAGCCCATTTGCCTCCTCAACTGATAGTCCGGCTCCAACCAAGTCTTCCACTCCCACTTCACTTATGTTCTTCCCCATCTCTCTCTTCCGTCTCTCTCAGTTTTTTCTCTCAATTCATAGTAAACATCGTGTATATATATATATATATATATAGTAGAATTATAACTGCAACTGTAAACAAGAAAAAGACTGGTTCGAGAAACAGAAAACAAGTTCAACTGAGGTGAAAAATAGACTGTTAGGTAGAGCACGTGAATAAAACATTTGCAACGTCTACTCTGATGTTTCCTTGTGTTCTTCTTCCAGCGAAAGTGGCGCGACCATAGTTAATTATTTGTCTATTTTGGGCAGTGAAATTATCTCAAAGCTCGCGGTGGATTGCATTGCATTAATCCAACTCGTGACGGATGGACACAAGAACTCGTTACTGAGGCGATCCCTTCTTTTCTTTTTTTCAACAAGAGGAGTAATGTAATACCAACATTTTTTTATAGGATATGTCCAGGCAGGCAAATCAGCTTGCAGGAATATTGGAGAACTCCACGACATGATAGGGGTGGACCGTGGATCCAAGAAGTCGTTGACTCTTTGTAATCGGGTTCCAAGACAAGCCTCGGGATCACCAAACGTGACAAATTTTGTGCCATTTACACCATTCATTAATGATATTGGCACAAAAGAATAGTTTAGTTTGCTTTGATGTGGTCAACTGATGAAGGAATTTTTTTCCTCACACAAATAATTTAGAGCTCTATCGTTGAGGATGAAACCTTGCTTAAGAATGATTATGAAAAGTTGAATCTTTTGGCATTACAATGTTTGGTTGGTTTCATCTAACACATTTCTCTTGGTGAAATACTGGAAAAGAATAGACCATCATAGACTGATCGGTAGTTGCTAAGAGTAATGGCAGAAGGGATGGTACACCAGCACAAAATGATTGTTTTGGACATGACTTATGAAAGTTTACAAGTGCTGATACCTAGTGAGAGCAAAACATGCAAATAGCCTAGATGTTTAACAAGGGAAATTAAGGATATTACCACTACAAGGAAGATGCAAACATAATTACGCCTGGATATACACATGTATAGCTACAAATCGGGTCTAACTCTTAACAAAAACAAAGCTGAGTGGGAAGAACTTGAAAATTTACTCCAGCACTTTCACATACCGGAGCAGGATGAATGAAAGAGAGAAATGCAAGCCAAATGAATGATAAATAATGCACTTACATACCATTTGACCCAAGCACAAGTGATTAGATTTGTTGATGCACACTTTTTTTTATTAGATATGTTCAGAACTACCTTTTATCAAATTGTGCACGATGAATAAATCAAAGGGATACAGTGTGTCATGAATTATTAAAGCAAAGTGGACAGAGTTTCTTTATCTCAAAACAATTAATGGCAGTTACACATTTGTTTTAGTTTCGATTTCTAGGGTACAACACAGTACAAATTAAGTAATCTAGCTCCCGACAAGGATACACAGGATGATAGGAGGACACCGAAACAGAAGAAGACAACAACAACAACAACACTAGAGCCCAGAGGCTGAGATTTATTATTCATTAGTTAATTGCAGGACTATTGTTAACTTAGTGCAACTTGAGTCTGTCCAGGAGGAGCTTCTGAGGAAGTCTAGTAACCCTTTGGACCTGCACGTATTCCATGTACTTCATTGGAGCGTAAGCGGCCGGAGCTTCAAGTCGTAGCGGCGGGGCAGGTTCAACAATAGTTTGTGGTGATGGACCATTTGCCACAACCAAAGATATTCTTGTCTTAGTACTATTAAGAGCAGCCCTGTGCCTAACGCTCTTGTACTTGCCATTGCTCAATATCTCGAGATGATCTCCAGTGTTGACGAAAATGGAGCCCGGAATTGCATTGAGATGGAACCACTCTCCCTCATGCTGTATCTCAAGGCCATCAACTCCATTTTGTATGAGAATAGTCAAAAGACCATGGTCTGTATGGGGCGGTATGCCAATTGCCAACTCGGGTTGTGGACATGGTGGATAATAATTTGCAGCAAAGAGTTGGGTACTGGACTCCAACTCCATTGCTTTCTCAATGTAATCTTCTTCCAGGCCTAAGCTTTGTGATATCCCTTGAAGTAATTTCCTAACCAAATCTCGGGTTCTTTGAGCATACTCAGATACAAGATGATTGAGCTGTTTAGGTTTGTTGGGGCAATAAAACTCGGGATGCGTGAAAAACCTCAGATAATCCCTCCAAAACAAGACTTTTTCGTCTGCAGCATTGCCAATGGTGGACCTGACCATGACGGGGTACAGCGAATCCTTGGTTTCGAGCTGCAGCTTCTCCTCCTCCGGCATATCAAAGAACTCAATAGACGCATGAAACAATGGGTTGATCAGCGTTTCGGGTATGCCATGGTTTACCACCATAAAGAAGCCCCATTCCTCGCAAGCTTTGCCAAGTTCCTCGATGGCTTTGGCACGATCATCAGGAGTACTGGTTGAGGTGAGCAGGGAAAAATCAATGACGGGGATGGAAACTTGAGGGCCTGGTTGGATGGATTTATCTTGATCCTTGAAATGAGTATAAACAAAAGGGAGGGACTCGAGGGGTTGGGATTCAACAAGGCTTTTGACGCTTGCCATTGTAGATTAATAAAACTCACCACTACTATAGCAATTTGAAGCAAAGCAGTGGAGTTTTTTCGTCATTTATAGAGTTTTTTCAGTTGGCAACAATCCCGTACACGCAATCATAAAATAGTTCAAGTTGAAAGAAAGACGCAATGAAAAAACAAAAAATTAAAGAAGGAATGATTGATTCCAATACAGAAATCATAAATAGTTAAAGTTGCAAGAAAGACTCATTAATCTAGAAATGAATGATTCCAGAAATTTTCTGTTAGTTGGAAATTCTTTTGTATGTATAACTCTAGTACTAAATATAGAAATTTTTTAAAATTTTCAAATATAGAATTTAGAACTGACCTTTCAGTTTTAGTCATTGTGATTTTTTAAGCAATTAGCTGCGTTGTACGATGTTTGTTCTTAATTGGTATTAATAAAATACAAAAACTCTCTAAGACCGTTTTATATATGAGACGAAATATATTTAGTACGTTAATTTTTTATATGTTGTATGTTAATATTTAATATTTTATACGTTAATATGTATGTTAATTTTTTATACGTTAATATTTGATATTTTATATATTAATTTTTTATATTTTATACGCTAAAGTGGAATTCATACTCAATTCTCGTATATGAGACAATCTGAGAATGCATGACCCTTAATAAATTAGTGCAATTAGTGCTTTGAACTAAAAAATTACAATACAAAGGTATATGAATGATGACTAATTCATAGTATGTATTAGTATTTAATACTTAATAGAGAGGCAACCGACTACAATTGAAAGTCAACGATGCTATTTATTGATGTATTTCACAATCCAATCATCATTCATTATCTTTATGACTTGAGTAATGATTGGGAGAGTGAAAAATTAGAGTGAAAACTCAAAGTGACTGATGTGGCATGTATAAAAATACAAACTAATTCATTACTTATTAGGTTTAATCATCATTTGGTTAAGGTATTAGTTTGTATTTTTATAACTGCCACGTCACTTACTTTGAGTTTTCACTCTAATTTTTCACTCCCCTATCATTGCTCTTATGACTTTAACATATTAATAATATTTACACTTATTAGTATATGCGCTTATTTTAGTTTACTTTTAGCATAAAAAATTCTTTTTTCTTTTGTCATTTTATGTATTAAACATATTTTTTTGGTGATTTTTTTACCTCTTTTTGGATTGAAAAAAAAAATTAAAAATATAGAATGAAATTTTTTTTTTGTAATAAACGGTAATGCATGTGAATATTTTTTTTGTAATAAACGGTAATGCATGTGAATATTAATGGCATAAATATTTAAAGAAACAAATAAAAATTAACTCAAACAAAGATTTATACAAACAGAAAATCCTTTGCCTAATCTCACTAATATATAACCCTATCTGCCAACTACCATAATAATAAATGGGTAATATTGTTGACCACATAAATTAGCTAGATTTGGGTATTAACTATTAATAGTGGCAAATTGATCTGAATTTGTATGAACTAAATGTGGATATTTTCTCCCTTTTTGGTAAATTGAATTTCTCTTTTTGGCTTTCTTTCTAGATGGAAATCACGGAAAAATGGATTAATTGCAAATGAAACCATCTTCGAAAGTAAGTGAGCAACCGTTTTCAAAATTCTTTTTATCAAAGAAATAAGAGTAATAGGTGAATTAATAGGATAATAATAATTAAGTATATCTCGTAATTTCAACCTAAAACCTATATTATTCGAAAATAGAGTTTTAAATTTAGACGTTTAATACAATTAAACTTATATATAAAAATTATGACAAGAATTAAACGTCATTTTGCTATATAATATGATACGTTGGTAGATGTTGAGACATTTCTTCAACTAATCCCTAGTTGACTATTTGTTTTAAAAATCATAACGTGGCTCACATTATATTATTTAGTAAAAAATAAAGAATTATAAATTTTTTAACCATTTCATTTCCATTCCTATATACAACCAAACAACAACTATGACTTTCATTCCAATTTATGATTCACAGAAACTACAACCAAACACCTAATGAATCCTATTAGAAGGGATATAGAACCATGCATAGCTTTATCCACAACAAAAACATCAGCACCAAAGTCACCAAGAAGACAGGTTCTGTAAAGCTCACACATTCTTCAAATGGAGAGTTATATGGGAAGCCTAAAGATGTGATGATTGTCAACTTGTATCACATTTCATCTAGCAAGACGCATTGTCCACTGTGCGGCTAGCTCGTCGTGCTTAGCTCTGTCTGTCAAGTATAAATGGGCAATACCAGGAACAAGGGGTTTATCTGCTACAACCAGAATATACGTTTTTCAAAACACGATCTTGGAAATCAGATTTAGAATATAAAACCTAAATCATACTTACTAACCGGTGTCAGGAGCAGTGAAAATTGATACGAGTGCAATAAGAACCTTTGAGATTGTCAGAGCAGGACTCCAATTATCTTTCAGGATGTCCAAACTAACATTGCCCCCAGAATCAACGTTGCAATGGTATATGCGAGTTTTAAAAACCACCTGCAAGCCTGAAGTCAGCATAAGAATCACAGAAAAGTCAAATAGCAATCGTCTTAATTATTTAGCACAAACACCATTTGTACCAGGAAATTTCAGCCACACAAAACTTAAGTTTGAGACAATGTGAAGCTCATAGAAGGTTGTATTGCTCACAAAAGGCAGCACTTGGTTGCCATAAATCATAACTCAATAATTTGAGCCAGTTGAGAAATATTGGAAACACTAATTTCTTTGGTATGCACTTTGCACTCCCAAAATTTCACGAAACAACTTGAGCAAAACTGTCATCCATGCAGTGGGATACTTATGCTTGAAAAACTTAAAGACGTATACCGTCACCACTTTAGAGCTTATCAATTTGATGTAAAAAGGTGAAGAGGGTATAAAATGGCATTTTACTCCACACTTAATCAGTTCATTAGATACAAGAAACTATGAAAAATCCTTTGGTGAATCAGATAGTCGTTCAAGCCATTCTAAGATACTTGCCAAAGAGCCTTCTCATTAGTCTGTGGAACTTTAAAGAACCACAGCAATCGCTCAACTCCTAAGACTGAAGTCGGTAAAGGATATTAGCAGGCTCTAAGCAAAGAATCCAAATCACATATTCCTCTTGAAAATCTTTCCAATGTAGAAAGTTCTAGCTTGTATGGAAAAGGGAATTAGATTTAACAAGAACTCGGCAACCTTCAGCCTGCTGAACCATTTAAAGCTTACCTTTGGAGGTTTAAATGGATAATCACTAGGAAAAGTTATGTCAAGGAAAAATATACCCCCGTGATATGGTGTACCTACAGAAAAAAAAAAGAAGGAAGAATTCAGTTCAGATTTCTTATGGCAAAAACATTAGTAGGAAAGTTTGACAACATACTCCAGAATCAGTTTTGTTCCACATTCAATGTCATCTTCCTGATAGCCAAGAATTAATATCATTTCAAAGTGTACTAAATCCACTTTGCACCATCAAAATTTTCTTTGAATTTCACCCGGCACTTGCAAGTTTCAATTTTTATTTCATACAGCAGTAGGAAGGCAATTTGCAAGAAACAACAGTCAATAGGCTTTATATTTGAACCTCAAAATAATTAAAAATTAAACAAAAACAAGTCTTTTGTAATAATTACGCACCCTTTTACACAGTTCAACAAAAACAAGAAATGACACAGCTTTCAAAGATTAATGTTAGCAAAGCTTAATCTAATTTCCCAAATTTAAGGAACACAAAAGAGCAGCCCAGAACTTTAAATCTCACAGGAACAGAAAGCAACACCAGGAATGATCAGCAGGGAAAGAGCATTAAAATCTGAATATGAGAGTGGTGTGTGTTTGTTTGTGAGCGAGCATAGAATAATAGAATTAAAAAGAAAGAGGGGAAGTTTAGAAGTAATTGTAACCATGGGGGCCAATGATGGTAGCAACCCAGTGGTAGAGATTGTCCCCTTTGGGCCCAGCAGAGCAGTCAGGAGGAGGGTCCAAGTTCAGTTCTGTCATCTCCCTTTGTATTCTCTTACCCGAAGCAGACACCGAAGTTGTAGACGGCCACGACCTCCCTCCTCCTCCTCCTCCTCCGGAACTGCCGCTGCCACCAGCAACTCCTCCTAGTATTAATCCACTGGAGCTTGACGAGGGCATACCACCACCACCACCACCACCACTAGTACTAGGATTCATCTCCAACCGCCAAAAACTGCCTATAATACTCTCTCTCTCTCTCTCACACACACACACACACTAACTAAAGTTTTAATGGTACTGCTGTACTCAGCTACTCAACTGTTTAGTTTGTGTTTGTTCTTTGACTGCTGGTCGAATTGCAGATTTAGCCCCTTTGAAATTAAAATTGTCCCATTTTAGCTCCTTTCTTTCTGATTTCATACATTTAGTACATTTTTTGTTTTATTCCCTTTTCCGACACCCTCTTTAATAAAAAGTAATAATAATAAAAATTCCCTAGCTGCTATTACAATTTTTTGTTTATTCAAACTTTTTGTTCCTTTTCTTTTTTAATATTTCAGGAAACTTTTGTTTCCTTCAAAGTTGAATGGTTTATCAACTTAATAACATAAACCTTTGTCAAAAAAATTACATAAAAAACTAGCTAATAAAGTTAAAAACTCAACTTCATATAAACTCCACGTTAAAATCTCTCATACTTTGCAATATAGGATTATTATAATTTACCACTTTTCTCAAGTTCGATGGCTATGCAGCATGACTTTATACTAAGTTTTTATTTAGTTTCGAATGAACATTATAATACTGGTGTCACTAGTTGCACCACACGATTGTAGTTTTAAACGAACGCGATTACAATTGAGAGATATGATAATTAAAAAAAATCATTTCAAAACCTAGATAAAGAAGTAAGAAAGCTCAACGCTATATAAAACCCCACATCGAAATATCATATTTTCAATGTGGAATTCAAATCTCACACCTTACAATTTAAGATCATGACACTTAAAAAAATATTTTTAATATTACTTGTAAAGAATGAAAATGGGTCATAAAATTTTATATTAGTCCTTAATTATTAGTTCTTTTATTTCATTTAAGCAAATTGAATTATACCACTTTATTAGTTTTTTTTTCAACATTGATTTAAAAGAATAATAACAAGTGAAATGAATAATATGCATTATTTTTAAAAGATGTATAGATTAATAAAAAACCATAAAACTCTTTTTAACTAATTTCATGAATATAAATGAAAAAGTTGGAAAATTAGAATAGTAAATTGAAGTAAATTCAATGGAAAAGAGATTTAAAGTGATAAAAAATCACTTTTCGGAATAACAAGTTTATTCATAACAAATTAGGGTGGTAACCAAACCTCGAGCGAAACATTTACGAAAATCAGTTAATTGAAGGGCCACACAAAAATTATCTTAATTGTTATGTGAAAGTTGACTGAGAAATGGGCTAAAGTGTAATTCCAAGCGGCCCAAGAAGAGTATCGTTTAAACAGATGCGAGTTCCGCAGCAAAACCTTGATTAAACCCGCCGCGGCCTCCTCTTCCTCCGCCTCCCTCTCCGTCTGCGCCGCTCTCACCACCGCACCATCGTCCTGAATAGGTACACTATCCTCTCTGTCGTCTCTCTCCCTTGATTTAATGGGATTTTTATGCTAGCTGTCAAACTTGTATTAATATTATAGTTCTTGGAAAGGTTTGCTGGTAAGCTTTTTTCATGCATGGAACCCTAATTGAGCTGCTTGAATAGCATTTTCTAGCCTTCTTTTGGTGTTTGATGTTTAAAAATATTTATTAGATTACCATATCTTGCGGTTATCTAATTTCTTTTTTACTTAAAACTAAAGAAGATGATGAAAGTTCATTCTTAGAGATAAGGATAAGTGATTTTTTTCATGATTGAATGATGGATTGTTCTCTTAAAACTGCAAAGTTACGATCTTTTGGGGAAAAAAATGACACTAGTAACTTTAAGATTAAATTAAAAAGATTATTAAGAAAAACAGGGAAAGATTGTCCCTTTATGTTAGTTCAGTATTGCTGAACCTCTCAGCATATATTTTTTGTCCTCTTCAAGGGTGAATTTATCAGTTGTCAGATATTGTCTTACGAAGTTACAATTAATTTACACTATACAAGAGGGATTGTTGATATATCTCTCTACAGAGCTAAGAATAGGCCACTTTTGAACAATTTGGGAGGGGAAGGAGGCAATTTGCTATTTTTTATTTGTGTGTTATTTGTTATGTTTTGTTTGAAATTTCTTGAGCTTGTCTCTGTAATTTCTTTAACTAAGATGCACATACCTGCTGTTTCCAAAATTTTTTTATAGCCCTCAAATTTTGTGTTAAAAAGTTTATGATAGATAATTGTGCGCTCCTTTTCGTTTCTAGATATAACTTGCTTTATATCGCAGGATTGTTAGCTTAGCACAAAGGCATCATGAGGTTGGAAAAATGTTGGTTCTGTTCTTCTACTATATATCCTGGACATGGTATTCAGTTTGTCCGCAATGACGCAAAGGTAGAACAATTTCTTCTCTATGACTTTGCACGACATTGTAAAATCATGCTTTTTTGCAACCATAATATACAAAAGCCTTAAATTTAGTTGCTACTGAACTTTGCATGACAATTTTTAAAGACTAGATTGCTCAAAATTTTATACCGGTTCTGCATCTGCTCTGCTGTTTGAAGCTAAATACAATATTGACATTATATTTTCCCTCAGAGTTACTGTTCTTTTGTTCTGTATTGGCTACATAACAATATCACCACTTAAGATCCTAAAAGAGATAAATTTGCAGATCTTCAGATTTTGTAGATCAAAGTGCCACAAAAACTTCAAGATGAAGAGGAATCCTCGCAAAGTCAAATGGACTAAAGCTTATAGACGGTTGCACGGAAAGGACATGACACAGGTGAACAAAATAAATTTTGTAATTTGTAGCCCCCTTTTCTATTTTCCCCTTCTTCTTTCTTTTTGAACTTATTTTCTGTTTGCTTTTGTTTCCATTCGTTCTTTTTGATAATGAAATGCAACAATTTGAAGGATTCGACATTTGAATTTGAGAGAAAACGAAATCGACCGGAGAGATATGATAGGAATGTCACAGAGAACACACTGAAAGCCATTAAGAAGATTGATAAAGTCAGAGTTGATAGGGAGGCCAGACACCATGCATTGAGGTTTTTGTTTATCTATTGATTGTGTATCTATTAGATTGCAGCATATTGTTTGTTCATTTGTGCAGTACTTGAACACTTTATTGAAAAATGAACAGGATGAAGGGAAAGAAAGCGGAGGAGTTGAGACAGGCTGCGAAGGAGTTGGACCAGAGCATACACATGCTCATAGCTCCAACTGTTCTCCAACAAGAGCCATCTCTTACATTGCCAAAGATCAAGGTCAAGGTTCCCCAACAGCAATCAGATGCAAATCGAATGGAAGAGTAACTTTGCTACTATTTCATCCTTGTAATGTTCAATTTTCCATTGTTCTCATGCCAAATGGCCCCATGGGCAAAGGTTTAGCAGGAAAAGGTTTATTGAGCCCAAGAAGGATTACTTTCGTGTTGTCATTAGATCTTCTATTAGGATTTCGTCTTATTGTTCGACTTAAATTATCAGTATTTGTTGATTGTTAAGCTGTTGTACGGCTGTAAGACTTAATTGAACAAATGTACTTTTGTGATATTTAGCACTTATGAAAATGTGTTATGGTTTTAAGAATATTTGGCTTTCCGGCTGGAATCCGGATCAAATATTTACTAGAATCAATTTTGTTTCATTTCAAAATTTAGCTTGGTTTAGAGATAATGCAGTGCTTGTGGTAAAGAGTTCTACTAATATCTACTATTTGTGGATTTAGTTCAGTTTCTTGTATCTGAATTGGAGTTTCCTAATTGCTTTGCTAGTTTGGTATAATTTTGAAGGGTTAAAGGAAGTTAATGATAATGGTTACGTTTGGCCAAGTATTCTGGTTACACAATATAAAAATGCCTTGATTTTGAATTTTTTTATTGGTTTTTGCACCCATACCGATATTGTAAAAAAAGTGAAAATTATAACAAGGGCAAATGACTTTAGAAGTTTCTCACATCTCACCAAATAATTTGTTTGATCCTCACATTTAAAATAGATAAAATAGTCACTCATATTTTAAGTGTATTTTTTTAGTCCCTGTTGACAAATAAGGAATATCGTTAAATATTATTACGAGCTCCACGCGTGACCATTTTTTTCATGGATAAAAAAGGAATCACAGTTTTCAAAACATACATACAACCTTTAGAGCCCAAATCGCGAACCGCGAATCGCAATCCCAATTCTTCAACTCCAAAGACGAAGTGAATAATTAAAATCCCCAATTTCAAATCCCTAAAGAAGATGGCCAAACACTATGAATGCTTTTGCTGGAAAGCAATTGTTGTAAGAACTTCTTGGACACTAAATAACCATAGAATAAGGTTTTATGGATGCGACGAGTATGAGGTAATGTTGATTTAATGTTTTGCTTAATATGCTCATGTTTTGGTAAGTATGTGATAACAAAATTGTACAACTTTATTGTGACAGGGGAAGTGTAACTATGGATATTTTCGCTGGTGTGATGCAATGTGTGATAGATGTGATAAGGCAACTCAGATAATTGGTGGTTTGTTGAACAATATTAGAAATTTGAAGGCAGAAAGGGAGAGAAGAATTGGAACGGAGATATTGCCTGTTGCTGCTTTGTCTTTAACATGCATGTCACTTTTGTATCATTGCATTAGCCACTGAAAAATGCCCCTTCCACATGAGTGCAAAAACGTTACGAAAATGGCCACCAACACGGAGTTTTTGAAATTTTCCGTTTTGGGCATAAAAACATGTGCAACCAATGAAAAATGGTCATTTTTAAAAATTTAAAAATTTGCTTTTTTATTGCACCATTGTTTAGATAGCACTACACCATTTCATATGAGTGCAAACAATGACACGAAAACGGCCACCGACGGCAAATTTTTGAAGTTTTCCGTTTTGGGCAAAAAAACGTGTGTTATAACCCAAAAAAAATGGTCATTTTTCAAATTTTTTAATTTTTTACTTTTTTACACCATTCATTAGATAGCACATAACCATTTCATATGAGTGCAAAAACGGCACGAAAATGGCCACCAACGACAAGTTTTTCAAATTTGTCGTTTTCGGCAAAAATAAACGTGTGCTATAACCCACGAAAAATGGTCACTTTTAAAAATTTATAAATTTGAATTTTTATTTTACCATTCATTATGTAGCACATCACCATTTCATATGAGTGCAAAAAAGGCACGAAAACAGCTACGAACAGCAAGTTTTTGAAAATTTCAGTTTTGGTAAAAAAAAACGTGTGCTATAATCCACGAAAAATGGTCATTTTTCAAAATTTATAAATTTGCCTTTTTATTGCACCATTCATTAGATAGAACATCACTATTTCATATGAGTGTAAAAAACGGCACAAAAACGGCAACCGACGACAAGTTTTTGAAATTTTCCGTTTTGGGCAAAAAAACGGTTGTTATAACCCACAAAAAATAGTCATTTTTATAATTTCTAACTTTTACTTTTTTATACAATTCATTAGATACCATATAGATATTTTGTATTAATGCAAAAAATTGCACAAAACGGATACTGACAGTAAGTTTTTGAAATTTTTCGTTTTGGGCAAAAAATGTGTGCTATGACCCACAAAAAATGGTCATTTTTTAAAATGTCTAACTTTAACTTTTTGTATACAATTCATTAAATAGCACATCTCCATATCATATGAGTGCAAAAAATGGCACGAAAACATCCATCAACAACAATTTCAGTACTTTTATTATTGTAACGGTGTGTCTGGGTATATCCTGCACTGTCTTTTGCTCAAATTTATATATAAGGTTAGTTAAAAAAAAAAACATGTGCTATAACCCACGAAAAATGGTCATTTTTCAAAATTTATAAATTTGCCTTTATACTGCACCATTTATTAGATAGCACATCACCATTTCATATGAGTACAAAAAGAGCACGAAAATGGCCACTGACGGCAAGTTTTTCAAATTTTTCGTTTTTGGCAAAAAAAACGTGCTATAACCCACGAAAATGGCCATTTTTCAAAATGTATACATTTGCCTTTTTATTGCACCATTCATTAGATAGCACTTCACCATTTCATATGAGTGCAAAAAAGGCACGAAAACGGCCACTGACGGAAAGGTTTTAAAATTTTTCGGTTTGGGCAAAAAAACGTGTGTTATATCCTACAAAATGGTCATTTTTCAATATTTTTAATTTTTAATATTTTAACACCGGTCATTAGATAGCACATCACCATTTCATATGAGAGCAAAAACTACACAAAAATGGCCACTGTCAGCAAATTTTTGAAATTTTCCGTTTTAAGCAAAAAAACGTATGCTATAACCCATGAAAAAGGTCATTTTCCAAAATTTATAAATTTGCCTTTTTATTGCACCATTAATTAGATAGCACATTACCATTTCATATGACTGCAAAAAACAGCACAAAAACTGTCATTGACAGCAAGTTTTTGAAAATTTTCGTTTTGGGCCAAAAAACGTGTGTTATAACCCACAAAAATTGGCATTTTTAAAAAAATTTAATTTTAAAATTTTTACACAATTCATTATATAGCACATCACCATTTCATAAGAGTGTAAAAAGGCACGAAAATGGCCATCGACGGCAAGTTCTTAAAATTTTCCATTTTGAGCAAAAAAACGTGTGCTATAACCCACGAAAAATGGTCATTTGTAAAATTTTAAAATTTAATTTTTTATTGCACCATTCATTATATAGCACATCACCATTTTATATCAGTGCGAAAAACGGTACGAAAACGGCCACCTACGACAAGTTTTTGAAAATTTCCGTTTAGGGTAAAAAAACCTGTGTAACCTACAAAAAAATGGTCTTTTTTCAAAAAATATTACTTTTAACAATTTTACACCATTCATTAGATAGCACATCACTATTTCATATAAGTGTAAAAACTACACAAAAATGACCACTGACAGCAAATTTTTGAAATTTTCCGTTTTAAGCAAAAAACAAGTGCTATAACCTATGAAAAATGGTCATTTTCCAAAATTTATAAATTTTTCTTTTTATTGCACCATTAATTAGATAACACATCACCATTTCATATGAGTACAAAAAACGGTACAAAAACTGCTATCGACGGCAAGTTTTTAAAATTTTTGTTTTGGGCAAAAAAACGTGTGTTATAACCCACAAAAATGGTCATTTTTTTAAAAAAATTAATTTTTAACCTTTTTACACAATTCACCATTTCATAAGAGTGTAAATACGACACGAAATTGGCCACCGACGGCAAGTTCTTGAAATTTTCCATTTTGTGCAAAAAAAACGTGTGCTATAACCCACGAAAAATGATCATTTTTAAAAATTTATAACTTTGATTTTTTATTGCACCATTCATTAGATGGTACATCACCATTTCATATGGGTGCAAAAACGGACACGAAAACGGCCACTGACGGAAAGTTTTTGAAATTTTGCATTTTTTGCAAAAAAACGTGTGTTATAACCCGGGAAAAATAGTCATTTTTCAAAAAATATAAATTTTCCCTTTCTTACACCATTAATTAGATAGCTCATTTCCATTTCATATTAGTGCAAAAAACATCACGAAAACAGTCATCGACTTCCACTTTTAGAGATTTTCCATTTTTGAAAAAAAGTGTTGTAACCCACAAAATTTGGTCATTTTTATAAATTTTGAACTTTTCCTTTTTTATATAATTCATTTAGATACCATATAGATAATTCGTATTAATGCGACAAACTGTTTAAAACGGCTACCGATAGTAAGTTTTTGAAATTTTCGTTTTCGGCAAAAAATGTGTGCTGTAACCCACAAAAAATGGTCATTGTTTAAACTAACTAACTTTAAATTTATTTATACCATTCATTTGATAGCACATCGCCATTTCATATAAGTGCAAAAAAATAGCACCATCAAAAACAAGTTTTTGGGGGGAAAACGTGTGCTATAACCCACAAAAAATTGTTATTTTTGAAAAATTCTCACTTTCTCATTTTTTTAAACCAATCGTTAGATAGCACATCCCCATTTCATATGAGTGTAAAATAGGCACAAAAATTGCCACTAAAGGCAAGTTTTTCAAATTTGCCATTTTTGGCAAAAAAAAACGTGTGCTATAACCCACGAAAAATGCTCATTTTAAAAAATTTATAAATTTGCATTTATATTGCATCATTCATTATATAGCACATCACCAATTCATATGAGTGCAAAAGATGGCACGAAAACGGCCACCCACGGCAAGTTTTTGAAATTTTTTGTTCTTGGGCAAAAAAAACGTGTGTGTTATAACCCACAAAAAATGGTCAATTTTCAAAAAAAAAAACAATTTTTAACTTTTTTACACCAGTCATTAGCACATCATCATTTCATATGAGTGCAAAACTACCCACGAAAAATAGTCATTTTTCAAAAAAATTATTTTCTTCCTTTTTTACACCATTCATTAGATAGCTCATTTTCATTTCATATTAGTGCAAAAAAATCACGAAAATGGCCCTCGACTTCAACTTTTAGAGATTTTCCATTTTTGAAAAAAAGTGTTGTAACCAACAAAATTTGGTCATTTTTATAAATTTCTAACTTTTCCTTTTGTTATACAATTCATTAGATACCATATAGCTATTTCGTATTAATGCGAAAAACTGCTTAAAACGGCTACCGACAGTAAGTTTTGAAAATTTTTCGTTTTGAGCAAAAAATGTGTGATATGACCCACAAAAAATGGTCATTTTTTAAAATGTCTAACTTTAAATTTATTTATACTACTCATTTGATAGCACATCGCCATTTCATATGAGTGCAAAAAACGGCACGAAAACAACCGTCAACAACAAGTTTTTGAAAATTTCCATTTTTGGGAAAAAACGTGTGATATAACCCACAAAAAATGGTCAGTTTTCAAAAATTTTAATTTTTAACCTTTTTAAGTCATTCTTTAGATAGTACATCAACATTTCACATGAGTGCAAAAATACCACAAAAATGGACATCGAGGGCAAGTTTTTTCAAATTTGCCATTTTTGGCAAAAAAAAAATTGTGCTATAATCCACGAAAAATGGTCATATTTAAAAATTTATAAATTCGCCTTTTTATTACACTATTCATTAGATAGCACATCGCCATTACATATGAGTGCAAAAATGGCATAAAAATGGACATCGAGGACAAGAAAATGGCCACCGATGGCAAGTTTTTGAAATTTGCCGTTTTTGACAAAATAATGTGTACTATAACCTAAAAAAATGGTCATTTTTCAAAATTTATAAATTTGCCTTTTTATTGCACCATTCATTAGATAACATATTACCATTTCATGTGAGAGCACAAACGGTATGAAAACGGCCACCGACAGCAAATTTTTCAAATTTGCATTTTTTGGCAAAAATCATGTGCTATAACCCCAGAATGAGACGCTGCAGACTTCACTTGGGAGGTTGTGAAGGACCTTAAATGGGAGAAGCCCCAGAATTAATTTCCCTCAAAAAGTGTTTTTTTAACTATGATAGCTTGTAGCAACTGCTCTGCCGGATGGTTTTAGCAGTATGCAATATTTATTTGCGTGCGTAAAAAAAAAATCATGTGCTATAACCCACGAAAAATGGTCATTTTTCAAAATTTATAAATTTGCCTTTATACTGCATCATTTATTAGATAGCACATCACCATTTCATATGAGTACAAAAAGAGCACGAAAATGGCCACTGACGGCAAGTTTTTCAAATTTTCTGTTTTTGGCAAAAAAAATGTGCTATAACCCACGAAAAATGGTCATTTTTCAAAATGTATACATTTGCCTTTTTATTGCACCATTCATTAGATAGCACTTCACCATTTCATATGAGTGCAAATAACGGCACGAAAACGGCCACTGACAGAAAGTTTTTAAAATATTTCGGTTTGGGCAAAAAAACGTGTGTTATATCCCACAAAATGGTCATTGTTCAATTTTTTTAATTTTTAATATTTTAACACCGTTCATTAGATAGCACATCACCATTTCATATGAGAGCAAAAACTACACGAAAATGGTCACTGTCAGCAAACTTTTGAAATTTTCCGTTTTAAGCAAAAAAACGTATGCTATAACCCATGAAAAAAAGGTCATTTTCCAAAATTTATAAATTTGCCTTTTTATTGCACCATTTATACCATTCATTTGACAGCACATCGCCAGTTCATATAAGTGCAAAAAATAGCACGAAAAAACCCATCAAAAACAAGTTTTTGAAAATTTCTATTTTGGGGGAAAAACGTGTGCTATAACCTACAAAAAATGCTCATTTTAAAAAATTTATAAATTTGCCTTTATATTGCATCATTCATTAGATAGCATATAACCATTTCATATGAGTGCAAAAGATGGCAAGAAAACGGCCACCCACGGCAAGTTTTTGAAATTTTCTGTTCTTGGGCAAAAAAACGTGTGTTATAACCCACAAAAAATGGTCATTTTTCAAAAAAAAATAATTTTTAACTTTTTTACACTATTCATTAGCACGTCACCATTTCATATGAGTGCAAAACTACCCACGAAAAATATTCATTTTCAAAAAAATTATTTTCTTCCTTTTTTACATCATTCATTATATAGCTCATTTTCATTTCATATTAGTGCAAAAAAATCACGAAAATGGCCCTCGACTTCAACTTTTAGAGATTTTCCATTTTTTAAAAAAAGTGTTGTAACCAACAAAATTTGGTCATTTTTATAAATTTCTAACTTTTCCTTTTGTTATACAATTCATTAGATACCATATAGCTATTTCGTATTAATGCGAAAAACTGCTTAAAACGGCTACCGACAGTAAGTTTTGGAAATTTTTCGTTTTGAGCAAAAAATATGTGATATGACCCACAAAAAATGGTCATTTTTTAAAATGTCTAACTTTAAATTTATTTATACTACTCATTTGATAGTATATCGCCATTTCATATGAGTGCAAAAAACGGCACGAAAACAACCGTCAACAACAAGTTTTTGAAATTTTCCATTTTTGGGAAAAAAACATGTGATATAACACACAAAAAATGGTCAGATTTCAAAAATTTTAATTTTTAACCTTTTTACGTCATTCTTTAGATAGCGCATCAACATTTCATATAAGTGCAAAAATAGCACAAAAATAGACATCTAGGGCAAGTTTTTTCAAATTTGCCATTTTTGACAAAAAAAACATGTGCTATAACCCACGAAAAATGGTCATTTTTAAAAATTTATAAATTCGCCTTTTTATTGTACTATTCATTAGATAGCACATCGCCATTACATATGAGTGCAAAAATGGCATGAAAATGGACATCAACGACAAGAAAATGGCCACCGATAGCAAGTTTTTGAAATTTGCCGTTTTTGACAAAATAACTGTACTATAACCTACAAAAATGGTCATTTTTCAAAATTTATAAATTTGCCTTTTTATTGCACCATTCATTAGATAACATATTACCATTTCATGTGAGTGCACAAACGGTATGAAAACGGCCACCGACAGCAAATTTGCATTTTTTGGCAAAAAATCATGTGCTATAACCCCATTCTAATATCCAGCTAATACATAATTTTTCTCTGCCTTCTCTTTACCCTCCACCTTCCTCAACTCGCCACACTACCGGCCAGAGCCGGTCAACCCCATCATTTATTCAACTAATACAACTCTCTTTCTCAACCATTTTCTACCTTTAGCTTTTCATCGGGTTTCAGAGGACCAACACTGACCAAACAACTCTCTCATCCATAACCTTTCTCAACATCTAGCCTTCTCTCATCCTCAACGCTGCCAAGCTATCTCAGCTGAAACGAAGCTTCACCAAAGGAGTCAGCTTCAAGCCGTAAATAGAAGAGGTAGGATTAGCTGCTTGGACCAACGACAAGCTGGAATGCTCCAGCTTCAACCTCAGTATTAAATCGAAAGAAGAGCTACTCAAATCCTCATTAAGCTGGACCATAAGCCACCCCCACCTCAGAGCTTAAAAGCTGCTCATCGTTAGTAGATCCAAATTCAGATCGGCTTACAGATTTGACCCGGAAGATCGGTCAAAGCCTCTAGCTCGCTAGATGGTAGTTCACACCGGTTGGGATCTTGACCCTTACCCTGTCCATTTCGACCTCCCAAAGCTGCAAGCGATGGACTCCCGACTACTAAATCTGCTCACCTCAAATACTTGGCGCTCAACAACGACAAATCTTTAACACCGAACGGGCAGATTTCTAGGTTATTCAGAGGATCATCACGGCGGCTGAAGATTCAGAGTTGGAATTTGAACAAGAGTGGACGGAAGAATTATTCTAGTTGGGGGCTTGGAAAAAGGCTAAAACCGAATCTGGCCTAAGAGGCAGATCTGTAAGTGGTTTTTTAAAAAAGTGCTGACCATGTTGAGAAGCTGAATTTTTGTGAATTTGATGCTAGGCTTTATTTGATTTGGCTTTAACTTCAGTTGATTCAAAGTGCTAACTATTTTATTGATTTAGTGATATGGCTATTGCCTTTTTTTTGGAACTTTCAATTAATCCTGAACTTCTGAATGAGAAGCCGTACTCTTGGGAATTTAATGCTGGGCTTTAGAATTTGTTTTTCTAATTTGGCTTAAATTTGAGTGATTCAAGTGCAGACCATTGTGGTGATTTTATGGTATGGCTGTTGCCATGTTTCTGGAAATCTGGTTGGAATTATGTCAATTATGGAGTAGGAAATGGTTCAATTCGTGTCATTCATCTGCTTGTTGGGCTATGACCTTGCCATTTTAATATGAAATCTTTGGTGAACTGAATGAATGTAAAAACGTGGGTAATCTCTTGGAGGAGACTCCCATTCAATTTGCTGTTGCTCGTGCTTTGGTTGGATGTGGTGTTGCCGCTTCTTGGATGAAATTTTGGTGAATTGAATGGATACGTGGATGAATCTGCTAGAGGAGAGCACCATTCAATTTGGGGATTGGTAAAGTCTTCATGTAATGGGTAAACAAGTCTTGTACTTGGTGGGACAGTTTTGGTCTTACCGTTTTCTTTAAATTGGTGATGGTTCATGTGCTTGGTGTGGTCGGGCATCGTGCATCCGACCTCCGAACTTCATCTGATCTCGCCATTTCCTTGGTTGTGGTCTCCGACCCCAGCTATTGTTCGAGATTTTGGAGAGATGCTACCAGTGATAAGACATATCAGAGCTCCTCACACCATTTACTGTGTATTACATAGATTAGGGTTTCAAAGTTAGAGGCGAATAGAGACGATCTATTGGAAATCATTTTTAGTAGATTATCTCTGTTCTTCTTGCATATACTGTGATAAATCTGTCATGTAATGGAGTAGTACTCCAGATTTTCTGCATTTGCTCTGTAACAATGTGGACGGGTATATCCGGCACTGTATTTTGTTTACTTTAGCGATGAAAATATCTACTTTTGATTAAAAAAATAAAATAAAAAAACAAAAAAAAACATGTGCTATAACCCACGAAAAATGGTCATTTTTCAAAATTTATAAATTTGCCTTTATACTGCACCATTTGTTAAATAGCACATCACCATTTCATAAGAGTACAAAAAGAGTATGAAAATGGCCACTGACAGCAAGTTTTTCAAATTTTCCGTTTTTGACAAAAAAAAGCCTGCTATAACCCACGAAAAATGGTCATTTTTCAAAATGTATACATTTGCCTTTTTATTGCACCATTCAATAGATAGCACTTCACCATTTCATATGAGTACAAAAAAGGGCACAAAAACGGCCACTGACGGAAAGTTTTTAAAATTTTTCAGTTTGGGCAAAAAAACGTGTGTTATATCCCACAAAGTGGTCATTTTCAATATTTTTAATTTTTAATATTTTAACACCGCTCATTAGATAGCACATCACCATTTCATTTGAGAGCAAAAACTGCACGAAAATGGCCACTGTCAGCAAATTTTTGAAATTTTCCGTTTTAAGCAAAAAAATGTATGCTATAACCCATGAAAAAAGGTCGTTTTCAAAAATTTATAAATTTGTCTTTTTATTGCACCATTAATTAGATAGCACATCACCATTTCATATGACTGCAAAAAACAGCACAAAAACTTCCATTGACAGCAAGTTTTTGAAAATTTTCATTTTGGGCAAAAAAACGTGTGTTATAACTCACAAAAATTGGCATTTTTAAAAAAATTTAATTTTTAACCTTTTTACACAATTCATTATATAGCACATCACCATTTTATAAAAGTGTAAAAACGGCGCAAAAATGGCCACTGACGGGAAGTTCTTAAAATTTTCCATTTTGGACAAAAAAGCATGTGCTATAACCCACGAAACATGGTCATTTTTAAAATTTTACTTTTTTATTGCACCATTCATTAGATAGCACATCACCATTTCATATCAGTGCAAAAAACGGTACGAAAACGCCACCGACGGCAAGTTTTTGAAATTTTTCGTTTAGGGTAAAAAAACCTGTGTTATAACCCACAAAAAATGGTCATTTTTCAAAAAATATTACTTTTAACATTTTTACACCATTCATTAGATAGCACATCACTATTTCATATAAGTGTAAAAACTACATAAAAATGACCACTGACAGCAAATTTTTGAAATTTTTCGTTTTAAGCAAAAAAATGTGTGCTATAACCCTAAGGGAGAAAACTAAGGGAGAGGAACCCTTTCATCAATTACTCAGAAGGTAAAAAATGGAAACCTGGATAATATGTTGGCCCCTGATTCCGATGTTAATATCAGCTTGGCCTTTTGCATTTACTATACTTTGGCCCCTGATTACGGATGTTCACATCAGTTTGGCCTTTGCTATGAACATTTTCTTTCGGTTCTTTTGCTACTTAACTGGAGTTTTAAGGATTAAGCTTAGAGTGAGACATAACTAATAGGGTACACGGATTGGAAAATGTGGATGACTGTGGTTTGTATTGTTGTGATGGTTGGGAAGGGAAGAAGTTTTGTATGGGCTGCTGGAATGGATACCCGGATGAACCAGAATGCTGATTAACTTGATTGTAAGGAAAGCTTGAACCAGGCAACATTGAGTGTAAAAATGCAACATGAAGAGCAGGTTTTTTTTGACTGTGTGTCGTGGAGGTTAGAATCAGGAACTTGAGAGACGGTGATGCTGTTATTGTGAT
Organism: Ophiorrhiza pumila; assembly: GCA_016586305.1. Classification (NCBI taxonomy): domain Eukaryota; kingdom Viridiplantae; phylum Streptophyta; class Magnoliopsida; order Gentianales; family Rubiaceae; genus Ophiorrhiza; species Ophiorrhiza pumila. The sequence goes on along the minus strand of BLIW01000001.1, from coordinate 449,542 downwards.
CTACTCTAATGAAATCGACTGTAATACAAGAATATGGAAAACAAACAGGTGCCGTCCAAATTGCCGTTCAAGATAACTGTGAACATATGTAAGTTGGAAATCTTTGACAAACATTAATGACAAGCTCATGGGAGTATCTCCCCTCTTAAATTTAGGACATTTTTGCACACTAAATAGATCACTTGATAGGAAATCAGAAAGTGATACTCTAGCTAATCCTAGATTAGAACCTTTCTTTTTGCCGTCCTCACATTTACTCGAAAATTTTGTAATAGAGTAGTACTCCATGTTTACATGCTTTACTTTTGTATTGATGCGTTGGGTACGTCCAGCATCGCATTTTACCCACTGTGTATATAAGTAAGATTTCCCAAAAAAAAAAAACGTGTGCTATAACCCATGAAAAAAGGTCATTTTCCAAAATTATAAATTTGTCTTTTTATTGCACCATTAATTAGATAGCACATCACCATTTCATAAGACTGCAAAAAACAGAACAAAAACATTCATTGACAGCAAGTTTTTGAAATTTTTTGTTTTGGGCAAAATAACGTGTGTTATAACCCACAAAAATTGGCATTTTTAAAAAAAATTAATTTTTAACCTTTTTACACAATTCATTATATAGCACATCACCATTTCATAAGAGTGTAAAAACAACACGAAAATGGCCAGCGACGGCAAGTTCTTAAAATTTTCCATTTTGGGCAAAAAAACGTGTGCTATAACCTACGAAAAATGGTCATTTTTAAAATTTACTTTTTTATTGCACCATTCATTAGATAGCACATCACCATTTTATATGAGTGCAAAAAACGATACGAAAACGGCCACCGACGGCAAGTTTTTTAAATTTTCCATTTAGGGTAAAAAAAATTGTGTTATAACCTGCAAAAAATTGCCATTTTTCAAAAAATATTACTTTTAACATTTTAACATCATTCATTAGATAGCACATCACTATTTTATATAAGTGTAAAAACTACACAAAAATGACAACTGACAGCAAATTTTTGAAATTTTCCGTTTTAAGCAAAAAAACGTGTGCTATAACCTTTGAAAAATGTTCATTTTTCAAAATTTATAAATTTTCTTTTTTATTGCACCATTCATTAGATAGCACATCACCATTTCATATGGGTGCAAAAATAGACACGAAAACGGCCACTGACGGAAAGTTTTTGAAATTTTCCATTTTTTGCAAAAAAAACATGTGTTATAACCCACAAAAAATAGTCATTTTTCAAAAAAAATTAATTTTTCCCTTTGTTACACCATTCATTAGATAGCACGTCACCATTTCATAAGAGTGTAAAAACGGCACGAAAATGGCCACGGACGGCAAGTTCTTGAAATTTTCTATTTTGTGCAAAATAACGTGTGCTATAACCCACGAAAAGTTATCATTTTTAAAAATTTATAACTTTTCTTTTTTATTGCACCATTCATTAGATAGCACATCACAATTTCATATGGATGCAAAAACAAACACGAAAACGGCCACTGACAGAAAGTTTTTGAAATTTTCCATTTTTTGCAAAGAAAAACGTGTGTTATAACCCATGAAAAATAGTCATTTTTCAAAAAATTTAATTTTTCCCTTTCTTACACAATTCATTAGATAGCTCATTTCCATTTCATATTAGTGCAAAAAACATCATGAAAACAGTCATCGACTTCCACTTTTAGAGATTTTTCATTTTTGAAAAAAAGTGTTGTAACCCACAAAATTTGGTCATTTTTATAAATTTCTAACTTTTCATTTTTTATAGAATTCATTTAGATACCATATAGATATTTCGTATCAATGCGAAAAACTGCTTAAAACGGCTACCGACAGTAAGTTTTAGAAATTTTCGTTTTCGGCAAAAAATGTGTGCTATAACCCACAAAAAATGGTCGTTATTTAAAATATCTAACTTTAAATTTATTTTACCATTCATTTGATAGCACATTGCCATTTCATATAAGTGCAAAAAATAGCACGAAAAAAACCCATCAAAAACAAGTTTTTGAAATTTTCAATTTTGGGGGAAAAACGTGTGCTATAACCCACAAAAAATTGTCATTTTTGAAAAATTCTCACTTTCTCATTTGTTTAAACCAATCGTTAGATAGCACATCACCATTTCATATGAGTGTAAAATAGGCACAAAAATTGCCACTAACGGCAAGTTTTTCAAATTTGCCATTTTTGGCAAAAAAACGTATGCTATAACCCACGAAAAATGCTCATTTTAAAAAATTTATAAATTTGCCTTTATATTGCATCATTCATTAGATAGCATATCACCATTTTATATGAGTGCAAAAGATGGCACGAAAACGGCCACCCACGGCAAGTTTTTGAAATTTTTTCTTCGACAAAAAAAACGTGTGTTATAACCCACAAAAAATGGTCATTTTTCAAAAAAAAAAAAATTTAACTTTTTCACACCATTCATTAGCACATCACCATTTCATATGAGTGCAAAAATGGCACGAAAATTTCTACCGACGGCAAGTTTTTCAAAATTTTCATTTTTGATAAAAAAAAACGTGTGCTATAACCCAAGAAAAAAGGTCATTTTCCAAAATTTATAAATTTGCCTTTTTATTGCACCATTAATTAGATAGCATATCACCATTTCATAAGACTGCAAGAAACAACACAAAAACTTTCATTGACAGCAAGTTTTTGAAATTTTTCTTTTTGGGCAAAATAACGTGTGTTACAACCCACAAAAATTGGCATTTTTAAAAAAAATTAATTTTTAACCTTTTTACACAATTCATTATATAGCACATCACCATTTCATAAGAGGGTAAAAACAGCACGAAAATGGCCACCGACGGCAAGTTCTTAAAATTTTCCATTTTGGGCAAAAAAACGTGTGCTATAACCTACGAAAAATGGTCATTTTTAAAATTTTAAAAATTTACTTTTTTATTGCACCATTCATTAGATAGCACATCACCATTTTATATGAGTGCAAAAAACGATACGAAAACGGCCACCGACGGTAAGTTTTTTAAATTTTCCATTTAGGGTAAAAAAAACCTGTGTTATAACCCGCAAAAAATGGTCATTTTTCAAAAAATATTACTTTTAACATTTTTACATAATTCATTAGATAGCACATAACTATTTTATATAAGTGTAAAAACTACACAAAAATGACCACTGACAGCAAATTTTTGAAATTTTCCGTTTTAAGCAAAAAAATGTGTGCTATAACCTATGAAAAATGTTCATTTTCCAAAATTTATAAATTTTCTTTTTTAGTCCACCATTCATTAGATAGCACATCACCATTTCATATGGGTGCAAAAACGGACACGAAAACGGCCACTGACGGAAAGTTTTTGAAATTTTCCATTTTTTGCAAAAGAAACATGTGTTATAACCCACAAAAAATAGTCATTTTTCAAAAAAAATTAATTTTTCCCTTTGTTACACCATTCATTAGATAACACATCACCATTTCATAAGAGTGCAAAAACTGCACGAAAATGGCCATCGACGGCAAGTTCTTGAAATTTTCCATTTTGTGCAAAATAACGTGTGCTTATAACCCACGAAAAATTATCATTTTTAAAAATTTATAACTTTGCTTTTTTATTGCACCATTCATTACATAGCACATCACAATTTCATATGGGTGCAAAAACGAACACGAAAACGGCTACTGAAGGAAAGTTTTTGAAATTTTCCATTTTTTGCAAAAAAAAAAACGTGTGTTATAACCCACGAAAAATATTCATTTTTCAAAAAATTTAATTTTTCCCTTTCTTACACAATTCATTAGATAGCTCATTTCCATTTCATATTAGTGCAAAAAACATCATGAAAACAGTCATCGACTTCCACTTTTAGAGATCTTTCATTTTTGAAAAAAAGTGTTGTAACCCACAAAATTTGGTCATTTTTATAAATTTCTAACTTTTCCTTTTTTATACAATTCATTTAGATACCATATAGATATTTCGTATCAATGCGAAAAAATGCTTAAAACGTCTACCGACAGTAAGTTTTTGAAATTTTTGTTTTCGGCAAAAAATGTGTGTTATAACCCACAAAAAATGGTCGTTATTTAAAATATCTAACTTTAAATTTATTTATACCATTCATTTGATAGCACATCGCCATTTCATATAAGTGCAAAAAATAGCACGAAAAAAAACCCATCAAAAACAAGTTTTTGAAATTATCAATTTTGGGGGAAAAACGTGTGCTATAACCCACAAAACATTGTCATTTTTGAAAAATTCTCACTTTCTCATTTTTTTAAACCAATCGTTAGATAGCACATCACCATTTCATATGAGTGTAAAATAGGCACAAAAATTGCCACTAACGGCAAGTTTTTCAAATTTGCCATTTTTGGCAAAAAAAAACGTATGCTATAACCCACGAAAAATGCTCATTTTAAAAAATTTATAAATTTGCCTTTATATTGCATCATTCATTAGATAGCATATCACCATTTTATATGAGTGCAAAAGATGGCACGAAAACGGCCACCCACGGCAAGTTTTTGAAATTTTTTGTTCTTGGACAAAGAAAACGTGTGTTATAACCCACAAAAAAGGGTCATTTTTCAAAAAAAAAACAATTTTTAACTTTTTTACACCATTCATTAGCACATCACCATTTCATATGAGTGCAAAAATGGCACGAAAATTTCTACCGACGGCAAGTTTTTCAAATTTTTCATTTTTGATAAAAAAAAACGTGTGCTATAACCCATGAAAAAAGGTCATTTTCAAAAATTTATAAATTTGCCTATTTATTGCACCATTAATTAGATAGCACATCACCATTTCATAAGACTGCAAAAAAGAACACAAAAACTTTCATTGACAGCAAGTTTTTGAAATTTTTCGTTTTGGGCAAAATAACGTGTGTTATAACCAAAAAAATTGGCATTTTTAAAAAAATTAATTTTTAACATTTTTACACAATTCATTATACAGCACATCACCATTTCATAAGAGTGTAAAAATAGCACGAAAATGGCCACCGACGGCAAGTTCTTAAAATTTTCCATTTTGGGCAAAAAAACGTGTGCTATAACCTACGAAAAATTGTCATTTTTAAAATTTTTAAAATTTTCTTTTTTATTGCACCATTCATTAGATAACACATCACCATTTTATATGAGTGCAAAAAAAGATACGAAAATGGCCACCGACGGCAAGTTTTTTAAATTTTCCATTTAGGGTAAAAAAACTTGTGTTATAACCCGCAAAAAATGGTCATTTTTCAAAAAATATTACTTTTAACATTTTTACATCATTCATTTGATAGCACATCACTATTTTATATAATTGTAAAAACTACACAAAAATTACCACTGACAGCAAATTTTTGAAATTTTCCGTTTTAAGCAAAAAAACGTGTGCTACAACCTATGAAAAATGTTCATTTTCCAAAATTTATAAATTTTCTTTTTTATTGCACCATTCATTAGATAGCACATCACCATTTCATATCGGTGCAAAAACGGACACGAAAAATGCCACTGACGGAAAGTTTTTGAAATTTTCCATTTTTTGCAAAAGAAACATGTGTTATAACCCACAAAAAATAGTCATTTTTAAAAAAAAATTAATTTTTCCCTTTGTTACACCATTCATTAGATAACACATTACCATTTAATAAGAGTGCAAAAACGGCACGAAAATGGCCACCGACGGCAAGTTCTTGAAATTTTCCATTTTGTGCAAAATAACGTGTGCTATAACCCACGAAAAATTATCATTTTTAAAAATTTATAACTTTGCTTTTTTATTGCACCATTCATTAGATAGCACATCACAATTTCATATGGGTGCAAAAACGAACACGAAAATGGCCACTGACGGAAAGTTTTTGAAATTTTTCATTTTTTGCAAAAAAAATGTGTGTTATAAACCCACGAAAAATAGTCATTTTTCAAAAAATTTAATTTTTCCCTTTCTTACACAATTCATTAGATAGCTCATTTCCATTTCATATTAGTGCAAAAAACATCATGAAAACAGTCATCGACTTCCACTTTTAGAGATTTTTCATTTTTGAAAAAAAGTGTTGTAACCCACAGAATTTGGTCATTTTTATAAATTTCTAACTTTTCCTTTTTTATACAATTCATTTAGATACCATATAGATATTTCGTATCAATGCGAAAAAATGCTTAAAACGGCTACCGACAGTAAATTTTTGAAATTTTTGTTTTCGGCAAAAAATGTGTGCTATAACTGAAAGCAAGTTGTCGCTACTCGTCAATTTATCCTATTTCACTAACTATAGTAGCAGTGAGCAAAGTATCATATCCACAGGGAAAAGGAGGTATCAAGAAATTTGTTATTGCTCTAGCAGTAGTCACAATGGTAATCTCAAGTAATGAAATAAAAAGGACATCACAAGATAAAATCAATTGCAAAATGAAACTATCACAAGATAAACACTAAGAAGTAAAAATGAAAGCTCTCACTAGATTGAAACAAATAATCTAAGGTTTCTTCCGGGTGAATACAACTTATCAGCACAGTACTACTAACATACAATCATATCAATTGAGGAGAAGAGCAACCAAGAGACCTAATCACAGTTGGCATGGCCACCACACTGTAACCCTAACCTCCCATCACCATCCTATCCTATGGTGAGGCCTAAGGATGGTGAATAGAACCTATAGTCTTCTCAATTCTCTACCCGAATTACTCAAGCAACTATCTCCTAGAATCTCCCATAGTGAGGCCTGATTCTAGCTTGTAAATTTATCATTCAAGTTAAAAAATCTCTTATCACCTTGTTCTCACAACTTCACAGTCTAAGAGCTTCCTATGGTGAGACCTAGCTCTAAGACATGTACAAATGCAATCAGGTTTAAGAACTCTTGCACTCTCTGGTTCTCATTCATGAATTCTTAGCCGAATCTTATGAGTTAAGATTCAACTCTGCATGATGACCGCAATCAAATCTCATTTCAACAAATTCAGATCAAAAGCATGAACTTAACAAGTTTACAAATTCACTCAAGAGAATGTTGTATTTCTCTTCTTAGATGGTAAGTTATACTGCACTTTATCAATTCAACCAAGCATCCACCCATTAGAACCCTAGATTATCATACAATTAGCCACAATACTCCATTTCCAATTCACGGTCAACAAATTGGAAGACTAAACAGTTCATAGTCATCAATTGGAAGAGTTTACCAATTGAGATGTCTTAAAAGCTTCCAAATGTCAAGAGGGTTGTGAATTTCCTTCTCAATTTCAAGGAGATTTACAATGACGAGAGCAAATCCTCGATCAGAATCCAAAATGGAGCTTCAAAAGCTAGAGAGAGAAAGTAGATCTCACAAATTTATTCCCGTTCTCTCTAGATCAAAAGTTAGTTACAAAATAAAATCCTAACTAATGGATGAATAATAGTCCCCGGGATCTCTTTACATATTAGCTACATTCTCTATATATAGAGAATCATGAAAATGTAACTAATACGCAACCGTAACAAATCTAAAGTATTACAAAAGTGTCCTCAAAAGAAATGACTAAAAATCAGCCTAATTTGTGACAAATCCGAAGTTGAAGAAAATATTCAGCAATCCAGCGCCTTCAAGCTCTCCGTCGTGCGCCTTCAGTCCAGTTCTCGCGCCTTTGGGCCAGTGAGAATCACACCTTCACTCCTCAAAAGCCAAGCGAAGGAATCAGAGGTTTCCAGCGCCTTTGAGCCTGGGCCGTTCACGCCTTCAGCTTCTCCGCGAGCCTCCAAGCAGTCCAGCCTTTAAGCCATCACGCCTTCGCGCCTCAGCACACCACGCCTTCATCTGCTCGCTGCACTCCTGAGATTCAGACCATGATGCACTGTGAATTAGGGAAATCTTAAAACATAAATGTTGTAGCCCTATGTCTTAGCTCTCCATAGCCATTTGAATCACCTAATTAGGAGTTAAGACGAGAGAGTTATGGCCGAAACACTGAAGTGTGGCAGAGAAGAAAATTTCATGGCGAGGTCTCGCGGCGAGACCTCGCCACACAATTCCTCAAACTGGCGAGACCTCGCCACGAGGTCTGGCCATGCAATTTTCAAACTGGCAAGACCTCGTGGCGAGGTCTCGTCGTGCAGCGTGTGAGTGGCGAGACCTCGTGGCGAGGTCTCGCCTTATGAATGTGTACAAAAGTTTGTGAGTGAAGTGCAAATGTAAAATGAAGTGTTGTGAATGTGAAGTGTTCGTGAGTTGTGAGCGAAGAAAAGTGCCTGATGAAAATGTGAAAATGATGAATCATGATATAGAGAAATGGTGAATGCAAATGCAATGTGTAAACCCAAGACACACAATATGACGAAGATGAAAGTTCATGAACATGATCAAGCAAATTGAACAATGAACTTTGAAATATGCCATAACAAATTCCAAATTCCTTCTTCAATCTTGAAATGTACCATATAACACATTAAATCTGTTGGAGTGCAGAATATATGCTTTCATTAAGTTGCAAATGTTGTAAAGAAAACAATGAAACATGAGCTCACAATATGGATTACCTCAATACTAAGTGAAGTGTATACAAAGCATAAATGTAATGTGTGTGTGGAATATGCAGTCACTTCCAATCCAAATCGGGCATAGATTCATTGAGAATTTGGGAAAACTTAAAACATGAAAAGTGTAGCTCTAAAGCTTAGCTTTCTACAGCTTTTTGAATCACCAAAATCGGAGCTCGTACAAGAAAGTTATGCCCAAATTACTGGAAGCTGGTAGAGCTGTGCGTGAGTGAATTTCTCATGCGGCGAGGTGGTGTGTGCGTGCATTTGTGAATTTCTCATGCGGCGAGGTCGCTTGGGTGTGCGAGAGAGTGGTGGCGAGGTGGGCGACGAGGTGTGCATGTGTGTGCGAGGTGAGTGCATGTGTGTGCGATGCAACCGTTCCAGCACAGCAAACTACTTCCAAGCAAACTATGTGTATCTTAGCCTCTGAATTGGACTTTGTGGTAAACATAAAAGTTTTAGATCTTTCTCTTGGCTTTCCATTGGTTCGTGAAACAGAATCATTGGAGGTCTGTAGCTCAAGATATAGACAATCTACCAAACTGTGGCAATATGAACTTAAATATGAAAACCTGAAATAGCAATTGGAAAGACGCCCCCGTTTCTCACACTTGCACACAGAATTAGAAGAAAGTTAAAACATAAGAAATAAAGTACACTCAAAGAGCTTTCCATAACATCCAAGATTTCCTCATTTGGATTAGTATTTAAAGGGTTACGCTCAAATGAAGCTGCACAATAAAATCTGCCCAAAACCCTAATTCAAGCCTATTAACATGTTTAGGTTTACTCAAAGCATTATTTCCATCCTTTTCCAATTCTTTCCTTGTTCTTGGACTTCACATACACACTTGACTCCTTTGATCGACATTTTAGCACTTTTTCTCCATTTTAACACATCAAGTTATAAACCACATAAATGCACAAAGTAGCACATAACACCACACATTTGCATAAAAACACAAGACAAAAGCTAAGTGATTTAACACATATAAGTTTGTATAAAACCAACTTATCAATAACCCACAAAAAATGGTCGTTATTTAAAATATCTAACTTTAAATTTATTTATACCATTCATTTGATAGCACATCGCCATTTCATATAAGTGCAAAAAATAGCACGAAAAAAACCCATCAAAAACAAGTTTTTGAAATTTTCAATTTTGGGGGTAAAACGTGTGCTATAACCCACAAAAAATTGTCATTTTTGAAAAATTCTCACTTTCTCATTTTTTTAAACCAATCGTTAGATAGCACATCACCATTTCATATGAGTGTAAAATAGGCACAAAAATTGCCACTAACGGAAAGTTTTTCAAATTTGCCACTTTTGGCAAAAAACGTATGCTATAACCCACGAAAAATGCTCATTTTAAAAAATTTATAAATTTGCCTTTATATTGCATCATTCATTAGATAGCATATCACCATTTTATATGAGTGCAAAAGATGGCACAAAAACGGCCACCCACGGCAAGTTTTTGAAATTTTTTGTTCTTGTACAAAAAAAACGTGTGTTATAACCCACAAAAAATTGTCATTTTTTAAAAAAAAAACAATTTTTAACTTTTTTACACCATTCATTAGCACATCACCATTTCATATGAGTGCAAAAATGGCACGAAAATTTCTACCGACGGCAAGTTTTTCAAATTTTTCATTTTTGATAAAAAAAAAACGTGTGCTATAACCCATGAAAAAAAGTCATTTTCCAAAATTTATAAATTTGCCTTTTTATTGCACCATTAATTAGATAACACATCACCATTTCATAAGACTGCAAAAAACAGCACAAAAACTTTCATTGACAGCAAGTTTTTGAAATTTTTCGTTTTGGGCAAAATAACGGTGTTACAACCCACAAAAATTGGCATTTTTAAAAAAATTAATTTTTAACCTTTTTACACAATTCATTATATAGCACATCACCATTTCATAAGAGGGTAAAAACAGCACGAAAATGGCCACCGACGGCAAGTTCTTAAAATTTTCCATTTTGGGCAAAAAAACGTGTGCTATAACCTACGAAAAATGGTCATTTTTAAAATTTTAAAAATTTACTTTTTTATTGCACCATTCATTAGCTAGCACATCACCATTTTATATCAGTGCAAAAAACGATACGAAAACGGCCACCGACGGTAAGTTTTTTAAATTTTCCATTTAGGGTAAAAAAACCTGTGTTATAACCCGCAAAAAATGGTCATTTTTCAAAAAATATTACTTTTAACATTTTTACATCATTCATTAGATAGCACATAACTATTTTATATAAGTGTAAAAACTACACAAAAATGACCACTGACAGCAAATTTTTGAAATTTTCCGTTTTAAGCAAAAAAATGTGTGCTATAACCTATGAAAAATGTTCATTTTCCAAAATTTATAAATTTTCTTTTTTATTCCACAATTCATTAGATAGCACATCACCATTTCATATGGGTGCAAAAAAGGCCACTGACGGAAAGTTTTTGAAATTTTCCATTTTTTGCAAAAGAAACATGTGTTATAACCACAATAAATAGTCATTTTTCAAAAAAAAATTAATTTTTCCCTTTGTTACACCATTCATTAGATAGCACATCACCATTTCATAAGAGTGTAAAAACGTCACGAAAATGGCCACCGACGGTAAGTTCTTGAAATTTTCCATTTTGTGCAAAATAACGTGTGCTATAACCCACGAAAAATTATCATTTTTAAAAATTTATAACTTTTCTTTTTTATTGCACCATTCATTAGATAGCACATCACAATTTCATATGGGTGCAAAAACGAACACGAAAACGGCCACTGACGGAAAGTTTTTGAAATTTTCCATTTTTTGCAAAAAAAAAAAACGTGTGTTATAACCCACGAAAAATAGTCATTTTTCAAAAAATTTAATTTTTCCCTTTCTTACACAATTCATTAGATAGCTCATTTCCATTTCATATAAGTGCAAAAAACATCATGAAAACAGTCATCGACTTCCACTTTTAAAGATTTTTCATTTTTGAAAAAAAAGTGTCGTAACCCACAAAATTTGGTCATTTTTATAAATTTCTAACTTTTCCTTTTTTATATAATTCATTTAGATACCATATAGATATTTCGTATCAATGCGAAAAACTGCTTAAAACGGCTACCGACAGTAAGTTTTTGAAATTTTCGTTTTCGGCAAAAAATGTGTGCTATAACCCACAAAAAATGGTCGTTATTTAAAATATCTAACTTTAAATTTATTTATACCATTCATTTGATATCACATCGCCATTTCATATAAGTACAAAAAATAGCACGAAAAAAACCCATCAAAAACAAGTTTTTGAAATATTCAATTTTGGGCGAAAAACGTGTGCTATAACCCACAAAAAATTGTCATTTTTGAAAAATTCTCACTTTCTCATTTTTTTTAAACCAATCGTTAGATAGCACATCACCATTTCATATGAGTTTAAAATAGGCACAAAAATTTCCACTAACGGCAAGTTTTTCAAATTTGCCATTTTTGGCAAAAAAACGTATGCTATAACCCACGAAAAATGCTCATTTTAAAAAATTTATAAATTTGACTTTATATTGCATCATTCATTAGATAGCATATCACCATTTTATATGAGTGCAAAAGATGGCACGAAAACGGCCACCCACGGCAAGTTTTTGAAATTTTTTGTTCTTGGACAAAAAAAATGTGTGTTATAACCCACAAAAAATGGTCATTTTTCAAAAAAAAACAATTTTTAACTTTTTTACACCATTCATTAGCACATCACCATTTCATATGAGTGCAAAAATGGCACGAAAATTTCTACCGACGGCAAGTTTTTCAAATTTTTTATTTTTGATAAAAAAAAACGTGTGTTATAACCCACGAAAAATGGTAATTTTTCAAATTTTATAAATTTGCCTTTTTATTGCGTCATTCATTAGATAGCACATCACCATTTCATATGAGTGCAAAAAATGGCACAAAAACATCCATCAACAACAAGTTTTTCAAAGTTTCCGTTTTGGGGAAAAACGTGTCCTATAATCCAAAAAAAACGTGTGCTTTTAACCCACAAAAAATGTTCCTTTTTTAAAAATTCTCACTTTCTCATTTTTTTTAAACTATTCGTTACATAGCACATCACCATTTCATATAAGTTTAAAATAGGCACAAAAATGGCCACCGATGACAAGTTTTTCATATTTGCCGTTTTATGCATAAAAACGTGTGGATGGTTTAAATCTTCTAGAGGCTTAAGGCAAGGATATCCTATCTCTCCATTGTTGTTTGTTATTGCTACAGAATATTTAAGTAAATGTTTAAACAAACAAAATAGTACAGATACTGTGCCTAAATTCTTGATACCTAGAGGCTGCCCTATAGTTACTCACCTAGCCTACGCTGATGATGTAATTATATTCACTACTGCTCACTCGAAAGCTGTCAAAGTGATAATAAAAACACTTCAGCATTATGAAAATGCCTCTGGTCAGAAGATTAACCCTCATAAGAGCTATTTTTTGGCACATAACTACCTAAGCAGAGAAAAGATATACTTGGTAAGAAAGATTACCAAATTCCAAAGAGGTAGTTTGTCAATCAGTTATCTGGGAATACCACTCCACTATAAGAGAATCAAAGCATGTCAGTATGAGGGATTAATTCAGAAAATTACTGCTAAAATATCATATTGGAATCCACAACTAATAACTAAAGGGGCCGAATTGTTCTTATCCAAAGTGTTTTATCTTCTATACCTCTTTATACTACTATGGCATTGCATCCTCCAAAAAAAGTTTTACATCATGTAGAATCATTGCTTTCAAATTTCTTATGGGGTAGCATAGATGAACATAAATCCTATCATTGGATTAGGTGGAAAGAATTATGTTATCCTAAAGAGGATGGGGGGTTTAGTTTTTAAGACGTTAGAAGATATTATCAAAGCTCAAACCACCAAACTTTGGTGGAAATTCAGAAAAAATGATACACTTTGGGCTAAATTTTTACATTCTAAATACTGTCAAAATGCTCATCCCACAAATGCTACTAGACATAGAGGTGACTCCCAAATTTGGATCAATATGTTGCAAGTGGCTGAATTTTCAGAGCAATATATTCAGTTCCAAGCAAATGAGGGCTTATGTAGTTTCTGGTTTGATAATTGGTTAGGTAAAGGATCTCTAGCAAATTCAGTTCCTCCTACAGGAAATCACAAATTGGCACAGTTCATAAATGACCAAGGTTGGGAATATGAAGCTTTGTAGAATATACTACTTGATGACTGGCTTGACAGTCTTAAAGATTCCCATTCCCCAAAATTAGGAGTGAAAGATAGAATAATATGGACACTAGAGGAAAATGGTAAATTTTTGTTATACTCAGCCTACCAGAAAATCAGGCAGAGGAATGTGTCCTTAGTCTCAAATGTTGAGAACCTTTGGAATAACCAAGTGCCTACAAAAGTCTCATTCTTCAACTTAAGGCTAAGACATAATAAATTACCCATTGGTAATAACCTCTCAAGATTCAACATACATGGACCTTTTCTATGTCCTCTATGTAAATCTAATAGGGAGACAATAAACCATCTTTTTGCTGAATGCCCTCTCACAAGACTGATTTGGAAAAAATTTGGGGCCGAGGTAGGAATAGTAAGAAATTCATTGTGTTTTAATACAGTCCTCCAAATTTGGCAAAATCATAAAGGAAAAAACAAAAAGGCAAATCTGATACTGAAAATCACCCATTTGATAATTTGCTGGGAAATCTGGAAGGTGAGAAATAGGGTAGTTTTTGATAATCAACACACAGATATGGTAGATTTAGTTCAAGCCATATTTCATTCTCTTGCTATCTGTATGAACTTTTACCCTTGCTCTTGGGATAAATTCTGGCTTCAGATCATGAATTATAGAAGTAGAGTTCTGGTTGAAATTGTCAAATGGATACCCCCAGCTACAGATCAGGTAAAGATTAATATTTCTAGTCAAATTCAGAACAGCAATGGGAAAGGGAGTCTGATTGTGAGAGATTGCAAAGGTAAGGTACTTTTGGTAAAGCTTTTGACAGAATTTAACTGTTTAATCTCTTCCAAAGTTCAGGTGGAAATAATGACAGCTGTTACAGGAATACTAGAATGCAGAAATCAGGGATACACAAAGTTAGTATTAGAATCTTACTCTTCATGCTTACAGAAAATACTGAACCAAGAACAAAACTGTTGAAGACATTATCACCTGGAAGAAGCTATCAGCACAATAAGAAATCAAGCAACATTCAGAAAAATAGTGAAATAGTCCAATCTAGTTGCAAGATGGGTAGCTAACAGAGATTCAGAGACCTGGTCTGAAGCTTTATCTGAAGATTTCAAGAAGATCATTCTCTCAGACAAACTCAGTCTACCTCATTTTAGAAGAGCTAAGATAAAAGAATCCTAGAGTTTTTGGGTCAGCTGCTGATGTTAGGCTGTTCCCTAATTAATGTTTACCTGTAAACTTTGTATGATTTTGTTAATAAGAGATTCAGGAACAGTTGCTGATGTTAGGCTGTTCCTAAGTTATGTGGGGTTAGAGAAATTAGATTGGATTGCTCTGAAATCAGGCTGATTGGCATTGCATGCTTAGCTTACAGAAAACCTCGAATCAGCCTTGGATACAATCTGCTCAATTCAGCCCTATATAGACTGAATTGACGTAGAATCACCACTAGTTATTCTTTTGAAGCTCATGTTCAGAAGGTATATGATTAATATGACTACATGTCTGGACATAGTTAATCTATAGGCTTTCATTTTGAATAGAGAGCAGCTACCCTCCTTATGTGTAAAAGTGAAGCTATGATAAATGGAGGTAGTGCTAGTTATTTTGTTCTTCTATTGTAATCACTAGAACGCACTATGCACACCTTGCAAATGGAGTAGTACTCCATATTTTGATTATTTGTCACTTGATCATTAAGCCATTAGGCTTATACTTGTAAATGGTTTAGTGATCAAGTGATATATCTTTTGTAAGGGTGGTTTTAGGGTATATCCATCACCCACAAATTATCTAATATATTGGGAGTGGCGACCCACCTCTCAATAGAGGTTCTGCCAAAAAAAACGTGTGCTATAACCCACAAAAAATAGTCATTTTTTAAAGATTATAAATTCGCCTTTTTATTGCACCATTAATTAGATTACACATCACCTTTCAAAAAATGGCACGAAAATGGCAACCGACGGCAAGTTTTTGAAATTTTCTGTTTTGGGAAAAAAACGTGTTAAACCCACAAAAAAACGGTCATTTTCCAAAAATTTTCATTTTTCACTTTTTTACACCATTCTTTAGATAACACATAACCATTTCATATGAGTGCAAAAAATGAACAAAAATGGCCACCGACCGCAAGTTTTTGAAATTTTTCGTTTTGGCCAAAAAATGTGTGCTATTTTTTATTTATTTTTTTTTTGGCTAATCATCCCATTTACGGGGGGCGCCACTCCCTATTTATTTATTAAGAAAAAGTACAGAGTTCAAAGGTGGACATATTCCCACCATTAGTACATTGAAAAGCTGTAAATAGGGAGGACTCCTCCCTTACAATTATGCATCTGTAGTCATCTTAATATATGCAAACCCACTTTTGATTGGAGATGATTGGATATAAGGTTGGCCTAACTTCAGCAGCCAAAAAATCTATTGAAATTTCACATAATTTAAAACAAGAAGGTCTAACTTCAGCAGCCTTCACAAACCAGACTAAATGGCCTAACAACAGCAGCCATTGGTCTTTGGGGCGTGCAAACGATTCATGTAAGACTTTGAGGCTGATTGGAAAGTTTATGTTTTCTTTTTATGTATGGCAAACCTAGCCTTTCCGCTCTGATGAGTAGTTGGATCTTTTGATGTAGAAACTTTTCTTCAGTGTATATTTGACAGGGGTGTTGGTTTTCAGCTTTTGCTAATAATTTGGCAACAACATTTTGCTCCTTTTGGCATTGAGACTACATTGCTGTAGCTGAGGATTCCTTTAGGATGTGTACTTGCTCTTTTAATCTCCAAGGGCATGTTTTGATATCCTGCAGCCATAAGTGAAGGTTAGAGCTGGATTCAATGATAACTATATCATGGATACCTTTTTGTTTGCAAATTTCCAGTCCTATCATTGCTGCTTCAGCCATTATCTGCTCAGAAAGGAATAAGTTAGAGATAGAAGAATTGAAAGAAAAGGCAAAGATCATCTTGGACTCATGATTTCTTAGGATACCTCCACCTAAACCCATGTTTGAACTATTAAGGATACCATAAATATTTAACTTAAGACGTGGGTCATTTGGAGGATGCCACTTGATGTATGATATGTTGCATTTTCTAGAGAAATTAAGTGCTGAGTTCCAGAAAGAATTCCATGGCAGGCCAGAGCATTTGAAATCAGGGAACCGATTAATTAAAGCTGCTCTAAAGTCTTCGAAAGAGGTTTTTAACATTTTGTCTAGATTCCAATCCTCCTCTTCGAAAATCCTTTTGTTCCTGAATTTCCACAAATTCCAGCATATAATCATGGGTAATATCAAGATGATGTAATTGCAGACTGGATTCTTACCTTTTTGATTCCACCAGTGATCAAGAAAAGCATTAAACGACTGAAAATTTGCTGAAATGTGAATTCCCACTTCTCCTCCAAAGAAAGTCCAAAGCTTTAAAGCTGGTTCACAATGTAAAAATGTGTGTGCAAGTGATTCTGATCCTGAATAACACCAATGACATGTGAAAGGGCCGTGAACATGAAATTTGTATAAAATGGTACCTATTGGAAGTAGTGTCTTGAGTAATCTTAACATGAAAAAAGATTGTTTTATAGGGATGAATAAATTCCATATGACTTTGCCATACCTCTATGGTGGATGTTGTCTATTAGCAATGAACTTGTAGGCTGATTGGAAAGTGAAATCACCATGCATTGTCAAGGACCAAATGATGGAAAGAGGCTGGTTTTTAATAATGAGGGGATCTGCCTCAGGTCTGATTTTTAAAAGTCGGTTCCACGTTTTAGAGAATTTCTTGTTAGGGAATTCATTTTCATCGTACTTTGCTGCTAAGAACTCAGCCCATAAAGAGTTTTGTTCTTTGAATCTCCACCAGAGTTTGAAGGAAAAAGCTTTGTGAATGTCATGGAGACTTCTAAAACCAAGACCACCATTTTGGGGCTGTAAACAGAGTTTTTCCCATGAAATCCAATGGTATTTTAAGTTTCCATCATTTGAACCCCAAAGAAAATTTGAGAAGGCACTTTCCAGCCTTTGTAAGATTCTACTTGGAGGATTTGACCCTAGGAGGATGTGTATTGGCATAGCTAGTAGGACTGATTTGATAAGAGTGATTCTGCCACCACTTGAAAGAAATTTGGAATTCCAAAAATTGATTTTTTGCTGCACTTTATGAATGAGAGGTTCATAATGACTAAATTTATTCTTCCCATAATAAAGTGGTAATCCTAGATATTTGACTGGGAATTTTTCATGATGAAATTTTGTAGTTTTGGAAATTATATGTTTCTTGGCCCAATCACATTTGTGGTGTATAAGGAAAGAACTTTTGTGTGGGTTTACCTTTTGACCTGAAACTTCCTCATAATAATTTAGAATATTCATGACCTGTTTCAAGGCTTTGGGATGGGAAGAAGTGAAGATGATCAAATCATCGGCATATGCAAGATGTGAAATTGATGGACATTTCTTTGGGAAGGAGAAAGATGGATATTGAGATATTGACTGATTTAGTGCTCTAGAGATGAACTCAGCACCTATAATAAACAGGTAAGGTGATAAAGGATCACCTTGCCTAATGCCACGTGATGATTGAAAAAAGCCGACTGGTGAACCATTAATTAAAACTGAAAATCTGATGTTTGAAATTAAACGCCAAATCATGTCAATAAATATTTCACTAAAACCAAATTTACGTAGAACTTGTAGAAGAAAGAACCAGTCTACTCTATCATATGCTTTTTCCATGTCTAACTTAAGTATGACATTGCTATTTTTATTTTTTTTTTGGTAGGCTTTGGACTAGTTCTTGAGCTAGTAAAAAATTATCCATGAGTTGTCTTCCCTTTACATAGCCACACTGATTTTTGTAATAATTCTTGGCAGCAGAACCGATAGCCTAGAAGCTATAAGTTTGTAAATGATTTTATTTAAGAAATTACACAAACTTATAGGTTTGAAACTAGCAAAATCTTTTGGGCTTAGAGTTTTGGGGATTAAAATGATAAAAGTGGCTGTGATAGCTTGTGGAAGTGTGCCTCCATTAAAGAAATATTGTATGGCTGCTAGAATGTCATTTTTAACAATGTCCCAGGCTGTTATGAAGAAATTAGCATTGAAACCATCTGGGCCTGGTGCACTATTTGCATCCATTGAAAAAACACATTCCTCTATTTCTTTAAGATTGGGAATTGTTTCTAGTTTGGCATTGTCCTCTTCCGCCAATAAATTGGGAATGTGACAGGATTGTGGGAAAGGAGTTGTGTTGGTTTTGGTGAAAGCTTTTTGAAAGAATTTCTCTGCTTTTTCACCAATTTTAGCTTCATTTTCCAAGATGACACCATTCTCATCTTGAATAGAGTGAATGTAGGCACTCCTCCTTTTTTGGTTCACATGAGAGTGAAAAAATTTGGAATTTTTGTCACCCTTATTTAACCATTTGATGTTTGCTTTTTGCGCCCAGAAATCCTCAATGTTATTTGTTATTTTTCTCAGTTTCGCTCTTGCTAGATTTAAATCTTCCCTAGAGACTTCATTAGTGGTTAATTCATCTTTAATCTCTAAGTTTTGGAGATTGCTTTCAGCTTCCTTAAGGGTGTCAAAAATATTTCCAAACTGTTGTTTGTTCCATTGTTTTAAAGCATTCTTTGTGCGTTGGAGTTTGAGAACTAATTTTCTAATTGGATTTCCTACCACCTCACTATTCCAGGCTTCTTGTACTATGTTGAGAAATAATTTATGCTTAGTCCAGAAATTTTGAAACTTGAAACTTGTTTTTACATTATTAGAAATTTTGGTGATGTTAACTAGTAAAGGGGCATGGTCCGATGGATCTCTAGGCAGATGTTTAACTATATATTGGTATCCTATGTCAAAGGCTTGCCTATTAACTAGTATTCGGTCTAATCTTTTCCATATTCTATGTTGGCCCTTCCTATTGTTACACCATGTAAATTGTGATCCTATGAAGTTGATGTCTTCTAGTTCTCTATCATTTGTGAATTGAATCAACTCCCTGGTGTCTTCGACTCTGAACTTTCTTCCTCCCCTTTTTTCTTGCTCCCTAAGAGTGCAATTAAAATCTCCCCAAATCCACCAAGGAAAGTTTTGAGTATTAAGTTCTGACAGAGATTTCCACAGAGATTTTCTAGCTAACTCAGTACAGAAAGCATGAACAGAAGATAGAATTATAGGGCTGGGGAAATCTGAATGACACACTTGAACAGTTAAGTGCTGTTGACTTTCATCAAGTATATTGCAAATAATATGATCTTTGTATAAAAACCAGATAGTTCCCTCCTTATTAGCAAGACAATAGTCAAATTTTAATTTCAGTTTAATTTTCGTCAAGACTGAGATTGAAGCTAGAGGTTCGCATAAGGCTAATATTTCTACTTTGTTGTTTATAATGATGCTTTTTAATCTCTTGAAATTCATGGGTTTTGTAACACTTCTAATATTCCAAAAAAGTATTTTATGCATCATCAGATTCAGATTTATCCACATAATTAACTGTTTCTCTATTTTTTGGTCTGAGGGACCGAGTTGACGGATACTTAGCTCTGATTCCCTTTTCTTTTGGTGGGGATTCCGGTTCATCCGATGAAGAGTTCCCTGTTGATTCTTGTTCTACGGTGATCTTAACCAGTTCTGAAGGCATGTCGTTGACGGGCGTATTTGATTTTTGGAGGGATGGCTCTTCTTCACTGTCCGAGTTTACTTCCTTCATTTCCTGCAGCTGCGATTCAGAGACAGATTTAGTGATGCATAGACAGTTATATGAGTGAATTGATTCCTTGCAGGAGTTAAGAGGATTGGACAGAATTAAAACTTCCTGGTTTAACACAATTTCATTTTGCTCTTGTGTTTGATTACTCCGAACAATGAGTGGGAGACTTCCTTCTCTGCTGCATTCTTCTTTATTAGAAGAAGTCTGATTTTGTTTGGATGTTGCGGGAGATTCGGTGAACTGTTCTGAAGGTAAGGACTTTTCATGTAAATTACAACCATTTTTCTGAGAAAGACTTGATGGTGATTTGGTTGAGGATATGTTTTGGTGAAAGCTTGAGACTTTTAGAAACTGATGTGAGGAGGTTGAGGGGGCATCAAAGACTTGATTTTCAGATTGGTCTGGATTCTGTGTAGTGGGAGTTAAAGTTTCTTTTCCCTTGCCGCTTGAAACTGCATTGTGTGTTGCTTGCTTCTCATGTTGTGGTTGATTATCTGAAATTGTGCTATTGTATGTTTGCTTCTTCTCCTGCCAGATTTTCTTTTGTGGCTTTTTCAAAATCTCCTTGCTCTGATCTTTTGGACTATCAATCAGAGCACTACATGAGTTGGTGTGATGGCCTAAGGTAGAACACTTTGTGCAATATTGTGGTAATTCTTCCACTTCAACTGTTTGCCATTTTCCTGTGTTTCCTTGATCAATCCAAATACGATCTGGGATCTTTTGCAGAATATCAATTTCAACACATACACGGGCTACACTTGGCTTGACAACACTCAAGGCAGCAGCAGTAGCTGTGTCTGTTTTCAGAGGATTACCAAGAGCACTAGCTAGGGAGTAAAGGGTTTTTTTGTTGAAACAGTGAATCGGTAACATGGGGAAATTAACCCAAATAGGAACGATTGAAGATTCTACCTCTGTGTTGAAATTGGTGCTCCATTTGAATATGCGGGCTTGAAATCCTTGAAAAGACCATGTCCTTTTCAGCCACATTCTTTGGAAGTCCTCCTCGAATTCAAACCTCAGAAGAATGTGATTTGTGTCCAGGAGCCCTACATGACAGGGGCCTTTGAAACCAGCAGATATGATGTCTTTTTTTATTATAACCATTTCCAGACGACCCCATGTAAACTTGCCGACTAGGGTGAATTTGAAGGGTTCAGCTAGCTTCTCTTCAACATCTGGTGGGAGGAAAATTGCAGGCTCTCCTTTGTATACTCCTAGCATGCTTTGACTCCGAATCTGTTCAGAGAATAGAGTGGAGGTGTTGGCATGTGCTGGGATGCTTTTGATCTTGGGAATTGACGCAGCAAGTGCTTCTTTGTAGTTGGAGGGGCTTGGATTGTCATCAGCGCTTGGCTGAGACGCCGCCATGTGCGGCTATTAGGGTTTTGGTGAAACCAGTGAGAGAAATTAAAAGTTTGAGAAAATAAAATTGGATCCTTGTGGATAGATAGTTAAAGGTGACTGAAGGTGTTTAGCTAGTGTTTGTAATTGAAAGTGATGAATGATGTGCGTTGGTTTCCGGCGGTGGGTGGTTGTGATATAGCCGTTAGCGGTGGAGGGTTAGCCGTTAGCGTTGGAGATGGAGGAGTTAGAGAAAAATTAGACTTTATTTGTCGATTTAGTTGAAAAAAAAAATTGTCATTTTTAAAAATTTATAAATTTGCTTTTTTATTGCACCATTCATTAGATAGCACATCACGGTTTCATATGAGTGCGAAAAACGGTCAAAGACTGCAAGTTTTTGAAATTTTCTGTTTTTTGCAAAAAAAACGTGTGTTATAACCACGAAAAATGGTCATTTATAAAAATTAATTTTTTCCTTTTTACACCATTCATTAGATAGCTCATCGCCATTTCATATTAGTGCAAAAAAATCACAAAAACGGCCATCGACTTCAACTTTTAGAGATTTTCCATTTTGAAAAAAAAAGTGTTTTAACCCACAAAATTTGGTTGTTTTTATAAATTTCTAATTTTTCCTTTTTTTTATACAATTCATTAGATATCATATAGCTATTTTGTGTTAATGTGAAAATTTGTCATTTTTCAATTTATTACACCATTCATTAGATACCACATCGCCATTTCATATGAGTGTCAAAATGGCACATAAATGGCCACTGGCGGCAACTTTTTCAAATTTGTCATTTTTTGCAAAAAAAAAACGTGTTATAACCCACGAAAAATGGTCATTTTTCAAAAAATTTCAATTTTTCCCTTTTTTGCATTATTCATTAGATAGCTCATCTCCATTTCATATTAATGCAAAAACCAGCACGAAAACAGCCACTGACGGCAAGTTTTTGAAATTTTCCATTTTGGGCCAAAAAAATGTGTTATAACCTACAAAAAATGGTTATTTTTCAAAAATTTTAATTTTTCACTTTTTGTACCATTCATTAGATATCACATCACCATTTCATATGAGTGCAAAAAAGGCACGAAAATGGCCATCAACAGCAAGTTTTTGAAATTTTCTGTTATGGGCAAAAAAACGTGTGCTATAACCTACGAAAAATGGTCATTTTTAAAAATTTATAAATTTTCTTTTTATTGCAACATTCATTAGATAGCACATCACCATTTTATATGAGTGCAAAAAAGGGCACGAAAACGGCCACCGATGGCAAGTTTTTGAAATTTTCCGTTTTTTGTAAAAAAAAATGTGTGCCATAACCTTTTCAAAATGGTCATTTTTTAAAAATTTTAATTTTTTTTCCTTTTTTACACCATTCATTAGATAGCTTATCGCCATTTCATATTAGTGCAAAAAACATCACGAAAATTGCCATCGACTTCAACTTTTAGAGATTTTCCATTTTGAAAAAAAAAGTGTTGTTACCCACAAAATTTGGTCATTTTAATAAATTTCTAACTCTTCCTTTATTTATACAATTCATTAGATACCATATAGCTATTTTGTATTAATGAGAAAACGAGATGATTGGTAATTTTTTGTACCATTTTTCGCACCCAATTCGATTATGAACATGTATTCTAGAGAATATTGTCAAAAAAATAAAAATAAAAATTTTCACAAAACCTCCATTTTTCATGGGTTATAACACAAGCATTTCGTTCAAAAATTGCAAAGTTAAAAAAATAATGATTTTGGATTTTTCCGAACTGTTTTTTGCACACACCTAAATTGTGAATATGCATTCTGATGAACTGTGTCAAAAAAAGTAAAATTTAGTTTTTTCACCAAAATTTCACTTTTCAATATTTATAAGAGACGTATTTTAGCCAAAAATAGAAAAAAATTAAAAATGCGTTAGTTTTGATTTTTTTTTCACTTCTATTTATTCACACACCTCAATTTTGAACATACATCATTGTGAATGCTGTCAAAAAAAAGTTAAATGATTGAGATTTTTTTTAACCAAATTTTCATTTTTCATGAGTTATAATATGTATTTTAGCCAAAAAATGGCAAAATTCAAAAACGCAATGATTTTGGTTTTTTCCTTACAAATTTTCACTCATCTCGATTGTGAACGGTGTCAAAAAAAGTGAAATTAGATTTTTGGCAAAATTTCCATTTTTCATGGGTTATAACACACGTATTTCTGCCAAAAATGGCGAAATCCAAAAATGCAATTGATAAGTTGGTTTTATACCAACTTAAATGTATTATTTCACTTGGCTTTTGCCTTGATTTTCATGCAAATGTGTGGTGCAATGTGCTATATTGTGTGTTTATGTGGTTTGCAACTCATAGTGTTTAAATGGTGAAAAAAGACCAAAAATGTTGTTAAAATGAGGAAAATATATGCTTGGTGTCAAATGACAAGGTTTAGAGTTTGAAACAATGAGAATGGTGAGTGGGAATTTAAGAAAAACCGAAATGAGCTTATTTGGCCAAATTAGGGTTTGGGCAGAATGTTGGTGCAACTTGTTTTGGGTATAACTCTTTCAATTCCTGTCCGATTGATGAGATCTTGCATGTTCTGGAAAGCCCTTTGGGTGCACTACATTTCTTGTGTTTAACTACTTTCTAATTCTGTGTGTAAGCATGAGAAACGGGGGCTTCTTTAAGATTGCTACGTTCAGGATTTCTGTGTTAAAGTTCATTGCCACAGTTTGACAAAATGTGTATATCTTGAGTTACAGGTACCCAATGATGCTGATTCTTAAACTGGTGGAAAGCTAAGAGGATTAGCTAGAACTTTTATGTGTACCACTGGGTCTAATTCAGAGGTTAAGACACATGAATCTGGCATGGAAGTGGAGCTTGGTGCTGGAATGAACACTAAGTCACACATGGTCTTGCATTGTATCGTTTGGCATGCCATCCTTGCACGAGCTCGTCGGGCACAACAACTTTGCCAAACCTTGCCAACACCTTGCCAAGCTTTGCCAACTTGCCAACCTTGCCAACTTGCCAACATTGCCAACTTGCCAACCTTGCCAACACTTTGCCAACACCTTGCCAACACACCATGCCAAGCCTTGCCAACACACCATGCCAAGCCTTGCCAACACACACCTTTCCGACCTTGCCAAGCAACACCTTGCCACAACAGCCTTGCCAACACACCATGCCAAGCCTTGCCAACACACCATGCCAAGCCTTGCCAACACACACCTTGCCGACCTTGCCAAGCAACACCTTGCCAAGCATTCAACACACAACCATTGGCACACCATTTCACACACGACATTGGCACGACTTTGGCACGACACTTACACACTCTTGGCACACCATTTGTGCACAACACAACATGCCACTCTTGGCACAACATTTGCACCGTGGCACACCACTCATTCACCTTGGCACAAACACTTGCATATTTCATTTGGCAGGTTACCTAGCCACACCACTTGAGCACAACTTATCACATTCAACAAGCAGTAGTTGGCATAGGAAAGGAAATTGGCCTACGACATGTCGTAGGCCAATCTTGAGAAGAAAGAAAATGGCCTACGACATGTCGTAGGCCATTCTTGGAGGAAAGTTTTTTTCGCCCACGACATGTCGTGGGCGAGATTTTGGAGATGGATTTTGGCCTACGACATGTCGTAGGCCAATTCTGGAACAAGAGCATTTAGCCTACGACATGTCGTAGGCTAATTGTTAAGATGGGAGCTGAAAAATGGTAAAGTGTTGAAGGATTGTTCTATGAAGTTTTTCAGTTTTGTTGCACTACATTGATTTGGTCGTAACTTTTTCGTCTTAGGTCCGAATTGGGTGTTTCAAACGGATATTGAAAGCTAAGACAAAGGGTTACAACTTTCATGTTTTAAGTTTTCCCAAATTTACAATTTATCATGGCCGAAATCTAGTTGGAAAATGCTGCAAAGTATAATGGAGTTTGTTTCTGGTTTTGACAAAATGGCTAAGTGTTTGAGTTCTGAATTTCCAGGTAGCTGAAGGCGTGGTGTGCAGAGGCTAGGAGGCGTGGTTCTTCATAGGTTGGTTTGCATGGAGTTTCGCAGAATTGCTGAAGGCGTGAAGCACCCAAGCCAGAAGGCGTGAAGCTACTCTGATTTCCTCACTTGGACTTCGAGAAGCGAAGGCGCTGGCGTTGAAGCTTGAAGGCGTGCGGCGGGTTGATGAGGAAACTGAGGGCGTGCTCTGGAGAAGCCTAAAGGCGCGAATTTGCTGGACATTTCTTCAAACTTCGAATTTACACTTTTTGGGCTGATTTTTAGTCATTCTCTTTGGAAGACACTTTTGTAACACTTTATACATTTCATGTGGCGTATTAGTTACGTTTCCCCAATTCTATATATAAGGAAGGTAGCTAACATGTAAAGAGGATTCTAGATTTTAGAACTATCTTTTGAATTTTAGCGGGAGCTTTTCTCCCTCTCATTTTCTCTCTCTAGATCTACTTTCTCTCACTAAACATTTATCCTCCGATCTCAACTCCGATTGTGAATTTGGACTGGATTCTTCTTTCTTATTCTCAATTGACAAAGGAATCGAGATCTCTCTTGATTTAATCGGTAAATTCTTCCAATTAAATGAGAATGAGCTTATCAATGTTGGAATTTGTTGATTTTGAAATGAGTAAGATGTTTTCTGGCTAAATCTATGATATCTTAGGATTCTTAATGGATGAATGAGTGATTTAGTAGATTGTATGCTATGCAATCAATCCAATTGTTGAGTATTGAAATCACATTTGAATTATGCATAGACATATGTTGAATTTCATAATTCTTAGCTATTTTTGAATGGATCAAGCTTCAATTGTGGTCGACATGCTAAATTGAGGAGTGATTCATCAAAGTTAGCGAAGTTGCATGAATTGAGAACTAAATTGTGATTGTTTAAGTCCTTGCACTTGTTTTCTGTAATCAAATCAATTCTGAAACTCAGGCCTCGCCATAGGAAGTGTTAATGAATTGAAACATTAGGAAAAGTGTTAAAGGAGCTTTCTGTGTTAACAACGATGATATGTGAACCCTAGGATGGGCCTCGCTATGGGAGTTCTTAGGACTTTGCATGTTAGAGTAGTTAGCTTGGAAAGTTGAGACTTTGCGGAGCTATACCACCATTCTCAGGCCTCGCCATGGGAGAGGATGGTGATTTGGGGGTACAAGCAGTGGTGTGGTTGCCATGCTGGCCACAGCTTGCACTTCTAGGTAATTTAGGTCTCCATTGCATTTAATTGTTTACTGATTGCATAGCATAGATTTACTAGGCCTGTGTTCATCCGGTACACGAATCCTAAGATATCTGTTTCCTCCTTGCTTGTCGCTTTATTTTGCATCTCTGTTTTCGTTCTTTTGTGTTGAATTTTCCTCTTTCTAGTATTTAGATTCTGTGACAAGAGTTTTAGAACAATTTACTCAATTTTCTTGACCTACGCCTTCCCTGTGGATTACGATCCCTTCTTACGCTACTACATTAGTGTTTAGGGTAAAATTGAGCTGAGACGACTTTAGGCTATCAGCAATGATTTTGGTTTTTTCCTTACAATTTTTTTACCCACCTCGATTGTGAATATGCATCCTTGTGAATGGCGTCAAAAAAAGTGAAATTAGATTTTTTACCAAATTTCCATTTTTCATGGGTTCACACATATTTCAGCCAAAAATGGCAAAATTCAAAAACGCGCTAATTGATACTTTTTTTGTACCATTTTTGACATCCAATCCGATTGTGAACATGTATTCTAGAGAATATTGTCAAAAAAAGTAAAAATTAAAATTTTCACAAAACCTCCATTTTTCATGGGTTATACACACTCATTTCATTCAAAAATTGCAAAGTCAAAAAAATAATGCTTTTGAATTTTTCCCAACTGTCTTTTGCACACACCTAAATTGTGAACATGCATTCTAATGAACCATATAAAAAAAATTTAAATTTATTTTTTTCACCAAAATTTTACTTTTCAATATTTATAAGAGATGTATTTTAGCCAAAAATGGAAAAAATAAAAAACGCATCGATTTTCATTTTTTTTTCCCTACTATTTTTTCATCACCTCAATTTCATTACCCAAATTTTTATTTTCCATGGGTTATAGCACATGTATTTTAGCCAAAAAAATGGCAAAATCTAAAAACGCGATGATTTTGGTTTTTCCTTTACAATTTTTTCACCCACCTCAATTATAAACGTGAATTCTTGTGAACAGTGTCAAAAAAAAGTGAAATTAGAATTTTGGCCAAATTTCTATTTTTCATGGTTTATAACACATGTATTTCAGTCAAAAATGGCGAAGTCCAAAAATGCGATGATTTTTGTTTTTTCCTTACAATTTTTTCACCCACTTCAATAATGAACGTGCATCCTTGTGAATGGTGTCAAAAAAAGTAAAGTTAGATTTTTGACCAAATTTCCATTTTTCATGGGTTATAACACACGTATTTTAGCAAAAAAATGGCAAAATCTAAAAACGCGCTGATTGGTACCTTTTTTGTACCATATTTTACACCCAATCCGATTGTTAACATGTATTTTAGAGAATATTGTCAAAAAAAAAGTGAAATATGTTTTTTGACAAAAATTTCACTTTTCAATGGTTATAAGAGATGTATTTTAGCCAAAATGACAAAATTCAAAAACACATTGATTTTGATTTTTTTTTCTCACCTATTTTTTCACTCACCTCAATTGTGAATATGCATTCTTGTGAGAGGTTTTAAAAAAAGTTAAATGATTTACCAAATTTCCATTTTTCATTGGTTATAACACACGTATTTTAGACAAAAATGGCAAAATCTAAAAACGAGATGATTTTGTTTTTTCCTTACAATTTTTTCACCCAATTCGATTGTGAACGTGTATCCTTGTGAACGGTGTAAAAAAGTGAAATTATATTTTTGACCAAATTTCCATTTTTCATGAGTTATAACACAAGTATTTCAACCAAAAATTGTAAAATCCAAAAACGCACTCATTTGTACTTTTTTTGTCCCATATTTTGCACACAATCCAACTGTGAACTTGCATTCTAGAGAATATTGTCAAAAAAATTGAAAATTAAAATTTTTACAAAACCTCCATTTTTCATGGGTTGTAACACGCGTATTTTTGTCAAAAATTGCGAAGTCAGAAAACATATTGATTTTGGATTTTCCCCAACTGTTTTTTCACACACCTAAATTGTGAACATGGATTCTAATGAACCGTGTCAAAAAAAAGTTAAATTTAGTTTTTTCACCAAAACTTTACTTTCAATATGGTTATAAGAGACATATTTTAGCCAAAAATAGCAAAATTCAAAAACGGTTGATTTTGATTTTTTTTCCCTACTATTTTTTCACTCACCTCAATCGTAAACATGCATCATTGTGAACGATGTAAAAAAAAGTTAAATGGTTTAGATTTTTTTACCAAGTTTCCATTTTTCATGGGTTATAATACACGTATTTTAGCCAAAAATGGCAAAATCTAAAAACGCGATGATTTTGGTTTTCTCCTTACAGTTTTTTCACCCACCTCGATTGTGAACGTACATCCTTGTGAATGGTGTCAAAAAATGTGAAATTAAATTTTTTACCAAATTTTCATTTTTAATTGGTTATAACACACGCACTTCAAAAAATGGCAAAATCCGAAAATGCGTTGATTGGTACTTTTATTGTACTATTTTTTGCACCCAATCCGATTGTCAACATACATTCTAGACGATATTGTCAAAAAAAAAGTGAAAATTAAAATTTTTACAAAACTTCCATTTTTCATAGGTTATAACACTCGTATTTTAATCATAAATTTCAAAATCAAAAAATTATTGATTTTGGATTTTCCCGAACTGGCTTTGCAGACATCTTGTGCTTCAACAGCAATCTACAAGATAGTGAATGATTTAACTCCAAATTCATTCTTTACATTTGCTTGCATACATGTTATCCAACAATCAAAAACTAGAGCAGCATAGAAAGGTACCGCAAGGTTCACTTGGCTCTTTGCCACATAAATAAGGAACATTTTGACTTATACCTTATGCTAAAGCCCAGATAAGGAGTATTTCAATCATTTGCAATTGCTCTTGAGAATTGTTAAGTTTTCCCCTAAGTTGCATTGTGTGACCTAAATTAGTACAATTTACATCTCAAAAAAATGCTACAAACTCTTGAAGACATCCACATCAAACATGAAAAGTGATGAAAACAC
Source organism: Ophiorrhiza pumila (assembly GCA_016586305.1). NCBI lineage: Eukaryota > Viridiplantae > Streptophyta > Magnoliopsida > Gentianales > Rubiaceae > Ophiorrhiza > Ophiorrhiza pumila. Next base: position 419,481 of record BLIW01000001.1, on the reverse strand, counting down.
AACTAATAAAAAGCCAACACCAAACACTTGAACTCTTGAACCCTGTGAGGGTGGGGGGCCAACAGGTCCAGATGCTGAAGGTGGAAACAGACCGCCTGTACTTGAATTTGAACTGTGGCGACAAAAGCATGCAAATGTTAGTTCAGATTCTTAAGCAGAGGATAAGTTGGGTGGAAGAAATCAGAAGAAAACACATTGAATATTCAGGCCTCTCACCTTCCAGTAAATGTACAGGATCCATAACCTGCCAGAGGATAGACCACGATAGAGGTTAGTTACCTGTAGAAAGTATAAAACATGTTTTTCTACCAACATCTGCATATTCATGTGATAGAAAGTAACTCTTAAGGAATTCAGAAATTCAAAGAAAATGGCGGACAGAACAGGAGACGATAAAAGAACTTCCACCATCTTATTTAAAATGCCAAACGAGAACAAGTGCTGATTATGAACCTGCGATTATTGGCAGTATGACAGCCAGAAGAAGGCTAGTACTTATACAATCTATTCTTTGTGAAATGATATCAGCGCCAACTACATATGCTCCAATTTGCTATGCAAAATACTGCTAATCACCATCTTTCTTTGATGCTCCTAACAGTGCCTATCTTGAAACTATACATATAAGGAATTTTTGCTTGGTATGCAAGTGAACTGTAAGTGCCATCGTTAATTGATCGTAAATGCAGAATGTCTCAAAACATATTTGTGGTTGGTGGTCATGATGGCAGGTGGACCCTCCCCTTCTTCGTTTCAGGCATGTTCACTATCTGTTGTATTTTTTATTCAACTAAGAATTCCTCATTGCAAAGAATGTGGGGCAAAGAATTTATTCAAGTTCTTTCAAATTATACAAGAGGTAAACAAAGAATTTATTCAGGTATGGCAGCAAGAAAAGGATATAGAAGCTTACTCGGATCTTGAGAAGTAATTATTGCTGAACCATCAAAGTCACAGGTTCCACCAATTGTATGCGTTCTCTGATAATAATCGTTGTATGCATAAGAAGCATGATTTTGTAAAGTATCAGGAAAATAACAAGGCTGTCCTGTTTGAATAGCTGTGCAATTAGCCTGGCCTTGCCCACAAGCCCAGTTAAGTCCATTTTGCAGCTTTTTAGTGTCAGCATCTGGTCTCGAAATGCAGAAAACACCTGAAGTATTTATAGTGACACTGCCCGAATGGCTTAAACTAATAGGATAGACAGCACTTCCATTGGAAAAAAAGATCCCCCAGTTCCTCTCTGAAACAGGTCCAGGTCTCGTGTCCTCATTGAATAATTCATATATGTATGTGTTTATGGGAATTGCTGGCTGACTGGGTGGACCAGAATCATTTGAAACTCGGCGGATTAAGTTATTATTAAATGTCTCAGCATTTGCTACAGTAGCATCAGGTTCATTGCCACCGCCAAGCCATGGCCACCCAGTTTCTGTCACAACAATTGGGATCCCCGAAAAATTGAATGCTGCGATGGAGCTGTAGGTAGCATCCACCATAGCATCAAACATGCTGTCATAATGGAAAAGGGTGTTTGGATCAACAATTTCTTTGACTGAGGAGAGTGGTCGAAAGAGAGCATAATCAATTGGAAAGATGCCATTGCTATTAACATATCCAAAATAAGGATAAGCATTTAACATGTAATAGGAATTAGTGTTTTTCAAAAACTGAAGCATCTGAAAAATTGTGGAGTTCCATGTGGAATTGAATCCCGCAGCGGATGGAGGAAAGGGTTTAGGGATTAGATCCATTGATTGTGGGGTAGAAACTTTAACCTGATCATTTAAGTTAGAAGCAACCAGGGCTTTGTGAAGATAATTCATGGCCGGAACCAAAATTGGTGCAGCATTTGGAATGGAGCTAAGGACTTCACTGCCAACAGCAATAGCTGTAATATTGGTAGAAGGTAAGAAAGCTGCAACATTTTTGTTAATCCAGGCTGCTGCCACAGCTGGTGACTGACCAATCCCTAGAATCTCCTCATTTGTGACACTAACTATGACTTCTATGCTAGTATTAGAAAGAGCAGTCAGCATGTGGGCATCAGCATCAAACAGGCGAACGTGAGTTATTTGATGAGCTCTTAGGATGGCAACCACATCTGTTGCTGATGGCAGGTTAGAGAGGTCGGTACCAATGTTAATACCAACAGATGCCCCTACAAGCTCGAGAGTGTCATAATAGAGAGTCCGTAAGAATAATGAAAGGAGAAGCTGCAAACATAAATGACCTTTCTAAAGTCTTCAGAAATGAACACATTTAAAAAAATTGAGATGAGTTTCTAAAGAAGCAATATCAAATTTTTGGAGAACTTATATCTTGGATGACAAAAACAATACAATGAAGGAAAAGAAGCGGACAGTACAATTTACAAAGAATTACCTCTGGCGTTTGAGAAAATTGTGATGACAAACAGGATGATTCCAAGCCATAAGTTGAGCATCATCTGCTCCACCATGAAAGGCAATTTTGACCCAGAGCAACCTGTTATTCTTTCCTGTTAGCCAAAACTGTCAAAGATGTGAATGTGATGTCAATGTCTTAGGTTGTGAAAAGTTTATACCCAGAAACAATCTTGACTTAAGCTAGGATTCAAATATAAGCTCTAAATAACAGCATCATATCAAAATAACTCATGCTGGTTGACTTGACAGATATAAGATGAGAACATTCCATCTCAAGAGAAATAGAAAGAAATATAAGGCAATTCATAGTGTTGGACATTTATTAGTTACCGATTGTAATATTTCCTTAAAATGATCATAGAAGCTAGAGTAATGTATGTAACATAAACAACACTAAGACACAGCAGGCCAAACTGTGCCCATCTAGACAATTATTTAAGAATTTAGACAGAAAATAAGCACATAACATAGAAGAACCACCTCTCTTTCTGCTTTTACCAATCATAAGAAGTAACTGATGACAAAATGTTTAAGCCAAGAGCTGATTTGAATATTCTACTACTACGAAATAATTACAGGATCCTTAAAAATGGATAAACTGCTCAAGAAAGAAATTCAGCAGCCAAAGCAAATTAAGGCACTGCAATATCCAAAATTCAAAATCATTCCCACCCCACAATAAACTAACTTGCTTGTGCGTTCCAGCTAACACAAAAGGAAAAAGTAGAAACAACCAAACAGCTGTTGAAACTTAAATCTGCCTACTTTACAGCAAAAAGATCAACATCAAACGCCCAAAGAGAAACTCATAGCAGAGACTAACAATGGAAGAAGAAACAAGAATGTGAAAAGAAAAAAACAAAGTGGCTTTTTAAAACTGCAATTAATTTCAATAGCAACTAAGAGAGGTCACATTGTTGATTATTGTTAGAATACAAACCCACAACCATGGCATTTGAAGTCAGCACCAATTAGATAATTAAATAAAAAAATGAGCTCTCTTTTACACAATTACATGAGCTAAACTGAAAAAATATTTCAGCTTTATCCTTAACCCAGTGACAAGGAAAGAAAGAAAACCTCAGAACAATTAGAGACTCCACTTACAAAACCCACATTGCAAAACCTCTTAAAACATCGTTATCCAAAAACCCAGAAGCAGAAAAACCTTCTTCTTCTTCTTTTTCTTCGTTTTTTCGAGAGAGAAAGAGAAGATAAGAAATGAAGGAGTACCTTTTATGCTCAACTTAGTTGAAGAAACCCAAAAACCTGCTTTGCAAGATTCTCCAAGAAAGCCTCGGTAATGCCCTAAACAGAGTTACAGGTAATGTGAACTCTAACACACTCTTCAGACTTGAAAGTAAAACGAAAAAAACAAAAAAGATGAGCAACCCACAACAAGGAATCTAATACATAATCCAATGAAGCTAAAACAAACAGCCCCTCTTACAATCAAGCTTGCAAAACTGGAAGCTAGAACATCACAGCACAAGTAAGCAACAGACAAAACTCTTAGATTGGCCTTCATTTATTGCATCATTATCATTCTTGAAAACATGGTCCCACCAACCAAATAAAAAAGTGTATTATTAAGAGTTGAAAGATATGCATATTACCTCACGACTCACGATAGAAAACAAACAGCCATATTATACAGATATACTACTACTACTATAGAATAAATGTCTACTTCTATCAGAAAAAAAAACTACACTTTAAAGGGGATTAACTACGTTATGGAGAAGCTAAAAAGACTTTTAATGAAAATGGAATGGCAGCCCTCTGGGCTCTGGCTTTGGCTTGAAGAGTATAAATCTCAGGCTTCCCAGTTTCAGACCCTCCAATACAGTAAAAAATATTTACTTATAAAAAAAGATTCTTCTTTGTCCTTTTCTTTTATTTCTTTATTTTGGGTTAGGATTTTTGGAGACATCGAGATCGTCGCCATGTGTTTAGTAGTAGTAGTTCACTACAGCAACGCAGATGTTGAAAGATAAATTTTTCCTTTTTGTTTTAATTTGTGTAAAGTTGTACATGAGTAATGAGTTGGCTCTGCAAATGGGGTCTCTGTCTTTTAAGTTTTCCATCCATAAAGATTTGTGCTCTTTCTCAAATTGAGAAAAAGAAAACATAAAAGAACTTGAAAAGCCACCGAGTTCGTGTTTGCGTGTCATCACTTCATGTTCCATTCTTGACGTATCTGAGAGAATGTTTGGACTTCAATCTTTGTCTGGTCTCTTTTAAGTTAAATGGTTGTGATTTTGCCATTTTGATTCTATACATTTACTAACTACAGACAACGGACGATCGAGTGAAAAATGCGCAGAAATTAGCAATAGTAACATAACCTAGTGTAGCAAATTCCATAATATTAGTGGGAAAACCATGAAAGACACAAAACAGAAAAATGCGCATTATATCAAAATGATTAATGCACTAGGAGACACTAAACAATCCAAGGATTCCACACTGCAGACACATTTAAGATCCTATATAACAAGGATTAAATTCAAAACACACATTCAAACCAAGATAGCTACTTCAATTCTGCATACCAAAAACTTAAAAACAGGATTGCCATGGATTGACATAAAAGTATCTTTCCCCGTGGATATTAGTGATATGGAGACCCATCCCTTTCTGGATTTCCCTGATAATCCACACGACCTGCACTCCTGCTCCTACTACGGCTCGGGCTCCTGCTCCGGCTTTGACCCCTTGTTGGAGTATGGTCCCTGGGACTTCGGCTACGGCTTCTAGGGCCATTGTATGGGGGAGCATGCTCCCTGACTGGACTCCTGCTTCGACTCCTTGAGCCGTCATAGGGAGGAGGAGAACGTACCCTTACTGGAGAACGGGAGTATGACCTCTCGCGGCTATACCCTTTCTCTTGAGGGGAAACAGATCTACCAATTGTACATCGGATAAAAAGAATTAAGGCCTTCTATAGCAGAAACAAATATAACTTTCATTGGACAAACAATTGCTAAGGGAAAAGCGAATTACTTCATAATGTATCACAGTTTGTGCAAATGTGTAATGCACAATATATTCTGTTAATTCTAACTTGAAAATCAAAAAGTTGATGCAACAAAATAAGCAAGGGCAGTGCACATTAGCAAATACATTGCGTAAACCTATATTTTGTCTCCAAAACTATGTTTCCAAAATTTAACCATTTCTTCAAATACATGAAAATTCCAATGTATTACGACATAAACATTTTCCAAAGATAATTCCTCCTGTGCATGTTCAAAGCTCAACAAGAAAAAAATATGCCATTTTACCTAGAGTACTGCCTTCTCTTAGGAGGAGAGTAATAATCACGGCTGCGGGATCGGGATCTTGCATAGCGAGGGGGTGGAGATCGAGAATATTGAGGGGAGCGTGAATAACGTCCAGGAGAGCGTCTTCGATCATAGTGGCGACCCCTGCAAAAAAATGGATATCAGAAAACAAAGAGTTACAACCTACAACAAAAATAAAAGACAACCGTGACAAAAATAGGACTATCTAGAGCAAAAGTGCCTCTAGAAAGTCTAATTTTAAGAAAAGGTCATTGAATTGATCAAACATTGTATCCACTAAACTAGGAAAGCTAACCGGAGGACGTGCACAACCACTAATATCAAGTATACTAATCAGTTTGATCTTTAAACAATCACGTGTACAAGTTGACTCTTCCATGGGCATTCCAACAAGGTTAATCTCCTAAATGACCAATCCTGTACAAGTAAACTACAGCAACCAAAACTTGGTTAATCTACCATTAAAATAAGAAAAAAACAGAATCCAGAATCTTGCTTATTTTAAGTTCTCTTGGAGTAAATAAATCTGTACGAAGGAAATCTCTTTTCAATAGAGTACATCTCACAAAAACAAACTGCATCAAACATCAAATCAACTTCAAATTTTCCAATTGGAAGATCAAATTCTAAATGAAACTGGTATCGCACTCTAATCGAAATCCACCCAACAACAACCCACACTACCCCCCCCACCCCAAAAAAAAACAAGGGGAAGTAAAGCTAATAAGCTTATTTGAACAAGAATTTACCGGCTTCCTCGCTCTCTAGCTCGCATTTCTGTAGGCTTTTTCCTATTCTCCTCAGCAAATACAACTGTCAATTGCCTGCCTTGAAATACCTGCCCATCCATCTGATATTTGGCTTCACCAGCATCAGCAGGCTCCACATATTGGACAAATCCAAACCCTCGAGGTTCACTGCAGAATAGAGAAAATAGGTAAGGCCAGATAAGATGCTTGCATGGTTAAGCCATCTAGCAAGAGTACCGAGTTCGTAAACCTTCAGGGATTTTTGTAAGGCAAAAATTCCTGGCATGCGGGACCAGTTACCAGTTTAAGAATTGCCTGAGAAACTGTATGCAGACTATTTCTAGAGAAATCATATAAAGGATATTTCTAGTAGGCTTTACCCTGCAGCCAAACTGTATGTGAATCTAATCAAACCTTAAGTAGAATATTTTTCAAAAGCCCCTTCTCAAAGCAGTTACTAAATCATTCCCAATAACATGAAGGCCATGATATTTCATAAGCAAACACATGGCAGCTGACCTTGAGTGAGTAAGTTATAAGGTGACTTGAAATTCTTCAAGACTTGAAATCTTGACATCTTCACATTGTATTCAAACACAAATCCTTCCAATCTTCATTATCATTAACATCATCTTGAAGTCTTAATACTTGGTCGATGTCAACAGAACTCTTACTACTTGATTGAAGTCTTCAAAACTCTTAATTCACTGCTAAATCCCAAAAATTTAATAAAACAGCCCAATTGAAATTATTATATGAAAATTAGACACCAGAAAAAGAAAAAAGGAACACTATGTGATGAATAGAAAATCTTAAATTTATTTTTAAAAAAATAAATAACCTAATTAGATTTGAAAAAAAAAGGTTTTTACAATCTATAGTTAGTGAAGAGGTTTAATCCAAACAAAACCACATGCTCACCCAGTGTAATAATCCCGTGGCAAGTAGATATCCTTTATAGGGCCAAATTGTCCAAATGGCCTGCGTAGGTCTTCTTGCCTGCCACGGCAAAACAATTTCAGAATGTAAGAGAGAAAGTTGTTTTACAGATATTTACACAAGTATTTAGTGAAGAACATAATTGACTTGCAAACAGTAAGAGCATAGCTAACAGACATTTGTTCAGCAAAAAAGAATCTATAATTCATTTGCAATTATCTGGAAATAACTAATGAAGAACATAATCGACTTGCAAACCATGAGAGCATAGCCAACAAACATTTGCTTCAGCGAAAAGAGAATTTATAATTCATTTGTAATTATTTGAAAACCCATAACACGGATATGAATCCCAAGTGAATGCTCAAAAGTAAATTAAGTGAAACAATGAGCCAACCAATTAATGCCATTGGTAACTAGAGATCAAGTGTAAAGATTTTACACCTTTAAAAATTTCTATATCCACAAATTCCAAGCTGAATAACCAAATAAAGATTAGTTAGTTGAACTGCGTGCATAGGTTCTATGAACAAGATGATATCAATAGGAAGTCTAAACAGTTGAATACGAAACAAAGCGTGCAGTAAAACTCAAAATGACAATAGTATCAGCGTCACACACAATATCCATAAAAGTACAAAGGACGGCAACATAAACCTTACCTACAATCATGGCGGAGGTTGCAAACTAAGAGACTTGTAGGAGAATCTCTATGACAATAGTATCAGCATCACACACAATATCCATAAAAGCACAAAGGACGGCAACATAAACCTTACCTACAATCATGGCGGAGGTTGCGAACTAAGAGACTTGTAGGAGAATCTCTTGCCCGACCACCATAACGGCCTCTGGGACTTGGACTCCTTCCTCTTCTACCATATCCCCTTGGTGGTGAAGGACTATAACTCCTACCCCTCATTTTCCAGAATATGAAAATCCCCAAAAAGCTGACATAAATAAGTAAACGAGGAAAAGAAATTAATTGATGAAACAAATCTGCAAGAGACATTACAACAGACAATACAAAACTCTTTGAACTTAGCACCATACCCAAGATATCAGAAAGTAACAAAGTGTCAAAAATTGGTATGAAAGTACAAGTAGATAATTTTTCATGTTTCCTTGGGAAACAAAATCAATAATTCAACTAGTGAAACATAGTAAACAAAGTACCAACATAGACATAACATATATTTACTCATTTTTCAACTGCTAATACTACAAGCAAACAGAAGGGGCCATTATTCACAATTAGACCCTCAAAAACATCATATGAAGGAGGAATAACAAAAATATGGTTAATCTAACAAATAGTCAAGTGAATGCAATAAAAACTTAATTAACATTTTTCATTTCCGCCACAACAACATCAGTAGCAATGGTCCCTCCAAAGTCATCATTGTTATACGAAAAGAAAGGAGCACCATGGGAAAGACATAATCAGAATGTGCGGAAGAAAGAGAATGATCAGCTAGAGCTAATACATGTAAAATGCCATCACATGGGCAGTCAAATAGATACAGAATGTCATCACCTCATTCTCTTGAAATCGAGATATTAACTGGAAATTTCATTATAAGAAAAGTACCAGGTGCGAAGAAAAAACTTTATTTTTAAAAAAAATAAAATAAAATAAATGTTTGAACAATGCAAATTGGCATAAATTTCGGAAAAAAAGATCGACAAGAACTGTAAAAGTTTCTACTTTCATAAAGAGAACGATCAGCTAGAGCTAATACATGATAAATTGCCATCAAATCGGCCATCAACTTGCTACAAAATCATCATCATCTCATTCTCTTTAAAAACTACTAAATTGCGAACAGGAAATTTATTTTTTTTTTAAATCTCTTTAATAAAGTTCAAAACTCTTTTTCTTCAAACAAGAATCACAAATCCCTCGTAACCCAACAAAATTAACACAAAAGAGAAGCATAAATCCATTAAAATCCGTCAAATCCAGTGAAAAAGAATAAATTAGAAAAGCAGAATAAACCGTACAAATCATAAATAAACAAAACCAACAACATAAATATGCTAATCTAATTCAATACCCGAAAGAAGAAAAAAGAAAACTCACCGAGGGAATTGCGAAGTAACTGGGCGGCGCTGAAGAAACGAACAGAGAAAGAGAGACGGAGAGTGTGTGTGTGTGTTAGGGTTTGAAACTTATTTCGCCGCTTTGGTTTGGACGTTTAATAGGGGCGGGGATTGAAAACCCTAGCTCGTAAATAAGTAGCTCCACGCGCCTTATAAAGAGAGCATTCATCTGCCACGTGTGCAGTTTTTTTTTTTTTTTTTTTTTGTTCCTTAGATCGGAATTTTGTCTTTGTTCTTTTAGAGTTCCCAATTGGCCGATTCTCTTCTCTTCCTTTATTTATGCATTATTGTGGATTTTATTTTTATTTTTATTCTTTTACTTTCCAAACATATTTATGGATAGTTTTTGTTTGGCCCCTCAATTTTTATTTTTATTCGTGTAGGTTGCTCGTGTATCACTATGATTCCCAATAAAGTAGTGATAATTAACTATCAACTATGATTCACGATAAAGAATTGAATGGTTAATAAGTGATTGATAATAAAATATTTATAAATTAATAATCACCAACTCGTACATAGTCTTATATAATACTCGAATATTGTGTTATTATAAAGAGACATAATGCACAAATAACTAGTATACTTTATTTATAATTCGCATAAGATACGCTTTGAATTTGTTTTGGTTGATTAATAATCACCCACTCATATATAGTTTGATATAACAGTAGAACATAACGCACAAATGACTTTTATATTTTTTCTATGATTTACTATGATACATTTTGGGTTTTTTATGTCACTTTCTCTATAATTTATTAGTATACATGTCATTTTTTCATAAAGTGTCTAAAGTGTCTAACGTGTCATATAAAGTGACTTAACGTATTCAATGCGGATAAAATAGGTTTTTGCATTTTTATCGTTATTGTTATGTCACGTTCAACCATGACATGACATCCTTTCCAAACTCAAGTTTTCTTTGGCATATTTTCACATACACTACTTGTCAAAATTTGAGAGTTAAAATCATAGCAAGTTTCAAAGGCCCAATGCTTTATTTGTATTTAAACTCCAAGAAGATTTAAAAAAAAGAAAAACTTGGAAAATTAATAAATGCATAATGGAAGTTTGGTACATTGTATTTGTATGTATGGGCAGGGCAGCATGTAAAGCTATGAAAGGCAATGAGCGTTTTTCTTGAAAGCAGAACAGGGCTTTAGGTTTAGGGGGAGTCGAGCTTTTTTTTTCTTATTTGGACAGACATCAAAGAAACAAGCTACGAGTTGACACTAATAAATTCCAGAAATGCGAACAAGTTACAATTTACTTGTCCTTGAAAGGCTTCCCATAGCTCTGGCCTTCTGCCTGAGAACAAATTTCTGTGTTTTTCCAGTTGAAGTTTTAGGCAATTCCTGAAAAATCACACTTCTTGGAGCCATATAATGCGGCAAATGATCACGACAATGCTTAATAATATCATCTGCACTTGCATCACAACCATCCTTCAATTTCACAAATGCACAAGGTGTCTCACCCCAGTAATCATCCGGTCTTCCCACAACTGCAGCCTCAAGGACCGCTGGATGACTATATATCACAGATTCCACCTCAATCGTGCTAATGTTTTCTCCCCCAGAGATGATGATATCTTTTGATCGATCTTTTAACTCTACGTAGCCATCAGGGTGTTTCACCCCTAAGTCCCCAGTTCTGAACCATCCACCTTTAAAAGCTTCCTTGGTTGCTCTAACATCGTTGAAGTAACCATTCATGATGGTGTTCCCTCTAAACATTACCTCGCCCATGGTTTTCATGTCCCGCGGCACGCTCTTCATCGTTATTGGATCTTTGATATCGATTTCTTCCATGCCAAGGTGGTGCAACCCCTGACGAGCTTTGATCCTCGCCTGTACATCGGCTGGTAAGGAATTCCACTCAGGCTTCCAAGTGCAAACAGTTCCAGGACCATAAGTTTCTGTCAAACCGTATGAATGAGTTACATTGAAACCCAACTCCTCCATCTTAAAAAGCACCCAAGGAGGAGGAGGTGCACCGCCTGTCATTACTGACACTTTTCCTGGAAGCTGCCTAAGGTCAGTGGGTGGTGCATTTACAATCATATTCAGAACTGTAGGTGCGCCACTCATGTGGGTCACTTGATGTTGCGATATGCATTCGAAAATCCCTTTTGCGGTAACATTCCTTAGGCAAACATTTGTGCCGCCCTGTGCTGCAACCGCCCAAGTAAGGCACCAGCCATTGCAGTGGAACATCGGAACGGTCCATAGATAAACAGGCATTGATGCCATTTCATTTAAAAGAACAGCAGCCAGGGAATTAAGATACGCTCCTCTGTGACTGTATACCACACCTTTGGGGCTTGACGTTGTGCCTGAAGTATAATTGAGAGAGATAGGATCCCATTCATCCTGTGGCCGTATTATCTCAAAATCTGGCCTTCCTGATGCCAAAATAGATTCGTATTCTAGTTTTCCTTTATCCAAAATCGTGTTGTTACCATGGTCTGAGATTATGACCAATTGAGGGATCTTGCTGGTTGCCTTCAATAGAATTCTTAGAGCCCCTGTGGCAATATCAAGAAACTGGTAATCCACAAAAATAACTTTTGAGCCTGAGTGTTTCAGTAATAATGACACCATTGCTGAATCATGGCGGATGTTAAGAGTACACAGAACTGCCCCAGCCATGGGGACTCCAAAGTGCAGCTCATACATTGCAGGAATATTAGGGGCCAAGACAGCAACCTGTGCTTGCCGCAATCAGAATCTAAGCACAAGTTTCAAATAGAAATGTCTATGATTGTTTATGTTGGAGACAAATGATACATTTCTGCTGGGACAATATTGGTGAATTGTATTACATACATCACAATAGCTATCAAGTTAAAAGATGTTAAAGTATCGTAGTCCATGTTTTGAAGGGTTCTTGATGACTGATGCAGGAATGAAAAATCTCATCCTTTTAGTTCTTTATCACTTACAAGTTACAATGGATGCAAATGGAAAACATAGTTGGAATTCAAGACATCGCTGAACTGCAGGATTCATAGATTTTAGTGAAACATTCTAATAATTAAGTGCTCAGATATTACAGGACAGAGCTTCAAAAAATTTTCGTACTTGTGAAAACTCATCAAAATGTTGGACATCAACAAACTCCCATTCAAATTTGATAGTCAACAGTTCCAATTATGCAGTATTGGGTAAAGGATGTTCAACATTCTGCCACGAACTGTTCACAACCAAGCAGCACGACCACCAGATTTAGAATAAGGTAAACAGGCATTTCAGTAGTTTAAAACTGAAAGGAAAGGAGTAGGACTGGACGTTTAACTTACTAAAAATAAATTAAGATTGAAAAAAGTCAAATATTTTTATGGCCATCATTTGTTAAGTACAATGATACTGACCAAAAAGTCACCAAATCACAAGAATGAAGAAACACCAATTAAAGCAAGAAAAATAAAATAAAGGTGGAGGGGATAATGCATTGTGGGATTCAATATCCATCTCACAGGTTTTAAAACGATCAAGAGACAGGAGAGAGGATATGACAAAACTGGAAAGGGCAGAAATCACTAAGACCACCTAATACATCAATAGCACAAAAAAAAAGTAAGCACTCAAAATGCAAACATATGATTCTTGAAACAAAGTTGCATCATCAAAAGATCAAATACTTAGCTGGAAAAACATAACCACAATAGAAGTCATAATAATCAGAGATTCAGGCAGTGACAGTATGACATAGAGATAGAGTTTCAAAGTCAAGATAAGAGGTAAAAATGCTAAACTGAAGATAAGCAACATATGAAAGCATGACACATAATAGTCGGTGAATCACTGAATAGTTAAGCAACAAATAAGAGGAAGATTATGACTTTCAAAGGAATCCCAGTAAAGTAAAGAACATGAATAATCAAGAAATAGGAGCTTAAAGAAAATCACAATCACAAAAATCAGTTGCTACCACGAAAATTAAGCAAAGATAGTAAAAGGGCTGTGATTGTGAATTGTAAAGAAAGCGCAGAAAAATTAAATACAAAATTTAACTGGAAGGACTTACGACATCATGACGGGAAATTCCGAGGTCCTGAAGAGCAGAAGCGAGTCTGACGCACCTTTCACGAGTTTGCGCCCAAGTGAACTTGGAAGCACCTTGTACTACTGAAACTCTGTCTCCATACACAATCGCTGATCGTTCCAGGAAACTTATGGGAGTCAAAGGTATGTAGTTTGCAGAGCATTTGAGTGTACCCTCCATTGAATTTCTCTTGAAAAGTACTCTGATGGGTCTACAAAATGGAATCAATCAACCGGGGAACAAAAGTTTCTGTTTTGGACCCTTTTATTTTGGGTCGAGTTAGTTCAGCTTCAAAGTTTTGTTGACAAAATAGGTTAGTAGGAGGAAAAACGAATTTAGAGGATACAATCGCACATAAGTTTGAGCTATAATGGGATGGAGATGGACCCTTGCATGGTTCGTGGTTCATGGTTCATGGTTCATGTTTGTGGTAAAGTTACGTGCGGTTCTGGCAAACGTGCTTGGTAAAAGAGGAAGTGGCATGATTGAGAGATGTTCAATTAATGTTTTTTTTTTTTTTTTTTTTTTTTTCCAAAAACGATAGATTCTATTGGATCACAAAATGTCATTTACAGTATTGCCAACTGACTGGAATATCGGACTTGTCGGCATTGACAAGCCAAAGGGGAAAGTTAGAACTCCATTCACAGGAAGTTCTCTTACAACTAGCTTCTTTAGCAAGTATATTACTTGCTTTGTTATACCTACTAGGAATCCAAGAGATATTGCAATAATCAAAATAGGTTTTTTTTTTTTTTGTTAGACTAGTGGTTTTTGTTAGGTATGGGAAATGAAGGATAATAAAATGGGTGATGATGATGGTTTGGTCTCTGATGATTGGATTCATCCTCTTCTTGGACTCTTACTAAAAGTACCTGTAAATTAGGATTAGGTATAAAAAATTTAGGCAATCAACAATATCGCGCACATGGAAGTGGAACACATCAATTTGTGTGCAAGTAAAATGATTTTTATATACTAATACTACGTTTGGAATCTTTGGATTTGGTTGGTTACCTTAAAGCTTAAACAGCCATTTTGTATTTATTTATTTATTTTTTTTTATAGAAAACTTCAAGTTAGCTTCATGCGATTTGAGTTTCTTTTTTCTTTTTAAATATATATTTAAAATACTTATTTTTGTAAATTTATTGTCCTAAACGAAGCTTTATATTCATGATTTGAACTGAATTGGATTTTCAAAATTATTGGTTTTTTGAACATTTTTCGAACCAAAAAATCACATGGAACTATAACAAATAAACATAAACATTAATTTGTTCAAAGTATAAATAAGTTTTGTATTTTTTGTACCATTTAGTGAATTACTTAATATAAATGTCGATATATATACTTTAAATTAATATTTAAATTCTGTTGAGTGGTTATTCAATTATAAATATTAAATATATATTTCAAAATTTTATAAAGTAATAATAAAAGTGAGAGATAATATCATTTCATTCCGTCTTGATGGGTTTTAGAATGTGTAAAAACCAGGACCCCGTTGTCCATCCTTTTGTTCACGTAAATATTTTCTTCATCATAAGTTCCCCCGTATTCCATATCCCCTCAAAACTCCTCTTCCCTTTCTCTCCAATTTCATAAGCCTTTCTGTAGTTGATTGCTTTCTTGCAATTGCCCCTTTGTAAATTGTAATCCCATCACATACACTGCAATTTCTCCGCCCGGTTACTTCTCAGGTCAGCTCCACCACCACTTCCTCTCTCTCTTTTTCTTTCTGTTGGTTTTGATCCGCTGTAAACTTTTTATGATGTATACTACCCCATAGCTTTCAAGAAAGAATGGTATTTTCTTTCCAATTTTCTATATAAGTTTGATTGTAGCCATGCTTTATTTGCTATGTTTTTAACTGTATTTGTATTTTGTTTATGCATATGCTTCCAAATTTCAAGATTGTATTTTTCTGATCACGTTTTTGATGAATTTATATTTTGCTTTCGTAATTGATTGCTGTTTTCACGCTTCTTATTGGCTTGTCCATTTTGATAGGGTCGATTATCTCCGCATTATCCACCCTTTTTGTCTTAACCCTCCACCAATTCTTGGTCCCCAGTGACACCGCCATTGTACTGAAAATCAAGTAAATTTCTAGTTTTTTTTTTTTTCCTTGTTCTGGTTGATTTTTAGCGGGAATTTTGAGTTTTAGGTTAAGCCCGTGTCTGTTTATTTCTGATTAGGTGAGCTTTCGGGAATTGTGTTTGTGAAAGAAAGGATTTTGTTGATTAGTTAACATGCTTGTTTGGTCTTTTATGAATAAAGTTTGGAACTTGGCATTGGTTTTTTCATGTACATGTTTTAACTTTGTCTTTCAAAATTGAATTGATGGGTCTTTTCATTTATTATTGTGGAACATTTGTTTGGGTTAAGGCCAACAATGGATGCATTAAAACTGAGAGATAAATCTTAATTGTCGTCTACATGTTTTAAGAAAGAAAGGTAAAAATGGCTTGTGTGAATTGAGCCACGGAGTGTACATCATGATTCAAATTAAGGGGAGAAAAATCAAAAGAACGAATTGAGCCGCTGAGTTTACATTATGTTCATCAATTAATGTTTAAGTTCTTAATAATGTATTTTATTTTATCTTTGATTCTGTGTGCAGGGAAAGGAGGTTATGGAAGAGCAATTTATACTTAGGGTTCCACCTTCTGTAGCTGAGCGGATTGACCACCTTTTGACTGAAAATGCATCCTCTTCTGAAGACAAGTCCTTGGATTTAACCTTTTCTGGTGAGAGTAGTTTATTTGTTTTACAGTTTTTTGTGGAATGTAATGAACAAGAAGCATCAAGGAAGGATTTTTTTCTATAAAGATTCCTACTTTATACTAATATCAGTTTCAGTTTAATGTCTTTGAAAATAATGTTGAAGCTTAAGTGCAAAACCTTTGGATGCTAAAATCAACAGAATATTGGAGTGATCCACATATATATTACATTGAATGAACTTCAATTTACTTTCTTTCCTGGTAGTGCAGTAGAAACAGCTCAGCCAATTTATGTTCCTTTCTCTAGTTGTGTTACTTGCGTTTCTATGGTTTTGCCTTTGAAGTTCATTCATTAAGCTCATTTGATTCGGTAGTTGTTACTTGCTGAATATAAATCTTTTCTCAATTAAGTTTAGGTTTTTATATATTTTACTGTTTCATGATGGTGATCTAAACTCTAGTACCAATTAGATTTCATCCTCCGCATTTTTGGCACTTTTAACTGTCTAGGTTTTGAGCTTACTCTACTGAAGTCGCCATTCTAAATTGTAATTAACCACTTCAATGATTTTGATAAGTACCTTTCTGTTTATCTGAGTTATTAGTTCCATTCCGATTTCATATCCCAAATGCAAGACAAACTTGTCTTAATTTTAGAATTGATTTCTATTACGAGATCAATTATCATCTCTATAGTTCATTGAGGGACGTAAAAATGAAACTACAAAATGATATCCGTATCTAATGATGAACAGTGAGGATCATGTAACATTTAGGTGCCTTTTGGAGGCCAAATTTTGACAGAGCAATTCATGATTCTAAGTCCAAAAATGAATTACTTGTAAAATTAACTATGTTTCATATGATCTGTGGCAGCGAGAAAAATTAGCCTGACCTTTCTCCAGTTGGTGGAATAATTAACAAATTCGCTTGAAGTCTCATCACTTGCTATGATTTTACATGTTATTTATTGTTATGCTATCAAGAAAGAAAGCATTTCCCATTTAAGAGGTGCCTGACATATTATTCTTTTCTTTTCTCATTTGTTGTAGAGGACGGGAGAAGCGGTAAATTTGTCATAGGCAATGATCAATTCCCAGCATTTCTCTTGGATTTGCCTTGCATTGTGGAGTCATACAAAACCTATGATGACAGTGTGCTGATTAAAACAGCAGATATTGGTCAGGTATATAGGCTGCTTATTAAAAATTGTTCTCGGTGCCATCTTGGTCTAGAGCACTGTTATCTCAATTGTGTAAATTTCTGATGTCTTGCATTTGCAGATGATTATGGTAAAGGAGGAAGATGACAGTATCCCAGATGAGGTGGAGTATAGACATGGGCTTACCCCTCCGATGAGAGATGCACGAAGGCGAAGATTTCGCAGAGAACCGGATCTAAATGTATGTGTCTCTTTGAGTTATGTTGTTCCATTATCTCCACCCCCCCACCCCCCCTTTTCCCTTTTATGGTACAAGACATAAACAATATGGCTGCATAGGTTTGGGATAAAGGGATAAAAAGTATGACGACATCCTGGCTTGAACTTTCTGTCTGATGCTGTTACTTGCCATTTAAACTCTCCGTCAAAAGGCAATAAATTCTGATTAAAGCCTGAAAAGGAATATTGTTGATAGGTATTGCCTTGACATAGCTTTGCCCTTGCTTTCAGACAGTGATTTTAATATTCGTTTTTAGTGTCTTCAAGTGTAGACGTGTCTACAGGTGTGTTTGTGTATAAGTTAACAATGTGTGCTAAGCATTAATTTGTTTTACTCAAGTTGGTTATGTGATCTTTTGTCATTTTTCAGCCCGAGCTAGTCCGACGTGTTGAAAAAGATTTGCAGAATATTATGGCCGGTGGTACAGCTGAGAACATTGATATCCTTTGATTGTTATTATCCAGCTTCATCCCTTTTTTCAGTACTCAAAGTTTTGAAGTCCTAAGGACTTGATTTTAGTGATGAACTGAATTGTCTTTGGGTTTTGTTTGCATAAACGGTGGAGGGGTTTTACTTGCATATGAGAATCCTGACTTGACAATATAATTTGTCATTCTTTCAGCTGTTTAAGTATTCTGATACTTACTTCTGTTTGTCTCACTTGTTATATTGGGCTAGGAGAATATTTGCTGCACTTGAAGAAGTTATTGGGCTAGGAGACTTTGATTTTTCTAATTTTTCCTTTTTCTGTTGACTTTCATGGATGCTGAGAGAATATGGATTCATTCTGTGAATGATTTCTCAACCAATATATTTTTTACATTGTCATTGTCATTCTTTGACTGAATACTTTACATGTTGAAACTACTGAGCAAGATGATGATGGTGAGTTCAATGCTCGTAATCGAAGTAAAAAAGCAGAACCTAAGCCTCCGGAAAAGCCTGATATACCTGAGGCTGGAACAGCTGGTGCAGAGCCAGACAGAAGTGATTCTGACGAGTCTGACGATTCAATATGATGGAGGTCCTTTGTTGAAACTTCAGTTTCTAGATATTACTAAGGGTTAAACTATTACTGGCGCATCTAATTTGCAAGATATTGCATGGCTGGTGATCATTTCTTTTTAGTCGATGGGTTTCTACCGAAAAGAAGTTTAGTAGATTTACCCGTGTGCCGTATTTTGACCTTCTTGCGTGTATAGTTGTGTTGGAGTTCTGTATTTTTTGTTGCATAGCAGTAATTCCTGCATTTTATCTGAAACATGTCGTAAGGTATGTAGGATATAATGTCCATGCAGTAATTAATATGATAGACCAACAGTTTTTACTGATTCACAAGAGTACCTATTTATTAGCTGAACTGCTTGTTAATTACTTTTGTCACATGTATGCGTGTATAAGTTGGACCAGATTAAAGGGGTGCATGGGAATGTTTAAGTAGGAACATATATGCTTCTTCAAAACAACTTTCTTGTTGAGCAGATAACTCTGCAAAAGAATCCATATAGGCTAATTATGAGCAGATAAGAATCAAAATACAGCGGCCGACATGTACCAATGGTCCCTTAAGCTGTGGGTGTATCTGTAATAGTAGTCCCTTAAGCTGTTTGATATATCTTAATGTGAGTTACAGATCTCAAAGGTTTAGAATACTGCAGATTCAAGCTTCGCATTCAGGGCATTCAATTTTGTATACATTATTGGATCAGGAGCAACTGGGGTTTTAACATATCATTAGTAGATCAAGATACGGATGTTTAATGTGCAACTCCAGTGGAGAAAGTCACTGCCTCACTGGTTTGGTGAAAGATGCCAGTTTGGTGAGTAGGTCTGATATTGTATGCTAATGTGCATTGCTGACCTTCTCTAGTTAGTCATGTAGTAATGCCTAGCAATATCAGGTAAGTGGCAGTGGACCTCAAATTCAATATTCAAATGGTGCTCAGCTGTCGAAGCTCCTTTCCAGCAATTGTCTAGTCTGTTGTTGTGCTGAATAATCCAATAGAAGTAGCTATTCATTTCATAAAGCATGTCCATAGAAATGAATAGTAGGGATGAAAAAAATATTCCCCGTCCTAAGTCCTAACTCCTAACTGGGCAGGAGCTATGCACCAATGAAGATGTATGCAGTTCCCATTTTCCTTCCTGTGTAATCTGTAATGTAAGATTTCAGGCACATAAAAAGAAGTAATGAGGCGAGCGTATTGACATGGGTGGTGCTTTACTTTGTAAAAGTTGCAGCATATACTTTTAGAGGCTTTCTTGTTGTCATGCACAGGGTAGTTGGGCACAATTTCCCTCACACACACTAGTTGACAATGGCATAATAAAAAGGAAAAGGAATAGGAAAAATGTGTGCATCCATAATGTCAAAATAGCAGCATGTTCATGTTGGAAGAAGCTTTTTTAAGTCAACTAGTTGATCTGTTGTGTTGGACAAAATCAAATATAATGTGTACTGTAGGTAGAGCTTCTTGCAGTTTACGTCCGGATATTGGAGGTATGAATGAATGAATGAAAATGGCGACAAAATTTCACGTGAGGACTCTCATGAGTTGGAATTGACTTAGTTTGGGAGAAATTGAAAGTGAAACACACACACACACACACACGCACGTGGTATGAGTATGTACTCGGCAAGACTAATTAGGCACAGTTACTGATTAAGATTAAAAGTCCAGATATATGGCAAGTTGTTAAGTCCAGCCTTAATCCTTATCCGATGTTAAGAAGAAGTTGCGTGTCTCTATTATTGCTGGGTTTTTGCACAGATTATAATTGCTAATAAGCATTGAGCCATTAATGAAAATATTTGTTTGTGCATTGGCGTGGGATTTCATTTCATAAAAGAATCTACTTTGTATAAATAAGTGAACAAGGGTTTTTCATCATACAATAACGTTTGCATGCGGAAGCGGTGCAAAAAGATATTAGTTAGCTTATCGATCCATCACTACACACAATTATTAATAGTTTGAACATTATTAGCACAATGGCATAGACATAGACTGGACTGGCTCAAAACTATCAACATTTAGTGAAAGGCTGAAATTAGTAAATTAGAAAAAAAAACACAACCAAAATTGCCCGTCTTGGACTGTCACAGAAGCAATGTGTTGGATTTAGGACAAGCATCGTCTTGGGAGACACTTGCCCTGATTTTCTACTCCATCAATGACAAACTGCATATATAAAGTTGTTAAAGTTTTACATTGTTTTTATTTTTTTTTCAAAATTTGAGTTTTTCTTGGACCGTGACACTCTTCTGAAGAGACCCTCCTCAGTCTTCACCCTCTTAAAAACTTTTCTATTCTGTAGCCTAGATCGAATCTGTGAGATATTTAGATCCAAGAAATTTAAGTCCAATTGGGGGGGGGGGGGGGGGGGGGGGGGGGGGGGGGGGGGGGGGGTAGAAATAAGAATGCGAGGATGAGAAGATTTATTTGAAAGTTGGAGCATTTCCGTATCCTTGCAAAGAAAATGCAATCAAATTTCTCTCAAGTTTTAATTGCAAAAAGATATTGATTGACCATGAAATTTCAATTTCTTGAGAATGAAGAATGAAGATGTTTGGTTTGGTTTGACTAAAGAAGGTAGTAAGGTAGCTTAATTGACAAGTTGTATTATTAGTCTACCTTCGTCCCAGTCAATGACTACACTATCCTATCCTATCCTATCCACACCTTCTTCTTTTGTTTTGAGTGTGTACTGTGTACTGTGTCTCTCTCTCACTTTTCAGAGATATGGTTCAAAAAGGTAGACGGACCTTTTGTTTTTTCTGTTTTTTGCATCGTAGTACCATTCCATTCTAGATGATTAAACCCATTTATGATTTATGTATATAAATTGGTCATTATGTAAGCAGAGGAATTTGAAAAGGGGGCCACCCAAATTCAATTTCTATTGTTTGCAGAGAAAAAGAAAATTGATCATCAAGTTTGACTCTTGTTGTTGCAGCATTTTTATTGGTTATGCTACGCTGGAGTTTTTTGCATTTCTTAGACAGTCAGTCAGTCCCCCTTCCCCTGTTATATACTAGTAGTAGTGTACTTGTACTACTTACTTATGTCATTCATTACTCATTAATATTGGATTTGGTTGTTTGTAATTGTTTCAACTATTATGATTAAGAGAGCTTTTTGCATTTGCATATATGATGCCATTATATTTGCATTTACTTCTCTTCAATATCACTACCTACTCAATTCACGTTGAATTCTTCCAAGTGGTTAAAAAAACACGCACACACATACTGCACAAAAAACAGAAAAGTGGTGGGAACTAGGAACTAGGAACAAAACAAATTAATAAGAGCATGCAGGAGATGGATCGTGGATGTGTACTGTCTCAAAACTACACTAAGTACGTAGTACGTACGTGGCAGAAAAAGGTAAAAGGTGAAAGGCTGAAAGCAGAGGTGAGTGTTGATTGGGATTGGGCCATTGGGGGGTAGCATTAAAATGGAATGCCGACTTTTGGGATCAAACTTTGGTTTGGTTGGTTGGGCGGTCATTGTTGTTGCAGGAAACTCAAATCGCACAAAAGTCAGAAGTAAGTGAAAAGAATTTTAAGCAGAACCTGGGCACTAACACGCCATACTACTAGCACCAACAAGTCTTAGCTGGCTTAATTGCCTTTGCACTTTCGCTCGCGCGCGCTCACACACACACACACACACACACACTTTATATCTCTTTCTCTTTCTGGACGTTCGTCGGTGCTATAAATAAAGTAAAGTATAAACATGAACATGCGATTGATCGAACCGCGTTTTCGTTTTGATTGATGACCCACACCATATCCGCCCCATCCGTTACACATTTACGTACACTTCGCCTTCCAATTTCCAAACACCGACCCACCCTCACCCCCGGGCCCCGACAAATTAGCTACAACTCTACAACTAACAACTTATAAAGAGTACTTGCTAAATTTCTTTTTCTTTAAAAAAAAAAAAAAACAAAGAATTAAAGGGGAGAAAAGAAAAAAAATAAATAAAAGGTTTTGTGTTACTTGTAAATTGCAACTTTTTTAATAAATTATCACATTAATTAGCAACTTTACAAGGTTATATATATATTACACCACAGTTCACTTTTTACTTTGCTGTTAAAAAAGTCAGATTTGCCTCTAGCTGACAGGACTTTTTGTTTTTTTTTTATATATATGTATATATAAGATTAATAATTATATTACTCTCATCATTTCTCTATATATAATCCTACCAACTTAAAAAGGATTAATTATTGCATATTAATTAATTTAAGAAATTGAGGTAATATATATATATATTGATAATATGAATTTATTTAGTCAATTTTCTATTAATTGGCATGCATGCACTCCTAAACATAGCTATATATACTTATTTCCTCTTCATCATCATCATATATATATATATAAAATGTAAATTAAGTCACACAACAAAATTTCTTTTGTTTTAAGGTTTAACTATATAAATTGATCGAGGTGATGAATATTGTGAGGATGAGATGTTCAAGTCGGCGGATATATAATAATCTTGAAAATTATATAATATAAAAAAAAAATAAAAACTCACCTAACGTAATATATATGAATCTTCCAACTTCAATTAAAATAGCTAGTAGGAGATCATGCATGATATATTCTTCAAACTATATATATATATATATATATATATATATAGATCTGATCAATGGTAAAGAAATTAATATTATTGGATGCTTATATATGCCAAATTTAAGAGTTTGAAATTAATCTTTACCAATGGTTCTCTCATCTCATCTCATCTCATCTCATATCATGATGTCAACTAATGTGGCATGACTTTAGCCACTGCTCTCAACAACTTATTTTTAACTAATCATTTTTTAACTATATATATATGCTCAATAATATAGAACCAGCCTTTTAAATTAAATAAAACTATTCCCATGCATATAATTAATCCTTGGTGATTAATTTTTTGTATTAGCTAGCTGCTTGTGATTATCTTTTAATTGGATCCGTATCACGAATTACCATACAGATACAGTAGTGCAAACTCTACACTCGAATTAGATGCTTAAACTATACACTCGAATCTTACATTTTTTTTAAAAAAAAAAAATTTAGAAATTGCCCAATGATCAGTTGATATATGCTCCTAAATTGTTATAAACTTGCTTGGGTTGATTATGCTGACTAATTCCGAATTTCCATTCAGAAATAATTAATTGGGATCTTAAAATTTGATCCAAAACGCTAGTGCATCTTTTATAATATCTTAGAATAATCCAAGTATTATTCATTAATCTTGTTAATTTAGGTATATATCATGGTAAACTAGAGACATAGTATATATATTTCATTGAATATATAGTAGTAGTATTAATTTTCTGGAAGTGAATCTATTGAAAGATAGTAAAATATAATATATGCAACAATAATGCAAGCAAGGCATGGGATTTGAACTTTGAATTAAGATTGGAAACAAGAACGTGAACATACGAAGAAATTAATATAGTTGTCGGATGGCCGAAATATGTGCAAGAAAATGTAGGAGCTAGGACTCCCAAGTCCCAACCCAAAATGGAAACGTGGTTAAAAGGGTTGATGACACGTGGAATTTAAATAGACTGGGCCGTACATTACAAAGTACATACTCTTTCTCTCTTGGCCGCTTCTTCTAATCATAAATCATAATAGTAGAGTTGAATATGAAGAAGAATAAGAAGTGAAATGAAGTTGGCATTTGCATGGAGATCTGAAATATGACAGTTGGAGATGACAATGTAAACCATACTAGTATACATTTAATATATTAGTATGTCCGTCTGATTTTCTTTGCAATTACATATTCAATTAATTTATTCTTAAAAGTAGTAGTAGCGTATGTGTGTGGATTTTTGTGTTTGACTTGGAGCTGCAAAGTGCAAACGATCGATCACCAATTCACCATTCAGGCATTCACCACCGCAGCAGCAGCCAGCAAGAATGCAAGATATATCAAGAATTTAAGTACTCTTCTCCAATAAGTGTGAGGCCAACCAATTAGCATTAATGGAGTAAAAATATGACACATGTCCTTAATTTGGACACATGCATGCTTAATTGTATAGAGTAGGTCTCTAATTTCACACTTGAATTAATGTAGTACTCCATCTCCATGTAGTTTAATTTGTTTCGTAAGTAAATAGGAACGCGTAACGATGGATATGAATGTGATGGAGCTTTTTGAATACAATCAGGACATTGAGATTTTCTGCATTTTATTACTACTGATCATGAGTTGAGTTTATTAATTCAAGTTTGGCACGTGATTGTGAGTTTTTGAAGATCCACACACACACACACACACAAATAAATTTATGTGTCAAACAAAAGGATGGATATGGATGGATGATGGATGGAGTACGTACGTTGAATTTGTTTCTTTAAACATTGAATTAGTACAATGAGAAGACCGTAGAAAACATTCAATCTAGAGAATTCAACAAGATCGATATGTTATTGTATCTGGAGAATTCAAATGCAGATTACTTTCAATTAATTTGGTATACTATATGTATCTGAAAATGGAAAGGTTAATAATATGAAAAACTACACAGACATTGAGAGATTGAGCTTAATTTGAACAATTCCTAGGTACTGGTACGTACGTTCAAAAGTAGCAGTACGTTTAGATTAATTAGTTCAACCTAACTAAAAACAAAGTTTGAATTGAAAGTTGATGCAATATGGCTGCGTACGTCTATATATATATATATATATATATGTTTTTCAATTCAATGCAATTCAAATGAGCATGTATATATATATATATATATGTCAGCATGCAACTGTTCAAACCTTTGAACAGGTTGGAAAGACATAAATCTTTTGTGCATGCCTTTTTTTTTTTTTTTGTATTTTATTTTTGTGGCTGCCTGTGCTGGTGTGAAGATAGATGCCGCTAGTTAATTAATTAGGAGGGTAGATCATACATTAATACTCATGACCAATTAATTAATTTGTTATTACTTTGAAATGTCATTTTATTGGTTAACCAGTTGGCATGCAACCACAAATATAATTAATTCATTTATTCTGTTAAAACCACTACACACTAGTAATATAATATGAGTTGATTAATTGGGCTAACTATACTTGGCATAGGTTTTTGTTCTATCTTCATGTGTCACATTTAGTTCTATCTCCATGTCACATTTTATAAGAAATTTATGACTACTATTTTAGTTAGTTATCCATCTAATTTTCAATCAATTTTTTTGTAAAATGTAATTGAGGGTGACATATATGAGAATGGAACAAGAAATCCAGAGCTACTCCCATTTTGAATATTGTGTGTCACCTTATAACATTATTTTATATAAATGCGCTGTGTATCTTTTTATTAATATTAATGACAATCATTAATTGTTTATATCCCTAACAAAAGACGCATGACATGTTTATATAAAATATTGCAAGAATTGAAACGCAAAAAATGAATTAAATTATTTTTTTTAATTATTATTATTTGCATGTAGAGGCCGTTAATTGTATTAATAATTTGAATAATGAAAATTATTTATTAATTACATATATTAACATTAATATTACAAGTAGGGAAGTGGATGACTCGTATTGCAACAATTAATTGTTTGTTTGATAAGTATATAGTATATAGTATATAGGTAGGGTTATAGGGTGGGCAAGTGGAAGTAAAATGCATGAAAACTTAACAAATGGTTTGTAGCCATCTATCTCTTTCATGTCATTGGAAAAAAGAACAAACACATCAATTTAATGTCTCACCAAATCAACATGTACACATCATTCATCACAATAAACATAAGCAAATACATCATCATCAAAAACCCTTCTCAATATATATATATATATATATTACGTGTGGTCCAAAATTATAAAATAAAAATCCTACTCTTGACATTTTTACTAGGAAACTAATCCAAAGTTGTAACAAAACTTGGTTTTCAAGCTATAGGTATATGTTGTAGTCTGTCTTTTACTTGGGATACTAAAAATAGTTGGAAAACTCGTACATATGGATAACTTGGAGACTACGTATTCAAATAGAAATTAATTCAAGTAAAATTAATTAATTACTGATTAATAATATGCAATGATGTGAAGGCTTACCCATGCATTCATCAGTCTTTTGCTTGAAATCTTGAATAATAATAACAATAATAACCTCACTCACGTAATTATTTATAACATTAAAAACAGTAAGTCAAGCAAGCTTTCATGATCCATCCATCCATCTAGGGGTGTTCATCGGTTCGGTTTTCGGGTTATTCGAGTTGTTCGATTCGGTTTGTTCGGTTTGAACATCTCTAAACTCAAATTCGAAAACCAAACCAATTTGAATTGAATTCGAATTCGGTTTTCGGTTCGAATTCGAATAAACCGAAAATGATATTTGAATTTAAAAATCAAATTTTCATTCGAATTAACCGAATTCACACAAAGAAACTAGACTCGAATTTAGTGTTAAATTAAATCAAATTATCAAATTACATCAAAATTTTAGGATTCAAAACAATAATTTAGTTAAATATTATATATTTTATAAAATATTTTATATTAATATATATTTTTAATATATGAATTCGGTTTTCGGTTTGGCTTTCGAATTGGAAACTAAACTCGAAAACCAAACCATTAACCGAAATTCGAATTCGGTTTACCTTAAACGAATTCGAATTCGAATAATTCGAGTTCGGTGAATTCGAATTCTGTCGGATATTCGGTTTAACTCGAATATTGAACACCCCTACATCCATCCATTTTATTTTTTAACTTTTATAACCTCATATAAAATCAAATTAAAACGATTAATTCTTTCTGCCTTTCGAATT
This sequence comes from Ophiorrhiza pumila, assembly GCA_016586305.1. Lineage (NCBI taxonomy): Eukaryota > Viridiplantae > Streptophyta > Magnoliopsida > Gentianales > Rubiaceae > Ophiorrhiza > Ophiorrhiza pumila. Next base: position 391,926 of record BLIW01000001.1, on the reverse strand, counting down.
AATGGTTGACCTGGAATAACTACATACTATACTACTAATTTATAGGATTTGGTCAAAATTCAAGCTTGATTTTGTGGGGTTTAATTGTAGACTTTTTACCCTCATCAACCGCTACCTATAGTCAATCAGTCCAAGTACTTCATCGATTCAATTCATTCTCTAGCTTATCCTCTCTAAATATTATTATTATTATTATGGTACGGAGGATTTTGGATTTCTCAATTTTGCATCCATCATTAATTCCTTTTACTGCAAGGAAACCTTTATATATAACATTTTCTAATTAATTAATTAAGTAATGCACGTTAGTTAATTTTAATTTGCAGTACGTACGTATAAAATGAGTACTAAAGAATGAGTTTCCTTTAAATTATTGACCAAAAAAAATAATAATAATAATAATTAGTGAATAATGGTTAGTTCATATACACAGTTTATTACTTGTGCCAAATTTAAAAAAAAAATTACATGTTTGGGGGTATAAGTTAACCTACTGAGGAGGGTAAATTGGTGGTCAAAGTTGGACTCATTCCTGAAGAGGGACAGAAAGGTCTGTAGAATACAAGTAAATGGTGGTATAGTTTTATTAAGGAGCAAGAAAGAAAGGTTGGAAAATGGAGTTATTTGCTTTCTCATTCCTAATAAATTTCTAGCTTCCTCTATTTAATTATTTGCCAAGAAACTTCTGTAGGAAGGCCAATCATATCTAATAAATTTACATGTTTTGCATTTGTTTTTCTGGGAATATTGATATATAGAATAAGTTAACCAAACATGTATAATAATAATAATAATAATATCCAAGAGGAAAATAATTATTGGATTTGATGGGTAGAATTCAAAAACTATTTGTTAAAAAATAAAAAAAAGGGAACAAAGATGAGTTTGAAGAGTTTTTGAAACAATATATTGTGGACTAAACTCTACTTTCCAAACAGAAATGAGAAATGGTCTTTACCCATTACCTACTATACATTTTCTTAGAAGTTTCCTTCTAGTCAATAGTTGGAGAAATTATTAGTATGATAGAATATTAGACCAAAAATGTAGCTTGATTATCACCATATATATAAAAAGTGTTTCTATTTGAAAAAAAAAAAACAAAAAAATGTAACATGACAAGAAATTATGTTTAAGACAACTACAAATATTAATGGTTATACTAATTATGCATATCCTTCATTCTACCATCAAAAGTGTTGGACACAAAACACAACACAACTCAAGATCTTTGCCTTACTTTGGAAACAATGGAATAGCAAAAGCCAAACTATGGATTGATTTATGTCTTGCAAACTTGGGAGGGGACACTTGTCTTTTTGTGTTTTAATTGCGTCTTCATTCATGTACAAATATGGCATCCGTAAAATTTGAGACAAATCTGAAAAACAAACTAATCCCAAAACAAGAATAGTAGTGAAACAATTGCAAGAAAACGAGTAAAAGTTGAAATCTGCACTTTTTTCTTTTGGTAGTATATACTCGTAATCTGAGCAATGTCGTCAAAAGTCAATTCCACGTGCTGTCTGTCTCTCTCCCTCCTTCTCACGCACTCTCCCCCAACCCCATTCCTCCAAATTCCACCTCAGTTTTGTTAGGCTGCTAATCCTATATAACTACTTTGCAAGATAGCAACGTTTGTTCATCTTCTTTGTAACAAAATTACAAAACAATAAACCATTCTCTCATCAATATTCAAAACCCGTTCAAAAAAGCAAAAAAGCTACCCACCAGGCTACCAGGCCAGGGGAATGCTACTGATTTAGCTACACCCCCCCCCATTTTATTCGGAATTTTCAGCTCTATTTCTTTGCCCTCCTAAATTTTCTCCCTTCTTTCCTAATTTCTTGCTTCGTTCCCGCACATTCTTTCGTAAAGGTACAATCTTTTTATCTCCTTTTCCCTCTATTTATTTGTTTCTTTGATGGGCTCCGTTCTGTTTATGAACGTGGTTTCACTTTCATCAAACCACCAGATGGTGCCTTTCATTCTGTAACTTTGTCTTGTTAGACTACCTGGATCAAATGGTACATGGGTTCTCGTTTTCATTTTGTTTTTGATTATGGTTTTTGTTGTTTTCCATGCGTGGAGATGGGTTTTACGTTTGGAACCCTGTTTTGAATGGTGTATTTTATGTACGTATTATATTGCAGCATATAATGGAAATTTTGCTAAAAAATATGTAATTTTTCCATTGGAAGTGGCAATGCTATTCAAACTATTAGGTTAAAGAATATGATACCATTGCCTTACAAATGGCAAAGCTGTTATCTTTTTTCCTTCTTCTCTTAAATATTGTCAAAAGGCACACCACCACCTATGTTTGTTTGTAGGTTGTGTTTGAATTTTTTTCTTGACCAATTCAGATTTTGTTTGTGCGGCAAATGCTGTTAGATAAAGTGTGCATTGTGATATTTAATTGTCCTTTTTTTTTAATACCATTATTGCTGGTAGTCTAAACTGCAAAAGGTGTAGTTGTTCTTTTATCTTGTTTGAATTGGCTTTTAGCAATTATATATGATTCTGTCATTGATATCGCTCCTCATTTGTCTTTACAGTTTTTGATTTTCTTCCAAAGTTTATGTTTTTGAACAGCTCATCCAAGAATTTGTTTTTTTTTTTTATCTAGTTTTCTCTGAGGTGTTTTTGAACATATTTCTTCTGTAATAGTCTGTTCAATATACTGATTTTGATTCATTAACAGGAATCCAGGTGTCATAAGCTGTTCACAACCTGTCTGAAATTGCATGGGTGTATCACTTTCGTGTCCATTGGCTGCGTACTGTGATCTGGATAATGGATTTGACTCTGTTATTGTGAAATCCATTGTCTTCCCTGATGATTCTGAGGAGAAGGCACCAGATTATTCCCTTGGCTTCAAGAGCCAGGACCTTAAGCCCAAATTATTCCAATCACTTGATTATGGAAAGTGCCACCCTTTAATTTGTACTGAAAGCAAAGAGATGGGTGGTGCCCTCGGCAAAGGAAAGGGTAACCACCAAGCCCTTAAACAAGATTTGACTGTTGTTAAGTTGCCACAATGGCCAGTCCTAAATTCAGGCAACCCAAAGCATGAAGCTGCAGTAAAGTTGCAGAAAGTGTACAAGAGCTTCAGGACTAGAAGAAAGTTAGCAGATTGTGCTGTTCTTATCGAGCAGAGTTGGTATGTCTTTATACTTGATGAAAATGTCAGAGAAATCAAATCTTCTTTTAGTTGCTTATTGGTGGTATTCAAACTAACCAAAAGTTGTTACTTGGTGGTTTCTAGGTGGAAGCTATTAGATTTTGCAGAACTCAAGCATAGTTCGATATCATTCTTTGATATTGATAAACACGAGACTGCCATTTCAAGGTGGTCAAGAGCAAGGACAAGAGCTGCCAAGGTAGGGAAAGGACTATCAAAGAATTCAAAAGCACAGAAACTTGCATTGCAACATTGGCTTGAGGCGGTGAGTCAATCAATCATTGATTTGTTTTATGCTTTTAAGTTTTCTTCATTTTGAATATTTGCTGATTTGAGACGTACTTTTATCTGTTGGGCAGATTGATCCTCGACATCGGTATGGGCACAATCTACATTTCTATTACGTCAAATGGCTGCATTCTCAAAGCAAAGAGCCTTTCTTCTATTGGTAATTTTCTCTTACTGAAGTAATTCAGTTCTTAATAAGAGTTTGTGATTTTAGTGCATTGAGTTTACTCCATGGTAGTAATAATTCTGATAATTCTTGGAATGCAGGCTTGACATAGGAGAAGGAAAAGAAGTTAATCTTGTAGAGAAATGTCCGCGATGTAAACTTCAGCAGCAGTGCATCAAGTATCTTGGGCCGGTATGTCTTCTTCATTTTCTTAGCAGTTGCAAACGCTTCATTGAAAATTGGTTCTCTTGTGCCTAACAGTATTTCTAACTGATAGTTTTGTATTTTGCAGATTGAAAGAAAGGCTTATGAAGTTGCAGTGGAAGATGGGAAACTCTTGTATAAACAAACTGGAGAGTTGCTTGACACCGCTTTAGAACCTAAGGCAAAATGGATTTTCGTTCTCAGCACAACCAGGACCATGTATGTAGGCAAGAAAAAGAAGGGAACATTTCAGCACTCTAGCTTTCTGGCTGGTGGTGCCACATTAGCTGCCGGGAGGCTAGTCGTTGAGAAAGGCGTTTTAAAGGTATAGACTACAACTTAGTATACCAATTCAGACAAAATACATCTTTTTAGCAAATTCTTATATCTGATTTCACTGCTGAATTTATCTATTAACAATGCGCTTTGTTCGGCTATCTTTTTATAGGCTGTCTGGCCTCACAGTGGCCATTACCGACCAACGCCAGAAAACTTCCAGGACTTCATTTCATTTCTGAAGGAAAACAATGTGGATCTCAATGACGTTAAGGTATAAAAAAAAATAGCAGCTCATATCATTCACTGTTTTTCATGTTTTTATATTGTTGTAAACTGGAAAAAGTACCCATTCTGATTAGATTCAATTCAATGCTGCTATCCAGCTTGACTCGGCTGATGAAGTTGAAGAAGAATCATTTGGAAGGGCAAACAGTGGACACATGAGGAACTCCTCTGAAGAGGACTTGGTTGAAAAACTTGGCTTGGAAATGGTGGAGAATGATGTCACTGAATCAACTTTAGAAAGAGTTAACTCTGACAAAGGGGTAAATACCGCTGTTGCTGAATTGCCTCGTTCTAGTTCGCTTCGCGTCTTTGTTAGTAAATTGTCAAATCTTCAAATACCAAGCAATGATGGTTTAGTACAGAGTTTAAAGACTGAGAATGAAGCAGCTCAAACAGAAATCAACAGTTTCCCTCCAGAATCGCCATCTGATGGATATGAAACAGCAGAAGAATCATCTGCAAGGCATAATTTGTCCAGTATAGAAATTGATTCAAATAACCAAGAGCCTGTCTCAGAAGGGTCCATTTTTCAAAGGATCGCTTCTCATAAAGGAAATAAATCATTTCAGTTGGGGGAAAAGCTGTCTTGCAAATGGAGTACGGGAGCGGGACCTCGGATAGGGTGTTTGAGAGACTATCCATCAGAGCTCCAATCCCATGCTTTGGAAGAAGCAAAATTATCTCCCAGAAGTGATTGTAGTTTGTTGCATAGATTCAGTCACCTTAGCAGGCCACAGTGTTCTCCACTGTCTAAGAGATGAGTTTCTGAACCATTAAGGCAGAGGGATAGGAATTAGTCCATTTTTTTTTTTCTAATTTTATTTTGGGTGTGAATACAAGAAGTGACCTAGGAATTCTTTGTCATTCTTTTATTTATAGGAATTCTTTGACAATTCTTTTTTCCTATTTATCTGATGTATACAATTTTGATCTCACAGTGTACAACAACACAGGATGAAGTTTGTACATTATTCCTTGTAATTGGAAAGAGGAAAAAAGTTTTTACATTTCTTCTCTTTTGCAAGATTTCACATGAAGTTTTTGTCCTTGTAAAATTGCAACATTTGATACCAAGTCGTTTTTGCAAGATTTCATCTTTTTTTAAATTTTTTTTTTTTGGTAAGATTTCATATGAAAAGGGCTCAAGAAAAATCATGGAATGTTTGAGGTAATTTGGATTGTTTTTCTTGTGGGCATGCAATGCAAGAAGAGCTTCCCTTTGCATGCATAGTGTGAGTATGAAAATGAAAGTAAACTTGTTATGATCATCCATGAGGATGAGGAGAATCAAGAATGAATGAATGAAGAAAGATTTGATTAGTTTGATTAAAATAATGTTGAATGATGAATGATTGTGTTGTGGGATCCCACAATTCTCCGCGTACAATGAGTAATGAGTAATGACGGTATGACTGACCTGGTCCAGTTTGCTGGAACAGAAGGGACGGAGAGATGTTCAAGAATCAGAGTCTTTTAACTCCTTTGCTTGGAAGTTGGAATCATTCAAAATTAAGGAGCAGAGCATTTTGGTTTGGCATTCTGATTCTGTTCAACCCTCTTCAATTTTATAACTCTATTGTTTTCTTCCTCCACAGTCCATAGTCCATATATATACAATATCATCAAACTTTGATCATATTTATCAATTATTAATTAATCCCTTTTCATAACATAAAGTGGAAAATGTTTCTCTATTAATTTTGTTTTGTTTGAAAGTTGTAATTCTTGTAGTGCTGCATTAAGTTTATGTTTCAAACTTCAAAGTGGTTGGATTGACTAAATGCATTTTTGTTAATTTGTTGAAGAATGAATGCATATAATGCAATACATTTCTCTTGAAAATTTTCCAGTCAACTCGTTTTATATGACTAACTTTTATATATATATGGGAAATCAATACTCAGAACCTCCAGTAAGAAAGACTGTCAAAGGCATGCATTTAAAAGAAACTTTTTTTTTTCCTTTTCTTTTTCCAATCCGCGTAGTAATCTTAAATATATATATATATATATGCAGATAGATATAGATGTTCTCCTCCGGCATTGATCAATTAATCTAAGTCTTTTCATCTTTTGAATATGTTAATAAAGAGTTTCCATCCATTAAGTTATATATACATCAATAAAATTAAGTCTTGCAGAAAGTGTACGTTTTCAAAATCTATACAAAAACTGCCATTGACACTTTATCGGATGTCCAAAGTCCAAACTTCATCACAATGTTGAATAAATATAACCTTTTAGACCAAGTCATAATTATTAACCATAATAAATTTAAAAAAAAAAAAAAGGTTTATACTTTTGTGTACTAATAAGTAGTATTAAATAAGCAATGTATATTGTATGCATACATTTTAGCATAGTACAATTGTGATTCCAATTAGTAAAAAGTTTGCAATAAATGGTTAAGTATTTTTTAGTAGTACGTATTCAATCCTAAAAAGAAAACCAGTGTAATTGGAAACTGATGATTTGCTTAAAGAGTTGTTGAACATGAACATGAAGATGAAGGAATGAATTAAGAATGATTAATGTTGAGAAATGATCGAGGATAATAAGAATGGTAATTTCCAGACATAGGGATGTTAATAGTACACACATAAAATCCAATTAATTACTACAATCTAATCTCACAATTGAGTAGTTTGCTAAGCTGAATAATATTTGCAAGACAACAAGGGTGGGATATTCTGTGAAGTTTCCTAGTACAAATCTTAACCACGTTGTTGAAGTTGTAAATACTATAAGTATATTCTACTTTGTCATGCATGGAGATTCAAAACAACGCACCAACGTCACTTTTATAGAAAATCAGAAACATAAAATCAATTTATAAATTAATGGATCCTTAATTGATGAATTTTGTCAAACAATTAATGGAAGATCGATGAGATGATTATTATATTCTTATTCCCAACAAATCAAAAGCTGCACCAGCACCACCCAATTAAGGAGTTTGGTTTAGAGATCAACCATTGTTCCAATCATTAATTAATTTACATATTCTTAAGTTACTAATTATTAACTCCTGTTTCCAATATGCATAGCACGTTTTACGTTTTTATTTATTATTAGTAATTATGGTTAGTTTCTGAGTTTTTATATACTCAAATGTTAGAGATTGGGATTTGATCAAAATCTCAAGGGAAATTAATTATTAAGATTAAAATGTTGTTGTTTGGTTCATCAGTACTACACAACCACCGTATCATCATCACGATACACTGCAGATACACTTTGAAACATCAATCATCTCTAAATCTTTTTAAGAGCAGCTTTGCCTTTGCTGGCATATTTTTTAGATTCATTGCATCTCTTGAAACTTGAGAGTTTACCAAAACCTACGATTTTATTTTTTTAAAGAATCGGTGCATTTACAACTTCAAACAATGTCACTCTGTTGCAATGTTTTTCCTTTTTTCAAGTTCAGTTATGGTATAAAATTTTTGCTAAATTCTATTATACGGATTACATTAAAAATTAGAAATAATGTAAAAATTATAACACTTCCTACCCTACCAAAGCGCGTTGTAAAGTTTGTTTGTGTGCGTTTTGACAAGCACCGCTGCATTTGCCTTGAGTGTGTAATGCCCATATGTAAGATTTCTTTTATACAACTGGGTTTAAATTGAGTACTCTTTAAGTAAAATGTAATCCATGCAAGCTTGTTAGTTGTTATTGTTGTTTCTTTAAACATATTTTAGGAAACGTTTTGGTAGTGTCGATTTGTTTTGTTTGTAAAATACTTAAATCACCAATTGGGCCAATTCGTCCAACTATAAATGGAACAAAATTGTTTATTCCCTTTCGTTTGTTTGAGAAGGGAGCCAGAAATCCAACAAGTGTGTTCTAAGAACTGGGCTACTAGAATGAAACAATCAGTTCATCAATTCCCGGGCACACTGTCAATAGTTTTGAAGACTAAAAAGGCTTTCAAATTTTATAAAGAAGATTGATGAAATAGCATATACTGGCAATGGGTTTTTATACTATGACAAAAAATTTTGTGAAACACGTTTATATATCATACGTGATTTTTATATATATATATATAAAACGAATAATTAATGATCATTAAAATTGTGATTATAATTTTTTGTCATTTTTATTGTGCGTTAAAATTATGAACAACCGTTTATGAACAACCGTTTTACCTTACAGAGGAGACAGCCATGAGTTTTGTCATCAAGGCTATGAACACAATTAGCAATCAACTGAGGCTAGGAAACCAGTGAAAAAACAAAGCAGCTGTCATGGTCCACATCACTATTTTGAAGATGGCAATTAATGAAAGTATTTCCAAGTCTTGGAAGAGATATTTTGGATAGTTGTAAGCATACAGTATTGAGTATACCAGGCACCAGCAGGCAGCAGGCAGCAAGCAGCAAGCAGCATAATGACATGATGTATAGAGGACAAAGTACAAAGAAAGAGGTGTGGTGCTTGATGGCTCAACGTAGATGATGATAGAAACGAAGGGGTGGCCAAAATACAAGCGTGGGCTTGTCCTTTTGCATGCAAACAAGTCCCATAAGATGTGCAAATTTCTGCACAAATCTCAAAAGGGTGTTCTGTTCCCCGCTCCTACACTACATTTCCCGCTGCTCCTTCGTTCAACCTTCTCGATCACTTCAAACTTCTAACTTCATTTTCAAAAGCACACATTGTTACTTAATTTACGGCTTCATTTTAACTTAGTTCTTGGAATCCAAAAATCCCTTCTTTTGTGGGAACTGGGAAAGCCAGCTTTATCAATGTAGTGGCTCTGTTTGACCACACTAGCAGTCTAGCATGCTTTCTATAATAACAATTGGTTTTTGAGTCAAGTTCAATGGTTAGAAGTTAGAATTCCAACCTTAAAATTTAGAACTTTTAGTTTGATTTTGATATCTCCATTGTCACTTACAACTCTAATAGAACTTGCAGTTGGATTTTGAGCTAAGTTGTGTTAATAGTAACTTTTTGTAGCACATTAATTATTTGTACATTTGTAAAAACTTGTTGCAAGTCCATTGCTTTAGACTGTCAATTTCCTTGCACCTTAACTTTCAACATGGTGAAACATGTTTTCACCCAACAAAAACCCTTGGTCCAACTTAATTTACCAGCACTATTTTTAGTACCTTCGTTTCTGTACTGTGCCTTTTTCTTTTTTCCTTTAAGTTTGACAGTCATCTTAAATTCTCTTCGGTTAGCCTTCAATTGAACTATTGAAGTACTACTCCTACTGACATTTCTGAAAGGACATTTTTCACTAAATTTTTTTTTTTCTCTTTTTTGAGTGTCCCTTTTGGGTCTGGTGAGAGCATTTGCTGGTTCTACTTAATGAGAGTTTTGACAAGTTAAAATTGCGGGGCCTTAACATGTACTCCTGTTGACGTGCATATTTTAATATCATTACACATTTTGACCCCAGAAAAAGAAAAGGCAGAAAGAGATCAGTAGTGAATAAATTATTGAAGATCATGCTTATATCAGCCTAATCTATGATAGACAGAAGTAGAGATTTATATAAAAAAAAATTATCCAACTTTTTAGTAGTTTTAAGCACTGGCCAGTGGGTGGTGGTGTACTACTACTAGTGGTTCCCAAAAAAGCAGTGAGGACTGTACTTTTTCTCTTTTTTGTAGTGGGCATACTATAGAATTAGAATTAAGCAATCAGAATCTTGTTTTCCTAAAAAGCTGCTAACTATCCTAAGCTGAATCTTTGCCTCTTTTTTTCCTCTGTTAGAAAAGAAATCCAATCCTGCACCAACAAAGATTCATGTCAGCTGCTGCTCTCTCTTTCATATCAAAAAGGCCATCCCCCACGCCACCCTTTCAAAAATATATATAGACTTCCTTTTTATCCTTGGGGGGTTGTTCATATCCGCAACATAATTTATTTAAACATACCTTTGATTTCTACCCTTTTCTTGCAGTTGAAATGTTTCTTTCTGATGTGGAAATCAAGCGTTTTTCAGGTAAGAAGAGCAATAGGGTACATTATTATTATTATCATGGATGGTTTATTTGTGTTTCAATTGTACTACTACTGTTGTTATGTTCTGCCTTTTCTGGATTTTGTCATGACTTCGCCATGGTCTCAGTCCCTCTTGGTTTTGAGATAAATGGGATGGACCAAAGTAAGAATTGGGTGTCTGAAAATGGTATCTTTGCATTTGGATTCTTGGAAACAGATGATGATGATCTCGATAGCTATGAAGTTGGCATTAGGTATAACTTGGGAAATGTATCTGTAAATTTGCCTGTTTGGACCCTTGGTGGAGGTGTCAAAGTTTCCATGAACTCCACCATTAGGCTTCACATGGACGGGAGGCTGGTTTTAATTCAAAATCCAAATGGGAACGTTGTATGGAGTAGTAGTACATCAACTTTAGGTATTGAAAAGGCTAGTCTTTTGGACAACGGAAATTTGGTTCTTTTGGATGGTAAAGATAAGGTTTTGTGGGAAAGTTTCAGTAGTCCAACAAATACATTGCTGCCCGGACAGTCTCTTCATTATCCTCAAAACCTTCGAGCCCTTTCAACAAAATCAACTCTAAGTTACTACAGTTTGGTGATTAGCAAATCCGGTGAGCTTGCGCTTGTGTGGGAGCATAATGTGACTTACTGGAGGAGCCAGGTTAGTACCCGTGTGCTTGTAAAGGAAGCAAGATTTGATAATGATGGAGTTTTGGGATTGTATGATGACAGCAACAAAGTTGCCTGGTCTGTGTCAAGTAAGGATTTTGGGGACTTCTCTGGAACTCTGAGACACCTTACAATAGACATAGATGGGAACTTGAGAATTTACTCTTGGGACGATACAAATCGTGAATGGAAAGCGGGATGGCAAGCAGTTCAGGAGCAGTGTAATGTGTTTGGTTCCTGCGGTTTATATAGTGTATGCGGATATAATTCCACTGGCCCTGTTTGTGGTTGCCTTTACTCGCAGTCCTCCGAGTGGGAATGGGAAACTACTTCTTCTGAAGTTGATTCAAGCAGTTCAGGAGGGTGCCAAAAAATGGCAGATTTAGGGAACTGCCGAATGCATACCAGCATGTTGATCATGAAACAAACGGTTCTTTATGGTCTTTACCCGCCCAATGATGTTGAGATGTTTTTGAGCGAGAAGGATTGCAAGAACTATTGCTCAAACGATTCAGCCTGCATTGCAGTAACTTCAGTGAATGATGGTTCAAGACTGTGTACTGTCAAAAGAACAAGCTTTATCAGTGGTTATAATACTCATTCTATTCCAGCCACTTCATTTTTGAAGGTATGTTCTGTTCCACAGGCAGTTGCAGCTCAAAATGTGAACCCCATTGACAAACCAGGATTAATCTACTCATCAATTGTCAGGCAGAAAACTGGCCGAGGAAACATTGGAGTTTTCATTGGGGCTATAGCATTGATAGTTTTTATTACAGTCATGTTTGTTCTGAGCATGGAGATGTTTGTATTTTGGATAATGCACAGGAATGGACAAATTATGGCTCAAACAAGAATTCCTTTTGGGAAGGATGCTCAAATGAACCCTCATTACAGTGCTCTTATCAGACTTAATTTTGAAGAGATAAAGGACCTGACTAACAACTTTGCAACTTCACTTGGCCCTTCTTGTTTCAAAGGTACCCTTCCGAACAAAACAGTTGCAGTTGCTAAAATGTTAAATGATGTTGTTGTATCTGAGAAGGAATTTCGAGTTGCAGTTTCTACCTTGGGCGGGACACACCACAGAAATTTAGTTTCAATTAAAGGTTTCTGCTTTGAACCAAAACACAAGGTTCTTGTTTATGAGTATGTTCCAAATGGATCACTGGATGAGTGGTTGTTGGGCAATGAGAAGGACGAAAACAAAAGGATTTGGCAAGAAAGGCTGCGTATTGCTGTTGGAGTTGCGCGTGCTATTGCCTACCTCCACACAGAGTGTCAACAATGCATAATCCATGGGAATTTGAAACTAGAAAACATCTTGCTTGATGAGAATTTTGTTCCTAAGGTGACAGATTTTGGATTACGAACATTACTCTTTAAGGAATCAGCATCTTCTTCAGAAACACCGTCAGAAAAGGATGTCTACATGCTTGGAACGATGTTGCTGCAGATTGTTACGTGCAAGAGAGTTGTCAATGGCAAAAATCTGCAGCAAATGCTTGATGGGCTGTTTCAAGAAGAGAAATTTAGCGACGGCGATGACTTAAAGGCAGTAGAAAGAGTGGTGAAAATAGCAATTTGGTGCATGCAGAATCAGCCATTTTTGAGACCTTCTATCAGTGAAGTAGTGAAGGTACTTGAAGGCACCCTATCAGTGGATGGACCACCATCTGATTTTGTGTTTGTGCACCAAAGTATTGCAACAGAGGCAGTAGAGGAAGGAGAATCCTGAAGAAGAAACTAAACTACATTGAGCTGTAGTGGTAAGGAAACTCTCAGCTCTATTTGGCTCTAACCTCCTTGTATTTTATTTAGCAGGAGTTGATCCTTCTTGTGAGTTCAAAAATTTTGTTAATGAACCCCAGAAGGAAACTTGTTCGGATCTTTAGGCAACTTTGGAATGCATTTTGCAATTCTACTTCTTGAACTGAACTCTGCCTATATAACATGTGAAACAGACAACAGAAATATGTACATGCTTTTTTTGGTGCAATTTTTCTGGCTTTTCGTTCGAGTGACAACATTCGTTTCATGCGTTCTCTCGGTTTCTCCAAAGGGATGGATTAAATTGCCTCCTTCTCATGAATTAATACAATTAGCATTTTACTACTTGTTAGTTTTGCCCCTAAATGAAGATTGTACCATTTTTTATATTTAGCTTCAGAGAAATGTAGCATGCTGGCCTGTCCTGTTGGAGATCGGATCTTTTTTCCAAAATTATCTCTAGCCTATTTTGTTTAATGTTCAAAACCATGTAGTTACTAAAATCACTTTATAATTATTATGCCTTAATCAAGCAATGAGTGAAGTAGAACGTAATTTAATCTTGAACATGATAATACTAATATAATTTTGAACAGAAAATCCAACTCATCTTGTTCCCCTCCCCTAGTATGTACAAGTAGCACACAGACAAAAATTTTAAAATTCACAAAAAATGGAATCCAAGCCAGGGATAATCCACCAATCATATCCTCAAGACCATATCCATATCATTTCGGCAACATCTCCAATGTAAACAATGGATGGATAAAAGGTTGGATCTTGACATGAGAGGTCGTTGCATTAATCTTCCTACCAAGAAATATTGCCCATTAACCAGTATGCCTGTTACTTTCAACAATACATCTCGTTCTTGAAGATTTGCATACGTTTTATATAAAATAATGCAGCCAAAATAATGTAAGAGGTTGTGCTGGTCTACTGTAGTCCACAACATTTGCATTCCTTCAAATCTTTCAAACTTTATCCTCTTACGTCTTACCTTAACTGAACAACGCACGAAGCTTTTCTGTTTTTAACTCAAAAACTACCGCGATCAAAGAAGCATTTATGGAAGCAATATTGGAAGCTTATTCTCTTTCATCATTTCACCTCAATTTGATCACCAAAAGACCATTTGGAACAAAATTTAACAAACCAATTTTGCATTATCCACTAGGCTATCGGCAGCCCAATTCACATCTCCCGCCGTTTCATTGCACGAAAGCAAAATTTGAGCTTTCAACTTCTGTATCTTCAACTGTGTCAACTGATCAATCCAAAGACCCATCATCAATTGATCATCAAGAAAGTGATGAGACGAACGAAAAAGAAGATGAGAAATTTGATTGGTATGCACATTGGTACCCGGTGATGCCTGTCTGTGATCTTGACAAGAGGAGGCCACATGGCAAGAAAGTCATAGGACTTGACATTGTTGCGTGGTGGGATAAGAATGAGAATGAGTGGAAGGTATTTAACGATACTTGTCCTCATAGGTTGGCTCCTTTATCTGAAGGAAGAATTGATCAATGGGGCAGGCTGCAATGTGTGTATCACGGTTGGTGCTTTGGTGGTTCTGGTGAGTGCAAGTTCATTCCGCAAGCACCCCGCAATGGTCCACCGGTATTGAATTTTTCTCATCATTTTGAATTCATGATGATAGTAATGAACTCTGCTTCTGTTCTATGATGATACTAGTGAATTCCAGTATCTGTCCCTTTTGGTGCATTGCTTCAAGATAATTTTCATTTGCTTGTCATAGTAACTGTTATTTCGCATATATATAATCACTTTCTTGTCCTGTGTTGCTTACATTTGTAGAATGTAGTCTTTGAAAGGCTAAGCTGTCATATCATACATCAGTGAGAATTTGTAGCAAGAACTATTATCAATAGCAGTAGCAGTCATGTTTTTGGGGATATAACAAACCAGTTTGAAGTTACAAAAAATGATAATAGATGCCAAAAACATGGGTTGGAAATTTAAGCTTGAAGGTTCTACCTAATAATAATCTACAAGGAAAAAACAGAGGTGGAAAGTTTGAATTGTCAAATGCAAAGTTTGTAGAAATTCATCTATCTAAAGAGCAGAAAAATTCATTTTGAAGTTAAACAGAGATGATCACAAGTATGAGCATTTATATGGACTTGATAGAAAAAGTAGACAAGAAATCTTGAAAGTATGATGAGGCCTTACTGAGTTAAGCAATGAAACATATATTGAGAGTAATGCAATAATTAATCTTTGATTCAGACAGGATGTGAATATTTTGAGGGCATTAAGGTGGAGAAATTTTTGAATGGCATAGTAAGTGTAAAGATTTCGAAGTCATCTGCTCCAAGAGTCTGTCTTTAGATAACAAATATTGTCCTTTCCCTGTGGTTCTTCTGTTGTCTCATTAAGTACAAAATTTTAGCTGTAGAATTGAAATTTCTCGCTAAATTGCAGATCCATACTTCGAGCAAAGCATGTGTAGCTGTGTATCCAAGTTGTGTCCAAAATGGCATTCTTTGGTTTTGGCCAAATGCTGATCATCAGTACAAAGACATACTTTCAAGGGAAAAGCCTCCGTACATAAATGAAATTGATGATCCATCCTATGTTAGTCAGATGATGACTAGAGATATACAATATGGGTAAGGTTGCCTATCTCTACAATTAATGTGCAAAAATTGAAATGGTTCTTATGGCATTTCTGCTGTTATTCTATTCATACTCGATAAATTATAAGAAAAGGGATTGTATTTGTACCTTTTCTATATGTGGAAAGAAGACAATGAAAAAGTAAACTATAACAGCATGATAGTTGGATGGTAATTCGAAAAGGGATTTTAGTTCTTTCATTTCTGACTAGTTAAGTCATAAAAAATTCATGAACTTCTCAAAAGCTATAGTATTATGAAAGTTTTAAGAGCTCTTTTTTTTTGGTTTGTTTCTTGTTAATCCTGAAATTTCAATGCTTGATGTACTTTAAGTTGCATCTGATGGCTAATCCTATTCAGGTATGAGGTACTGATAGAAAATCTTATGGACCCTTCTCATGCTCCATACGCACATTATGGCATAATGGTTGGACCACAGCCTCCAAAGAGATAAGAGCTTTTGCCCCAAAAACTTTACTGTTGAGACTAATTTCCATTGTGGATATCAAATGAATGACCAACAAATATTTTGTTTTCCTGCACTGTGAAGGCTGACAGAGAAGGAGGAAGACCACTTGACATAAGTGTAAAGACATTAGACAAAAATGGTTTCACTGCAAAATCGCACCCTGGTTTCACAAATGTATTTGTTCCACCTTGTTTCTTTTATTCCTATCATTCTACTGGCATACTTGTCGGGAATCCAGATAATCAATCTGATGGAACCACTAAGGTAACCAACCAGCCGCATTGAAATGAATGCTTGATGCTTTCTTTATCTTAAATTCGGTTCTGAGTGTTCCGAATGATGGATTATTACATGCAGAATGCATCCACAACCAAGCTGGAAAAGAGGATGGTTTTTGTGTTCATATGTATTCCTGTTAGTCCTGGTAATAGCAGGTTGATATTTGCCTCGCCAAGGAACTTTGGGGTCTGGATAGGTCGGGTGGTTCCTCGGTGGATATTTCATTTGGGACAAAATTTAATTCTAGATTCAGATTTATATCTTCTTCATGTGGAGGTAATTAATCCCACCTGGATCTTTTCCTCCTTTCTTCAAGTGTACTTGTCTTTTCTGCAACGCATGTGTCCTTGTAAGTTTTAGATTTCATGAAGATAAATGTAGTCTAACATGCAGTAGTTGTTTTTTGATCCTTTAGGAGCGGAGGATAAAGGAAGTGGGATCCCTTAATTGGAACAAAGCTTGCTTTGTTCCTACCAAGGCAGATGCTCTAGTGGTGGCCTTTAGAAGATGGTTAAACAAGTATAGTAGCGGTCAAGTTGACTGGGGAGCAAAGTTCAGTGGAGCTCTCCCACCAACTCCGCCTAGAGAGCAGCTTCTGGACAGGTAAATCACTTGCATTATGCTCATAATCTATCTTTGTTTTTCTGGTTCTTCTTGTTTTCTTTCACCTAAGAGTCTAAGACTGAAAGATGACTCTCAGATTCAAGTACCTGTGACCCATTGTTTATGTTGTGTCCGAAGAGAGAAAGGCGGTGATAACATTTACGTATTGTTTTAGGTACTGGAGTCATACAGTGAGGTGCAGCAGTTGCAATCAAGCGTATAAAGGTCTCAATGCACTGGAGGTGGTTTTGCAGGTGTTCTTTATCGGTACAATTGGAGTTGCTGTTGCTGCTAAACGGGGTGCATTGTCAGTTGCTGCAAGAAATACTCTGGTTTCGGTGGCTATCCTGAGCTTTGTGGCTTCCAAGTGGTTGTCTCACTTCATATACAAAAATTTCCATTTCCATGACTATGATCATGCCTTCCGCTGAGTCCATAAGTATGAGCTGAAAGAGATGGCAGAAAAATGTTGATACAGATGGATGGCTCTGTAAGAATATCACATGTTTTCAAGTACAAGACACATACCTCTTGGTCTTGGAGGCATGGACTGGGTGATTGATACTGATAATGGTTAAATAATTTCCTCCAACAGCTTGTTCCATCTTCTTGACTTGTGCTGAGGCCCTTTATGCATTTGATGAGGAAGCGCAAAACATACACTACATACACTTTGATCACAATGACTGTTCTATGTATTTTTTTCCCCCTCAACCAGGACTAAGCATACAATTCTGCTCCGGTTTGGGTGTCCGGCGGAATTTACACCGTTTGGAGAAGCATACACTTCTGCTCATAATTCGGTGACCGTATCATGGTCTTCTCATAATCTGATCTCAACTTCAAACTTCAATGAAACGTTAAATCATTTCTTCCCTTCACAAATCACAATCTTGTCTTGCGTTGTACGGTAAAGTTTCCTTTTCAAAGTGGTTCATCATTTGCCTCTACATAAATGTGGAGTGCCCACTTCGTGTTTAGTCTGAACATCAAAACAGATGGCAGTTTTTTCTAATTCAATTTATTCAGCACAGTAATACATTAACTAATTTTGTATTTCTGAAAAAAAAAATTTGAAAAATTCCTACCGTAAAGAAGAAACAAGAAATACAAAATTGATTAATATCACGTTAAACTTTACAATGCTTATTCTAATCATTTTTTCTCTTTTGTTCCCCATTTGTTGTTCAAATATACAGGGAATGAATTCAGTATCCCAAAATGTTTATGGCATTAATTATTCTGGCAGTTGTTGGACAAAAAATTTCCACATCCTCACAGACAAATTGACACTTCCATTCCAACCAAAACAGGCACAAAAAGCCTCTAGTGATAAACAAGTCGAAACTGCACGAGTTCACCTCGTGATCAATCCCCCTTGGCTGCATGGCTACCATTTCTTTCTATCTTTCTTTTAATAGGAAAAAAATTTAAAAACTTCAAACTGAAGATAAAACTTTGTGCAATCAAGAAAATTTGCTCCTCCAATTTTTTTTTTCTTTACATTACTGCGTTACTAAAATAAGCCCCATACCATTTTTAAGTCCAAGATCCAATCTTTTTATTAATCATCAATTCTCAAGCTCTTCAACGTTGAAGTTGTTAGTATATACCAAAATAGGATTAGTGCTAATCAAACCTTAAACCTTTTCCTCTGTTTGTCTACACTTTCATAGTCTCTATCATCCTCGTCACAACCACCAAACTTGAGTAACTCTCAACTTCAAGATCCCAATCTTTTCCTTTGTGCTAAAGTTTCTAATTCACAGAAGAAAATAAACTTTGCCTCAGCTCCCTCCCTCTGTACCCATTCCGCATCATCGTGTAGTAATTTGATCTTCTCTCGCTGTAGATGTTTCAAAGATCCAATCTTTTGTTTCTAATTTGGTGTCGGCAATAAAGGGTCAGGCTCAGATCACAGGTGAGTTAGCCCTTGGCCTAACTTTATTCTTGTGTACTACTCAATTTCCTTATTGTTCCTTTCCCTCTGTTCTTGAAGACCCAGTGTTTGATTTCATTGCAAGATCTAGTCTTTGCCTCATTTCTTGGTTTTATGACTTCAGTTTGATTTATTTTGGAATAAGGGTTTTGCTCCAATGAAAGAAACAAGTTCAGCAACTGACCCAATTGGGCAAAACCTAATCAAACTCATAAGCAACGTGTGCTTCTCAGTATTTGTGTTCTCAGTCCTCATAATTACTGTAATTGCAATAACGTACCAGCCCCCTGATCCATGGGAGTCCTCTAGAGCCCTCACTAAAGTTTTTACACAAGTTGAAAATGCCACATTTAAGACTGACACTTCTGTGCTGAAAACTGGTGAGGACATTGCTGATCCCCCGAGGTTATCTGGGGTTGAGACAAATGTATCCATCACCGAAGATGTAATTGAGAAAACTGAAATGGATCTTAAAAACGTGAGCTTGAAATCTGGTTGCGAAGATGTGAATGTGGTTAATTGTTCGGATCCTAGGTTGTTGATTACTATAGAGAGGTTTAATTTGAAGGCCTTTAAGTCAATCGTGTTTTTGGATTATCAAGCTCCAGTTGATGGCTCAATGCCTAATGAATGTGATGTGGCTTGGAGGTTTAGGAATAAAAAGGAGAAGTCTTGGAGGAAGTATAGGGATTTCAGAAGGTTTGTAATTGGGTTTAATAATGATTGTAGTTATAAGGTGACTCGTGCAGGGCGTTGGCACTCGGGGTTGAATGCCCATCGTCTGAGGATTCGACCAAATGCGACTAGAAGTGGTCCGTCTCCTAAAATTGCTCCTGGAGTTAAAGATGATGAAATCAATGACACGCTTCCGGTGTTAGGATCAGATTTGGCTTTTAGAAACGGGAGGTACCTGTATTATTCTCGTGGGGGGGATTATTGTAAAGGAATGAATCAGTACCTGTGGAGCTTTTTGTGTGCTCTTGGGGAAGCTCAGTATTTGAATAGGACCTTTGTGATGGATCTGAGTATCTGTTTATCCTCCAGTTACACTCAGAGTCGCAAGGACGAGGAGGGAAAAGATTTTAGGTTCTACTTTGATTTTGAACATTTGAAAGAAGAGGCTTCGATTGTCGATGAGGAGGAGTTCCATAAAGATTGGAAGAAATGGGATAAGACGCATAATAAGAAAATTCCAGTGAGAAAGGTGGCAAATTATAAGGTGACGCCGATGCAGTTGAAGAAAGATAAGAGCACCATTATATGGCGGCAGTTTGATGCTCCTGAGCCCGAAAACTACTGGTATCGGGTTTGCGAAGGTCCGGCAGGTACATACATTCAGAGGCCCTGGCATGCCCTCTGGAAATCAAAGAGGTTAATGAATATAGTTACAGCAATTAGTGGGAGCATGGACTGGGATTTTGATGCGGTTCATGTGGTTCGAGGAGAGAAAGCACAGAATAAGGATGTATGGCCTCATCTTGATGCTGACACATCTCCAGATTCCCTGGTCGCGAAACTCCAAACGGTCGTTACTCCTTGGAGGCATTTGTATGTTGCAACCAACGAACTATTTTACAACTACTTTGATAAGTTGAGATCTCATTACAAGGTTCATTTGCTGGATGATTACAAGGAAATGTGGGGTAATACAAGTGAATGGTACAACGAGACAACGGTTCTGAATGGCGGACACCCGGTCGAGTTTGATGGATATATGAGAGTGGAGGTGGATACCGAAGTTCTTTACAGGGCAAAGACGAGGGTGGAAACATTTTATAACTTGACCAAAGATTGCAAGGATGGAATCAATAGTTGTGAACAAGTAGTGTGATTGATACCTACAGTAGCCAACAGGTTGGATAAAATGTTGATTAGGATTATGTTTTGGTTGCTTAATTCACCATCTGTAGTTGTTATGTATTTTTTTTTGTTATGGGTTTAATTTTGTTGAGACTGTTGTTAATTCTACTCAATTCATTATTGTATTCAGTGATTCATTACAGAGCATATGCGGATGTGATATCTGTAGCATTTCTGCTTTCTGGCAGAGCCTTGATTCATTCTGATTCAGCTTGTAATCCACTAATTAATCTCCTTGAAACCAAACCAATTCTGCTGCTCTTCAGCTCTTGTTTGTCTATTATCACAAACTCACGTTTTGCGTTTCCACCATTCCACCCCACCCCCACCCCCACCCTTTGTAATGTATTATTCACTGCTCCACTGGTGGCGTGGTGTAATGTGTGGATTCCATATCAATGGTGATCCAAGTAATTAATCAACAACATCCATTCATCATCATCATCATATATATATATATAGAGAGAGAATTGAAATACAGCTGATGATGATAAGTGACTGATTTCTGGTGCGTCAACAAAACCATCCATCGTCCATGCATTAATATATATCATCAACAATAATAAATTAATGGTAATCAACTCCCTTTCTTTCTTTCTTTCTTTCCAACAATGAACAAGCTAAGAAATAAATAAAAACAAGTCAAAGAATCAATTAATGGAGAATGCATGAGCATGGATCCAAGACCAAGACGTCTGGGCCGCAGATGCATATATATATGCAATATGCAATATGCAATATGCATGAGAATTTGAGAATCAAAGAAAGTTTGGTAATTCAATGTTTTCCTATGGCTATGAGTCTATGACTATCAGTAGCCTTGTGGGTTAGAACGTTCGGTTTGTCCAAAATCCAAATTAATTAATTTGCCTACCTACGTACGTACATTAATTAATATATATACCACAAAGTAAAAATTAAATAATAAAAAACGCAGCGGGAAATGAAATCTACCGGTCAATCAAATCATATATATGTTATTATGTTGTTTTTCACTCATCATCACTTGATCACACCTTATATATATATATAACCCATTGGAGCCCAAGTTTCAGTTTATATATATATATATGTGTGTGTGTGTGTGTGTTTCTATCAAACAATTTGAGGATTAATTTGTTAATTTAATTAGATATGTACATGCACATTAATTCTTAATTCCTCTTCCTCTTCCTCTTCTTAAATTTTTCTTTTTTTGTTTTGCATATATATATATATATATATATATATACATGGAAATTTGTTACATGAAGTCGCGCAGGGTTGATTTGATGATGGAAAGAGAAGAAGAACAAGTATAAGAATGTTTGGCATTCCGCAAGAGACTTCAGGAGACTTCTGGAGAGGATCATCGATCGACTGTTATATATATACACTCTATCACTTAATTACGTACGTAAGTTTTTTCCAGGTTAGTTAATTAATTAGCCCAGCAGCTACCTGCTCAAGTCTGTCTGTTCATTTCTTTGCTTAATTAATAGATGTGTAATTTCATGGGAAATATTTATAATTAAAAACAACTATTTAATTTGTTGATTTATCAGCATATATATCTTCAATTAATTATTGAGTTTTATATATATATCGTTCATTATGATGTTCGATCATATGTATATTTGACTCGTGATCGATGAAGGAATTGAAATTCTTAATTTAATTACTTAAATTTGAAATATATATATGTTCCTCTCTTCCTTTTTAATTAATATATAGTTAATACTTGATGATCGATCAATTGTGCAGTTAAATTTAGTAATTAATGTTGATACATGGTGAAATAATTAATTGAATCATGCATGCATATAATTACAAGACGTGAAATATTTAAGCCTTTTTTCATTTAGTTCAACTAACAATGCGTTAAACGTAAGGCTCTGCCTACCGTTCAATGCACAACCAAACATGCATATATATATATATGCTATCTTCCTATAATATTAATGCTATGACTATATATATATATAAAGTTTGTTAGGTGATGGATGAGGTTTAATTAATTGGAGGAGTACACATGCATTTCTCATATACAATTAATTATTTCATTATACTTTATTAAGACTACGTCTTGAGATATTTAAGCTATATATATATATATATATATTTTGCGCACCCAATAATTTCGAATGACACCCTCAATTTTATATACAAAATAAAGCTTAAAATGTCACACCAAACTATATATAATAAATTGTTGATATATACACGGATTAATGAATAGTAGTACCCCTGTCAAAATATACATTAATTTATCCACAATTAAAGACAATTATATAAAAGACATAATTAAAACTAAACATCATTTAGACTTGCTACTCTATCTACTCTCTTATAGTACCCATGAGGTTGGTAGAGTAAGATTCTTCAATGGATTTTTCTCTTATATTTCATGTTTAAATCTATAAATATATAGCACACGTGCATTTAATATTTATCTCTTAAACTTCATTAATCACTTAATATGATATTTTAGTTAAATATACGTAGCCACAAGAAATATAATTAATAGAACATCCGGAGTTGTAGGATTCCCATCTCTAAGAAAGTGGTTGTTGTTGGAATCCAAAACTATATATATATCAGGGTTAAAGTGATTCTAGCTAACTCCACGATTAATTGCAGAAATAATAAAGCTTATATATTGCTGTGCCTTCGGTTGCTTTAATTTGCTCTATATAAAAATTTTGAATGCATTACTTTAAGTTATAATATATATATATATAGTTGCATGATTCGTGAATCGTGATATAGAATGGATAACAGCATGCATATATATATAAATAAAACCTGGAATCCAATTTTAGGTCATTAATTAATGGGAAGATGGCCTATAATAAGAACCATTAATTGGAGCTACATCACCCTGTAATTATTTAATTATAATAGAGAAGCCTAATTAATTAATTATATGCTAAATAAATGTTTAACTAGCTCTCCCATGCATTCACTTGTTCACCTTAATTAATTAATTGATTAATTTGTCTCAATTAACTTTTTCATGAATAAATTAATTAACTCTATGTAAAATAGATCAGCTAGCCCACTTCATATATATATAACAGTGACAATTAATTAAAGAGACAATTAATGGTTGATACATGCCATATATATATATATATAATTAAGCTCACAAACACCACAAGCGCCTAGCACACTCGATCACTAATATAATATCGATCATACAACACACAACTGCATGCATGCATTCATGTAGATATGGATATATGTAGTCTTGTTAATTATTGCTATATATATTAATGCAGGAGGAGCAGTACTACTTAGTTTTCATCTTCCCCATTCACCCTCTTGGAATCATTTTCATTTTCATGAAGCTGGGAATTAGATGCACATCCCATGACCGGAGCTTCCCATCCAGGTCCAAAGCTAAATATCATCTGTGTTGTAGAGATCAAACCATCATCATCATTATTGGGCTGCTGCTCTTCAACTGTGTTTTGGCTGTTGAAAACATCTTCTTCATTGATCAGTGAGTTTAGAAATGAAGAGAAAATATCATCACTGCAGTAATTCATATCCTCATCGTCATATAGTTCATTACTAAAACCCTCTTGATCAATGCTCATTCCATACACTTGATCACCATCACCATTAGTCTGCATATTATTCTCATCATTCTCCTTCTCCTTTTCATCTCTCATTTCTGCACTTTGAAACTCATCATCTCGCGGTTTAATCCCTCCCACAGCTGCAGTATCTTCTTCCACGATTAATGGCGAAGGAACAACAAGACTAGAGTTGGGATCAGCTAAGATGTGATCAGATGAAAACTTGTTTTCATTGGATGAATGATCATAATTAGGTTCCAAAGGTTTATGAGTTCTTGGATCAATTCCTTGGCTGATCAACTTCTTACTTAGGTGAGTATTCCAATAGTTCTTGATCTCATTATCGGTTCGTCCTGGAATTCTCCCAGCTATCAAAGACCACCTGTATATATATATATATATAACAACAAGTCCATTGTTAATGCATGCATGATACACAAATTAAGTTTTTCTATTATATCAAGATTGTTTTCTTTATAAATCGACTACGTACCACTAAAAAGTCATGATGTAATATACATATACAAATTAAAGAAACACTAAATAGAAAACTGGAAATGCATGCATCCCTAACAACTAATGGAACAGCTAAACTAGTCGATATATATAACAAGTAAAACATGCATATATATACATATTCCAGCTAGCTAGCTACCATTGAGGATAAAATGTTGTTCATATATATGCAAAATAGCTCCTATTGGGAAGATGCATATGTTTAGATACACTATATATATTTTACAATGACAGAATTACTCTAGTATCTACTCAAGATTTAATATCTCAGTATGAAGCTCAAAGAGTACTGGAACAGTAAAACCCTAAAGAGCCCAAAAACCCAATGATTTTATTTTTGTTTTTTTTTTGGAGGGGGGTTGGTGGAAAAGGAAAAATGAAACCCTAATCCATATATAAAAAAGAGTAGATCTCTAAAGTATTACGATCAAAACCCGAGAAAAATGATCTATTTTACGGACCTAAAGCTAGCTAAAAGGAGACGATAATGATTGAAGAAAGTTTAATTAATTCTGGGGTGGACCTGTTGCCAAGTAGGCGATGGAGGCGAAGAATGAGATCTTCTTCATCGGGAGCAATGTGTCCACGCTTAACAGAGGGGCGGAGATAGTTCATCCATCGAAGACGGCAACTTTTACCGCAGCGGAGGAGGCCGGCCTTCTTAGGTAGAGTTCTCCACTTGCCTTGTCCTTCTATTTTGATATAGTCGGATAAAAGTTGATCTTCTTGGGGTGTCCATGGACCTCTCTTTAAGCCGACCTTGGTGCAGCACGGCGTAATATTCTTGTTCACCTGTACTGATGATGAAGAAGACATCCCAGCATCAGCTCCAGTGGTACTGATGATGGATTGACTTGATTTTGATGATGAGGAGGAGGATGAATATGATGATGGCTTCCTCATTCTCATTAATTTGGGTTTATAATTACTCTGCAAAGCTTTAATTTGGTGTGTAATGACTTTTGTCTATTTTTCAAGATGGAACTGCTCAACTGTGTGTGTGTGTGTGTGTGTTTAACTGTTTGTTTTATTTTTTTCATTGGTGTTTATTATGGATACGATTACATGTTTAAGGTTTGCATTCGATCACGCGCGTATATATGCTGCATTTGTGTTTGTTTCCTATACCTTGCAAGGCTGCTAATAAGAAATAGTGAAGAATAATTACTTTTTATTTGTTTAGTTCTTTTTCACCGTTAATTTGTTGTATTAATTAACTGCTCTAAAAAAATCTAGAAAAAAAATAAACTATATATTAAGTCCATAATTTGTAATTAAATCAAGTAAAATTATGAAAGAGTTAGAATAAAGAAACATAAATTAGTCTAAATTAAATAATATATACGGTATCAAAATTAAGAAAAGAATCCAAACATATATATATATATATATATGAAACAATTAAGTAGTATTATATTAATTAATTATGGAGAAGGAAGACAACATATATAGTATTTTATGAACAAAAACAAGAAGAAGATGAGCATTTTATTTGTTTTAATTTTGTTTCAATATATATATATATATATATATATATATAATAGGTGCGTGGATGATTGTCCCAATTGCAACATTTATTCCAAATAAGCAAGAGAGTGGAAAGGACGCATGCATTGTGCGCGCGAGATAGAGAAATAAAAAACAAGCGTTTTCAGACAGCTTGTCCGAGTTTTCTTTTGTAAATGTTTGGAAACGTAGAAAAGCTAAAAAACTCAGTAGATGAGCAAACTAAGTTAAATGGGGAAGTTTTTGAGTGTATTTGTAGAAATCATAATTGAGTTTGAGGCTTTGTATTAATGAAATTTCAAAGGGGCCAAAGGCATTTGGGAACGTTTTCATCTTTGATCTAA
Organism: Ophiorrhiza pumila; assembly: GCA_016586305.1. Taxonomy (NCBI): domain Eukaryota; kingdom Viridiplantae; phylum Streptophyta; class Magnoliopsida; order Gentianales; family Rubiaceae; genus Ophiorrhiza; species Ophiorrhiza pumila. The sequence goes on along the minus strand of BLIW01000001.1, from coordinate 365,395 downwards.
TGCACACTACTACAAAGTACCAACACTGGAAAATGCAGTTCCAACATATTACATTTATACCATATGATGATAACTTCATCCCAATCACAAACTGCATCATTAATCCTGCTTTAATCCTCAAGTTCCATATATATAACAAGCTCAAATTTGATTCATTCATCCGGCCGGACCAGATTCAGATTCAACAAACAGCAAAAAGAAAAAGAGACCACAATCTCAACATTTCACTTTACTTTCTCATATACACATAGTTTATGTGGGCATGTTCTGCAATCGAATATGCTTGTACTTCTGCTCAGTATTGAAGCATCTTGCACTTTCTGTCAGGCCTTTCGACAAAACTTGCTCCAATGCGTAAACCCCTTCTCTTAGTGCACCATCAATCTTGTCAACCCAAAACAAAATTAAAAAGAGCTTAGTTTGTCTCCTATCCTTCCTCACGTTTAAAGTTTTCGAAAGAATTTATCAAAAGACGTAGCCCAGGTAGATAGGTTCAGGATCCAATATGAAAGCAATTCACAAGAGAGTACTAATGACTAATGCAAGAGAGGTGGAACAGTCTAAAGAACACACCCGTTCCCTGGCAGTAGCATTGAACTTTTGCAGCAAAAATGCTTTTGGATCCATTTGACCGGGTGGCCTGCCAATACCTAACAAAATGAACAAACACTAGGACATCCACGCTGAGATGCAGAGGAGCAGGAAGCGAAAGAGTGGCTTCTGGATTCCAAACTAACCTATTCTCAGTCGAGGAAACTCTGTATTTCCACGAAAATTATGCATCACGCTCTTCAGCCTGAAGTAATTTCACAAATAGGTCAGAGAGACTGTCGTACATTTACAGAAAAAGTTACTCATAGTCGGAGAACGAAAAAACATGAAATTCATTTCATTCAGCCAGCGGAATCAATGAATTATTTGGTGTCTAAAATCTAGTAACCCTTCCAGTCACAGGGGCAACAAACTTCCAAACCTAATGAAATCTCTGGATTCTGAAACAATATATCTTCAGACTACAATGTTCCACCAGTGAATAGCTCAAAGCCAAACAGGAGTGATGTGCTGAGCTGGACTTGGTGAATGTGATTGTAGGGGAGGGGAACCAAAAGTACTTTCAATCTTTTAATGCAATTATTTTCCTTCTCAGAGAAGACAGGGAGAGGGGAGGTTTGGTAGCACAAACTACATGTTGAGATTACGAATTTCTGACTACCAGGTTTCAGCTGTTGGCATTTAACTGGCGATAACTAGAGCTCCAAACGAATCCAACATATACTTTCTGCAATTGAATTAAGGATCAATTAATGTTGAATTCCATCAAGCCCGGGTGATTCTCGCTTCATTGACTTTTCTAGCTCAAAAGTTAAAAACTTGATCTTTCACTCTATCATTCCAAAAATCAGATAAAACTTTCCATACTTTCAGTTTCACAAGGATGCTTATGTTACTTAGTATCATGTCATATCTTATTGTTTAGTTTATAGATCAAACTTTAGAACTTTGAACAAAATTGGAAATAGAATATCCCTCACAACATCATATTTGAACAAAGAATAGCCAAGCCCAAGCCTGACTAGATGATGTAATAAACAAATGCACAAATAAATCTTATGAAATGAAATAACTGCGAATCAGCAATCATTGACAGTATGCTAATATGATGACAGTTCTCCACTCAAAATGCATTAGAAAACTTATACCAAACCCAAGAGAGCAGTTAGATAAGAGTGTGAAGTTATAGGCAAATAATTGACTAATCTTGTGCAAGCCAAACACAGAAATCTGTTCTGTTCATACCCTTTGTGACCTCCGTGACCCCCCTTGTGATGCAGACGAAGTACGCCACATGGTAATTGCGTATCATCATGAAACTACAACCAAAGTGTAAGTGATTACATAAACATAAAAATGGTAAATGAAACAGCTAATCCAGAAATAAAGAAATCAAACAGAAGAAGATATATCAATCAAGAGGTAGCATGTACCACAACCACACGATTGAGAGGGAGCTTATAATAAGCTGCAAGTGGGCCACTCTACACAAATAAATGAGAGTAATTATCAGATCAAAGTCATACAAAAACTCTATATGCAGAATTCTTAATTGGGAAAAAAAGTGCAATAAACTTTTATACAAAAATAAGAAAGAGTCAAGAAGCAATCTGAGAGACAAGTTAAAACAAATATATTCTCTATGGATGCTAATTATTCTCCCCATCTCCAAATAGGTTGTCATAAAGTATTCTCTCTCACAACAAATAACTTTTCAAGAAATTGAGAACACGTAGAACTACAACAAGACACAAGACTCTTTGCATTAAATAGAAAGATTACTTGCTAATTGTGGATCCAGAATTTGAGAATTGCAGGGAGCAAACACGATTGACAGGCCCTAATTTTAGGAAAATTTTCAGGGAGCAGAAGCTAATTCACAAGAATCTACAGGAATGTTTTATCTTCCCAAGGCAAAAACCATGAATCCAAGGTCATGGGAGGGGCAGGGCAATCATCTACCTCTGCTTATTAAACCATATAGCAAAATGGACTTAATTTCCATTCATATGAATGTAAATGAAGTAAAATTTCAGCCACTTACTGATTCACCACTGAGATTCATGTACGTTTGGGGTTTTGCAAGAAGAACAGGAATGCCATTTACAAAACCTGAGGATCCAATAACGAAAATCCATCAAACTCCAACAAGCACGCTTATGCAAAATAATTAAACTCGAATCATAGGTGCATGAACTACAGAAATTGCAAGTCAAGTTGGATACAAGCCTTTTCCAAATATAGCTTTGCAGTGAACTGTGTCCATTGGAATCCCCACTGCCTTTGCAAATGCATCAATCATTTCAAATCCAGCCTATTCCAATTCCCATAAGAAAAGATATAAGGGATTAAACCTTTCGCTCAAAAAATCTAAACCACTGCAGCATAAAAAGCAAATCTTGCACTGTACATTGTGCCTTGTTCCCTTGTATTTATCACCAGGATTTCCCAAGCCCACAAAGAGCCATGGCTTCGGTGAATTACTGCAAAAGTACTGCCGCGAGATTCTGCTAAGCATTTTTTATCATTTGATCAGTTCCCCTGTTAATCTGTAATAAAGTATGTAACTCATATAAATCTTTCTTCCAGGACAGCATAAGTATATGCACATGGCAGGGTAAAGTAATACACAAAAGTAAGCATCCAAATTTGCAAGAAAATGCAAAAACGTTGCATCATTGCACACACTATTAAGCATAATTCAATTATAATATCAACAGCAAAAGTACAAAGAGTGAGAAAGGTGAGATGGAAAATACCAGAGAAAGGAAGATCTTTACTACAGACTACAGTGAAAGACTCCTGCTTTCAATCAAAAACTCCGTTTGACAACTGAGAAATTGAGAATAGTACAGAATTGGGAACTCGTTGAACCCTTCTCGTTCATGGGCTGACGCAGAGAGAAAGAGTTAGTTACAGGCTCGACGGAAATTGTCTATGCTGGCAACATGTTTGAGGAAATGCTTGTGAGAAGAGAAGAGTTGCGTTTCGCACTTACACGGCAAATAAACACGTAATATATCAGGTCAGAATATGGACTAACAAAAGCTCAGCCCATTCCCTATTGGTTCCTCTCCCTTTACATTTGCTCTCCTCAAAAACTTCAACCCGGCCGTCCGTCCGTCCGTTCCAGCTTCACCTTCCCTTCCATCATCAACTAATAAAGCACAGTTGGGATGTTGAGAAGAGTAGCGTTTCAGGCTTCGGCTCACTATCGACGTCTTCTCACGTCATCATCTTCAGCAAAGCAAGAATGCTTGTCATTTCGCCAATGTTCCACTTCTGCTCCTCCTTCGCATACACAGACTTCAGACATTACTTCCGTCGAACGCTTAGAAGAGTCGGACGCCACTCCACCATCAGCTGCCAAAATCTCCATCGACCGCTCTGGATTGCACAACCCTCCTGGTATTTTTTTCATATTCATCTGGTTAGGCACGCGAAAAAACTAATTACAGCAAGAAGTGCATGTTTTTGCTTGATAAAAATTTTCTTCTGTACTGGATTTGCAGAGCATTCACATGGCCCAGCTACTGATTCAGAGCTTGTTAAGCATCTCAAAGGGATCATCAAATTCAGAGGGGGGCCAATAACGGTGGCTGAATACATGGAGGAAGTCTTGACTAATCCAAGAGCCGGCTTTTACATCAATCGGGATGTGTTTGGAGCTCAAGGAGATTTTATTACCTCTCCTGAAGTAAGCCAGATGTTTGGTGAGGTAAATAAAAATCTCACCTTTATTAAGTCAAAAAGCATATTTCTTTTTCCTCCAATTCGTCTATCTCACATTGATGACTTGTTTATTCTGTTTTATTATTGTGATTTCCGGATTGTTTTAGATGATTGGTGTATGGGTAATGTGCTTGTGGGAACAAATGGCTCGACCAAATCAAGTGAATTTGGTTGAACTTGGACCAGGGAGAGGAACCCTTTTGGCAGACCTTCTAAGAGTAAGTTATGGTTATTGTTTGTTGCTAATTAATGGGTGAAGAGTTGGTATGTAAGTTAACGTTTGTGGTCTGTAATTGTAGGGTGCGACCAAGTTTAAGAATTTTACGAACTCATTGAATATACACTTGGTTGAATGTAGTCCTACATTACGGAAAGTTCAGTATCAGACCTTGAAGTGTGAAGCTGCTGATGGTGGTGATGAAGGAAGGGATAAGCAAACAATTAGTACGATGACTGGGAGTCCTGTATCATGGCATTCGACAGTAGAGGAGGTTCCAACTGGATGTAAGAAAAATTTCTTGAGTTTATTCCAAAATAAACAGGCACGACCATCCAATGTGGTTTGAGCTTTGACTACTGCTATTTCGTTGCGTTCAATGTATCACTTATTTGGAATATGTCTGTCTCCAAGTTTTGTTATGTTCTGTGACATGTAGATGAAGAGTTCTATATGGGTGTATTATTGTGTTTCCAGTGTGAAGTTTCTTTTAATGCCCTTGTCATTCTAAAATCACATATGTGGAACGAAATCCAGTTAGAAAAGGAAATCCAGTTATAGATAAACCGCCTGTGAGCATCATGGCATATTAACTACTCTTTATTATTATCTTCTTACTATCCAAAATTTTCTCTGAGGGACGATTACTTGAGAAAAAGTTTAAAGTTTGTGTTTGACAGCTATTCTTTTGCTGCTTGGAAGGATATTTTTTTATCTCTTTCTGTGAGAATGCAATAGTTTGGGAGATGATTGTGTTTATTGTTCTTTCTTTCAGTGCCTACAATCATCATTGCCCATGAGTTTTATGATGCCCTACCTGTTCATCAGTTTCAGGTTTGTATATTATTGCTACAATTGTTACTTTGATCCAACTCCTTTGTTCAGTTTGTATTATCAAGTTATAATTTACTGCTATTGTTTGGGGATAAGGTGAGAAATTTGTTGCTGAAATAATTCATGTCGTATGTTATTGTGAATCTTTGATTAGCATTGTAAGCTTCATTGCACCTTCACCTAGGATCCAAATTTATTTGCAAAATCTGTTACTTGGTCTAGACTTATGATAGTGTATCGTAGCATATTATTAGGTTGTAAGACTTAGTTTGTTTGACGGCTTCTTAGTTTAATTTCTCTTGGTTGTAAGATTTAGAATGTTTAAGACTACTTATAATGCTTCACCAAATTTGTCTGCTGCCTTTTTGTCTCTGTTGTAAACCTTTTTAGAGCATAATTGAATTAGTGAATGCTTTGGAAACTGAAGTTGGTTGCATTGTGCCTTTTATTTTTCTTCTATTTCACCAAAATTGTTAAAACTTTTCTACAGCTAGGGTCTTCCTTTTGATGAAACTGTAGCTTCTCGTTGCAAATAAGTTAAGAAAGAAAGAAAAGAGAAATTATTGATAATGTTATATGGTAACTCATTGTTCCCTTTCACATTTGACCTGTTTGTGCTTTGCCTGCAGAAAGCTTCTCATGGCTGGTGTGAGAAAATGGTTGATGTAGCTGAAAATTCATTGTAAAGTCTCAGAATCTTGGCTACCTTTCTTTGTAACCTTGTAAAACATGACTGAAAAGGGTTGAATTGCTTGATTGTAATTGTTTATTGATTCATTGGAAGGTTTCGATTCGTTTTATCCCCACGGCCTACTCCTGCAACACTATATCTAATGAAACGCTGCAAGTGGGCTGAAACTGAAGAAATATCCAAGATTGATCAGATTGAGATTTGCCCAAAAGCAATTGATTTAACTCAAACAATTGCTAAAAGAATAGGATCAGATGGTGGTGCTGCTCTCATCATTGATTATGGGCTCAATGGAATAGTCTCAGACAGTCTTCAGGTTGTTGCCTTGGTTTGTTACTGTACTTTCATTTCATGCACTTGATGCATTGAAGCAATGTTTCAGAATTTCCTGATTACTTGATGGATTTTTATATAAATAGTCTTTTATTCTAAATAGGCATTCACTCTAGTTAGATATTCTAGAGAATAATTACTGAAAACTGTTGCGCATTTGAATGTTATACCTGTTTATGACATTTATTTATTAAGATACGAGAAATTATTCTGAATCTCATGATGGCACGTTGCAGGCTATTCGAAAACACAAGTTTGTCAATATACTGGATGATCCTGGCACGGCTGATCTCAGCGCATATGTTGATTTTGATGCAATTAGGCACTCTGCTGAGGAAGTTTCAGGTTTGCTGCATCTCATCTGTTGTCACCATATTTATTATATATGTTTTTGTGTGTTTCATCCATGGTTTTTCTGCTTTTGTGAATGGGAAACAGAAAAGATAAATGGTGCTTTTGATACACTCTCCTGGAGAAAGTGAAGATTAGTTTTCTAAAGCTGCTAGATTTACACTTTTGCAGAAAATGTGACCGTCCACGGCCCAATCTCCCAGTCTCAGTTTCTTGGCTCTCTTGGCATTAATTTCCGGGTTGAATCATTGTTAGAAAATTGCACAGATGAACAAGCTGTGTGTTTAAGGACAGGGTATTGGCGTCTGGTTGGCGAAGGTGAAGCCCCATTTTGGGAGGGTCCTGATGAGCAGGCACCCATAGGGATGGGTACTAGGTACTTGGCCATGGCAATTGTAAATAAGAATCAAGGGATTCCAGTTGCATTTCAATAAAGCAACTTAGCTGCAACTTATTTATGCAACCATGGATTAGTCAATGATTCGTTTAAGTGTCAACATCATCACCCTGCATAATTGCTTGCTGTTTCGAGGGAAGTATACACATATGGAGTTTCTTGAGTCTCTCCTTGAGGCTGGGTACAAATCTGGTAGCCTGTGGTCTGATGTTTCTACAGAGCTAAACCGGATAGTCAACCTCCATGGAAAGCCTAAGAAGAGAGCCTTCAGCAATCAGCACCATGCAAAGTAGTTTTACTATATAAACTTAACTAATTTCTGGAGATGATTTACATTTTTTGTTCATTGAAACTGAGAGTTCCAGTATGGACAGGTTTTTTTTTATTGTATTCGACAGTGGCAGTGCTTGCAATGTCAAATGTCAATTTTGATTAAGGTGTTTGGTTCATTTATGGGAATGTTAATAGTAATGAGTTTAATTGTATTGTGGAATAGTAATGAGTATTGTGTCCAACCTTTCTGTACTTTTGTCAAGAGTTGGTATCTTTTCAAAATTAAACTAGGTGGTGAGGTTTCATTTATTGGTTAGGTTTTTTGTAAAGAAATTTGAGAGATATTTATGTTTTTAGTTCTTAATTTTAGTTAAATATCGTTTTGGACATTGAACAAAAAATGATAGATATAATTTTAGACAGATGATCTAATCTATTTTTTCAAACTCATATATATGAATCAAGTATTCGAAAATTGTATCTTACTCATACAATCAAACCCAAACCCAAAAATTTTATTTGTTCATCATGGTTGTCAAACATTACCAAATATCGTATGAATTACTTACGTAGGTATCTTATAAGAAAAATTAAAAATAGAAACTCTCAATTATTTTATTTTTTATTGCTTGGGAGTTTAAAAGAAAAATAAAGTTAAAAAAAAAATACCTTTCCAACTTTTGGGGCAATAAAAAAAAATAAAAAACATGGTTCAATAATCTTTTGTTTGTACATTTGTTATTTTCAAAACTTGCAAACAAAAAACAGTGAAAACTTTTCACTCCATCCCAAATCCCCAAAATCTACTTTCCACTCCACTTTACATCTTTATCCCTTCCCCCTCAATCAGCTGTAACCTATTTTGGCAGTTTAACTTTAGGAGGGAAATTTAAAACCAAAAATAAATAAATAAAGAAACTTCTTAAGTAATAAGAGAAAATAATAAAAAATGACCTCTTTGAGAATTTTCCATGAGTCCAGATCCTCTGTCCAATATTTATCCAGTCCTATTCTGTCTAACGTTTAAAACTACGTAGTTTCATTAAAAGTAGGGACTAAATGCATAAATATCATTAAAATTACTTTAAAATTATTAGACCATAAACAAGAGATTAGTGAACCACGTAGTTTTAATTAGGACAGAATAAGACAGTTAAAATATTGGACAGAAGATTCCGTGTCATTTTCCATTCCTTGGGAGTTTTTAGAGAGCTGATCTTGTGATAATGATTGTCCTGTCTTATTTTATATAATGTTTAAAATCACTTAATTTTTATTAAAATAAAAAACTAGAAGTATAAATGATGTGATTTTAGTAAAACGACCTCATTTTTATTATTGAACTGGATAATTTTGATTATTAGACAATATAATATTGAATAATTGACATAATGCCCCTATTGATGTTTATGCTTTTAGTCCCTAATTTTAGTTAAACTATGTTGTTTTGAACATTTGACGGAATATGATCAATAATTTTGAACAGATAATCTGATCTTAGTTTCGAGTTTCTAAGGGCAACATATGTTTTACTTTATATAAATATACACGTTTTCTTGAAATTAAAATTAATGCCAAAGTACACAAATATTATAATTAGACTTTATCATTTTTTCCTTTTAACTCAACCCTATTTATCGTTTATATCGTAACAAAATTCTTTTTTTTCAATCCTATTCGATGCCTTCATCCTAATACTAAAATTATATATGCTATTTTTGTGGCAATTTTGGCATCATTAGTAATAAAAGATGAAGATTTTAACAGAAACTCAAAAAGATGTGAGGATGGGAGAGAGAAACCGTGTTAAAAAATATGCTTAGGTTTTGAAAACAAAATTAATTTTAATGGATGAAGCTACACAATTGGTATTGTGTCAAGTTTAAAAAAAGGGGTAAATTGCAAAATACTATCTTAAACTATAGTTGGTCATAATATACTCTTCAAACTTTTAATTTTGATACTTTACCTCCTTAAACTCTCTATATATATATATGTATATTGCAAAGTATAATAATTTCCTTATAGTTGGTGAAAAATAAATATTTTAGACCAATCTAATTCTATTATGCATTTTGTATTTCCTAAAATACTCTACAATATATACGTGAATTATATTTTATACGCTAATTTTTTACACTTTATACGCTTATATTTCATATTCTATATGTTAATTTTTTTTATATTTTATACGCTAAAGTGCAATTCATACCCACTTGGAAATATATTGAAAAATCAATAGAGGTATAATAGAAAAGGTTATTTATGTAGTTTTATTTTAATTCTCAGATTAAGTTATTAATTGAGTTGATATTCAAAAATTAATAGTTTAAAGAGGTAAAATGAAAAAATTAAAAGTTTAAAAGGTATATTATAACCCAACTGTAGTTCAAGGTATTATTTTGCAATTCATCCAATAAAAAAGAAAAAAAAAGTTATTAGAGATATAGAAGGATGGATTTTTACATTGGGGAAGACATTTTTTTTTTTAAGTGAATGATTGTTGGATTATGAATAAAGGACTTTTATTTTAGGATAGAGAAGATAAATAGAGTTAACTTAAAAAGATAAAATAATAAAATTTTACTCTAACGTTGACGTTGATGTGAAAATAATGAGGTTTATGTATAGTCAAACACAGTTTTTCACGCCACATACGATTTAAACACCCTATCCAATGCGATTTTTAAGTGGAAAAACAAAAATTAAAAGATATTTAGGCGGAAATGAGAAGATGATCATTTAAAGGTTGAATTTTGAACTTGTAACATCTTTCAAAATGACAATTTATCTATAAAATAAAAAAGGTTGTAGCACAAATTTGCACTTGCCTGCCACTTCAAAAACAATATGAAAATATTTCGCCATTTTTACCAAATCCCAACTTGCAAAAATAAAATATTAAAGTTAATCCTTCAAAACTCAATAGCAATATTTTGATAATTTGATTTAGGGTTACAATAATGAAAGGGATTAAGAAGCTTTATCAAAGATAACTACAATAAATGTGAATAATTAAGATTTTGGTTATAGTCTTTTTAGAATATTTTATAAAGTATAAAATAAATAACAATGATAGATTTGTTTAAAAGATTTGTTTTCTAGCAATGATAAGAAAATTATTGTATTGTGTAAAAAAAAATAAAATCTGAAAGCTATAAAATGCTAAAATTAAAAGTATAGTTCATAGTGTTTTTTTTTTTTTTTTTTCTATTATATCTCAACAACAGCTTGTGTTGAATATTCCCTCCATCCCCATCAAATTAATCCCACCATTACCACTTTATCTCCCCACATATTTTTCACTCTTCACACCCATTTAATCTAATCTAATCTTTTTAATTATCCTTTAATTATATCTCAAGTAGTAGTATTTAGTTCACATATATTAATAATAATTTATGGGATAACATTAAATTAAAAAAACAATAATATAATGAATCAAATGGAAACCCTCCAAACTCTATACTTCCCCATATAATGAATCATTCCTTCATTTTGCTTAAATTAGTGCGGCGCTGAAATGAGCGCGCCCTCGTTAGCCGCCTATAAATTAATACTTAGCAAACACACATTGGAGTGTGTGGTGTGTGCAAGGCAGAGGGAGGGAGATTTGGTTTAGGTGGGTATAGTGTATTATTAGCCTTTTTTTATTTATTTATTATTAACAAAACAAAAGAAAGAAAGAAAGAAAGAAAGAAAAAAGAAGCACAAAAGAGGACAGAGCGCCTCCCCACTCCCACTCCCACTCCCACACAAACACACACACACACACTCATATTATTCTCTCTCTCTCTCTGGCAAAAGCAAAAGCAAAAGCAGCAGCAACAACAATCATCATCCCCGCCCAAAACCCTAACTCGTTAGCCATGGCTGCCGAGTCAACTCAGATGCAGCAAGCGCAACTCGCGGCGATCCTCGGACAGGATCCGGCACCATTCGAAACCCTAATTTCTCATCTCATGTCTGCCAGTAACGAGGTACGATCCCAGGCCGAGTCTATTTTCAACCTCATCAAGCAAACCGATCCCAACTCCCTCGCTCTCAAACTTGCTCAGCTCCTATCCTCTTCCCCTCACAACACAGCTCGCTCCATGTCCGCCGTCCTCCTCCGGAAGCAATTCACCCGGGATGACTCCTACATCTGGCCGCGTCTCACCCCCGCAACTCAGTCCACTATCAAATCGGTTCTTTTAACTTCCATTCAAAACGAAAAAGATAAGAGTGTAACCAAGAAACTTTGCGATACAATCTCCGAATTAGCTTCCTCGATTTTGCCTGACGATGAGTGGCCGGAAATTTTACCCTTCATGTTCCAATGCGTCACATCTAACACTCACAAATTACAGGAATCGGCGTTTTTAATCTTCTCCCAACTCGCCCAATACATTGGCGACACGCTTATCCCATACATAAAGGATTTGCACGCTGTGTTTCTGCAAGTTTTGAATCATTCGCCGAGTTCGGATGTGAGAATTGCGGCCTTGAGCGCAGTGATTAATTTTATTCAATGTTTGAATAACCCTAGCGATAGGGATAGGTTTCAGGATTTACTTCCGGCGATGATGAGGACGTTGACCGAGGCATTGAATGGCGCGCAGGAGGCCACTGCTCAGGATGCGCTGGAGTTGTTGATTGAGTTGGCCGGGACGGAGCCAAGGTTTTTGAGGAGGCAGTTGGTGGATGTAGTGGGTTCCATGTTGCAGATTGCGGAGGCCGAGAGCTTAGAAGAGGGGACGAGGCATTTGGCTATTGAATTTGTGATTACTTTGGCGGAGGCTAGGGAAAGAGCTCCTGGGATGATGAGGAAGTTGCCTCAGTTTATTAGTAGGTTGTTTGCCATCTTGATGAATATGTTATTGGATGTTGAGGATGAGCCTGTATGGCATAGTGCGGAGGCTGAGAATGAGGATGCTGGAGAGAGTGGCAATTATAGTGTTGGACAGGAGTGTTTGGATAGGCTAGCAATTGCATTGGGTGGAAACACTATTGTCCCAGTTGCTTCTGAGCAGTTACCGGCCTTTTTGGCTGCTGCTGAATGGCAGAAGCATCATGCTGCACTCATTGCACTTGCTCAAATTGCAGAGGGTTGCTCAAAGGTGTGATTATTACCGTCTTAATTTGGAAGGCAATTGTTTCTTTGGTAGTTTCCTATTGTTAAGTAGTGTTTGGTCGTTAAAATGTTGGCCCCTCCCTGCATTTAAGTACAGCGGATCAATATGTTAACTACTCTGTTTGTCTCAATGTAGATAGGATGAAGAATTATGCTTGAATGTATGTTGTCAACTATTAGCTGTACTAGTTCATCACTTGATTACTTGCATGCATGTGTATGGACTTTTGGTATTATGCTCATTGTTAACTTTATCTACTTGTGTATGTACATGTTTTTCACTTTAAGCAAACAGTTAGTTTGGCCCTTGTCATTTATTTTATGGATCAATTTTGCATTTTGTTTGCCATATCAATTGCTAGCCAATAAGAGGGCTATGAGATTCTTACTTGACTTTTCTTTTCTTGCAGGTGATGATTAAGAACTTGGAGCAAGTTGTGAATATGGTTTTGAATTCATTCCAAGATCCTCACCCTCGAGTGAGATGGGCAGCTATTAATGCAATCGGCCAATTATCAACTGATTTAGGGCCAGACTTGCAAGTTCAATATCACCAACGTGTATTGCCAGCACTGGCTGCAGCTATGGATGATTTCCAGAATCCTCGAGTGCAGGTTTGTGGTTTCTGTTATAACATTGGGTCTAGCCGAGAATGGTTAATCTGTTTGATTGGACTATACATCTCTACCCTGCTGAGATTTGTGATTCCAATTTAGTTTATTGATCCCTGGAGAATATGATTCAAATTGTCATCTTGAAGTGTTGCAAAAGTTTTAACGCACTTAGTTCAAAAGCTGTGTTTTAACATTTTCATCCCTCTATTTCCAAAATTGGGGATTAGTGCTGCTGTATGTCATTGTGCTTATTTGTGGTTAATTCCATAATTAATAGGGAGCTAACAGAAAATATGTGGACTTTAAAGCGTCAGAGTTCTGCCCCATTGTGATTTCAAAGTGCTTGATTTGGCGTACGAGTGTTTACTGTGGTTTGAGGTTATAAAATGAAGTGTACTTGCATAGGGGATTGATGGAAAACAAAGTTAAAGCACATTCTTTAGGGAAATAATAAGAGCATATGCTTACATGCTTTGATATATTTCAAGAACAGATGTTGATGAAGGGCAGTGGGTTATTAAAAGATGATAATCAAGTTAACTAACAAGGAGTCTCTGCTATGCTTATCTAGATTAATTTGTTTTGTTTGTTTTTCCAAGGATTCATAACTTTCTTGTTCTCATCGATGACAGTGAAGGATTTTGAAGCAACTCTATTTTGTATTGAAGCTTCCATTTTGTATCATCACTTGATTCTAGCTTTTCTTGATAGCAAAGGATTACGAGGCAACATTATGTTGTGTTGAAGCTTCCATTTTGCATTATCATTTGATTCTAGCATTTCTTTCATAAAACCTGTTTTCAAACATTCTAAGTTTTGCTCCTTTTTTCCGCCTTAACTTTTAATGTCCTATAATCGTAGAAGTTGTTTAAATATAGTGGATTTTTTCCCCAGAATTAACGGTTCTTTTATTATGTTTTCCTAGACTTGTTAGACAATACTTTTTCTTAATTTCTTGAAGTTCTTCGGAGCTACTTTTTAAAGTAGCCTAAAAAAGGTGAAAGCATACAAGAGCTAGCCCTCTAGATGAGAAAATGAGAGAAGCACGCCTAAAATGGTTTGGACGCATTGGCGGATCCAAAAAGTAGGATTTTTTTTGGCGGGGGGAGGGGGTGGGGAGTGGGTGGGGTGCGAAATTGTATATTGTTAGAAATAAAAATTACATTTTAATTTTTTTGGGGAGGGATTTTAATTTTGTAAAGGACTTAATTGAAAATTTTGAAATTTTTATAGTGATAAACTAAAATTTTTCTAATCTTGGGGGTGCGGTGGCCCCCCATGCCCCCCAATTGTCCGCTACTGTTTGGACGTGTCAGTAGGAGACCTCTAGATGCACTTGTGCGGCGTGTAGAAAATAGAGAAACATTAACTAAAATTAAAAAGGGAAGGGGGAGACCTAAAAAGAATTGGAAAAAAATAATAAAAAAAGATATGATGTATTTAAATATAAATGAAAACATGTGTCTAGATAGAAAACGATGGCTAAGTATGATCCATACAGTCGACCTCACCTAGTGGGATAAAGGCTTAGTTTGTTGTTGTTGCATGTAAGAGCTAGCCTGTTTGGATGTTATGTTTGGTGGGAAAGAAACATTAATATTCTGTAGTGTGACTCAACCATTTATTTGAGTAATTTGTGCCAATATAAGAATCGCCTTTGATATCAGCTTTTCAATTTCTGTTACTTGCTCTGCCCCTGGTCCTTTTAATGAGCTCCGGACTTGTGTTTCTTTAGATGTCCGTAGTATATGATTGATTTGCAATTTTAGATCATATTGAGCTAGAATATCTGCATAAGTATGATGCTGTCAAATAGAACACCCTTAGTTTCTTTCATTTGCCCTCTGAAATTTCTTTTATCCTGTTTGACATTTAACCATTTGGGAAGCTCAAATATTGGGATCAACTCACTGCTTATTATTTAGGCTCATTTTGTTTCAAGTTAGTGCAATTCACATACTTTATTCATCCAACATATTTGTTTGGGATATTTTCAGGCACATGCTGCTTCGGCTGTGCTAAACTTTAGTGAGAACTGCACTCCAGAAATCTTAACGCCTTACCTGGATGGAATTGTGAGCAAACTGCTTGTGCTTCTGCAGGTATTCATGATTGGTGCGAAAGAGTTCTCAATATAGCCTAATTAGTGTCCATGATTGTAGAAGTTTTCTTTATTTAGTTTTTTTTGTTGTATTGACTGTTGTTTCAAATGTAGAATGGCAAACAAATGGTGCAAGAAGGAGCCTTAACTGCTTTAGCTTCAGTAGCAGATTCATCTCAGGTAGACCAACATTGTCATGATTCTTTGACTCTTTACATGAATATAACAGTATTTATGAATGACACTCTGACATGGTGGGTTTTTTGCAGGAGCACTTCAAAAAATACTATGACGCAGTCATGCCTTACCTGAAAACTATCTTAGTGAATGCAACTGATAAGTCAAATCGCATGCTTCGTGCAAAAGCAATGGAATGCATAAGCTTAGTTGGGATGGCTGTTGGAAAGGATAAGTTCAGAGATGATGCTAAGCAGGTGAGAACAATTTATAAACTTAAGCACGACTGATGATGTTTTTCTATTTGGATGCATGGTAAATCTGTATGTGACTAAACTTATGAGAAATGGCCCCCTAGTGCTTTGGCTGGAGTTATGAAATGTATCCATGTATACTCTTCTACATTTTGCAATATTCTATTACCTTTAACATACTCGGTAACTTATTTAGTTTTCTGTCTGTCATAATAAATCAAGACCTTCACATAGACTTCATCTGTTTTTGTATTACATAATATTTAAGTGTTTTTTGCATTTGATTTCTTGGAGTGTTATCCTCTAGCTTTTGTCAGCAGTAATGTTTTTCTGATCACCTTTTGGGTCATCTTCAGCTGATTTAAATATCAAAAGGTTGCCAACTGAATTTTCTTATTGTGCAAGGTGATGGAAGTGCTTATGTCCCTGCAAGGATCTCAAATGGAGACTGATGATCCAACTACCAGTTACATGCTCCAGGTATGTATTCCACTCTCCTCTTTTTTGAGTTGAGCATTTTATTTTTTTTCCACTTCCACTCGCAGAGCTTGTTAAAACTGTGAAATACATTCAACTCTGTGGTAGGCATGGGCCCGTCTCTGCAAGTGCCTGGGACAGGATTTTCTTCCTTATATGAGTGTAGTTATGCCTCCTTTGCTTCAGTCTGCTCAGCTGAAGCCTGATGTGACCATAACATCTGCAAATTCAGATGATGAATGTGATAAATCAGATGATGAAAGGTCATTGTTGTTATTGAATCCATGTCTCTGTCATTGCATATCAAACAGATATTTCGTTGAGGTTGGTGTTTTTCTTGAAGGTTCTGGATTTTGTTAATAGTTTTATTGTTGCAGTATGGAGACCATTACTCTTGGGGATAAAAGGATAGGGATTAAGACTAGCGTCCTGGAGGAGAAAGCTACAGCTTGTAACATGCTATGTTGCTATGCTGATGAGTTGAAGGAAGGTTTCTATCCATGGATTGATCAGGTTGGTATTCAATTCTAAAACTGTTGTTCTTCATTTGTTAAAAATATTCTGTTCTATTGACGCCATTTATGCGATCAATGCAAAATAGGTTGCTCCAACTTTGGTTCCGCTGCTAAAATTTTATTTCCATGAGGAAGTCAGAAAAGCTGCTGTTTCAGGTGGATCTAATTACTGTTAACAGATTTTCCTCCATTATTTTCAGAATTTAACTTTGCTTTATCCTTCTACTTTCTCCTCTTGCTACGCAACTTGATATTTTTATGTTTGTGAATGTTGATATTCAATTGCAGCCATGCCTGAGCTGTTGCGCTCTGCAAAATTGGCTGTAGAGAAAGGGATTGCTCAAGGCCGTAATGAGACTTATGTCAAACAGTTGTCTGATTATATAGTGCCAGCTTTAGTGGAGGCGTTACATAAGGTGGTGTTAGCTGTATATTCTTTTTATTTTTTTTTGTAATCATCCTTGCAACTAATATGGCACTTCAATTTGGCACTAAGTGTTATCAACCACAAGTCGTGCAGGAGCCCGATACAGAAATATGTGCAAATATGTTGGATGCACTGAATGAATGCCTGCAGGTTGGTTAATGTTGTTGAAATTATTAATGTTACATACTATGATTGATTTTTCTGTTTTATCATTTGTGGAGAGATTGTTGCTTGTTTGGGACTGAATTCATCAATTACACGATACAGTGAAGTTTGACATTCTCACATAATGCAGCATTCTTTATTGGCTGAGATTTACTTCTTAGTCACAATATCATTTTACTTTTGTTACTATAATTCCTTTACAGTTGGTTTTATTTGTTGCCATTTTTGAATGATCCTCATGAGCATAAATAATCTTTAGCTGCCTCTATCGTTTCATTTTGTGTCACATGACTTTCATGTGTGTCTTAGCCTCTGTCATATTGGATATGTAGAACTCATGGATATAGATTCTATCTTACTTGATGCTGTATCCATTTCCCAGCCTAGAGATTTGAGCATGGAGTAACTTAAACTCATCAGGTCTATTTATGGGAGGGCCCTTAATATCCATGTATGCAGCCATGTGCTTGATTTTTAATTATGCATGTATATTTACCTGAAAAATTCAAAGTTCCACAAAGATGCCTCTTAAATCTCAAGTTCTAAAAAACATGTTAAGCTATCATTTAGTTTTGATGTTATTTGAGATGTATTTGTTTTAGCATTTAATGGATGTTATTATTCTTTGTGGTTTCAGGAGAATTCCTGTTTCAGATCTTCAGTTTGTGTTTTTTTTTTGATTATCTTTTCATTTACTTTTGCTTTTCAATGCATTGTCTTCTGCTCTAAGCAAGGACAACTTCTAATTTGTCTTTTTCTTTCGCATCCTTGCGTATGGAGGATATTCTACTGCGTCACATGTTGCAAATAATAAAAAGAAAGGGGCAGGGGAAAAGGGGTCATCTTTACTACTATAATTGAAATGATTGTCTTGGTTCATTCTAATAGACTTTCTACATTTTCTCTGAGAATTAATATTACTTAGCCCTTTATATTCTTCTTGAATTTTTGTGCCAGATCTCTGGACACCTTCTCGATGAAAACCAGGTCCGAAGCATCGTGGAAGAAATAAAACTGGTAATCACAGCTAGTTCAAGCAGGAAAAGAGAACGATCTGAGAGGGCTAAGGCTGAAGATTTTGATGCTGAAGAAGGGGAGTTGCTTAAAGAGGAGAATGAGCAAGAAGAGGAAGTCTTTGATCAGGTTTGTATATTCTGTCTTTGGTTGTGTCCTGATCTAAATGCCATGAAGTCGATCCCCTTTTCTAAAATTGTTAATTGTTTCTTGAAACATTATTGATCAGATTGGTGAAATATTGGGAACATTGATCAAGACATTCAAGGTTGCTTTCTTGCCATTCTTCGATGAGCTGTCATCATATTTGATGCCTATGTGGGTACGTTTCTTCATGCCAGCTCGTATGACTAATAGTTCTTGAAAATCTACATCAAATTGTCAATGACATAAAGTTGCTTATCGTTCACATCTTTAGCACCTTTTAGCTGGTGCATGGCTGGGTGTTATCAAAAGGAAAATTATATTTTGTAATTGGAGAATCAAGTTTTTACTCATTTGCAGTATCATGGTATTACAATCATTTCCAGACAGTGATAGTGTTGGGAAGACTAATTACTCATTCTGTGTTCTATAAAGTCGTGATCTGTTGAGTTAGAACATGATGTTTGCAAGTAATTGAAACTGAAATCAATAGTTTAAGAATTAGCTGTTGTTTGGAGTAATTTTATTTTATTTTTAACAACGTTATCTATAATGAGGTGCATTTACTTCAAAGAAAAACCTGAGAAAAAGGGGTGTAATAGCAAACTAACAATAGATACAAGGCTAGTGAGATAAAGGTAACAGAAGCAAATGGGGCAAAACTAATACATAGATCAAGTAATGACTAAAGAAAGTAAGTGCTTTACTTGATACATTAAGAAAAGGGAAGCTCTTTTTGTTTCCCTTGGGTTTGGACAAGGGGAAGGTAGGTTGGCAAGTCACCCTTACCAATCCGCAACAAACATTGCACTCATGTCAGACTATACCCTATATCTGGAGAGACCCTCACTGTATGTATTTCAGACCTGAAGGTTAGGGCTCTTCCAAGAGTGACTACTATTATTTGTGCGGAAGTAGACATGCCACCTGCATTAGGATGCAGTGTTTCTTATTGTTTAGACCAACCAGGTTTTTACAGTGAGTATTTGGCAACTATTGGAATTGTAGATGCTTAAATATTTTACTATTCTGATGATAAAATTAAGTGATTACTATGTGTAAGGGATAAACCTTTTCGCCCTGGAATTCTCATAAGGAATGGAATCTTAAAATGCAAAATTATTGTATCATCATGGAACTTGAGCAAATTATCTGCTGGAGGATTGTGAAGTCGGTTAAAATACTGAAAGCTAATTCATAAAGTACCAAAATGGAATGTTTTTGATGGATCATTTGAAGAGTCAAATTAGAATGTCGTGCTATGTAATTAAGAGAATGATCTGTTGATTCTCGCTTTCATACATTTAGATTTATGTTTATTTGACGCAGGGAAAAGATAAAACTCCTGAAGAGAGAAGAATAGCTATTTGCATCTTTGATGATGTCGCAGAGCAGTGTCATGAAGCAGCTCTGAAGTACGTGTCCAGTCTGCTACTCTTAACTGAATTTGGTCTCTGCTTATGATATACATCCAGCTTATGTTTTCTTTGCATGTATAGGTACTATGACACACATCTTCCATTCCTATTGGAAGCTTGTAATGATGAGAACTCAGATGTTCGGCAGGTTTGTAGAATTATGTGACAATGTGTATTGGAGCTTAGTTTTTCAAATCTTATTGGTTGATTAGGTGCTTTTGTAGTTCTTTAGGAGCTTGGTTGAATTTCCAGAATATTTCATGAAGTTTATTTTTGTGTTTTATCTCTATGAATGACATCAATACTATTCACAGGCTGCTGTTTACGGACTTGGTGTATGTGCAGAACATGGTGGCTCTGTTTTTAAACCTCTTGTAGGAGGTATAATCTGTTTAAATAAATTGTTGTCTTTTTTGTGCTTTCTTTTTGTGTTTGTTTGGATGCTGAATGTGCTGGTATGTTCCTTTTGACTCCAATCAGAGGCTCTTTCAAGGTTAAATGTGGTCATAGGGGACCCTAATGCTCAGCAGCCGGAAAATGTGATGGCATATGACAATGCTGTGTCTGCACTGGGGAAGATATGTCAGTTTCATCGTGACAGTATTGACTCAGCTCAGGTAGTGCATTCTTCTCCCTCTATGGAAAAAGGAAAAAGCAAGGGGGAAATGCAAGGAAAAATAAATAAGGGAGGTTTTGCATGCTTTGGAGGGAAATAGCGTAATGCTGGGTATTTATCCAGAAGTTGACTATTTTTTGCCTCTGAACACTTTGTGTCAATTCTGGCGAACGCTACATTTTCAACATATCTGCTACAGTGATTGATTATATTTAATGGTTATAGTTTTAAGTTGAGGGGCCTTTTTGAAACTCTGATTTGTCGAATGGCCAAATGTTACTGTTGACATAATTTGGTGGTGGTTCAGTCTTTTGGCTTGATGGGAATTACTTTCTGCACTGCAAAGAAAGATAGCACAGTGACCTTATTTTCTTAAATCCACACTGTTGGAGTTGTGTGCTGGGCTTCTTGTACACACTAATTTAGTTGTACATTTTTTTAGCCCCAAAATTAGTGTCCTTGCTCAATTTTTTCAACAATTGTTGCATGTTTTTTTCCCAGGTGGTTCCTGCGTGGCTGAGCTGTTTGCCTATAAAAGGTGATCTAATTGAAGCCAAAGTTGTTCATGAACAGCTTTGCACAATGGTAGAAAGGCAAGTAAACAGATCCTAGCACTTTTTGAATTAATCCTTCTAAACATCTAATTTGACTTTGTTATTCTTTTTGTTGACCCTTCTCAATATATTAGTTCGTCATGTCTTGTTGCTTTTCTTCTTGCAGGTCGGATAGGGAGCTTTTGGGTCCCAACAATCAATATCTGCCAAAAATTGTTTCTGTATTTGCTGAGGTTAGTTTCCTGGTAGCTGGTTAAGCAGCTATATAGGATTGTTTTTTGTACTAAAGAAATTCATTGATCAGTTCTAGAAATATGGATGTTTAGCTTATGAAAAGGGAAAATGATATGGATGTTTAGATACTGAAATTGTGAAAAGCTCTATTGTACAGTAACTTTAACTATGGTTTCTATCTCCTACATTTTTTATTCTACGAAATTGAGCTTCATCTTCTTTTTCCACTTGCCTGGAGTGTGTCTTCATCTTTAAAAAAAGTTGAACTCGGTGAACTCAGTAAGTAAACATCAACAGAATCTGAATGCCCCTGATCACCTGCATAATCAGCCTCATTTCTTGGAACTATTAATGAGTATCATCCTTCTTGTACAACTGATCTTGTTTATGCATGGAAATAGGAATATGGGGCCTTATTATTCTACTACAAAAGAAAGTATCTGTATCTACTTACTGCAGCTTTCCTTCTCAGTAGTTGCAGAATTGTATTTTCTACCAACCTGAGGAACTATATCAGTTTGATCTACCCAGTTCATTTAACTTTTTTCTGATTCATGGTTGAACATTGCACATGTTTTGGTCTCATATAGGGTGAAGTGGTAGTTTGCCTCCGTTAGAGGTAACTTTGACGGTTGGCTGGCTCCTACTTGTAGATCATGTGGTGCTAAGTCTTTTTTTGGAGAAAAAATACATGTTGTAGTGCTTGGGCAATTCGGGTGTTGAAAATGATTAAATGTAATGTTGGAACTGGTAGATTTTACATGTTTGGGTGCGGTTAACAGGTAGAGTGCTGAAGGGAAGACATGCTATTTGGTGTGGGGATTGGAGAAAGGGAGAGGGTTTTCTTTTTTAGGGTGGGGAAGAACATTCTTCTTTGGGATTTGATAGTTAAATGCAATGGAAAATCTAATATAAATTGCCAACAAATGAATTGCTACTGCTGTAGATGATGGAAGTAAAGTTTGTGCTCGGTACTTTCTTGTGGTAGGATATACATTTGGATGAATAAGATGTTGAATGGGAAATACTGGAAAAAGGTCTGTGGTTGAGATCCATGTAATTGTGAGAGATGGGTATATGTAGTGTACAGCTGAGACCTCTTCTTATTGTAGAGATATTTCTTTGGAGAACCTAACAAAGTTCAGCATTTGGGAATTCCAACTTTTGAACTTTACCTTTATTCTTGCACTTGCCTCAGGCTTTTTGTTTGCGGAATGCATGATGTTGTTGCATTGAAATCATCTAATTCAAGTTTATGAGAGCAACTTGCAGGTATTGATTCCCATTTACTTGTGCTGTAGGTTATATGTGCAGGCAAGGACCTTGCAACAGAACAAACTGCGAGTAGAATGGTTAATTTATTGAGGCAGCTTCAACAAACGCTGCCACCTTCCACCCTGGCATCAACTTGGTCATCATTGCAGCCTCAGCAGCAGCTTGCATTGCAATCCATATTCTCATCATAGCAATTTGGCCTAGAACAGAGCTTGAATTCATGGGTTTGGGTTGCTTTATGTCAATCATATTTTTCCTCGATTCTTTTTCATGAGATGATCACAGCATTCATTTTTGCATGAAATTGTCCACAACCTTGTGCTGGTTGGTCTGGTCTGAGTGTGAAGGTATGCGAGTAAAATACAAACCTTTTTTTTCTGTAGAATGTGTATAATGAGTGTTACAGTTCCGTCATTGTTTAGTAGAGGGAAGAGGGTTGTTTATTGTGGCTTGAGATCTTGTTCAATGCATGGGATGAGATCTAAGGATTGTCAGGTTGACAATTCTTGTTGCAGTTTTGGTCGGGTCAGGATCTTTCTGTTGTCGATAGTTGAATACTTGGATTGATTATAAACGACGATATTCTTTTGTTGCTTTGTTGTGAATGGGATCTTGTGTCTCATTCTCATCCTCTTTTTACGTTGTCATATCATATTCTGAAATGTTGGAATTTGTGTTGAATGGACTATGGTGTTTGCAATATAATTACAGGCTTTTAATCTGAAATGACACTCTTATATTTGCCTTTATACATCAATTTCTCCATTCAAAACCCCCCTTGGCATGGCATGTTCTGTCGAGTGCCACAAACGAAGCAACGATGATCATTGCGTGTGCGATTGATATTGGTTTTATTGTGTATCGTTTAAGCTGTTCATTCCTGGCTTTTGTTCTCAATAGTTATACTTGAAAATAATAAAAACAGCCACTTCCTCCTCCTCCACAGATCACTTTGTGCTGCGGTTATGATTTTTACCTGAAGACAGTCCTTGGGATGTGAGGAGCTGTTGCAAGCCCAACCTCTGGTCCTCCGAACCTCTGGTGCTCATAAGCGAAATCAAGAAACCCGTAAATAAATTACAATTGCTTGTTTGGCCATCACTCGCTGGTGATGGGAATGGAATAGGTCATGGTTTTGCCCGTTGGGTTTTTTTGTCTAAAAATTCTGCTTCTAGAACTCAATGAGCAAATTTTGATCAGGTTGTCCCCCGAGCGATTGAATTCTTAAAAATAGATCACAGCGTGCAAGTGTAGTGGAAGTTTCTCCAACGAATCCAACCATTTTATGATTGGGGATGATGATGATAGCATCGAATACTTTATCAAAATAAGGAAATTTAGTACTCCATTTTGTTGATTATTCCAATAAGATGATGATGATGATGATGATGATGATGATGGAAGCCTAAAAAAGGTAACCTTTGTCTTGGTTCCATAGTCAAGTCCAGGACCAGGTTCTGAAAACTCAAAAAGGTGACCTTTGTCAGCTTATAGGGGAAATTGATTCTGTCAAAGGCCAAGCAGGTAGCGTGCTTTGTCAAGATTCTAGCTTCTGGACTACTACTTGATGACAAAAACTCATATTATTATTTGTTGAGAGGTTGTTATCCCCACCAAGACCAAGGCCAAGAAGGCCAAGAAGATTTGCTGTTGTGTTTCCAAATGGCAGCCACGCCACGCCTGCCTGCCCAACGTCTCCACATTTCAAATAACAACTCAATTAAACAACAAAATATCAAAATAGTTTGGGGGGGGAGGGGGGCAGGGGCAGGCCCTCCCTTTCCCTTTCCCTTTCGTGATTGCAACTTAAAACTTTCAAAGTTGACCAGGTGAGGTTGAAGAAGCCAAAACAAATAGCATCTAAGAATAAGTTTTAAGAGGGACTTTCTTAGACTTGTTGCTGCTTAAATTATTTCATCATCCTTCTTGTTGTTGAGGGACAATCTTTGATGTTATATAGCTTATGATTTAACTAGCCAAGCCACCACCCCACCCCACCCCACCACTATTGCTTTTTTATCTTAAGCCTTGTTGGCTCTATGATTATCAAAGTATTTGCTTGGGGAATCTTTCTCCCACAAGCTGACAATTGTGCATTACCACCAACGGATTGACGCTACTTTGGAGCAAGTTTTTGCAGGCACGAATATATGTTCCTACTCCTTCTTTAATGATTTTTGACTTTTATCCTAACATCAAGAATTTGAGGCAAATTAATTTAATGATTGATGATTGGTTGGTTTGGTTCTTCCACCAATCCAAATATCCAAATATCCAAATATCCAAATATCCAAACCAAGGAAGAAAATCATCCATCCATCCATCCATCCATCGGACATATACAAATTGCTTTGCACAAAATCTAAAGAACGTGTAGACGAGCATGAGCTGCAGAAAATAAGTAATAAGGATCCGCAATAACAAACAAACAAAAACAAATAAACGTTTGTAGACAAAGATACAAAGAAGAGTAATTTATAACATGCTTACCAGTCATTGCTAAATGACATCCCCAACTCCCCCTTCATTGAAAAATCAGTCAAACATTTATAAAAGAACAAATTGAATTTCGGAAGCAAACAACAAAACCAGGACGAGGCTCTCCACTAATGATAAGACTATATATACACTCTGTTGTCTCCAATCTTCAAGGGTCACTCAAGACTATTCAGGACTACTCCCTAGTGCTACTTTTCTACTCAATATCAATACTAAATTCTCTTGGCATTGATTTTTGGGGGGATGGGGGGAAGGGAAGAAATGGAACTTCAGTTCCAAAAGCAAACCACTTCTTATATGGATAGAAACACAAGTAGCATCAGCAACAGCAACAGCAAAAGAAAGTTTGTTGGGGTGAGACAAAGGCCTTCAGGAAAATGGGTTGCAGAAATCAAGAACACCACTCAAAAGATCAGAATGTGGCTTGGGACATTTGACACTGCTGAAGAGGCTGCTCAAGCTTATGATGAGGCCGCTTGTCTTCTCCGTGGCTCCAATACTCGAACCAACTTCATGAATCATATCCCTTGTAACCCGGCACTCTCTTTGAAGATCAGAAACCTCCTCAATCAAAAGAAAGGCCGTCTCAACAAAATCGCTTCTCTTTCTTCCACAACTTCCATCGAAACAACCACCCGACAACACACTTGTTCAAGAACCACCATTTCTCGTACCAGTAGTAGCAGTAGTACCACTTCTGAGAGTAGTGCCAGTGGCAGCAGTTTGAGCAGCAGCAGCAGCCACAACAGTGATAGTTGTGCAGCTAATGTCTCCACAAGTCCAGCAGAGACGAAGCTGTTTGATGATGCATATAAACCAGATTTGAGCTACTTTATGGCTGCTGGAGGATATGATTCTCATTTTGATTATCCAATTTCCACATTTACAACCGATTTTGATAGGATTCTTTTAGCTCAACAAGAAGCAGGTCTTGAGTTGCCCAAGAGAGATGGCGCAGAGATGATTGGTGAAACTAACAATCAGATTCCAGACTTTGAACATATGAAGGTTGAGAGGCAAATATCTGCATCCCTATATGCAATGAATGGCGTGAGTGAATATTGGGAGAATGTTCATGATTGTAATGACTCTTTCTGGGATCTTCCCATGGTACACCAGATGTTCTGCCCAAGTTGATTGATGCGCTACTCAAAATTTTTATGAGATTTGTATGTTTGGCAGGAAATTCGTATTAGAGGAAAATGATTGAATGATTAGCATTGTGTCTCATCTCAATGTTAAAACTTGAGCCCTCATATTTTTGCAATTTTCTCAGGATACTATTATACCTTACAACCATTGCCAGCATTTTCCATTCCAAGTTCCAAATTTTCGGTCTGAATTAACGTGAAAACTAACCAAGAAATCTAGATGATGATATTTGATTCTGGATCAGTAACATCAAAAGACCATTCATGAAAGCAAAAGAGTTTTAACTATACATCTTCCATTTTATACAATTCCAATACCATTTCAAGAAACATCGATTGATCATAGAGTCCTATCCAACTCCACTATATGTCTTATATTTGACAGTTAATGTCTGGTTGCCTGGTTGCCTGGTTGGTACTCAAAAAGGAAAATCCAAACAGAAAAAGGATTTCTCTTTCAGTTGAGTTAAATCAAACAACAATCCACCAGTGATTAGTGAAGGAAGTCTGCACAAGGAAATTCACTCCAACATCATATCATTATCATTTATCACCATTCACCACCATATATTATATATTATATATTATATTATATTGGGCAGTTTCTTTTTGTTTTGGTCAAACTTGAAACTACTACTCTATAGTATATATCTACTTCATTGTATCCTAAAAATATATTTACACATGTAAAATGGTAAAACAACTTTACAAGGCCTTTTCAAAAATTTTCTTTTTCCTTTTTTTTCGCCTTAATTTTTCCAAAGCAAAATTCAACTATTTTAGAAAAAACGTGATCTTCTCCAAAAATCTCTACGTCCCATTTAGTTTCCCCATTGAGAAGCTCATATCATATCTATCCTAAGCAAAACTTGAGAAAAAAAAAAAAATTAAACTTTGGATTGTTTTCTTCGACAACAAAAGGGAACTATATAGAGTAAAACCAAGTAGAAATTATTATTAGCTATGGAAACACTTTGCCTTGCCTTCAATTTTAACAACTTTGATAGCAACACTGTGAAGTAAAAGAAAAGGGAAGTTTTTCTTGAACAAATGTCAAAGGAAAAATTACACAGACACAGCAAAATTCAAAGGAAAAAAAAAAAAAAGAAGAAATTTTGTCTTTTTTTTTTTGGCCCATAACGAACGATGAAAAGAAGTGAATAAACAGAGCACAAGAAAAGAAGAATATTGGGGAAGTGGAATTACACGGATGAAAAGCATAAACTGGGGTCTCTATTGGCCCTAATGGCACGTCATATTTCCAACCTTTTCCTTTCCTCTTTCCAAGAACAGAAATTATGAATTTAAAAAAAAAAAAAAAAAAGAAAGAAAAATGTTTAGAATAAAATTCCCAGGAAATTAAGGCACAATAAACTCAAACTCAACTGAAACAACAACGTAACTGAGAAAAATACTTCATTTGTTTACTCACAATTCACAAACATCAGAGACCGTAAAACCCTCTTCAGATACCACTCTCACAGTCTCATTTCAGCATCTCTCGCCTTCAGTTTCTCCGTTGTTGTATACAATATGGGTTTTCTCTACTTGGGCTCTCGTTCGACAAGGAGTTAATTCATATTCAGGTAAGCAAATTTTCCGATAAACCGATTAAAAATGGCAACTTTACCTTTTGCTTTATGCATATTCTGGTTTAGCTGTTGCCTGTTGATAATATTGAATATGTTTTGTGGGTTTGTATTTTATGCTAATCTTCTGCTGGAAAAGGGTTCTTGTTGTTTTGTATTCTTTCTATGATCATGGCTTCCTGTCATCTCTTGGGAGAATTAGCAATAAAAAGAAAAAAAAAAGAAATATGAACCATGTATGTTCATGATTGTGGGAAAGGTAATTTCTTTTTCAGTGTATTTATGTCTGTTTTTTGTTTGGTTAATTTAGACGTCTGTTTCAGTTTTTAAATGATTTAGGTGTTGATTTTTAAGTTGTTGGACAAGAACAAAGTATATGTTAAGTTTCTTGATTTAAGGCTCTTGTGGATTTTTCCTTGGCTGGGAAGAGAAATGAAAAAGTTTTTTTTTTTTTTTTTTGGAGGTCTGTTCTACTGACATGAAGTTGAAGAGTTTATTAGAGCTTGTGCACTCTTAGGCTCGTGTTTTATTGATGGTCATGGTATTTTGTCAGTGATCAAACAAGATTTTTACTTCCCTTGTTTATTGGTCGTTGGAGTTACTGTTTAGATTATTCTTTTTCCTTGAGAAAGAAAAGGTCACCCTTTTACCTCATTGATTGTTTCTCCGGTAATACTGAAGCTCAAAGACCTACTATTGGGGATTCATGCTCTGTTTAAAATTCTTCTATGAGGAACTAAATATTGAAACTTAGAATCGCCGTACGTTTAATTTTTTCTGGAAATGGAAGGCGCAAAATGTTTCCTGGCTTCCCTTTGAAGTGATCTTCCCTCATTAATTTCTGCAGCCACTAGAATGGAAATTTTTTTTCCCTCTTGTATTGTTTCTATTCCCTTCTGATGTCTGAGCTTGAACCCCACAGTATGTTATAGAGTTATTAGCAGCTATTTCCATCCCTGGCTGATTGTGGCTAGATGTCAAATGTGCTCATTCGCAACATACTTAGAACTTTGCTAGCTGGTTTTGAATAGGTAATTGCATCTAAGCTTAGGGGCTCTTAGGTGATTATGATGTAGGAAACTAAATTTCCAGAATTGGGATTCTGTTCTAATGAATAATTTGTACCCCCAACACTTCTGGAACGAGTTTAGTTAATTGGCCATATATTGCTCGGTTTCAAAAGGTAGATTTTTGTTTTAATTTAATAGCCACCGTGATGAATGTGTAGAGCAAGAAGGTTCCTTGAGCTTATGTTGGGGTTGCAAAACTGAATAACAATGACTAATGATCATTTGGTTATTCATCACGCAGTACCTCTTCTTTCTTCACTTGGTATTTTAGCATCTTTCACTGGTTCCACAAACTCTCTTCATAATACTGTCTCTGTTGTTGGCGTGCCGTTAGAGAAGTTCGCAACCCAAAATTCAGCCAGAGCCTACTTCATGCATCGTACTTGCTCATATTCATTTTCTGGCAGGTTAAATGCGGGGCAAAGCACTCCTTCCCCCTCCAACTACAACAACAATCAAGCATTTTTCCCACTAAGCGGGGTTAGCTATATAGATCACTCTTCTCCACCGTGCTCTTCCTAAACTCATTTCCCCATTTTTATTTAAATATAACATATCTTTTCTGATAGTTTCTTTTCAATTCTTTTTTGGTTTTCTTCTTTCCCTTTTAATTTAAATTAATAATTCTCTATTTTCTACACGCCTCATTGGGGTTTGTAAATGTCTCTTATTTACATGTCCAAACTATCTTAAACGTGTTTATCTCATTTTTTCATCTATTGGAGCAACTCCTACTTTCTTTCTAATGCACTAGTTACTTATTCTATCTAGTTTAGTGTGTCAACAGATCCATTTTAACATTCTCATTTCTGCAACTCCCATTGTTCATGTTCATATTTAGTCGCACAAAACTCTAAACCATAAAGCATCTCTAGTGTTATGATTGTTTTATAAAATTTTTCCTTCAATTTCAGCGGTATTTTACGATCATAGAGTATAGAAGACGAACTTCTTTGTTTGTTCCAACTTGCTTGAATCCTATATGCAACATCTTATCAATTCTCCCATTTTCTTCAATGATAGATCCTAAATATTTTAAACTTTTTGATGCATCTGATTCATGCCCCGCTAATTTTCACATTTATCCTATCCTACTTCTACGATTACTAAAGTGACACTTGATGTATTCAGTTTTACCTCCACTTATGGTAAAAGCCTTTTGATCCTAATGCCTCCCCCTCAAAGCTTCTGAATAGAACCCTTAATTTTATTTTTTTTAAGAATCAACAATTTTAGAGCTATTCCCTAAACCTTGAACCGCAGAGGTAAAGTATATATTCGTCATGCCAACTTTCAGATATATCTACGTGTTTAAGAAGTGACGAAGAAGAGCAAAGAATAAAGCAGTAAGGTGGCGTATACATGGCTGGCCTTACGTGGACGCAACTGATTGTCGGTTATCTTTGTAAGAACATAAAAATAACGTCAAAACAAACGTACGTACATGGGACAAATTACAAAGTACGTTAGAACTCACTGCCCATTTGAAAGAGTGAATAAATGAAAACAAAAGTAACTTGACTAAGCAAGAAGTGTCATAGATTATATCTCAGAAAATTGAAGGGTTATCCTTGCATAACTTAAGCTACATGACTTCTTGGAATATTTATTTGAACTTCAAATCCATTATTACTTTGTTGGAGATATCCAGTAGGTGCTTGGTACCTGTGGAAGTTGGTTGAACTCAAAAACTACAGCCACGTATTGGTGAAATCTTGCTACAAAATTGATGAAACTGTTTTAAGCGTCACTTTTCCACTGATGAAAAGAACCCCTGAAGCAGTGGTAGATCCAGAAAGTAAGTTTGGGGGTGATGGTGGGGGTGGGGGTGGGGTTGGGGTGATATTGTATAATTTAACTTTTGGGGTCAAAATCTTAATTTTCTTAAGGACCTAATTAAAATTTTTTATTTTTTATAAAAGGTAGAAATTTTCAATTCTTGGGGGGCTGTCCACACCCCCGGTCCCCCTATGGTTCCACCACTGCCCTGAAGCTTTCCTTAATTTAACAAAAAGTATGCTTTTAAAACCGGTATTTAGCAATATGACAGGGTGAACTGGAATAGTTATTGTGGTCTTTTAAAGAAGTAGAATTTTTTGTTAGACATTTTTACCATTTTGTTTAAATTGGTTTACTTTTTTTTTGTCAGCCAGTTTAACAGTTATAGTATCTAAACTGTTTGGTTCATGTCTTTCTTGGTGTAGTTGAATTACTTCTAGTGATGTATTGTGGACCACTGCTAAGTATTCTGTGTTCATAATCATGATTTTTCGACTTTCAATTGACAGGCAATGGTTTATTTTTCTTCTTTTTGTCTCTTTTAGATGTTAGCATATGCCTGTTGCATGAGGGTCAATTTTGGCAAAACTTTTAAGTAGTCCCTATTTTCTGCCCCCTTTCCTTTACTGGTTTTCCTCATTATGGGCAACTTTTTAAAACGCTGTCAGGTGATGTGTGATTATCTTTTCTGATGCTGTCAAGGTCTTGGCTTGGAAGCTACAGGTGCACAGGCTGTTTTTGAATCTCAAATAAGAACTTTAAGAGCTTCTGAACATTGAGAAAATGTCTTCTGAAGATGGCAGAAAATTCTTGACACAAGTAAGCTCTTGAGTATATCTCCTGATTGCTAGAGATAGTTTTCTGGTTGCAAATCTCCTGGCTTCATGAACTGGCATGTGTGTAATTTTTTCTTCTTTCTTGGACTCCATAGTTTTATAGTTGTCGCCATAGCTCTCAGAATTTCTGCCACAGTTTCTGATAAAGATGATCATGAACTTGAAATTTTGGCCAATGAATCGGGTTTCTTGACTGCATTACAAAGATCATTTTGAGTGCATTGGGCCTTAACTTTGCATAGTCTGATAGCATGCTTTGTACTTTAGGTGCCTAGAGGGAATAGTTAGCATGCTTTGTACTTTTGGTGAAATAGTTCTTCCATATTTTCTTTTTTTTTGTTTTTAACCTTTGTTTTTTTGTGGGATTTGGTTCAATGGCAATAGTTGCTGCAAAATTGTCCAAGTATTTTATTGCGCTTAATTATCCTTTTTTATGTAGCATTTTTCTTTTTGTTGTAAATAAGATGTTACACTTAGGATTCAAGTAGGTTGAAGGGAAAATTTTATAAAACAATCATAAGACCAATGATGCTATACAATTCAGAGTGTTAGGCGACTAAATATGAATATGAACAAAAAATGAAGGTGGCAGAAATGAAAATGTTGAGATGGATATATGGACACATTAGAATAAATAGAATAAATAATGGATGCATTAGAAAGAAAGTAAGGGTAGCTCCAGTAGATGAGAAAGTGAGAAATGCGTTTCAAATGGTTTGAACATGTGCGTAGGAGGGCTTTAGATGTCAAATTAAAAGGAGAAAGAGGAAGACTAAAAAAGAATTGTAAAGATACCATAGGAAAAGATCTTTAGATGTCAAATTAAAAGGAGAAGAGTAAGACTAAAAAGGATTGAAAAGCTACCATAAGAAAAGATATGTTACACTTAAATATAAATGAGAAAATGAGTTTAGACCAAGCACGATGGCGAAATGTGATCCATGTAGCTGAACCCACTTAGTGGGATAAAGGCTTAGTTGTAGTTTTCATGCTCTGGAAATAGGCGTGTAGAGCTCAAACCAGTATTCCATGTCCTTTATTCCTCAATAAGGAAACGATAAAAACAGCGTTTCTAAATTTCTGCCGGTGGACATTGATCTCCTTTAACAATAAGACTCTCTTTTATTTGCAGGTGCAAAATCGCATAGAAAGGTATCTCCGTCTTTACATGAGCCAGAAAGAAGTAGAAAACATTCTCTACATTCAGGACAACATACCGCCTCGTATCACTGAACTTGGTATTATTTCTTAATGTACCTCTTTATTATTTATTTGCAGCAAATGAGAATAGTTCAAATGAGAAATTGAGTAAGTGTAATTCAGTTTGTCTAATACCCTTCATTCTTCTACTTGCATATCTTAGTGCATCAGCCATATATTGATGGAGCAAAAAACTAAGTAATCTGCTTTAAATTCAATGTTTTGTGGACTATAAGTTCATTAATTGCCGGTAGTTGATGATCCATATATGTAGGCGTTAGTGTCTATGCTTTTTCCTATTTTATGGATACTGTGAGTCGTTTAAGGGCATTGGGAAGAATAGAGAGGGGTTGATGTAAATGATAGTTGTAAATATTTAGAAGGGAAAATGTGTGTTGTTAGGAAAAAGTAACTATTAGAGTTTCTTCTCCTTTTCCATCCCCTACCCTCTCCCCAAAAGAAATTTGATCAAGACTTCAAATTTTTTGTGAGACTTGAATCCACTGTGGGAGGTAACGTTCTGTTGAACTTTTTTTGAAGTGAACCAAACCCTTTGTTGTATTTAATTGAGGTCAGTAAGATAGATTGGGGAGGATAGCCTGAGGGTAAAAAAATAATTGTTTTTAATTTGGCAATCTATCAACAAGTCTACATTTTGAGTTTCTTTGAATGAAATTATGTGTTTATATGAATTTTAAAATTGGTTGTTCTAATACCGTTACACATACATAGGCACTCATAATTTGCATATTTAAAGAATAGTACCAAAAAATGTTTATTCCCCTCACTGTGAGACAAACTTAGAGATTTCCAATGAAGCACCTTTTACTTAGTTTGTGAAAAAATTACCTAGAAAAGTCCTTTAATTCCCACTTTCCAATTTCAAAGGTGACTTTAACAAATTTTTCCAGGTGGAAAAACACTAAATGTTTCTCAACTTTATTGCTTCTTTCCAAAGTGGTCAGACATGTTCTATGTTAGTTACTTGACTAAAGTTCTGCTACTAAAATATAGTACATGAAATGGAAATAAATATGCCTCCTAAACAGTATAAATCTCTAAAATAAAATATGATATTACTATAGGGGGTTTCTCTTCCTGAATTTGGTACATAATTGCCTGTAATTTGGTTAATGTACGTTGTAAGATTTTAATTAGTATGTTTGTTTCAGTTTGGCAAAAGCTGGAAGAAGAAAATCCGGAGTTCTTCAGAGCATATTATCTTAGATTGATGGTCAAAGCGCAAATTATGGAATTCAATAAGTTGCTCTCAGAACAGGTTGAGTTGATGCATCGACTAGGGCCTGCAGGGATTGCTTCCATATCGATGTCAAATGGATCTCACCCTCCATTGTGTAAGATAATTCTTCTGGTTTTTTAAGTTATATGTGTTTAGCTTATCAGTTTTCCTGGTGCTGGTGCTGCATCTGAAAATAGTAAATTTCCTCTATATTTTTCATGTTGTTGCAATCCTTTAAGCCTGGCTTTAACATCTTTGAAGATAGTATTGTGTTCTTTTACACATAAGATTGAAGCTCGTTGGAACAAATGGAGAAGTTTTATAAAACAGCCAGAAGACCTAGATGCTTTGCTGAGTGTTGGGCGACTAAATATAAAACATGAACAAAAAATGAGGGTAGTAGAAATGAGAATGTTGAGATGGATGTGTGGACATACTAGACTAGATAGAACAAGTAATGAATGCATTAGAAAGAAAATAGGAGCAGCTCCAATAGATGAGAAAATGAGAGAAACACGCTTAAGATGGTTTGGTCGTGTACATAGGAGATGTTTAGATGCCCTAGTGAGGCGTGTAAAAAATAGAATTGTTAATTCAAATTAAAAGGGAAGAGAAAGACCAAAATAGAATTGGAAAGAAACTATAAGAAATATATTTTATACTTAAATTTAAATGAGAAAATGAGTTTAGACTGAACATGATGGCAAACTGTGATCCATATAGTCAACCCCACGTATTGGGATAAAGGTTTAGTTTGTTGTTGTTGGAGGAAGGGGTGGGGTTGTTAATTTTTTGTTTTTTATTTTCACTCGTTTGTTAAAAATTGGATGTCTATTAGTTCTATCTTGGGCACTTGGGACAAAGATGGGATTGTAGATATCAGAGGTAGGTGGATAGCCGTGTGTTCTCCCGATCATTCTCCTTTCAATTTTTTCTCCACTTTATTACCCCTAAACCCTCTTCAGATTCTTTTTCTCCTGCCTGTTCCTGGATCTACTTCTGAGATCTCCTTGTTATGCAGTTGTGCTTTTTTCTTACTGACAGTTTACCTGATGATTGTGTCAATAGATGGACTTTGACATATTGATATGGAATCACGTAGGATAATCAAAACTGTAACAAATTGGTGCCAAATTGTATGACATAATGAACATTGAATGCTTGACAAGTTTTCTTTTTTACTTCGATGAAGCCTGCACTCCATGCTGAATCCTTGAGCACCGTTAGTGCACAATGGCTCACACACTAGAATTTATTGTTTCATCTAGGACCTGACATCAATAAACTGCAATAACAGTATTGATTTATCTTCTATTTGCAGTGCATCAAAATTTGGCTGCTTGCCGATCTGAAGAAAATGTGGTCCCTACTTTGAAGACAGAGACCATGCACCACCCTGTTTCTGCCAATCTACACAACGTTTTCAGTAATTGTGGGTCGGCAGTGCAGCCATGTATACAACCTGCTGCTGATATGTCTTCCAATAGCAGAAACGTTGATGTTTCCACGAATATGTTGTTAGCTCAGAGCTCAAATAGGGGTTTAGCACATATAGTGGATGGGGGGATGATTAAATCTGAACCGGGCTATGCTGGCAATTCACCTTTCGAGTTTGGTGTGCATAACAATCTTGTGGAATCTCGTTCTGCATTGTGCGATGCATCTGTTTCATCTTACAGTAGTGCCGAGTCCAATTCACAACCATTGAATGAAACTATACTGGATGCTGACACTTCTTCATTTGGTTTGTTGGAGCACATTTCTCAACAACATTTCAATTTCAACCTGCAAGCCGATTTTCCCAATAATTCTGGTTTGTTCTATCTTTCCCGTCTCCCCTCTCTATTTTTCTCTCTCACTCTGTCTCCCACCAGGGAAATATATACTTAGCTTATGTTGCATTTTATGTCAGACATGTTGGACAGCTTCTCTAGGCCTCTGTTCATGACAACAGATTCAGACAACTTTCTTGACCACCATGGTAGGGTAAAGCACAAAGGGCAAAATTTTGGTAGTTTTTAATTTGTCAAGTTAAACTAATATCATTTCCTTCCCCCTATTTGTTTGGCCTTTAGCAGATGTTGGAAAGTTCAATGCTGCACCAGAAAGCTTCAGATATGATGACCTTGGCGGTGACTAGTTAATGAGCGATTGGTACTTTTACCCATCAAATGACTTGAGTGCTTTTTAGATTTGCGTATGTCCATAACCGTAACTAGTTATTTATCTATCTGAGTTCAAGAAGGCTCCTGGATTTTCCTTGGTACAATTCCTTGTGTCCCAAAGCATCTCGCCTTTTAATTGACTCTTTTGTTTGATTTGCTTTGTGCAGTTCCAAGCAAGAAACTATCTGGACCAAAGATTTAATGTAGATAGCTTCTTCTTATAAAGGCTTTGGAATTTTGCAGTCTGTGAAGTTAATTTAGTTTGATGTATATGTGATAGTAACTGAGACGTGAGGTGGTGCTGGGTGTGTATTTTTGTAGAAAGATACCAATAATTGGTTTCTCGAGATCCATTCTTTTTGGATATTTTCTCACACCTCTGCTTAATGCTTAATGCCTGATGCCTGTGGTGAAAGTTGTCTGCTGGTTGCTCTAACTTTATTTGCATGTTTCTTTCTTTACCAAGACAACATTACACCATTTTTTTTTTTTCAATTTTTCAGAAGACAGCCAGCACAAACGATGAAAGAACAAAAGGATTTTTTTTAAAAAACAGATGACCCCCTTCCCTTTTACACATCTACTATTTTCCGAACATTTCTTCCATGTTCACTTCTCTACTGGACAAAAAACCTAAATGTCCTTTGGGAACCTTCCCGCGATTCAGATTTTTTGGTTGATTACCAAAAATATCAAAAGGCATCTCCAATAGTATCTATCTTGATGGCAATGACACCCTTATTGTTGTCGTTTATTCGATTTGATCATCTTTGCAGTATTCCGCCATTACAACCTTTGGAATAGGAAGGATCAAGGTAAAAAAAGTGAATCATGCCGGAAAACATCACTGAGAAAGCACAAAACACTAGCATTATATAAGATCAAGATCATGAATTTTTTGCTATTAGCACAAAAGAACTTGGAGATTTAAACCACCATAAACAAACACATTTCAACAGTTTCAAACTGAGTAGGCAAAGAACAACAATACGCAAGAGGTACAGCAGAGAGATACAATCATCAGCCAAAGCCAGAAAGTTGGCCCAGATGGATTTATGAGGTGACATTTATACGTAGTCTTCAGCCTCCTCATCCTCATCAACACCTTCCGCACCAACTTCCTCGTAATCTTTCTCAAGAGCGGCCAAGTCCTCGCGGGCCTCGGAGAACTCACCTTCTTCCATGCCTTCACCAACATACCAATGAACGAATGCCCTCTTGGAGTACATGAGATCAAATTTATGGTCAATACGAGAAAACACCTCTGCCACTGCAGTATTGTTGCTAATCATGCAAACAGCGCGCTGAACCCTGGCAAGATCACCCCCAGGTACCACAGTTGGAGGTTGATAATTGATACCACATTTGAAGCCAGTTGGGCACCTGTCAAGAAAGTCCAGATCAGCAGACTTTCAGATTTGAGCATTTTGGAAAAATAACCAACCTCAAAAAAAACCCAGATCAGAAGCCGTGGGAACTGACATGCTATCTAGAGAAGAAAATAAATGTGCACTGTGGATAAAAGTAGGGTATCTAAGAGGGAAAGGATAACAGATAACAGACATAGCAAAATCCACTGCATGCAATAGAAAATTGATGATGGTGAGGTGACGTGTCATATTATCCTTATTCATGCTTCACTGGTGATGCACATGCATCTGAGTGGACCACATGTTTATGCCTTTATGGACAGGTTGGACATAATCATAAACCAGTGAGAGGCATTGAACTAGAGAGTAACTCAAATCAGGCTTCAACTGAACTTGGTTCATAACCATCCCATTAATAACATGCAGATGTACAGTTACTAACTTGATTCAAGTAAAAATATGTGGTTTATGTTGTAAAACACTGTTAAATATATGCACGAGTGCTGTACGTTTGGATGCAGGGAAAACTTTTAAGGTGGCATCATTCAGCAACAACAGCAACAACCACTTTAAAGTAAAATACTCTGAAATGGTAGTGAAAAAAGGTACCATGTTGTGGATTTAGCAGCAATATAAGGAAACTACACATGAGATTCATTTTTCTTTTCTTTCGATTACGCCAAAATGATCTGCATCAAATTTAAAGTGAACTTGACTATGATGCAACAATCCAATCATATCCAGGCAATCCGTGACTTCCAGATGATTTAAACAGAGAGCCTCCCAGATGCCGTAGATTTATAATATGCATATCTTGCACATTTAAGGCAAAATATTTGGAATCAACTATATAAATATCTCATTCAGTTTGTCTCGCTAACATGCTAATGCATATTAATAAGCAATTTCCTTACCAGTCAACAAATTGAACTGTCCTCTTGGTTTTGATAGTAGCAACAGCAGCATTGACGTCTTTGGGAACAACGTCTCCTCGATACATCAAGCAGCAAGCCATATACTTCCCATGTCTTGGATCACATTTTGCCATCATGCTTGAGGGCTCAAACACTGCATTTGTTATCTCAGGCACTGACAGCTGTTCATGGTATGCTTTCTCAGCTGATATTACAGGGGCATAAGAAGAGAGCATGAAATGAATACGGGGATATGGAACAAGGTTGGTCTGGAACTCTGTGACGTCCACATTGATGGCTCCGTCAAAACGTAAAGAAGTAGTCAAAGATGAAATGATTTGAGAAATCAAGCGGTTCAAATTCGTATATGTAGGTCTCTCAATATCCAGAGATCTCCTACAAATGTCATAAATGGCTTCATTGTCCAAGAGAACAGCCACATCTGTATGTTCAAGGAGGGAATGAGTAGAGAGAACACTGTTATAAGGCTCCACAACAGCAGTAGATACCTGCAAACAACACCAAAGAATGATGTCATTCCCATTGGTTTTGCAGCTTTGTAACTCAAGTCAACAAGATAACGGAATGACATTCTAATTAAATGATAAGCACAGACAGCCAGATAGGGTCTCCCCAGCTCGAAAATGCAGCAAGTAAGAAGCCTAACTCCAGCCAAATCATTTACTTTTCAGATTGAGAAGTTCAGTATTTATCCATAAAAACTGCATTATACGAACCTGTGGAGAGGGATAGATGGTGAATCCAAGCTTAGACTTTTTCCCATAATCCACAGACAAGCGCTCCAACAACAACGATCCCAATCCAGAACCAGTACCACCACCTACAGCATTGAACACAAGGAAACCTTGCAAGCCAGTGCAGTTATCAGCCAATTTTCTCACCCTATCCAGGCAAAGATCAACAATCTCTTTTCCCACTGCAAAAAAAGAAACATATATCACAATGATATTCACCAGCAAAACAGATCAATATAAAACTGTCCGTGGGAGGCCACCGAAAAAAAAAAAAACCACATAAAAAATGATCCGAATCCTTGCATCATTACCTGTGTAATGCCCCCTTGCAAAATTATTAGCAGCATCTTCCTTTCCAGAAATAAGCTGTTCCGGATGGAAAAGCTGGCGGTAAGTTCCCGTCCTGACCTCATCTATAACAGTGGGTTCGAGATCAACAAATATAGCTCTTGGGACATGCTTCCCTGCTCCAGTTTCGCTAAAGAAGGTGTTGAAAGCATCATGTGCAACACCCACTGAAGTGTCA
Organism: Ophiorrhiza pumila; assembly: GCA_016586305.1. Lineage (NCBI taxonomy): Eukaryota > Viridiplantae > Streptophyta > Magnoliopsida > Gentianales > Rubiaceae > Ophiorrhiza > Ophiorrhiza pumila. The sequence goes on along the minus strand of BLIW01000001.1, from coordinate 325,823 downwards.
CTGCAAATCCGGAAGAGTATTCATTTAACAGCCACAAGTCAGACCAAATTATTTAAGGGCACATCAATGAACACAAAACAAAAGGCAGCCCCTCGATGTAATTCACAAATTATCTCAAATTAAACAGCATTGTTGTTGGCCATTTCTTGGCACAAAGACGGCTTCATTATTCACTTCAACCTTTCAGTATCAACCATAAAGGGACATAATTTTATTTCTTCCTATATAAAAAAAAATTAAAATCCCTCTTCATAAGGAGAAAAATCAACAAACTGCTAAAACTTTCCAAAACTAAAGAAATCCAGGAACCCATAAAAAATGCCTAAACTTACAACCCAAAAAAAAAAAAAAAAAAAACAAAGAACCCCAAACATAAGAATCAAACCAAGAATGGAAAGAGAAATGAAATCAGCACAGAAACCATTTGAAGAAACGAAATTTGAACGGAAGGCCGAAAATGCAGAAAGAAAAAATGATAAATCTGTAAAGATCTAAGCATATTAAAGAGAATGGGAAGGGAAAACAGACCTGGGCATCATGCCATCGGGAAGGATGCCATGTTCAAGGCAATAGAGCTCCCAGCAAGAATTACCGACCTGAATCCCAGCTTGTCCTATGTGTATGCTTATGATTTCTCTCATCTTTGCTCACCAATTGTTCACAGACAAAGTTACAAAGCAGCCAATGACCCAAAACCTCCCGCCTCCCGCTTATCGTATTCCCTCTCTCTCTCTCTCTCCTCTAGGTCTTCTTCCTTTTGATCGCAAGAAGACTTTTTGGCTCTCTCTCTCTCTCTAGCCACAGATGTAAAGTATCTATATATGTGTCTCTCCATTTAGATTTTTTTTTTTTTTTTTTTTTTGAGGGGGCACAATACAAAATTCTATGTACACCATTGGCCCATTTTCTTTTGAACTTTTTTTTGTGTGTGTGTGTGTGTTTTGGAGCTAAAATTAAAACATCTATAGTGGTTTGTTTGGATGAAATGGGATCCCACTTGATTTTGAAATGTTAAATAATATTAGACAAAGTATTTGATTTTTTTTGTTTGCACAAGTTGCTATTGGATAGAATTAAATGCTGCTAAAAAAAATCATTGCCCATCTTCACTTTTCACATATGCAAACAATAGTAGTTTTATGCAAAATGTTACATATGGAGAGCACAATTTTAGTTTTAGACATAATTATCCAAAGCCATAAACAAACTAAAGTTGGAAATTTGTTGTGGTTGCTATGACAAGTGTTACACCACACAAGGAGAGTTCAAATTATGATACAAATCCCAGATTTCGAATTCCAAACTTGAGCGGTTGAAAAAAATTTAGGCGAGTAATCTCGCTGATTCTCCTTAACCAAATCATGAAACATGATAGTTAAAATTTATGTTAAATATGACAAAAATTAAAATAATATAAACATCATAACTTATTCTATTCAATATTTTTATTTGGAAAACATCATTTAAAATATATGTAAGTGAAAAATGGTTAAAATTTGGAAGAAGAGGAAAGGCAATTTATTTAAGGGTACATTGTGACTGTGGCAAACACTGTCTTACTGGGAGAGAGAAAAACAAAGAGTGTAAGTGACATAGTGACGTAATAATAATTAAATTAATAAAATAATGTGGGTGGGGCCTTGCGGATTGGGGATGGGAATATATATAGAATGGAATTGGATAGTAAGGTTTGGAGTCCGGAGAAAGATGGGCCCGGCCCTAACATTTTTTTATGATTTGGCGCCAGCCTTTTGTAGGGCCCACCAGCTCCAGATTTCATCTTCCTTTGACATACCCATTTTATCTTCCCAAACCAAACCTCCCAAAATTTTAGTCCTCTTTATCTTATTGGGTTTGGGTTGGGTTTTCACGATAATTTTTATTTATTTTTAAAAGTTTTTATATATTATTAGCCCTATTTGTTTTTAAAGGGTTGAATTAACTAAATATTCCGATTCCGGCTGGCTACGAATTTCTTATTAACATATCCCAATTTGAAAATAGAATACAATCCAAAATTAAGTAAGAAGATAATTTGCCAAATACTTAAAACTTATATAAGCCTAAGAGTGTAATTGAGTTTAGTTGAAAAGTTGTACTAACTAATTTGAACTTACTAATTCAATTGTAAACTATACTTTTTTGTTGGGAAAAGATTGGTACCTCTCATCAAATCAAGGAAAGTTAACTCAGACGAAAACTATTAAGTGACTATTCACCAAACGTATTTTGATAGCTCGTGGTGTAAAGTGACAGATTTGCCTTATTATTGCCTTCATTTTCTTATAGAGTTTTTGAGATGATGTTTTGAGTTATATCTACTATTTTTAATGTACTAATTGCTTTGTTTTATTTTAATCTATTGTATTTGCACATTCACATCAAAATTCTCATTTCTTTTTTTTATTATTATTTTATTTTTTGGTATATGTTCACATTTAGTTGTGCCGCCAAGGGTTTGAATTCAATGTACCATTTAGTCTATCACCCCCAATAATATGACACGTGTATTTTTAAATAATACTAAAATCCTATCAAATACCCCAATAATATGGCACGTGTATTTTTAAATAATACTAAAATCCTATCAAACAGTTAGTGAATGTAAATAATAAGTGTTATATATACAGGTCAAAATCTTATAAGGTGACAGAAGAAAGCTATAGACATTAGTGATATAGAAAATCCATTAAGGTATACCAATGCTCTAAATTATAGAATATAGCCTGTGTCTTATGAGTGTTTTATAATAAATTTCCTTGAATTTGAGTGTAAAATTAAACATTACACAAAAAGTGAGGGGGGGTGCAATATTGCATGTATGAATGGGTAAAAGAAAGAATGAAAATGGATACGGTGGGTGGGTTGGATAGATTAGGACCACCAGGGTGTCCTCCATGTGGCCTTGTGTGTTACCGCCAGAGCCAGTGCCCTACTGCTCCATCCAACTAGCATGAGGTAATGCTTCGTTGTTTCTTTTTATTTTATACTTTTTATCATCGCTGCGGCTGTGCTACATATATGTATCATGTATGTATAATAATCGACACTAGTTACTCCTCTATATATTAAATCAATTATATAAATAGACCTTAATTAATGATGTAGTAGTAATATTGGTTTTTACTGTTGAGGGTAACTGAAAATTTACTCATCGTCTTCGTTTCACAAGTATATACTTTTTGGTTGGTTCCAAATGATAAGTAGTAGTAATAATTAATGGGAATTTAAAATATTAATATTGGATTAAAATGAAGAGATGGATAGAGTTGAGTTGCCCTATCCCTCCCTCATTTCAACTTAGTTGAAGCTGAGCTAGCTGTTTATACTATATACTTGTGAAAGAAAATAAATGAAACACACATTCAGTGGACAGCAGGACCAGGAGAGGCTCCAATCATGCAATAAACTTTAACTTCAACTCCCCATCTATTATTCTTCATTTAACTTAATACAAACAAAACAACAAAAAGAAAATCCCATGCTGATGCTGTTCTGTTCAGGTAAAAGCAAAATTAAAAGCAAAGATAAATTCACGAGAAGAATGAATATATAGGCGTAGGTGTAGGTGTAGGCGTAGGCGTATTTTTGTTATAAAAAAATAAAATCAGCCATTATGTATAAAAATATAAATTATGTACTAACTTATAAAAAACTAACAAGTATACAAACATTTATCCATTAGGATTAACTTATTATTTGATTGAAGTATTAGTTTATTTTTAAAAATGAAAAAATTAACACGAATCAATTTTTTATAAAGTACTACATAAAAATTATACAACTGACCTAATTTTATCTTTTTTATATCTATCACATCAATCATTATTAATTTTCACCCTATCTATCATCACTCTTAATAATATTCGAGTAGATAAATAATAAAGAAATAGGGGCAGGCAGGGATGGCATCCACATGCACGCCTAATTGCCTATGCCTGTACTTATTAATTATTAAGGCTCTGTTTGGAACCATCATTTTTATATCTATTTATAAAATAAAATAAATAGGTGTTTGGACATCCATTTGTCATACTTTTCTATCTGCGATTGTAAAACCACTACTCTTACCTCTAATTCAGATGTCACGTCATTTTGCAGCTTTAATCTTTTGAGCTTTAATCTTTTTTCTGACTGCCATTTTATTCTGTGCACGTGCACGGCTGCATGTGTATACAAAATGGATAGTCATGGTGCAAGCAATAAAAAAAAGGGGTCCCACTTCTTTAAACAATTAATTATATAATAATATATAAAATAATTATTATATATAATAATAATTTTTTTTATACACAATCTTCAAAAAATTAACCAAATTTATCTATCCAAACACATCTAATCATTTTATAAATATTCATTTCTCATAACAAAACCCCATAAAATCATTTCATAAATAAAACCAAAAAACACCCTATCCAAGCGTACCCTAAGATAAAGTAATAAGCCTCCTAAATGGTCGTCCAATTTCACGTGACCCAGGCTTTGATCACGTGAGCATCTTTGAGAACGAACGCCCAGGCTGCGACCACGTCAGCTCTTCAAAGGGACGTCCCCTTTCTTGCCAAACGACGCCGTTTTCACCCCCTCCTTTTTTTAAGGGTTTCTCGCTTTCTGCCTCTTCACATGCCTTCTGCTTATCCCGAGGAGGAAAAGTTTTTGCTACCGCATCCTCTACTTCCTCGTTAGGGTTTCCTCTCAGTGCTTTTTATCTTCATGCTGCCGCTCACCCCTTGATCCACCGTTTAAGCCTCGATTTGTTGGAGACCTGTACTCCTAATTGCGAGAAGGTGTTCTCTGAGTCCAAGGCCGTGATGATGATGTTCATAGTCTCGGAGCAAGCGGATCAGGCATTGAGGCAAACTGACCCGTATCTTGGCTGGGCAATCCGGATGGCAAATTATATGCAACCGGTTTTTGCAGCCATGGCGGTGTCACGTTCTCTTTTGCCTGATCTGATTATACTGATCTGAGCCTTTTCATTTTGTCTTTTCAGCCATTTATCTATTGATTTTATTTTTTGTGGGTTTTGCTTTCTGCTTCAAGTGAGATCATTTTTGTGAAATCTTTGTTTTTTCGAGATCAAAATATCATCTTTAAATTTGTTTTGAGATATATTACGAAGTACATTAAATCAGCTCTTATTTGGAATTTTCTTGACAGTTTACAGATGATTACAATTTTTGGCATTTATTAATTGACAGTTTCATGTTTAAGAATTATCAGAGCTATCACTGTACAACTCCTCAGAAAGAAAAGCAATGCTTATCTCCTTACTGCTGAGATAAGGAAATAAGCTTGAAATTAACTCCATGGTGACATAAGGCTATCCAATGGCCTGTCCTTGACAATATATGAGAACTTTGTGGATTAATTTATTTTCCTTGAAAGCTTGATTTGGTTTAATGTAATAATCCTGCTTTGTTGGTAATTGAATTGAACTCTGAATTTGATAGTGACTTTTCATGCTATCTAGAGATGCTCTTGATGCACTGGGTTTGGTTCGATATTGTTGTCGGAGGATGTTGATGACTCGCGTGGATCTTATAGAGAAGTTTCTTAACTACATTAGTACCTACCCTCTCTCTCTCTCTGTATATGTATGTGTGTGCACTTCATCTGTTTACATCCTCTTAGTATTATGGACTGGTAAAGGATATGGAGGGTATGTAATCTTGATATAATTAAAATGCAAGAATTAATTTGGGAGCTGCGGTGTATGTTTATGTGTCAATGAAAATCGTAATCGTAATCCCTGACCCTTTGCAGCACCACCGATGAAAGGTATTTTTTTTGGGTTTGTAGCTCAATATATATAGCTTTCCAGTTTGGGGCTTTTTGATTGGATTTCCATTTTTGGTTTAATGGATGACGTTATTGTTGTTTCACGGTTTTCCATTGTAGGGTTCAAATGTTAATTTTGCGTTCTGATTTTTTTTTCTTGTTTTTTAGTTTAAGAAAGGAAATTTTGAGGCAGTTTAAAGTGGGTTACTTTAATTGATTCTGATTAAGGTTTTTAGTTTCCTATTTTAAATTTTAAGATTTTCTCTGAATCTTTCGTAATGATTGTTTTGACAAATCTTTATTGAAGTTGAGGAAATATGGAAAGAGAAAGCTCGAGTTTGATCATGGATTTATATTTATCAAATGCATAATTACTTAACTATTCAATGCACTTGGGGGATGTGTTTAATTATGTTTCCCTGAATATTGGTGCTGCTTACTTTGAATGAACGATGAAAAGGAAATAAATTTATAGTAAATGAGTGCATAATTCTCAATCATGATTAATTGTAAATCTTGAATTTTGGAAAATGGGTTGGAAGCTTATTAACTTTAATTACAGTATTTACGTGAGAGATTTTCTTTGTTTTCAACTGTATTCTGATATTTTTCAAACATTTAATTTAGTTCTGGATAAAGAAAGATTTTTTACTTCTTTCTAATGAAAAACTTAATTTAAGTTTGGTCTGACTTCATTTACTCATTAGGCTAGACGCTCTTCTTCTAAGCTTCTGTTTGATGATTTTGCTGAATATGTTCCCCTCTTGCTTCTTAGGTTGTGGTCCTTATTAATTAGAGCATTACCATATAGGCACTTGCATCTTGATGATGGTGCAGAATAGAACTATGGTTTATATCATCGTAGAAGAACAGGCATAGTTTTGTGTGTGCGAGAAGGAAAGTTTAAGTTGAACTCCACTCCCTGTGTTGGTGGTATGAGGGATGTATTCCTTCATCTATTTTCAGGATTGAGAAGAAAGAAAAATAAAATCTGGATACATTTTACTTCCTCATAATATCCACAGAGGTTTGAAGTCTAGCATTTCTAAAAACTTAGGTTGTTTTTGTGTGATATTTTGACAGATTTACATAAAATTTTACTTTATATATTTTACTACACATTGCATCCTTTCTCTGATTGTTTTTGTGGATTTATGAGAAAGAGGAGCTATTCTTGTGTTCGTCTTCTACATTTAGTTTATTGCAGTTGTTCTTATGCCATAATTTTGCTTAAACTGAGCTGAAGATTTTCCATTTTCTTTCCCCCCTGATAAAGAAGGAATTTTTATGACAAATGCTGTGATATAATGCGTATTTCACATGGATTCGGCGTGAAAGGTTTCGTGTTTGTTTTTTCTTAATGTGGTTTTGATATTTTTTCCAAATGGCACCTTCCTTTACCAAACAAAGTAAGACCTTCATTAGTATATTGAATTTCCTCTGACCGTCGATGTTTTCTACCATATATTAAGATTGGATTCCCTTTTCTTTTTCTGATGATAACTTGCCTGTCCTCGTGGAATTGGTAGTTTGAGTTTTGTACTGTCTTCTTATTTACATTATTTTTGCACTCTTTGAATCTGTTAGGTAGATAATTCCATACATGAAAAGGAGCAGAAGTGGGATGCTATGATTTTTGTATTTGAATGATCCCTTTAAATCCTTGTTAGTTGATCAGATGTGGCCGTCTTGCTCTAATCATGTTTCTGTTATTATTATGAATTTATTTTAATTGATGAAGAAAAGGAAGACGAGAAGGAAGAGAAGTTGGTGGCTAAAAAAACCCCATTACTAAGTTAGTGGCTAAGACCCCCATTACTATCAGCCTTAAGAAAGTGTGTAAGGTGAGCTTCCTTAACTTCACTGTATCTTTTTTCAATGATTTTGATTTTGATTATTATATTGATTTTTGTTGTTGCAAGCGGAAGTTTAATGAGTAAGTTGTGGTTGTACTTGTACGTCCTTTTGATTTGATTAGGCATGCAAGAGAACAAGTCACGAAGCAGGATTTAAAGGCTCTACTTACATTGATTGTCCAATGAAGCCATGTTTTCTCTACAAAATGCCTGGTAAATTCTCCATCTTTTGTTGTTTTTTTGGGGTGATTTTTGCAATTGAGAGTGTTAACGTTAATTTCAGTTTCTCTGTTTATGATAAGATAATTGCATTCTAAAGGATCATTCTGATTTCATATAATGCACTACTGTAATTTTTTAAAGAAGAAAGAAAGATTTTCATTTTCACCTTTGTCTGAGTTTTAATGCAGATAGCTCTACTGTGTTTTAATGATTTATGCCAGCCATGGAGGCCCTGAGACGTCCCGCTGGAACATAGAGAAAATTCAAAATTTTGATGCGAGCTAATTTTACCAAAAGAGCACAACTGTCTTGCATATTCTTCCGTGAGTTCCCAACAGCAACAACAACGTCGCCAAGAGCAGCTTCACCTTCGAACTTGTAAGAGTTTCCTTCTTTTTTTGTTATTTTTTAAATCTTAATTTGAACTTCTGATCCCAAAGAGAAAATAGCCCAGCAGCTGGACCAGTTTGTTCTTCCTTTTTTTTCACTTTTTCTATTTTGTTGCTTATGTTCATAGGAGGGAACTTGAGTTGGGGCTAGCATAGAAGAGGTTCAATGATGCCTATTGCTTGCAAAAACATACAAAAATTGTGCAGCACAAGTACCACGACTGTTCATCTGTCAATATCTATTGTGGTTGAGTTTCAGCTTTATTTAAGAGGGGGGTGCCTCAATATATTTGAGCTTAATATGTATTTTTTGGCATTTCAGGTTAATGGTTTTTTTGTGGGTTTTTTTGTTTTATGGTTCTGATTTTTTTGTGTACTTTAACTTGTTTGAATGCTGAGGATAGAGCAGACCTTGTTAATACTCTTAAAGTAAGTTCATTTTTTGATTTTTTTTTTTGGGTTCTGTCTCAAATCTAATCTCTTTGCAGAGTTTACAAGTGATTTCAAAATATTAGGATTTGATTGGGAATTTTTTTGGGGTTTCGGCAAGTTGAAATTAAGAGTTCTTTGTTCTGCAGAATAAGCTTAATGATCTTACTAGGAAGCATTTTGGTGTGCTAGAAAGCTTGTCTCCTACGGTCAGGAAGTGAGTTGAGGTTCTTAGGGAGATTCAGGCATGTGATTGAAGCCATTATTATCGAATTTGAATTTGATATACAAAGTTTTGTTTTTTATGTTGTATGTAATGTTATCCAGCATTTTCTTGTGGCTTTTACGATGCTATCTCAGCTTTAACTTCAACTACATAATGATTCATGTTGTGTTCCAGTCAATTAGTGCCGTTGTATAGCTATATATGGGGGGAAATTAGAAAAAAAGTATGGTTATTATGAAATAAGGTGATTGAAGGTGATTATTCATTTGCTATTTTTTTTTGTCATAAACTGTCTTATTCGGACCTGATACTACTGTGATAGCAAGTTCCAAACTTGCTGGCCCTAATTGGGTTTCACACCTCTGGTATGAAATGAGAGTGTGCATGGAGTGCACAACAGATTTGTATGTTCGTGTGTGTTTTTAATGTATTGTGGGGCTAAATTAGAAGATCCCTGACGACATGAAAATTTAGATTTTGTTGTGTTATAATTAATAGGCTTACGAGTGTCCTTGAGGAAATTAGGTTCTACCAATACCTCATTCCAATGTGGAATCTAGGGGTGGGGACTGAGGGCAGGGGGTTGGGGGGTATGGCTGCTCCCCCAAGACTTTAAAAATTATACGTTTTTCTATGAAAAATTAAAACTCTTCAATTAAATCCTTCAAAAAATTAGAATTTTACCCCCTAAAAAATTAAAATTGTGCTTCTATTAGTGATGTTATACATTGGGCCATGTTTTGGAAGTTGTTTTGTTGTTTTTCTTTGTTATCCTGTGAGGCTTATCTTTTAATGATTTTCCAGTCATTGGTTTGAAAATTTGAAGAATTGTACATCTTGAGTTGTACTCTTTCACTTCTGTAGACTTTGTGTTCTAGAATTGCTAGAATTTTCTCCTTTCATGATAACAGCTAATTGTTTCTTTTATATGATGCATCACCGGGAACACCTTTGTAAATGCAAGGCTAACAAGCACCGGCTTCCTCACCTTTGTGTTTGCAAATGGATCATGTTGACAAGTTGCTGTCTTTAGATCCTATACCTTGCAATAAGTCTTGCCATCTAAAACTTAAGGTTGGGCTCACTTGTATTGTTAATTTTTTTTTTGTACTGTAACACCTTAGAAGTTATAATTTGATCTCTTGAATTTTCATAATATTAGTAAAACACCTTAATTTTATATTTTTGCCTCGTAAAATTTTGAATAAGTACATGCTTTATTTTAATAAATACGTATTTACTTTTTAAGTAATATTCAAATACAACTTATAAAATTTAACCTTTAATAAATGATAATATAATTAGTTTGATATTATCATCTATTAACATAAATAATTAATACACATTTATGTTGTTTCTTATAAGCTATAATACTGTACATAGACAAATTGATTTTAAAGATATTATGTAATAAAATTTAAAATTTTCATGCACATATATTCTATAAAAATTTAAAATTTATTTTTATGATCCGATTTGTCTTTAAAAAATTATCACTTTAAAATAATAGAAATTTAATTTTTAAAAGCATAATATAATTATTTTTTTTAATAAATTCATAAGCATTTATACTATAAAGGGAATAAGATTTTTTTAAAAAAATTAGAAAGGTAAAAAAAAATAGGAGGAATTTGGTGCTACTGTTCGCCATATTGTAGAAGAAGAGACTAAGGTCTTTCTCTCTCTGATTCAGGTGGAATTTATTTGTCAAACTAGATGAGGTTTAGGAGTTCCTTCTAGCAGTGATTGTTATATGGCAGATTAGTAAAACTTTTCTGATTTGAAAAAGTTGTTATTTCTTTCTGTATCAACAAGTTGGGTTCCCGGCTATGACATGACACGGCTATTGATGGTATGCTCAAAGATGGCCTTTGGGAAGTCTACGACGCTTTTGTAAGGGGAGTTTGTGCAGAATTGTGTGCTGACCAACACAGTATCCCAAGAGAAGAGCCAGTATGTTTTGCTTTGCCTCTGCAATTGTATCTTCCTTTTTGTCTTAGTATGCAAGTGTTGCAACAAATTCAAACAAAGTGCACAAGTCTTCCTTGCCTCTTGCAATATTGCCAAATACAATTTTTAGTTTTAATATTAAATTATCTGCCATATTCATGACTGCATATGGCTTGAGAAACCAGAAATTTAATTATTAAACTAACCTAAAGGGTAATATTTTGTTATGGGTAATTCATATTTTGATGGTGCTGAATTCTTTTTCTTTTGTGGTATCTTCAAGTTGTAATTGCATTTCTCTCTCTCTCTCTCTCTTTAGGATTCTTATGCTATTCAAAGTTTTGAGCATGGAATTGCAGCGCAAATAAGTGGTGCTTTTGCATGGGAAATAGTTCCTGTAAGAATTTTTTCCATTATGCTTGTTTAGGAAAACTACATTGTTTGGCAGCGCCATTCATGGTTTGGTTTTTTTACTACTTTGATTTGTTACACATGCAGGTTAATGTTTCTGGGGGGAGAAGGAAAAGCCCCATTATAATAATTGATAAAGATGAAGGTTTAGGAAAGGTATCAAATTTTGGAGTGTTGTTTTATATCTATAAAATTGAAATATAATTTGGATAACATCATGTTGACTTGCTTTGCTCTATCCCTCTTATGCCTGAACAATTGTAGCAACTGATTGTTTAATGATAATTTCAAAATCATTCACTTATCTTATTGCTTAGCTTGTTTCCATTGACTTTTGCTAATGCCTTCTGTTTCTCCCTCTTGACATTCCTCCCCCTCCCTACTTTCTTTACTTTTTCCTTACTCTTTTGTGTTCCGTGAAAGATATTTTTGATTTGGTGATACAGAGGCCAGAAGGCAGTTTTTGTTATTCTTTTTCCCTAATAGTTTCTACATTATTAGCTGAATCTGAAGTTGGTCATATACATAGATAGCCTCTGAGTCAATATGGCTAGAGTTTGAATTTTCTGTGTTTTTTAACTGAATCAGTCTCTTATTTTTTTTCATTTGAAGGGTTTAGGGTATTTTGCACAACGCTTCATATATATAGAGAATCAGTATTTCTTTGGATCATCTTATGTTTAGCCTTCCTATAATTTGACCTTTCCTTGTTAGTGTCTCTAGAGATTGACTTCAATACATGTGGGACTAATGGATAACTGTTATATATTCTCTCTCTGTGTGCATGTTAATGTGCTCGTGTCTGTCTGTTCTTTAGGCACTTTTGTTGGTTGACAGACTGCAAATCTAGACGGTGAAACAAATTTAAAGATCAGGAAAGCTTTAGAGAAGACATGGGATTATGTGACTCCTGAGGAAGTTTCTGAATTCCAAGGTTTGGTCTCCATTTTTTTTACAACAGTTTAATTACTAAAAGTTAGTTATTGATAACATGATGAAATGTGTCTTAATTGCAATTGATGATAGTGTAGTCATGATGGTAAAAAGATTTTGAACAGCATCATGTGATATGACCAAGCTGGTGTTTAACAGAAGTAGTCAAATCTTATTATAATTATCACTTGCATTATTGGAATATGCGAAGATGATGATGAGTAATTGTTGTTCCATTGTTTATTATCCTCAAGTGATTTTGATTTTTTCTCCAAGCTGCAGGTGAAGTGCAATGTGAGTAAGCTAACAATTAGTTGTACACATTTACTGGGAATCTGATATTTGCTTTGGTAGATTGCCGGTACTTTGCTAACAACTTTGCTAGAACGATTTTGTATCTATTTTGGAGCTTTTGAGTTATTAATACATTTTGACGGGCATTCCACTTGTGCATAAGGTTTGCCAATTTTTTTAAAAAAAAACAGGTTATCCAAGCAAGTTTGCAATCTTGAACTAATCATTAATTTGTAGTCATATTGCACCAATTAAATTATACTCAATCAATCAATCAAAGGATAATAAAATGAATATTTTGGGATACTTTTAGCATTAATTAAAGGATAATACCATTAAAAAATTTCAACTTTTTCACCAAATCAAAGGATAATACCATTAAAGGATAATACCATTAAAAAATACGAAATTAATATGATAATATTATTGAAAATAGTAGTCACAATTTAATTAAAATATAGGGTTTTTATATAAAGAGGATTATGAAGGATTAATATTGAAAAATAAGTATATATAAAGAGTATTTTGCAAGTTTTTCAAAATTTGTTACTATATATTGTGTGAGGAAATGTATGTACTATGGATAAATTAATGTAATATACACAAATGAGTTAATATGTAAGAGAATGCATAATGTGACATATATGTAAATATATATAGTTTTCGTAAATATGTATAGTTTGTGAAATATATATATATATATATAATATGTGTACATAAATATAATGCATATAAATATTCAAAGTGTGTGACAATGCATGTAATATGTATTAAAAGATATATTGGCGTATTTTAATAATATTGTGGTATATGAAATATATATTAATTGTATATATGTAGTATGCAAAATATGCACAACGTGTTAAAAATCTATAATATGAAATTAACTGTAGGATGAGCAAATGTATAAAGGTATGTATAGTGTATATATAATGTGTAATATGCACAACTTGAAGAAGATGACCTTATCCTTTTCATAATAGTGGACACCAAACTAGAAAATAGTCTCTTCAAAGTGAAACCTTTAAAAAAGCACTCTCTTCAAAGTGAAACCTTTAAAAAAAACACCAATGTATACATATATTCACTTTACAATGAACTATTGGTGGAATAAGTCTATAAGCATATATGAAAAAGTGATATCATTCAATGTCAAAATGTGTAGTTGCCTATCCATTTCAGTTTTAGTTCTTTACAATGGCTATGATATTCTTTATATAATATTCATATTATTAAACATTGTATAACGTTTATTAATGAATTTTTTTGACGAATTGAAATAATGTTATGAACAAAAGTATTTGATACTATTCTAATTATACTGTGTAAAAATATGTGAAGTACATGTTAATATGTGTGAAAAATATGTGTAAAATGTGTGGAAGTATGAATAGTGTATAAATATATGTGCATTATGAATAAGTGTGTCTACAAGTATGTGTAAATATGTGCAAATATGTGTTAAAATGTATGAAGAATGTGCAAATATTTAAAGTATGTGCAAATGTAAATATTATATGCAATATATGTAGCGTCAAAAATATGTGAAAAATAAGTAAAAAATTATAGTGTGATAAATAATTAAATATGTGTCAATATTTGAAAATATGTTTAGTATAAACATATATGCATAGTATGTATAAGTGTGTGTATAAGTATATTATGTAAGAAGAATTTGCAAATATTTATAATGTGTGAGAATGTATATAGTATATGTATATACGTAGTGTGCACATTATGTGCAAAATGTGTACAAATCTATAGTGTCAAAACAAGTGTAATATATGCAAATATACGAAAGTGCGTATAGTGTATACATATATATGTATATGTATAAGTGTGTGTACAAGTATTGGCAACCATGTATCTTATGAAAATGTTTAAATATGTATAAACATGTATAGCGAGTGAAATTATGGGTAGATTTGTGAAAATATTAACTGTAAATGTTAGTACATGTACTGTGCAACAAATATTATATTACTTATAATTTCAGCGCGCTGGCGCGCAATTGACAACTAGTTTATTTATACACTCGACCGTAAAAGCCTACCATTGCCGTTTTCACCTCTCAAGTCTCACCTTTGTCTTCCTCTGTTGGCTAAAAAGGTTACTTTTATCGTTTATCGCCATTTTTTTCTTGGAGTGCTGCTGATTGTATTATTCCGTACCAACCCAAAACAATCAAATGAACAAAAAAGAAACACGATGGAACTTATTATGATGGCATCACAATTCACAAATCGCAAGTAGGAAATGTTTTTACCGTTGTAAAAAAGATAAAATAAAAGAAGAATGCAAAAGGGTGAGACCCACAGTCCACCTAATCCAATTTCTCTGTAAAGATCCGTCAAAACCTTCCCCCCAGAGGCAGAAGAGCTAGCCTTGTCCGATATGGAAGTTCTGGACTGGACTACTCCATAGTCTGTAATATCCATCAAAATGGAATTCATTTTTCACGTATAGTATTTTAAAGGTTTTACATTCCAATGAACTGGAAATCTTTCATACAACTTGTGTATGCATTGCATTTTGATCATAGATTTCAGAAATCTCACGGAAGAATGAATGACCCCTCTTGGATTATACTAATTTTCCAAGACTACACTTGGGACATAACTACCGTAGGGATCAAATTCTATATCAAAATTTTCATGTTATCCTCGTCTATTCAATTCGGGATATTCACTAGCTGAGAGACAAAATCCGCTGTTCAATCCAATAAAGAATGCACGATCATCTAGCGACTCCATGTACTCCAGCCTCCTGCTGTTGCTGCTACTAGTATCAAACTTATAAACATCAAACCTCACAGTTTTGTGAGGTAAGCTGCGGACTATACCATCGTGATCGGGGACTACGGCACTATAACGATAAGCAAACCGATCGATCAAAAACAGCTGCCCAGACGAGGACGGATCAGCTATCAAGTAAGATTTGCTTTTTATAACCATTTGAGGCTTTTTGCATTCGTGGTAAGATTTCCAATGACGGTCCATTCGAGCCAGTCGGCCTTTCTTTCCGGGGACTAGAGGATATCTTGTCGGGTTCCAAGGATCATTAAGATCCCAACACCCCATCTGAACTTCCTCTTCCCTGCTACAGAATATATGAAAGTGGTTTGCCAAAGCAAAGAACCTCTGATCCTTGGGAGAATACTCAATGTTGGCATATTGGTTGAAAATTACTTTGCTGGAAGGAGTGTCAAGGAAACCCCATGAGGAGGACTCATTGTCATCACAATCACCCAGGCCTGGACAACAATAGGCCAGCTTGGCATGCTCGCTACAGGAGCCAGGTCTGAAGTGAACTACAACTCTACAGTCTTCTGCATCTGGATTTGGCGATGACATAACAAAGTTGAATATGTTCCAGAAGGCATCCTTTTTACACCTGTTCCAGAAGGCGTCCTTTTGACTAATCAACGGGTACGTATACAGCATTCGAATGGCCGGAAGCTTTATTTATGGGATTTAACAGGAAAAAATCAAAATCAGGTCTCTTGTTTATGAAACCAACCCAACCGTTTGATGACCCGATCACGATTTCTTATTTATAGTTATCACTCTGTTTTCGGAGAGGCTATAAAACTGATGAACCATCACCTCTGGATTACTTGCCATTGCCGGAACAGTTGGCAGCATTAACCAGGGAGAAGAGTTTATTGTTGAGGGTACCTTCATAGACACAGTCTCCTCCTCCTGTAGCTTATAATTATTCCCGTCCTCAAAAGTTGTAGCAAAGGTAGAAGAAGAGTTTATTATTGTTGAGGGTAAGTCTCCATTCCCATCCACAGTACCCGTAGTAGTAGTAGTGGTGGTAGCAAACATATGACGGCTAGAACACGACCTTCCACTTAAAGGATAGACAAAACTCGTAGCCGATGGCCTCACAAATCGGACTAAGAACTTTGACATGATGGATTGTTGTAGTAATAAGAAGTTGGGCATGGAAATTTCGGGTATTAATCTGCTGCCGGCTTTAAGCAAGCCCTTGTCTCTCACTAAACCTAAAACTAAAAAACCAGAAAAAATAATTACAAGGAAAGTTAATGCTATTTGGAGGAAAGGTGGACATTATTATTATTCAGCTAATTCAGCAATACTTTATTGAATCTCAACCTGTACATTATTATTATTCAATGCAATAGCCCACGTATTAGTATTAGTGGGTAATGGTAGTATTAGTGAGTCATTACGTAAACATAAGAAGACCCAATACTTTCTTTCTTGGATGACCCATGTTACTATGTTAGTTGTTGAAAAAAACTGTGTGCTTTTTTAATTTTTAAAAAACGAAATTTTTTTGGGAAAATTATATTTAGCAGCAGTGTACACCGGCACAACTTTAAAGGATTTTACGAAAATATAATTTGAAGATATTAAATCAAAATACTTGCCTTTACTTGATAGTTCAATAAATAATTGATTATTAATCTTGCATTTGCAAGATTTAAGATTGATTAGGTAGAATTTGAAATTAAAATAGATTTTCTAAGATTAAATACTAGCTAGGGGTGTGAACCATAAGAAATAATTTGTAGGATTAAAATCTTGTTAATTATTATTGTTATTATTTAAATGACATCAAATTCACAACCGTACCCAAAGAGGGAAGAGCATTAATAAACTCATAAATAAAAACAAGGAAAAGCTACCTATACCCAACAAAAATCTGAACCACTCCAATTAAAAATTTAAAATGAATAGGAAAAACTTCAAAGGAAGTGGCACCAAGAAATACAATCTCCCAAAATTCAGTTATAGCTTTAAAACAAAGAACAAAAAAGCATGGAAAAGTGGGCATTGTGTGAGTAAGGATGGGCCATTTGGATAATTGATTGATTGGGCTGGAAGGTTGACAATGTTTTGTTGTTGGATTTGGATAGTAGTCCTGGTCCTGGAGTTAAAGCAATGGGAGTTACTAATGGAGTAGGACTGTAGGAGAGTGGAGCACCCATTTTAATTTTTAAGAGGAGAAGATGATATGAAATTGTGAAAATGACCCAACAACTCTACTTCACCTCTACTTGTACATCCATAGTTCCATACCATATATGAATATGATGATGTGATCCATTTCCAATTTCCATCCTCACTCATCGCTGTTTTGATATTCCATTTATTTTAAGTAATGGTTCCAAATATCCTAAAATAATCAATAATCCCTACTGATGAATTCATAGGATATGGCTCCTACTCCTATATTTGTTTGAATTCATAGGACATGAGCAAGGATGAATGTTCCAATGCTCCTCCTCCTCCTATAGTCCTACCCTTCCTTTTTGACAACTTGTTGGATTTCATTTCAATTTTCAACCCTACTTTTTACAACTACTTGTCATGCAATATTCTATTTAAATCGACTATCAAATTTGAGAAGCTCCACTAAATTGACCTCCAATTTTAGTTTATGATAATAAAATCAAACTTCTTATATAAAAAATACTTTTATATTAATATTGAATAAATTATTATTTTGAACTGTAAATTATGATGTAATTTTATAATTTAATTTAGTTTAACTAAAATTCGAGTTCTAATCTGTTTGTGCGGATTATTTTTAAATTTCAATATTATTTTTAAATTTCCTTAAATTTAATTTTTAAATTTGCATTTTAAAAAAACATTCAAAATTTAACAAATCGAATCAAACAAGTCGAAAAAAAATCCAAAACCGAACTAATAAATACCCCAATCTCTCGATGAAGGAATTCTTGTTGTCATAGTCACTCAGGCCTATTGCTATTATTTTATTTTACTCCTATTATTAATATAATAGAATAACTTAAAGGAATATAAAATAAAAAGGGTATCTTCAAGGAAGGTTTAGGTAATTAGGTATCATTTTTGGATTTCTTCCCCAAAACCAAAAGGAAAGGGATTTATTACATCTTTATATATACCAAATCAATTGTTTTATCATAACATTCTTATCCCTTATCCCATTCTAATCACTTTTGAATGCAATGGGGAAAAAAAAAACATAAAATGCATATTGAATTTGATTCATATCCCATCCAAAATTTGAATTAATAGAACCATTTGTAGCTTTGTAAAATTTATTTATTTTTTATTTTTTATTTAAAAAAAAAAAAAAAAAGAGCAGCTTCAGCCTATATAATAATAATATACGGCTGCACTGAGAGTGAGTCCAGTCCACACAGTCACACAGTAGTGTATGTATATATATAAATACCTTTGAAGAGGTGAGAGTCTCTATAATTTTTTTGTTTCGACTATAACCCTCATCTCGTGTTTTTCGCCACTCCTCTTCTTCGTCTTCTTCCTTCTCCCCTTTCCTAACTCTACTTTTGCTTTCAATACACTTTTGTTTTTCTTTTCTTTTTCACAGCGAAGAGATGGGAGAGGAGAAAGCCAAGGCATCTGGGGCCGCCGTCTGGCCTACTATTAAGCCCTTCGTCAATGGAGGTGCCTCTGGTATGCTTGCTACCTGTGTCATCCAACCCATCGACATGATTAAGGTAAAATTCTATTCGCCCATTTCTAAAGTTTTTATCTTTATTTCTGTTTTCAGTTTTTGGCCTCTTTTTATTATAATATCATCTTGGATTCAGTATTGTATTTGCATTATAGTTTCGGAGGGGTTTTTAGTTTTGGTTTCACTGTGATTTTATCTTCAAGACTTTATATTTTTTTCCCTTTCTGGTGTGGTTGAGCGATTTTTTTGTGAATTCAGATCTTAGATCGAGTGGACTGTTATCAATTCTTTTTAATTCATAGTTTCTCTTTTCTGTTTTAAGATTTGGTTGTGTGCAGTCAAAGCATGTCCTTTTTTTGAATGCTGGGTTGAAAATTGCCTGATTGATTGAGGTGTCATTTTTAGATCTATCTACCTGGTGGGTTTTTCGCCAAATTCGAGATTTCAATTTCAAGGCCGTTGTTCGATTTTTATGGGAGGTTTTGGGCCATGGTGGGTTAATTTTGCTACTTCACTGTTACTTTTCAGGTGAGGATACAATTGGGTCAAGGATCCGCTGTTGAGGTTACTAGAAATATGCTTCAAAAGGATGGAGCTGGTGCCTTTTATAAGGTTTGTGTATCTTTGCTATCAACTATTTTTTTTACTTATAGTTCCTGCAACATTTGTTTAGTGTTGACATCTGAAGTTAGATTTGATTTTTAGAGCCACCTTCTTGTTCGATTTGGCTTATTCCACCTTAAGTTGCAAATTCAGATTTTTAGCACAAGCTTCTTGTTGGATTTGAGTTATTCTGAGCTTGTGTAAAATTACAAACTTTTTCCAATGCCTTAGTCTAGTTGCACTGGGCTTTTTTGGCAAATGTTGGTATGGGAACCACGGCTGAGTAATTTCAACTCATATGTGGACTTCTTAAGAGATTTCATTGGTGTGATATTATCAACTTATTCAATGGGAATTGTTGCCCACAGGAGACTACCGAGTATAAGCTTATTATGAGGCATATGAACTGATTTGACACAATTTTTTCTGTTCAAGATTAATGTGGATTCCCGCTTTGAATGAGGCTGGATATTTACTATTATTTCTTTCTGCTGTCGCTTTATTTTTCTTAGAATAACGTACTCTTATTTGACATCACCTTTCACAATAATACAGGGTTTAAGTGCTGGTCTGCTTAGACAAGCCACATACACAACTGCTCGGCTTGGATCATTCAGGTGTGGCTTAAGCATCTAAAGTAGTAGCTTTATTTCAGAGGGGAAACTGGAAACTAAATTGAAATCTGGTCTTTTGAAGCTTGTGTATCTTTGTTCCTTTGATGCACTGTAGCTCGTTGCTATCTCAGATCTTATGATTTTATCTCTCCTAATGTGCTACAAGTTGAGCAGTTATAGTGACTTATTCTCATAAACACAAAACTTTTACCTGACTTGAAAGCTATTTTGTTGTCAACTTAGAAAGTCATGTTTACTAATGGAACTCTTTTTAAACATATTTATCCTATCCTTTTCCATTCTAATGTTATTTTATTCTATTAGCTGGTTTTGATCTTCAACACCATCTGTGCTATAATGTCTTTAAGGTGGTGGCTATGACATTTTATTCACGAGTGATATGAAAGTTTAGTTTGAACATCTTGGAGTTCATGATAATTGTGAAATATTGAGTTAACTTGCCGAAAGGGCCTTACTCAGTTGCTTAAAGCAAGCCGATTATAAATTTTGTTCAAAGCCTAAAGTATTTTTGTTGTTTTCATTAATTTTTCATACATGCTTTTAGCTGGTATTAGGTTGAAAAATCCATATTCTGGGAAGTAGCATTTTATGATATACCTTTTACTTTTAAAACTTTTAATAAGAAAACTCGTTGCTGAACTTTTAATCCACTCTTCTAGAGTTCATTTTCTAACCGGTTCTAAACATTTTAGAACAACCCGGGTTACACCCATACTCCTAGGAGTTGATCGAGTTTCTGTGGAACTGAACATCAAGCTAAGCTTTCTTGAGTCATAAATCATATTTAATTTAATTTTACTCAGTTTATTGGTTAGGAATAAATAGAGAAAAAAATGGTAAAGGGGAGGGTGAAGCAGCTGTAGCAAAATTGGGGAAGATGATGAGAATCGTATCAGTAAGTCTGAGATATGGGTTATCAGCTATTGTGTATAGAGTGAGTGAATAGTGAAAAAGTGAAGAAGATAGTTGTAATAACTATAAGAAGGATGGAGGATCTTGATGTGCTACTAGACTTGCATACAATAGTCTGTGGATTTTTGTCCGTGGATCTGTTTGAAAAGTGAAACTTGATCTAGAATCTGAGGAGGTTATGAGGATGGTGATTGCTAGACGCCAAAGATGGGATACAATGTAGTGAAGAATTCAAATGGGAAAAAGGGACGTGGAATAGTGGTTTATCAAGCATGTGATTTTGATACTGTGACACGATGTTTAGGTTGGATTGGTGAGTTTGAGTGTAGGGCTGAGCAGGAAAGTGAAAAAACTGTTAGTTTTCTTAAATCTTGTAGAGGGATTCAATTTTTAGTCTAGTTGAAGGTCTTTAACCTTATCGATTGTCCAAATTATTATTCTCTATTATCTATAGCTACTTGGTTAATTTTGGTGTCCAATAATTTTAGTAGCGTTAGTACTATATCTTAATTATATATGGAATATGTTCCGTGTATCCGGCCCCATGTAGTGGGATAAAGGCATATTCGTTGTTGTTGTACTATATCTTAATTGCCTACGCTTGTTTCAGGATGGTACAACACGTTTGTCCATTTCATCTTTTTTGTCTTCTTGTTTGTTTTCCCATGTTTTAAACAATTCAATTAGGTGTAAAATACATTTGAGTTATAATCTTGAAAGTCAAGAAATAACCAGTAAAGCTCACTTATTTCTTTAACTCTTTCCTTTACATTAGGATTTTAACTAACAAGGCAACCGAAGCCAATGAGGGCAAGCCTCTACCTCTGTATCAGAAAGCATTGTGTGGTCTGACTGCTGGAGCAATTGGAGCATCTGTTGGCAGTCCTGCTGACTTGGCACTCATTCGTATGCAGGCTGATGCTACCTTACCCGTTGCCCAGAGGCGTAATTATACAAATGCGTTTCATGCACTTTATCGAATCGTTGCTGATGAAGGAGTTTTGGCACTCTGGAAAGGTGCTGGGCCTACTGTTGTGAGGGCTATGGCACTCAACATGGGAATGCTAGCATCCTATGATCAAAGTGTTGAATTCTTCAGGGATTCTCTTGGTTTAGGCGAGTTTGCTACAATTGCTGGTATGATCTTTCGTGAAAATACCTATTTTGTATTCATTGATTCATCCTTTAAATATCCAGTGATCAATTATAAGATGTCGAAAGGCCCTTCTGCTTTGCCCTGCCCTGCCATTGAGAAAATTATCTTTTTGAACACGAATATGGAAGTGGAACTTTGCTTTATGAAATAGAAGTAGAGCTGAGACCTCCTTTACTGCTCAGAGCCTATGTTTGACAACTATTAGAAAGGGAGTTGTGATTTGGGTGCTTTGAAAACTTACCTTCTAGAACATGTAATAGACAATCTTTATAAACCAGCACGGTGTCACATTAACTTTGATTTTAAATGTTAGAAAAGGGAAAAGAACTAAAGACAGTATAATTTAAAAAAAAAAAATTACGAAAATCGTGTCTTGATTTCTAATTTCCCGTTTCTTTTCAGGGGCCAGTACTGTTTCAGGATTTTTCGCTTCAGCCTGCAGTTTACCATTTGATTACGTCAAAACTCAAATACAGAAGATGCAACCAGATGCTGCTGGAAAGCTGCCATACACTGGATCTTTAGACTGTGCCATGAAAACCCTCAAGTCTGGAGGACCCTTAAAGTTTTACACTGGTTTTCCAGTGTACTGTGTTAGAATTGCCCCCCATGTCATGGTACTCTCTCTCTCTCTCTCTCTCTCTGAGTTCCTGGTTATTAGCAGACACAATCATAGTTGATATTTGAAAACTTGGTTCGTGCAAAACTTAATCGTATCTAGTGGATTTGTTTTACAGATGACATGGATATTCCTGAACCGAATCCAGAACCTGGAGAAGAACTTTGGATTGTAGTCTTATTGCGGGAATAGAGAAATATCAGCGGGAGTCTTGAGTTCTATATATCAGAATAATATTCAAAACTTTGTGTTTTAAGAGTTGCTGGTTTAGGTACATTTGGTACCCCCCTTGAATCAAATCGGAAGGGATGATTAACAATTATTTTTGCAAAGCAGCAGACTGACATATTGTTGTATTATTAAGTTGAATCATAGACTTTAGGACAGGCCCATTGCCATTGGAGAAGGCTTTTGAGATATTTTTTCCTTGATCACTTATAATATTGGAGCATGACTCTTTGGAGGTTCTTGAAAACGTTAACTAATAAAATTATGCACTCAGGTTACAACTTTCCCAAAGGGGGTTGTATCTGCTTTTTGCTTAAATTTGGAATAAACTGTACTTCGAACCCTTACATTTCTATTGCAATGTCAATATGCAGTATTGCAGTGCGAGTTTTTGTTTGTCATATTTTCGGATGTTTGTTCATTTCATCAACATCCCTCCAACTCTCCGTTGATATGAACAGAACAGCAGCAGCTATCCTAATTCCTAAATCAACATCTTTCGTTGAATCCAGATCAGATGATGGGTATACACTTTACTATTTTGAAAGGAGCCATAGGTCCATAGCAAATTGATCTCTCTCTCTCTCTCTCTCTCATCCAAATATAATACGACTATGTAAGCAAAACGTATCTTCTTCAACTTTTCATTTTCTCTTTTTTTTTTTTTTTCCTTTTCCATTTCAAGGATAATTAATTAGGTTGTGTGCATTTTCATTAAAACTGCTATCCTTTGAACATTGCCAGTTTTACTTGAAAATCGCAATTGAACAAACTAGTAAAAAAATGAAACTCTTCAAGTCAAAAATATTTAAACAGTTTATGTACACATCTAGTGTTGTAGCCGAAATCATTATCTCCATCTACAATGCACAAAAACACATAAATCATTAATCGAATGGAGAGGCTTGATGATATACTTGGTATAATGTGAAATGCTTTTTGGAACTCCTTTCGAGTTAAAAGAAGTAATTAAAAATGTACAAAATGGAATAGTTTGGATAAGTGAAAGAGAATTAAATTCCAGAAATAAGCAAATTCTTTATCTGCCCATTGAAGATTTTTAGAGGCAGATAACGTTTGACTCTTGTAGATTCTAGCAGTATCAGCAAATGTGGTCCAAAACAGTATCGCTGTATTAAGTATCCACACTAAGCCCTGTGCAAAGAAATGAAGAATATTGTCAGATATACACAGTTATTTGCTGGCAACATATATATACTCAACATTGGAATTATTTATAACACTATCAAAGAGGGGGAGCTCTTCACAAGAGGCAACCAAAACAGTTTCAATTGTCAAATGTAATGCGATCGAACAACCAAGAGATAGAGAGAGAGAGAAGACATTTCAATGTTCGTGATCGCAATGAATTCACAAGGAATAGAGGCCAGTGCATGAAGATGTGGCAAATGACAAATTTTGAGTTGAAAAACACTTGACTGAACTCTTTCTTTTAAGTACTTATGAAAACAGTAAGGGAATGAGATAAACAACAAAGAGTAAAGATGTCAAAAGAGGGTTCAGTTTAACAGACCATCGTCAGATTCTAAAACCATGTATTTTCATGGGATAATGTGGCAAGTAAAGCATGTTGCAATTTGTCATTGAAGAAATGAAACATTATACTCACCTGCTTACGTAAGAGTGGTTGCTGGTGTTGATAATTATCTTCTCCCCAGCTACCACATGAGCTGGTACCTACAGAAATTGTGAAAACAGAGAGTAAGAAACCAATCTAATGGTTTTGGTTCAAGTGATCAAGTGATACTGCAACTTATATGATCCTAAAGTCAAGAAAACTTCCCGCGTCTGCTAAGATTCATCAAATTAATATTATTTTCAGTATTTCTTCTGCAAACTCTATGTTGTTGGCACATTGTAAGAGCTAATATGAAACATCTACAATACTTTGACGTTTCTAGACTAACCCCTCCGCTGCAATACCAAAACAGGAGAACCACCTCAATTGGTCATAATCAGCACCCAAGAAAAACCTAAAGTAACAAAGTGTACTTTTAAGGTTAAACTAAAAACTTTAGCACAAGAAAGAAATATACAACAACAAAAATTAAGCCTTTATCCCACTATGACCAAATTCACAGTTATAAAAAAATAAAATAAAATTCACAGTAATCCTGTAAAAACTTATTGAATTTCTAATTCTTTGATTCTTTTGGAGACTTTGACCAAATGTGAGCTATATTGTTTTCTAGGAGCAAATCACGAAGAATGTGTAGTCCATCACATGCACAATAATGCAGTCAACTCGCAAACAAGAAGGCAAGTGTCCATCATTTCTCTGCAATGCATTTCCTCCGCACTTCCATCACTTTATGTAGCTTCCTCATTTCTGGACCAGATATTAGTTTTAACTATAGTCAACAAGAAGAAAATGTTCTCTGCAAAGGACATATTTCAGTCCCTTTCTTACTAGGCCTGTGCCAATTTACTCCCTCACCTATTCATTTCGCCAATTTGGTCCTTAATCTATCCAAAAGGCCCCTGTTTAATTCTTTGCAGAATTTTTTCACAAAACCAATGTTGAAATCACGGGTGGCTACAATAATTTCACACAGATAGAAGGAAATGGGTGTTCGTACTATCCTTTATGTTCACTTGCTCATTTCACCATTAATTTTTTGAATAATTCATGCAAATAGGCAAATTTGTGCCTTTTGAAGAGATAAGGAGACCAAATTAGTGTAAACAACAGGCATGTGGACAAAATGGACTGGCCTACTAGGAAGGAGACCAAAACAACAGAATCTCCTTTTCCCGAATTATCATTTTCTTTGATGTCCACTTTCACTTGACCATCAGAAAATGGTCATTTCATTGTTGGTTGTCCATCACGTTTGATCAGGCTAATAATAGTAGGATATTCATCATGAATGTAAAGAGATAAATACTGTGTTTAACAGAATCAAGATCCATGGGTTGGGTCACAATCAACTCACCTGGACTGTGAGACCATTATCCAACTTAACCTTCTTATACCTGTAAAAGTGAGAAATAATGAGAAAATATAGCAAATTTAGAGGGATCAAAGAAGGGGAAGAAGGATTCTGAGATTTTTTAGTACTTTCTGAAGAAATCTCACAATGCAAGTAGAATTAGATACTTGTCTACGTCCTTTCATTTCCCTAACTTGTAGTATCTAGGAGAACATTTGTACTCATCAATGGCGTTTCTCATATCAATGTCCAAACTTTCCCTCTCCCTCTTTCTATAAACTCTGTCACGTATACCGATTTTTGCTGATTAAATAGATACCAGTGCAACAACATTGTGGCAATAAAATTACAAACTTATTTCCATAAATTTACTCACTTGGTTGGCATGTAAACTACCCAGGTATATCCTACTTTATACATATTTGGCTTGCATGTAAATCTATCTGGCCATATCTTATGAAGTAAAAGATTAAAAAGCAAATAAAGCTTTTAATTTCTTCCTAGTTATATATAAATTTTTTTAAACCATCTAAAACGGGTAGAAATTGTTTAACCTCTTGGGGTAGTGTTAGAGGTCACTAGTCTTGCAGTAATTTGTTTATTGGAAATCTTTAAATATATCAAGGTCACACAATGTAAAGGTTTTAACAAGACAAGTACTTTCGACTAATTCAGGAAATAATCAATTACGAAGAAACCTTTTTATGTCTCTTGAACAGATATAGAAGAAGGAGCAATGAACAAGTTGGCCAAAGATATAAAAAGTGATGAACATACTGAGGAGTTGCAGTAGACCCCTTTAAAGGAATTTGTGCCTCCGCAACAGTGCATGTCACTTTTTGGGGAATTGATGCAGACATTGGTTGGCCATTATAAAATTCCAGTGTAACTTCCATCTCATCTGCATAACGTGAAGTTTTTACACTGTAATCGTTATGTCTTCTCCAATCAAACAGACTAGAACCCTTTCCATCCGAAATTAAATCTTTCTAGGATAATTTGTACAATAAATGCAACGTGGAATGAAAAAAGAAGAAGAAAAAAACTTAAATAACTGATACACGAATTGCTCAATATAATAATATCTTTACCTTGGAGATAGGGAAGAGAATCGCCAAACAATTGCTTTGGTACATAAATTTGCACATATGTATCAGGTCTGGAGAAAAGGGAAAAACTCATTAAGCATGTTAATCAAACCCACTGATGCTCAATGAGTTCAAAACCAGGACCACAGATTAGAACTTACTCCACTAGAACAACTGCGTCATCTTCAGTGAAAAGGTAATTGAAAGATTTTTCTTCAACATAAACTTCTGCAAACATGAACAATTCAATCTACATATTTTGGAAGACTTCAGTCATATCAGTTAGGAAAAAGGTTTAAAAGAAGCACAAACACAACCATTTACATTTTCATGATCTATACCTGGATAGATATGTATCCATGTGCCTAGGTGAACATGCAAATAAGTACATGAAGAATTAGCATAGATGGCTGCATCAGAACAAAGCAATGAAGAGAACTCCCAATGTATTACTCCATAATTCAGGAGATAATCTGTCACTCCATGCAAGGCCTATTACTTGGGAGGCATGACAGAACAGAGATATCCTAGATTCATTATGCCACAAGCTATCCTCTTTTCCTTAGGATTTTTAAGAAGATTCAACTAGGCATTCTTATAACAAGCAATAGTTGGTAAATTGTAGGAGTGTGTTGAGTATGTTCCCAATCTTAACAAAATTCAATGGCAAACCATCAAGTGAATGACTGAACCAACAAAGTCAAGAATTCGCGTCAATACTGGAATGACTAAAATCAAGGTTTTCCATATTATTTGAACACCATATGTTGATAGACACATATATTTTGAAGACAATTCTCAAATCCACACAGAAAAATTATAAAAGAAACAGCAATTGCGGGGAACACAATTTTCTTGACTTTTCCCTCTCTGGGTATCATTTATTTAGTTATTATAAAGCATGATATTCAAAAACTCACATACCTAACTTCACTAAATAATTTATCCACTATAAGAAAGGTCAACTATAACAAAAACTCTTCAGTACAAAGAGTTAAAAACAACTCTCAACAGATTTATTCTACATGGCTTGCCCTGCATCATTAAGACCTCAAAAATTGCAAAAGTTCAACTTAAGAATTGCAATCTCAAGCATTATTTTTGAAGCAACAACGATCAGCGAGTTAAAAGGCATACTGTCAATTGCCTCATCGGTATGCAGACTTTCATTTAGTTTATTTCCACTATCAACATCTCGGAACTCCACCTGTAATATTTTCAAAAAGTACCCGAAGAAGGTCTAAACGGTCAGTCAATAGATACAACAACAACAACTAAACCTTCATTCCACCAATAAATTGTCAATCAATCAAATGGTATAAGAAAATTCAAGAATAACCATTGGACCATGTAAATCTAGCAGTTTAGGAAAATCAGAAAAGAACATAACTTACAATCAAAAGCAGACAAAATAAAGGTACAACCTGTTCTCAGTAGCTTAAATCAACTGATTATCTAGATGTTATTGTACAAAGTATAATAATATATTTAAGCTGTTATTACACAGCTTTTCTCAGTAGCAGTTTTGAAATGATTTCTTGTTTGCTTTTTGCTCATCTTTTAGCATATTTAAGCTGAAAAAACCCGACTCCAAGAAGCAGCCCTTGAGGTGCTACTAAAAACAGGTTTCTGGCATTTCAAACAATTGCTTTCAATTCGTAAACAGCTTTTTCAAACATCACTTTTCTTTACAAAGCTCTAAGAAGTTGAAGTAAATGAGAACAAGCCCATACTCTATGTCGGTTATCCTTAGCATGAAAATCTTCACCAATGAAAAAACCAAAGTACATCATGTTAGAGCAAAATAACAAGGAATATTAACAAAGAAGAAAGATTGCAACATCACAAAAGCACCAAATTTGATAATTCATGGTCATGGTTGATATGGTTTTATGCCACACACAACAAGGATGTCACAAGGTGGATGGTTATGAAATGGCTTAGGGAAAAGCATGTAGTTATAAACAGAAAGTTCTGGGTTAGGAAAAAGAAAAAAAAGAACAAGATCACTTCTTAGCAACAATATACAAACCACATTTAATATGACGCAACATTTCTCAAGAAAAGGAGCAGGAGGCATATCAGGAATACATTGCATACGAATCATGCTTACATATTACTAATTATAACTAGATACAAACACATAAGCTGTTTTTATAAGAGTAAAAATTAAAACGCATAGGATGTGGTTCCTGTATTCATGCTGCAGAGTTATCCTGTTAATTATATGAAGAAAGAAATCTTTTGATCAACGATAACATGCTAAATTGCCAAGCCAAAAGTATTAAAAAGGAAAAAAAGCAGAAGAAAATCCCCATTAGGATGTCTTAGGAGATATGTGCAAATGCACAAAAAGAGGTTCCAAAGACCTGTATTTTAGCTCCTCCTCTTCCTTGGGTAGTGTGCTGTGCCTTTAACACCTGAACCAAATTGGACATTATCAAGGACTATTTCATCCAGAATGAATGATTAACACATGAAAACACATATGAAATTACATGTACCTGATAAATCTTTCCTGAATAACATTGAAACCCATCAGAATACAACATCAGAACACTCCGTTATCAGCCAGCCTGGATAACATACGTGCTTTCACACATACACGTAACAATTGATGAGATTATAAAAAAAACGTCACCTTTTCTCTCGATGACATTCCCAGGTTTCAACTGCACCAAATTTTGGAGGCAAAATTACAAATTCTGTCAGCATAAGTAAGTTTTTTAACTTTAAAAAAGAATAAGAGGAAGCAATCAGTCAACAGTGGGGACAAAAGATAGCATTTTGCAATAATAAAAAAGTGAAAAAAGCAAAGATTTTGAGGCTGATTCCACTGCTGCAAGTGAATATCAGCAATTGATGAATATCAGCAATTAATTGATCAAGTAAAAAAAACCCGACAAATAAGTGGTGAGCTAGTATTTGAGAAGAAGAGAACGCACGTCGGCGGCGGAAAATCTGGCGTGACGAAGTTGGCTGACAGACCATGAAGAAGAAGCAAGGAGAGTTCCTCCGCCTCCGCCTCCGCCTCCTCCGGCATTGGTTTGAGATTGTGCGGTGGCTACGGGAGACCAAATAGCGGTTGTGAGAGATCTTCCGATAAGCGAGGAAACAGGGCAGAAGAGTTTTGATGATGATTTTGAAGTATACACCAACACCGCAGTGACAGCACCAGCAGCAGCTCTCTGCATTTTTTCTGATTTTTTTTTTTTCGCTCTGTTTAAGTTTTTGTTTCGACTCTTTTTGAGTCTTTTGGCCGCCGTTTTATATTTATATTGTTGGTGTATTTTTTTTTTTTTTTGTTTTAGCCTTAAGATGAAAATTCCTTCAAACTCTAACCTTGGGTTGCAAGAAACTTTTATAATGACTAAACTTGTAATCCAAGACTAACATTTGTACAAAATGCGGAGTTATGATCTTCTGTCTAAAATTATCCCTAATCGTATCATGTTCAAAATTAAATTACTTTGAATGTCGACTCGTTTAATAATTGTAAAAGAATTTTAGTGATATTTATGATTTTAGTCCGTAATTTTAGTTAAACTACGTCATTTTGAATATTGGACAAAATAAGATAGAGACATAATATCTCATTTCACAAATACATCACTTTCCATCATTTTTTGATATCCCAAAAATTTGCATTCAATTGTGACACTTTCTTTCACATTTTCATATATTCAATCAAATATCAATTGTGACACTTTCTTTGACATTTTCATATATTCAATCAATATCAATTGTGAAATATTTTTGCATCTCATAATAATTCTTTTGATTGTAAAATTATATTTAATTATTTTTTATATAGCTAATTTTGTATGGGATTATTGCTAGGATCATCTTATTCAATAAAATTGGTGCATACATATATATATATATATATATATATATATGCCACTTATAATAACTAATTCAATAATCTAGTTTTATATTAGAGAAATGATAGGGGGAGTGAAATTCTGGAGTGAAATCCTGGAGTGAATGACGTGGCAGTGATAAAAAGACAAACTAATACCCTAACCAAATGATGAGTGAACCCTAATGGGTAAAGTATAAGTTTGTCTTTTTATTACTGCCACGTCATTCACTTCAGGATTTCACCCCAGAATTTCACTACCCCTATCATTGCTCTTTATATTAATTTGTTTTTCCAATTTTCTTGAACGAGACGAGAGTATAATACTACATGATGGCAGATTGGGCTTTGTAAAGTTTTTATTGGGCTTTGTGAGTGGTGTAACTTTTAATAGCTTGTGGGCTTCTGTTCCCCATTCATGTGTAGACGCGACCCGAATTCCGACCCGTGATCTCTCCCATTTTTTTTTTTTTTCTGGCCTCCTTCCTCAACATATATTTTTTTTTAGATTCTGTCAACCACTGGCCTTTTTGCAAAGACGCCGGAAAAGCGGTATGCCGATACTCTCTTTCTCACCGGACGCACGCACGCACGCACACACAGTCACATAGTAACAGTTTCTCTCTGTAAAATTTTATTTATCTTTATAAGGGAAATTAGAAATGTGTTGTTCTTCAAACTGGGAAACAATTCTGAGCCCTAACAACTCCTAAGTTCGGAACTCTTCTTAATTAATTCTCGCTTCTTTCTATTGAACGGAGGAGGCAAGTTGTTAGAGTTTCTGATTTATTTCTGAAGAGTTCCAAGTAAACTTCAGCTTATACCCTACTTGTTACTAATCAAGTATTGAATTTAAAGCTTCTATAACTCACTTCTGTTGCTGTCAAATTCACTATATCTCACATCAAGTTTCTCGCTTTACGAATTGCAACTTCCCAATGTATAGCACATGTTGTGCAATTGACAATTGTTTTCTTTGTTCTTTTGGGAATTCTGTTGGCTGTGCGGCATTCAAGGTCTCCCGAGGTGCACAATCTGCGTTTTTCTCTTCAATTTAATTTGTAAAACCACGAGGAAAAAGGAGGAGGCTGAGTCCAGAGGTGCGGATGTGGACAAATGTATTTAAAATTGTATGTTTCCTTACTTCCCTTCTTTCCAATTTGTCTGTTTTAAGGTGCTATTGTCAATATTCTATGTTTTGACTGTGTTTTTTTTTTTTTCATCATGTTGTTCGTAATTTATCTGTGTTGAGTTCTTATTTGTAAGATCACACAGTTTGGTATCTCGAAGTTCTGTTTTGCACTTTTTTGTTCCCCTGATTTTGTTATTCCTAGCTGGTTTGTGGGTATATCCGTTGATCGCAAGGCATTCAAACAATAGAAACTATTTGAAAAGTATCCAGCACAAGTTACTCTTATATGTGATCTAGGGCAGTATTTTTTCGGGTATTGTTAAAGTAGATCATATAACCACTTTTTCACATCAATCCCACAATTTAACCCAGAAAACTAAAAAAGAAAAAGAGGTGCTAATCCACCCTTGTGTTCTACTGTCATTTACGGGTTATTTGACGTCTACACTGATTCACTATGGCTCATTTCCTTCTCAACGCCTTATTTCTCTCCTACCTTCTCCTGAAGAAAAGGAACACAAAAGGAAGACTCGACAAACCTAGTACTATGTATATACCTACTTTGACCTCTTCACTGTTTCCATCTTATGAAAATTACCTCATTATTGCTACCCCATCGAAATTATTTGAAGTGTTCAGTGTTCGTAAAGCACTTGTAAATACATGATCATGTGAACTGGTTATACTAGCCTGGCCAATAAATCACTCTTTGAACGTTTTGACGACTTAATTTTTAGTCAGAATTGAACTTGCAGAGTCTGAGTTGGATGTAGACTTTTGAATTGGTTTTGTGTGGTTTTTCAAGCAGAGCTTGTGGACAGTTACCCAATTCACCCATTGTTACTCAGTCACAAATATTACACATAATTAATATGTTTAATTTGGCAGGCAAGTCTATGACCCTCCTGCTGTCCTCCTTTTTATCTAGTGAAAAAGAAGCATAAAAGTGGTCATACCTTGTGAAATGATGTTATGATCTATGTCTTCAGTTTTATTTGCAGTTATCATTACAAATAAGCATTTTGTGCTCTTCTGCAGGGAGGTTTACATCAGATATCGTGGTTTCAATTTCTTTCTAATGAATCAGATCTCAACTCTTTGTCGGATAAGAGGTTTGACTTTTGAATAATGCTGTAGTTCGAGTCTATTCAATTCTGGTGGTTTATTGTAACTTTTTCCTGGAAGAAATTCTGAATCATCTTTTTGTTGTTGCATTTGAAGTGTGAAGTTTGACCCCCGAGATGCTGCTACGTCGGTGGTGCTGTCAGCACACCTGCAGTTGCAGAAGGAAGGATTTCTCAGTGCATGGACCAATTCTTTTGTTGGACCCTGGGACCCATCACAGGGTATGCACAATCCTGGTAAGCGATGTGACAATCTGGAATTTCTTGAATTATATGCAGGTCAGCTATAGAAATTTCTTTACCACCTCTATTCACCAATTAATTGCTGCTTGCTTTGTGACAAAATGTGTAGATGAGAAGATCAAGCTTTGGCTTTTTCTTCCCGGGAATCATTCAGCTGTTATCGAGAATGCTCAACCTGCTGTATGCAAATTAAGAGGTATATTTCCTACTCTAGAAAGAATTTAGTTCATAGGCTGTGCACTGGTTCTTTGTTTCTTGATGAAATGAATGCTTCGATGCTGAAAAACTAGATAACTGAGTTGCTCTAGACAACAACAACAACTAAGCCTTTATCCCACTGAGTTGCTCTAGACCATTTGCATAAATGTCACCATCCACTGTTTAGGATTTTTATGGCTTTTAGGTCACTATGTAATACATGTCAGTCCTTCAAATACTACAGTTTTTGTGTTGTAGTTCTTGCATCCGGACTTTGGGTAGCTCCTGGGGACTCAGAAGAGGTTGCGGCTGCATTATCTCATGCCTTGAGGAATTGTGTGGAAAGGTTTTACTCTTGACTGTCCAAGCTCTTTGTTACTTGTTTTTCTCTTGAATGCTTATGCATTTCTTTTTGTGCGTGGATGGAACACCCTACTTCCTTTTAAATAGAACTGATCTTTTCGCGTGATAACTGAAAATATATATATACTTTTTGTGTTTATTTGGACAGAGCACTCAAAGGATTTTCCTTCATGAGATTTGGTGACGTATTTTCCCGATACAATCCATCTTCACACTGTGAAGAACTTTGCAGGTTAGTATTAACAATTCTGTTTCTATTGGAATTGAAACAATCACTACTTTGAGTCACTTGGAAAAATAACTATTTCAAGTAATTATCGTGGTTGCTAGTATGTTCGTTTGAATAAGAGTTTTGTTTCACTATTAAACCCTAAATCAATCCCTCATGCACACCTAAAGGCAGGTATTTATATAGTTATTCATTTGTAATTATTGGGCCTGGTAAAATTTGCTAAACCATTTCTTTAGGTGCACATGAAGGGAAGGGTGCTCATTTTTATACATGTACAGGACATGATGATGGAGCACTTTGATGATTTAGAGTTTGGCACATGGATTGGGCTTTTTTTTTTGGTTATTTTCCTAAGGTTAATTATGGTATGACCTTCCAATTGCAGTGTTATGTCAGTTGAGGATCCAAAATTTCAAATTATCCAGCCAAATTATTGATTGTGGCTACTCTCAGATATATATTTTTTGTCTGTTTGGTGCCTGAGAATAAACAGTTGTTCCAATATTTCCAATGTACAATTTCTGTCCAGGCCGAGTAGTTTACTGTAATCTTATAAATGGAAATGAAGCATTGAAAAATATTTTGACATTTGAAGGACCAATGTAAAAATCAAATTGAGGGGATCGATGAACACAGAAATCATATTATTTGGAGGAAATCTGTAGAATTGATGGGTTAGGGTCTCTATTGGCAGAATGTTGTATGTTGAATGGCCTCATTGGATGGAACTCGTTTCTTTTACTGTCCTAATATGGAAATTCAGGGTGATGGTAGGGCGTGTCATGTATTGGGTGCTGCTTCAGGATTTGGTTGTGTTTTCACTAGACGTTGAGGTTATTACCATAGCAGAACTGCTGTCCTTTTGGAAGACCGATGGGTTTCTGAAAATAATTACACCAAGTATAACCAAATAACCAAGCAAGTTACATGTGAAATCAATGTCATACCTACATCTGTTGGATGGGTAACCTGGGGCTTATTTTTGGCTCCTGATCTTAAAATTTCCACCACACCTTTCATTGCTATCTGACCTGCACAGTTACTAAAATTACTCCAACAACTTGCCTCTATCTGTCTTGTCGTTGGTAATTGTGAGTTAATTGTTGCCATTTGCTGAATAATATGGAGTTGAAGGTTAACACTTGGATAATGATGTACATAATATCCGAGGGAAAAAACTTCCCACAGTGGTTTTAAAATTGGAAACAACAACAACAAGAACAACTAAGCCTTTATCCTACTAGGTTTTTAAACTGGAAAATAGGGGAAAAAATGGGTTTTTCGTCTGTCTGGTGTCCTGCATTAGGGAATACATGACTGATCTACGGGATATAATTAGTCACGTCTGGGCTGTAAGTGAAGATATACACGAAGAGAAGGTGAGATATAGGCTAGATTTTAATTCCCAAAAGGCCATCAGATCTAGAGGAATCAGTGGTTTCAAAACTGACATCAAACTCTTATTGGTGGGATATGGTCTAGATTTTGATTTAAAAGAGGCCATCAGAACTAGAGATATCAATGGTTTTTCAACTGACATCAATATCTTATTGTAGAAGGCAAGTGAAAATTTTGGAGGACATTTGATGCTAAACCTGATAAATTCTGTCATGAAGGTGTTGAAGACTAGCATGGAGAAATAAAGCAATATAATTGGTGAGTTTTGGAGGTTTCAAGAATTTTAAAATTGCTTTTGCCTCATGCATCTGAATTAGCATTTGGTTGATGATGCATCATTAACTATTCTTTAGGATGGTCTCAGATTTAGAGACACAGGTATGCTGCACGGCAAATTATAATATGCTAACAGTTAAAAGAGATTGAGTTTCTGGAGATTGGCTTCTGAATTAATGTATTCTTTCTGATAAATAGATGTATTGCTTTACCATGTATATGGCACATTGTTTCTATAAAAGTCGTGCATTTATGTGGGTGGATGAACCCATGACTTGAACAGTAAGGTCTAGTCTTTCCATCTTAGAATGGACATTAGAAGCATGTTTTAGCATTTAGCAGTCTAAATGTAAGTCATATACTATAGAATCTATGGTTATGTTACAGATATTCTTAAGAGTTTACCCACAAGAACTTCAGTGCTGAAAAGGTCATGTGGATATTCAAACGTTGTGGAGGCTTATTATAAGTGAGGGTTTTGAAATGAAGTTTGCGATATTGTTATGTTGGGATGGAGTCTTATGCGCATGTTAGTTGATGTTTGGTCTCCTATATATTAGTGTTTTATTCACTGATGATGTTAGTCATACCACTTTATTTATGTTATTGATCACTGGCTATCCGCCAACATGGTGTGATAGGTCCTAGTTGACATTTATTCTATAACATGCAGAATAATTCTATAAATCGCCCCGCTTATAAACAGCTTGCATGCCTATAAGTAGCCAGTTCCAAGTCCGAAAAAAGGAGGGTTGTGTTAGGTTATCAACTAGTGTAAACCTTTGCCACTCTAATAAAATAGATCATATTAGAAATTGTATAAAGGTTACGAACCTCCCCACTTTATGGAGCGCGTCACAGTCCAACTGTGGTGTTTGGGCAAGGACACGCTCCATTTCCACGAGAGCTTGGGTGTAGTGCAAAATGTGCAAGAGTCCTCGTACATTAATGGGGGGAATAAAAAAAAAACAAAAGTGAAACTTATATAATAGGTAGTTGG
Organism: Ophiorrhiza pumila; assembly: GCA_016586305.1. Taxonomy (NCBI): domain Eukaryota; kingdom Viridiplantae; phylum Streptophyta; class Magnoliopsida; order Gentianales; family Rubiaceae; genus Ophiorrhiza; species Ophiorrhiza pumila. Next base: position 288,868 of record BLIW01000001.1, on the reverse strand, counting down.
AATATTGGTACTTTGATAGGTAAAGTGACAGAGTTGGTAGACACTATAAGGAGGAGACGTATAAATAGTTTGTGTCTCCAAGAAACTAAATAGGTGGGTGAAAAATCTATGGTTTTGGATACCGCATGGTATAAACTCTAGTATAGTGGTAAGGATAAAAATATGAATGCTGTATTATTATAGACTCGTCATTGATAGAGCAGGTGGTAGGTGTAGTTAGAAAGAGGTATAGAATTATAGCTCTTAAAATTATAGTAGGAAATGAACCTATAAATATAGTTAGTGTATATGCACTCAAAATAGGATTAGATGAAAACTTAGAAATTTTAATCCAAATAATCCCTCAAAATTAAAAAATCGTCATAGGTGGAGATTTAAATGGGCATGTGGGGGAAGGTAGTAAGGAATATGATATGGTTCATGGGGATTATGGTTTTGGGACGCGAAATAATGATGGTAAAACCATTTTAGAATTTGCTGTAGCTTATGATTTGGTTATAGGTAATTCTTTGTATAAAAGAGAGGAATACTTAATTACACTTAAAACCGGTTTGAATGCTTAATCTTTGAGGAGGAAACACACTGTCCTGGTATCCTTGAATTAGAACCTCTGCTATTGCTTGCATTTTTAATCAACTTCTTCTTAGTGGATACCTTGCAGTGACCATTATCCCTTCCCCGATTTGTTCTTTTTTGTGATAACTTACTTGGAGAAATATGAGCAACAAATACATGGGAGTAAAACATATTTTATTGCAAGCACAAAAACCATTAGAAAGTGTGGAGGTAAATAGGATGGATTTGCATCAAAATATATCCAACAACAACAACAACGACAACTAAGCCTTTGTCCCACTAAGTGGGATTTGCATCAAAATATATCGATGTTGAAAAAAGAATAGGGTTATAGCAAAGTTGCTTGCATATGAAGTGAGAATTTTCTCGATATTTGTCATTATATGGTAGATAGGCGCAGTTAATTTTTGCATGTAAGCCCCAACTTAAAGAGTAACAGCTTTTAATGTCTTACACTTAACTGCAACAGTCTGGCTCATCATATTCTGTGAAACTCATCTCTCTTATTTAGTTTGCAGCTTATTTTGTGCTCTTACATTCTTTTGGTTATCAAACTTGTTTGCTAGTCAACTAGTTGAAATTTTCTGCAGTACCAGGTACTTATATTGAACTGCTAATACATAATTTTGGTTCTATCAATCGTTTATGGTTTCTGCTATTGTAGGAAAGGTGAGCCAGTGGTTGAGTTCATCTTTGCTGCCACGGAGGAAGCAATATTTGTGCATGCTGTAATATCTGCAAAGTTAGTTTCCAAGGCCATAATTGTAGAATGTAGCTGTACTTCAGACTTGTGGTTCAAAAAGTTTTTAAGACTTTAGGTCACTATTATTCTGTTTTCAGGCATATCCGGGCACTTTCAAGAGGTGATATTGAAATGACGTTGCAGCATTTTTATGATTGCTTGGGTGATAGGCTTCCAGGTTGGCCATTATGCAGTTATTATGTGTTTATGTGAAAGAGTTTGTCTTATTTTCCATTTGGAGTGACAGAAAGAGGACACCACATAGCGGGATAAATGTTTAGTTGTTGTTGTAGTCAATGAAAGAGGATCTAGCTTGTTGATTAATAGGTTTTTATTTCCTGATCCAAGAGAGGAGATCAAGATATTCTTGGACTAATTAAACAGGGTTGAAACTGAATGACATGGCTCAATCACCTCGAAGTTCGAGGTTAACTGAGTTCAAATTACTCAGGCTGTTGGATTCTGTAATTGAGTTGTACTCTATTTAGGGAAAAGGTAGTGCTTAAGTTTGGTTTAGCTCAACTTGATCCAGTCTAGCTATATCTAAGCTTAAGTTAAAACAACTCAAGATATTATGACCATAAGTGTAAGCACAGAGCGATATCAGCTAGTTTGGTTTCTAGAGAATTTCTTAAATTATTAGTGGGATAAAGGCTTAGTTGTTGTTGTATACAGTTAAAAAGTTCATGTATAATATACTTTGGCGCATTCAAATTTCCATTCACATCAAAATTCTTGAAGATGAAATTATGTTATACCAAGACATGACAGTTAGAAGCTGGACTTACCATACCATATTGTGATTTAATCCTCCGAACTATGTCTGATTTTACCACTGCATGCAACATATGATGTAAAACCTAGACTTGGAGGCTATAGCTCTAGGGATTATGCAAACTTAACAGCTATGAAACATAGCAACTAAATATGTTATAGCTAAAAAATGATGAATCCAAGTCCGACAGCAGCCTTAATTTTTTATGCTAGATGTAGTTGACATAAACTGACTTCACGAGCCTATGGATGCACTATTCTGAATGCTGCACACGCACTTATTCTTATCTATGCATTTTGCATAAGTAGAAATGGTAACTAAGCTAAAAATAGAAGAGTACGGGTAGCTGATGATTCTGGTGAAAATTCATGAAAGTAACTGGCAGAGAATTTTCAGGGATTGGTGAGAATACAATTGTGAGTATCATGATGTACTGTTGACAACTCTCAATAATAACCAATTGGAAACAACTTCTAGTAGAACTTCAAGACAATGATGTATAAGCTGTTATTTTGATGTTGTAGTAGCTGTTGTGGTCTAGAAATGTTCTCATTTCATGGAGGAGCCTAGCACCAACTTGGTACTTCCAGTACCCCATCAAACAATGTATGGATAGTGGATTAGATACAAGCCTAAGATTTTTCTAGTTTGCATTTGTTGTTGAGGACTAATCTGTCAACGGTTTATTTTGCTTTGTTAAATTTATTGTGTTTTTCTATTTGTTGAACCTATGACCCTGATTCATTTTAGTTTGATCAAAAGATGAGACCCAAATCAAAAGGTGCATCCGCTATACTACTAGTTTACTGCCCTCAAATGATCAGTATTGGTGTAACATGGCAAGATTATGAGCTCAGTTGTCAAGTAGAATATCTATTATTCCATCTCTTATTACTTGATGACAGATCTTTTTTTTTTTTTTTGCAGTTATTACCTCACCTCATGGAATGGTTGGGAAGCTCACTGGATGTTGTCCAAGTGATCTTGTGAAGCAAGTGTATCTCAGGTGAATCAAAATTTTTTTTTATTCATTTACTTAATTCTCATTTATCATCTTCTTTGTCACCCTTCCTGTCACGGGAAAAAATTTGCTCCTATTGTATTTTCTCCTTTCTTATTTCTTATCTGCTTAACAGTTCTGGCAAGTTTAAAGCTACAAATGAAGTCGTAGGTCTTCCATATCATGGTTCTCATAATTCTGGTTGCCAACTGAGGGGACAAAATTGCTATGCTGAAATCACCATTGGCTGTCCTGTTGCTGTAAATGAAAGGATACTGCAGCAAAATTCCAGCTTGCAGAAGAATTTTTCTAGGCATTATGTTAATGAATCTGCATTGGAGACCAAACTCAATCAAAAGGGACCACCAGAGCCATCAAGAATGTTTATTTATCCAGCTGAAGCTGTGCTTGTCCCGGTGATGCAAACATCTTTTGCGAGGTCTTCTTTGAAGAGGTATATATATATATATATATATATATATATATATTTTGGTCTCATCACAAGTAGGGGGAGAAAAATCAACTCAAAACTAAAAGGGGAAGGGGGAGACCTAAAAAGAATTGGAAGGAAACGATTAAAAAAGATATGATATGGTTAAATATAAATGAAAACATGTGTAACGAAACATGTGTATAGATAGAATATGATGGTGAAGTATGATTCATAGCCAACCCCACATAGTTGGATAAAGGATTAGTTTGTTGTTGTATGGAGTATATTGGTTTTGGACATGCTATAGTGTCTTGCGATCTGCCTAGTCATTATGGTGCATTAGTTACTTGAAAAGGATGAATAGTTTCTCTCTGATTTTAAGCTAAACTAATTGAAATGTTTTATGTTTATAAACCTGGTGCATGAAAATGTAGTGTTGATTAGTTACTGTTGAACCAAAATATAATGTGTTCCATAATGCATGCAAGGATTAAATCTGTTTTCTACATTGTTATACATTTCAGATACTGAACTTGGTTCTGTATAATCAAGTTGCGAATTGTTCGTGTGTATCACACCATCTCTCTGTTCTTGTTGCAGATTTTGGCTGCAAAATTGGATTGGGCCATCATTGTTTGCCTCATCATTCTTTATGCACTGGTTAGTCCCTATTACCATGAACTGTTCAGTAACTTCACCATCTCTTTTTTCTGGGATCATACTTTGATATCCCTGTTTAGAAATTCATGCTTTCCTTGTACTTTCGATTTCAGTACTGATGGTATGGCTGATTCCAAAGATGGATCTCGGCTTGAGTCAAATGGCGTTCGCTCTCAGCATGGCTATCACAGTATTAGCAATAGCAACAACAGCAGTATCAGCAGTATAAGTAGCTCCTCCAGTGATAGTGATCACAAGACCTCTGGAGCTGGTGATCTTGACGCTGATGCGGATTCTTTAACATGTAGACAATCTGGTTTATCTTCTGTTGACCAGTTGCATAGTGATAGTTTGAAACCGGTACTTTTCTTGCTTATGTTGAATTCTCAGCGGCATGAATTTGTGTGCTCTGAATAATTTATTCCTGTTATCAATTGTTTTTGTGCTTTTACTGTGATATGCCTATATATTTGCCTACTCTTGATCAAATTAGAGTTCACAAGGCACTTTATTTGTTTTTTACTCTGTTCAAATGTAATTAGTCTTTGTCAATCATGCTGAATAAAAGCGACCTCAGTCTACAAACTCTTTGTAGATTGAGTGGCTGCTTTTTTCAGAGTACTTTGAGAGCAACGGTTGAATTACCACCTCTTTGCAATCTTAAGGTATTGGAGATGGCCATTTATGATAATTCCCTATAACAAGCCCCCTTTTGGTCTTGGTGTTTTGATTAGTATCACTATGTGCACACTATAAAAGCAGTAGTGTTGAGAACGGACCTTTGGACCCGTCTGTTACCAGATTGAATTACTATCTTACCTAGGCACTTTATAGACTTTTGGATTATTTTTTTCCCGAACTTTATCTATAATTGTATACCTCTCGTACAAGGGGAACAACCTTTTGTGAAATAAAAAAAAATAGTCTTACGAAATATATACATGGAAGGTTATGATCTCTTTGTTCCAGCAGGAATAGCCTGCCATCACATTGCAGCAGTGTCATTGGGCATATTCTTGGGGTAATTCCATCTTAGCATTCAACCCACGTCGTCTATGTATGGGAACATGCTCTTTGTTTAATTTAACAGGCCAAAAAACTGAGAGATGTTAAGCTATCATTGTGCTTCTTTTTGTTTGGAATTGGCCACTCAACTCTCGGTGGTGTATGATATTCATAGTTTTGTCCACTTCTAGCCTAAGATCCTACCTCATACATCCAGTTGAAAAGGACTCGCTCTCATTGGCTGACTTGAAAGTTTTATTCCTAACTTTCTTTGTCAAGATAGTAAAACCAGCCACTAAAATGCCTCTTTCCCTTTCAGTCAAACATAGAAATGGTATTTATGTGCTAAAATTAACAGGCGTTGCTAAATGTACAACAACAACAACTACTACTACTACTACTACTACTACTACTACTACTACTACTACTACTACTAAACCTTTTCCCACTATGTGGGATCGGCTATATGAATCATATTTCGTAGTCGTATTCTGTCTAAACACATATTTTCATTAATAATAATTATTTATAGCAAGTCTTTTTTAATCGTTTCATTCCAATTCTTTTTAGGCATTCCCCTTCCCCTTTTAATTCGAGTTAATGTTTCTCTATTTACCGAGGCATCTAAAGGTTTCCTATGCACATATCCAAACCATTTTAACCGTGCTTCTCTCATTTTCTCATCTATTGGAGTTACCTCCGCTTATGCATTGCTAAATATACAATTTTAAGAATTGAGTGATTCAATTTGAGAAAACAAGAAGTTTGCTCTCAGAACTTCACAATGTCAATTCTTTAGGGGCTCTTTTGTTTTCTTTAATCCAATTCAGTAAGAAGGTGCCTGGTCCACAAAGAGGAATGGCAATGGAAGGGAGAATAATAGTAGTGAGGAATGGAAATGGGTATGGAGATTATATTAATGTTGCTTGGTTGGAGAGATGATTGATTACCATTACTATTGATGTGATTGGTTTGCTAAATTCTTTAGAAATGAAAGCTTTTCGACGTTTTGTTTTGCATTAAATTTCTAATGAAAAGTGTTTTTTTTTGCAGGGGAATCACATTCATTCCCTCCAAGGGTATGGAGTATTCCCCCAAACTGATATATAGAAATACTATTCAAGGAATGATTAAATAATTTACCAAGCATTACTTTCATTCCATTCCCTTCTCTTTTCCCCTAACCCACTAACCAAGCAGACCCTACATTTTTTTGACCAACTTAGGAAATTGTGAAGTCAAATGCCACTTTTCAGTTTAGAAGTGAAGATTTTTTTATTAATTGAGTATCCTATTTTTTTTCCTTATAGGGTTGACTATTGATAGTTTATTCTTTTCTCTTTCACGCAGGGTTCTAAGCGAGTTCGTTCTGGGGTAAGCGAGTCATTTAATCAGGCAGGTGCAGTTATAAATCCGTCTACAAGTGATTATGGATCAATTGAAGTAAATAATTCGGCCATTATTGGAGGTTCAAACGATCCGATTGGATGGGGTTGGGATGACGATGACAGAGGTATGGGCATGGATATTCAAGCACTTTTGTCAGAGTTTGGAGATTTTGGCGACTTCTTTGAGAATGACGTTTTGCCTTTTGGGGAGGTAATCCTTGTCTTCAGGAACATTTTAAATTGTTCTCGACTTTTTGCAATTTTTATGAACAAATAATATATAAATTTCCCTTTTTGATGGTTTTTTATATGATGCATTATAGAAAAATGCTTGGAACTATTTTCATGAAGGCTTAAAAAAAGGGGATAAAATGGATAGCAAATTTTCTGTGTTGTTTGCTTTGACCATTCTGAGAAAATGGCAAATTGAACCACGTCTGCATTTCGTTTCATGTTATACCTTCGTGTTGGAAATATTTATGGAACTTTGTAAAATGTACCTTCTTTTGGTTACTTTATGTAACTTCCACCTGTTATTCACTATGCTTTATCCTTCTGTGGGAGCTTGTGATTTTTAGGAACAAACACACTTTGTTTGCATGAGTAAAATACGGGAATAGTTTCCTTACCACAATCACCACTGCCCTCATCATCTTGTTTGCAACAGAATTCACCATAATGTTATTTGATGGTTATCAGAGAAAGCAGTTACCATCTCTTCCTTTGGCATGGCTTCAATTAAAGTATGATTATTTTCATTTAAATTGGCCTGGTCACTTAACCCTTGCTTTATGAACACATCCTAGCAGCATTGCATACATGAATCGCTTCCTTCCTCTCAAACAACTGATAAACCACAACACTTTCTTCCCATGGATAAGCACAAGACCTCTTCCCTTGGTGCAGCTCCATGTAGTTTATGGTGGCTGTGCCTTGAACTGAGTTTTCACTTTGGATAAAGAGTTGAAATGGTGATGTCCTTTTAAGCACATATTGAATGCATAAACATTAATTGATTAATTTTGATTACTACTTTAGAGAACTTATAGCTCAACTCCACGATCTATTAATTTCCATAACAAGTGCATAGTTATATGTGGTTACAGTAGTTCAGCAGCAAATTGGAGAATCAGGGTTGGTTTCAACTATGCAAAGTTATGGAGCAATAGTAGTATGTGTTGGATGAATTGAAGAAGAAGATTTCTGCATTGTCTGTAAAAGAATGCAATCCATTATGAATAGTTTCTCTGTGTGCACTGTAAAAAATAAAGGCATGGAGTCCCAGATGGCCTAAACTCTGAACTTCTCAACTTGGAGACTGATTTGGATAGAAGTTTAATTGCAGAGGTGAAGTAGTAACTTGAGCCACAACAATGACCTATTTTAGCATTTGATGGTAACACTAAACTCCTCAACCACAAGATTCTCATTCTAGTACAAATAGTCTCAGCTACCAAATCAACCATGAGATACACTTTCTTGGACCAAAAAGCCTTCTAGTCATTTGGCTTTTTGTCATTGGCTTCTAAAGTGGTGATGTCATCTTTAACCATGAAATGATTAAACATGGATTCTTGAAATAAGCATCTTCTCTATAGCCTTTGTAGGATAAATCCACCCAAGGGACAGGAACCTGGTACCAACTGAATGTGTGAGTAGTCCAAAATCATGTTATTGGCTTACATATAAGAAATCCAACTGAAAGTTGTTCCCAAATAGAGGTGGCTGCAGATATCCCTTGCTTGTCATCCTATATGCAAACTTATGATTGTCAAATTGCAGTTTATTAATTTAATCTGCTTATAATCTAAGTTGGAGCTTTTAAAGCTGCAGCATTTGAATTACCCTCCATAAGGAGTTTGTTACAAGTCCTTAAACCTCGGTAAAGTTGTGTTTTCGTTTCCAACTGTGGGACAATTTGCTGCTACTTGTTATAACAAGAATGAACTTTAATGTGTCTAATGAACAAATGAGCCTAGATCGAGCACGATGGCAAAATGTGATCCATGTAGACGACCCCACTTAGTGTGATACAGGCTACGTTGTTGTTGTTGTTGTGCTTACAACTGTGGGACAATTCGCTGTGATTTGTTATAAACAAGAATGAACATTAATGTGTCAATTGCATTTCTTGTGAATGTCTTAAAGTCCATGTGCAAATGTATGATGATTAATTATTTGATCATGTTTATATTTGGTTATCAACGATTCAAAGTTAAATAGGCTTGATAGCAACGGCAGTTTGTGCTTGCTACCATTTGGTATTCTTTTACTCATGTTTTATGTGTGAAAAATCATTTTCTTGAGATTATTTGATGTGGATAGATCTGTCACTTACCAACAGAATAAAGTAAATGTAAAATGGTTATGTGTAAAGGACATTATTCATGTATCCATGAAAGGGGAAGAGCACTCACAACCATTGTCACTTCTACTGGTTACTTTTGTTATGCTAATCAACCACTCTAATTTCCACATGATTGCTAGTTTCATTGAATTCTGATTTTGCCTGATTAGGTGTGAAAGGACCTTAAAACCTTGAAAAATGCATGCTATAGTATACATTGCTGATTAAAACCAACTCTTCTGACTCAAGTGGCTATTCTTTCTTAGTTTTGTTTAATAGAGTTCAGGAAGGTGTACTAGTGAAGTCTCTCTATAATCTTGTTTATCAGTTGTCTGGCAATCTAGTTAGCCAAATTTTGGTGATAATAAAGTCCCAAATTGTGACCTGTTAGAATCTTGGATGCGCCTCAGAATTAAAGGGTTTGATGGCATTAATATTTTTCTGGTATTGGTTGATTATTATGTGAACTCCAGTGGTTTGTACCCTTCTAGAGTCGGCAGAAATGTGCGACATTTTTCCAAAATTTTTTTGTACCTCTCTTTCTTTCCTTCTTTATTTGAATTGAATCAGTCGAACCTGTTCTGTTGAACCTAATCTTTTATCTTATTTTGTGAAGCCTCCAGGAACTGCAGAATCACAAGCTCTTATGTTTTCAGCACAAGATTGTGGGGATCTAGGTAGTAGCCCCAGTACATCGATGATGGATGTGTCAGATCCAATGCTTTTGCCTGTAGGTTTTCCCTCCTTGGAAAGCTTTAGTTCACCACCAGCTCCGGTTGCCCCGGACGATTCTCAGAGCAAAAATCAGGAGCTGACAAAGAGCATCATGGTTCCAGGTCAAGCGAACTGCAATGCAGTATCTGTGAGTGGTGAATTCGACCACTTAATAAAAGCCGAAGCCTTAATGACATTTGCTCCAGAATATGGAGCAGTGGAAATCCCTTCAGTTGAGATCTCTTCATCAATCTTCAGAAGCCCGTATGTTCCAAAATCACGGAAAGCAGAGACCGAAACTTCAAGCTCAAACAGTTACGTGTATTCTGCGACACCCCCTTCTTCTCCTCGTGTTGATGACTCTGATGAGAAGTCTGGTACAGCTGTAAATATGAGATTATGTTCAGGGAAACAAGACTTAAGTGCTGTTTCCCAATCAAAGAAATTTTACACTCACATTGATGGTGTTACGGAGAAACTTAACCAAAGGTTATCGACATGTAATGCTGGCGCAGCTACACATGAACCTGTTGCAATGCTATCTACTTTTGGCTTCAATTCCACAAACTCTGTTAAATCTGCACGCACAAGAGGAAGTGAGGGTCCACTAAGGGCGGAGAGCTTTCTTCCATCTTTGAAACCTATTCTTGCGACAGAAGTTGAATGTCTTATGTGTCAGGCTTTCATGTGCAGGACACGACATACAATATCATCTTCGAGCAGCCCCGTGCCTGTTGGCTTGACTAGGCTGTCTGGGGGTACTATCCTGAACCAGCCACTTGGTGATTCAAGCATCATGTCTGACAACCTTTCAAACAAATCTGATCTGAGGAAGAAAGAATCAATTCCAGTCAGAATAGCTGGTGACATGGATGGTGGATTGCTAGATGGCCCTCTTAGTGCACCTGTTGGTGTTTGGCGTTCTGTTCCTAAAGGTGCAAAGTCAACCACCCATAGTATGGAACTCTTGTCATCTATCCCTCATAATACGTTTGTTGAGGAAAACATACTTTCTTATGGTCTGAGGCAATCTCTGCAAGAATTACTTGATGGCTTGCCATTACTAGTTCAGCAAGCTACTTCATTTGTTGATGTGGCGCTAGATTCTGATTGTGGTGATGGTGCTTATGGTTGGCTTGCATTCCAGGAACAGTTGAGGCGTGGATTTTCTTGCGGACCTTCTATGGTTCATGCAGGTTGTGGGGGAGTTTTATCTTCTTGCCATTCAGTGGATATTGCTGGAGTGGAGCTAGTTGATCCACTTTCAGTTGATGTAAGCTTTTTTGTTTTCAATAAATTTTTCCATCCAGTTAGATATGTGCTAATGGTTATGAAATCTCGCAGTATTTTGATTATCCATTTGCCTTCATGAACGTTTGTGTGATTGGGAAAGGACTTTCCGTGCATTCTCACCCTTGATTTGAGTGAAGATGAATCATTTTTAATCTGAGCTATCTCTCACTTTTATAGTACTAATTTAGAACCACATTTGGAGCTTTGACAGTTTATTTCTTTCCAGTAATGGTCTCTGGCTTCGCTGGAAAACAAGCTTTGCTTCTCGTGCTTTTTATACAAGTGCTGTCATCGTGTTGCATAAATTATTTGAGATGGAGTAAATCACTTAACTTCTTTAAGGTTTGGCTGGACAACTGGTAGATCTCCAAAGTTTCTCTGGATTACACTTCATTTGGCTTGAGAATACAATGATAAAAATCTCAAAGTTTCAATATTACCTGTGAACTGTCCAACTTGTAAAATTAGCAAATGTGAGCAATTGGTAAAGTTAATCCACCTGAATTCCTCTGTTTCTCAAGGCGTATGATGAATTAGTGCCAAAATCTTCTTATCCACGTTTTTCTTATGAGAAAATTGAATTCGCTGAGATATTACATTTGAGGCATTATAGTTTGTCGTTGATGGTGATGGTTTTTCAGATGTTTCACTTGTTTCTAATCACCCACCTTTTCTTTATCGTATTGCGGAATCTATTGGAGTTATTTTACATGGATATATTTTATTTCAGGTTCAGCCATCTTTTACCATTAGTTTACTACATTCAGATATAAAAGCAGCTCTCAGATCTGCTTTTGGAACTCTGGATGGTCCACTCTCGGTAACTGATTGGTGCAAAGGCCGCAGTCTATCCTATGAAGCAGGATCAACGACTGATGGATTTTATTCTGAATCGACAGCTAGTGCTAGTGAATGTCGAGATTCTTCAAGTACTGTAGCTCTCTCTGTTGGGGAGGCTATAAGCACTTCTCAGCCTTCTGTTGGGGGTTCTTCTGGCATCAAAGGTATGAAAAGTCTAATGATTTCTTGAGATTTAGGGCCCAAGTGCATAAAAAGTTGGTCCATTGATACTTCATTTTTGCATAGATGGGACCCGAGTGGATGAGACAAGTGAGAGGAGATCAGTTCAAGAGAGTTTGCTATTAGAGTCAGAGCAGCAAACGGGCTCAAGGCTCAGGCCAACGTTGGCTGTAGTTCCATTTCCTGCTATACTTGTTGGGTACATATTGTTTTTAAAGCTTTCCTTGTTACTTGTTGCACCAACTTCTTTTATTTAGAATACTAGATGATTATCAAATGAAAAATAGCATAGTTGGAAGGAAAATTAGATTAGTTACCGGTTGCTAGCTTAATAGGTAATATGCCGCCACTAATTCATGAAAACCCTACTTACACACGTAATTGACAAAATTACCCTTGTTTGTTTCTCGACACTTGCGTTTTTGTTTCATGCGATTGAACACAAGAAGAAAGGAGTTATATCTCGTTGAAAATTAGGACTTATTGTAGGTCTGTGTTGAAAGAATGACTACTTCCTGATTTCTTAATGTTGAGGAACTGCTATAACTGAATCTGAAGGTAAATTAAGTGATAGTGATCTTATTTATTCCATATGCACCCAATGAAACCAGAGATGGGCATGGCTTTGTTGTATTGGTCAAATTTTTTGAAATTGTTTGGGAGGGAATGAAGAGAGAGTTGTAGTGTGCTCTGCATCTATGCTGACACAAGTTTTTATTATGGAGTTCCAAGTTTTCTTGTAAATTAAGGATTAGCTGTTAAACCCATTTGTGCAATAGGTACCAAGACGATTGGCTAAAGACCTCAGCCAACTCTCTGCAACTCTGGGACAAGGCTCCTCTTGAACCATATGCTACACAAAAACATGTAAGCTTTATAAACTGGTGGATTTGCATTTTCTTATATAGTTCTTGATTAGAGTTCTATATGATGAATGTAATCAAGTGGCTCCAGAATCTTTCCTCACCTGCAGACGTGTTGATCTTTTGATGAGTGATTATTCTTGATTGGCTCTGCAGATGACATACTATGTTGTTTGCCCAGATATTGAACCACTCACCACCGCATCTGCTGATTTCTTCCAACAACTTGGAACAGGTTGGGATGATCAATGCGCCAATACTTACCTTTGTATTTGTGTTGATGCTGTTTCTCCAGAAGGTTCTGTTGTATTAAAATGTCCAACATATATTTTTGATTTTGGTTTGCTCCATCAATGTGAAAATGAGGGTAGTAGAAATGAGAATGTTAAGATGGATATGTAGACACACTATATTGGATAGAATAAGTAATGAATGCATTAGAAAGAAAGTGGGTGCAGCTCCAATAGATGAGAAAATGAGAGAAACACACTTAAGAAGTTTGGACATGTGAGTAGGAGACCTCTAAATGTACCAGTGTGGCGTGTAGAAAATAGAGAAACATTAACTCAAATTAAAAGGGAAAGGAGGAGACTTAAAATGAATTGGAAAGAAATGATAAAAAAAGACATGTTGTATTTAAATATAATGAAAACATGTGTATAGATAGAATACGATGGTGAAGTATGATCCATACATCCGAACCCACATAGTGGAATAAATTCTTAGTTTGTTGTTTTGTTGTTTTGTTGTTTGTTCCATCAATCTGCTATTAGGTTAAGTTTAGTCTCTTCCTCATTTAGTCATTCTACATATGCTGGCTTCTATTTCCCGAAGTTGCTTTCTCCTGGTAAACTACTGTCCAAAATGATGTCAGATGTGAGACAATTGATTATACTGTGACCTGTGAAACCTAGGTCCAGAGAGGAGTTAGTGTCTTAAACTTTTGGAAACTAGTTTGGGCCGGCTGAAAGTAGAGAATCCAAGGGAGAGGGATAAAAAGAAAGAGGTGGAGGATCCAAGGGGCAGTTGAGCCTGTGCTCTGTATAATGTTGCTCTAATGTTTTATCATTCTTTACAGAATGATAATTTGACCCATAGGGGCTTTTTGCATTAAGATTCATCATTCCTCTTTGCAATCACCAACTGAAAGTATTATTCACGCTGGGTCATATTCTTTAAGTCAAGCAAGTTGCATTGAGTTTAAGGCTTTGTAGCATTGATGGGATTATCTCCCTAACTTTTCTTAGAGGCAAAAAGTACTCATAGTTGTTGGTATGGTCTGGCCTTTAAGAGTTACTTTTGATTTGCTATTGAGAAATGTGTGAATTAATTGATTATTCGAAGGAATGAAACTAGGATTAGAACAAATTGCCAAGATGTGTTTTTTTTATGTAAGTACAAGCTTTTTATAATCTTTTATGTTCCTTCAAACTCCTTGCTTTCTGACTAACGTGGCTTTTATTGTTCGACATGTTTCAACCTTGATCATTGGTATGTATTCTACAGAACGAGAACTTTACTATGTCAATGACATTACCCGGAAGTAGATTTAATGTGTAAAAGTTATATGCATCTGTATACCTGATTGTACAGCTTATGCTATAAGCTATCTACTATACAATTTTTTTTTGGTAGAAAAATTTTGGGGCACGTACTAATAATTTTCTTGTCTCTTTCCTCTAGTTTATGAAACTTGCAAACTAGGGACTCATTCGCCTCAAAATTTGGGAAATGAAATGGATATCGACACTGGCAAGTCTTCATCTTCTGGTTTTGTTCTACTTGATTGTCCTCAATCAATGAAGATTGATAGCAGCAGTGGATCTATTTTGGGTTCAATTAGTGATTACTTTCTCTCCCTGTCAAATGGTTGGGACTTGGCGAGCTTTTTGAAGTCTCTTTCAAAAGTTCTCAAAACTTTGAATCTGAGTTCATGTATGACCATGAACACAAAAGAAGTGAATAGTAGTCCGTTCACGGTAAGTCTGAAGCTCCATTACATGTATCATTGTCATGTGCATGAACATTACTTAATATAATACTATCATCCGTAGAACTGGATTATCAAATTTTACTGTTGATTCAAGGTTAAAAGCCTAAGTGTTGTCATCACCACCCAGAGGTGGCACATTCTTGATATGGTAGTGTGCTTGGTTAGAAGACAAATAGGATGAACCAACTAATTTGCACATTTAAGTTTTAGTTATGTAGTATAAGATTTACAAAGTCACGTGAATGTTTTGCGACTAAGCTTTGGAAGTGAAAATTCGCATTCACAAGTACGATGATATATAAAATCACTTGCATGCAAGTGATTTTATATATCATCGTACTTGTGAATGCGAATTTTCACTTCCAAAGCTTAGTCGCAAAACATTCACGTGAAGTGATTTTGATCTTTCTAATTTAGAATAGCAGACTAGAATTATTTTCTGTAAGATTCAAGCAGTATTTAAATTAATATGGAGACCAGCATTTTGGTGTAGCTTTGGTACTATTTTGAGATAGGATGCTCTATTATACCATGTTGGATTTACAAGGACTGGATGAAATATGGCATTACCAATAACCTTGGGGCTTAAACATTTTGGAGCAGGCTTTGGGGTTACCATCTGTATGAGACAACTGAGTTCTGCATCAATTGTACTGGGATTCTGTTGCCACAGTGGGATTTATTTACTTTTCAGTAAGTTAAGTGGACATATAGATGACCTAGGCATTAAACTCCAATGGAATTATAATATTAGTGAACTTTTAGGAGATTGCTGTACATTGGGTTACGGACTTACGGGTGTTATGCTAGAAAGAAGAGAGGTAACTAGGTGGGGAAATCAAAGTGAATTTTTTTTTTTTTTTCTGTGTGTGCTCTTAATTGATGTCTGCATCACCAGTCCATTGACTTTTTTGGACATCATCTGTTGCAAATCCTTCAAGCATAGTTCCTTGACATGTAAACCTATGTAGTCAACTATCTTGTCATCAACAATCATGTTGACACTGATCAATATTAATCTATCTATTAAAATAAGGTTTCAATACTTTTGTTAGTGAAACAAGATTTTACCATTTGTCATTTGCTAACTCTTGCAGTTGAAACGAATTTTTTGGTCCTACAATGCAATGGAGATTTTATTTGTTTTCTCAAGCATTTGTATGACCATATGAATGAGTTTTTGTTAAACCTTGTAATTTATGAAGTTTTTCATTTTTTTTTTCTGAATTAAGAAACTTTGACCAGAATGATTATCTGTTATGTATGTATATACATCAAACATTCATCAGAAATCATATATCATTTGCTCACTCGTTTATTTTGTCCATGGATGTAATTCCTTCATGGTTTTACTGATTTTATGCTGTAAATTTTCTCTTGCAGGTGGTCTATGTTGTCTGTCCCTTCCCAGATCCTCTCGCAATCCTGCGTACTGTAGTTGAATCTTCAATTGCTGTTGGGTCTTCCATTCTTTCTTCAGATAAGGAAAAAAAATCCATGATGCACAACCAAGTTGGAAAGGCCTTAAATCACTCAGCTGCTGTGGACGAAGCATTATCAAATGTCTTCACTATTTCAGGATTTAGTATTGCTAAATTGGTGTTGCAGATTGTGACAGTGGATGCAATTTTTAGGGTAACAAATCCTCCTCTTAATGAGCTTGTCGTTTTGAAGGAAATTGCATTTACAGTTTACAATAAGGCCCGAAGAATTTCACGGGGAGCCTCTGGTGACATGGTTCCATCTACTACGTCCTTATCTGGTAGGTCTCATTCAGTCTTAATGCAAATGGCATCTCCATTACCTGGGATGTGGAAAGATTGTGTTGGTCCTCGAATTGCAGGATCTTCCCTCCAGAGAGAAAGTGAACTTGATGCTAGCTTGAGGTCCAGTACTTGGGACAGTTCTTGGCAAGCTAGGGCTGGGGGACTTGGATGTGATCCAAATAGGGTTGGCGATTTTCTTATTCAGGATGAAGTCCGTTGCATGTTTGAGCCACTTTTTATCCTTGCAGAACCTGGATCTTTGGAACGTGGAGTATCTCCTTTTTTTGGGAATCTTGCTTCTGAATCTTCAAAGGTTTTGGCAGATGATGGCACAAGTGGAAGCTTAATGCAGAATTCAGCTTCTTCTGGAAGTGGAGATACTGGACCAAGCACTCAGCTGGATGCATCAGAGCCTGATGGTTTTGGATCTGGCAATCACAAGGCTCTCCCTAGCTTGCATTGCTGCTACGGTTGGACTGAAGATTGGCGTTGGCTGGTCTGCATATGGACTGACTCCAGGGGAGAACTGCTTGACAGCTATGTATATCCCTTTGGAGGAATCAGTAGTAGGCAGGATACAAAGGGTTTGCAGTCCCTTTTTGTCCAAATTCTGCAACAAGGATGTCAAATAGTTCAGGCTTGTTCTCCTGATGCTGGAAAGCCTAGAGATTTTGTCATTGCTCGTATTGGATGCTTCTTTGAGCTTGAGAGCCAAGGTATATGGTTACTTGCACATCATAAATCTTTATGTTTGGTTATCTTGTGTTTATGTCCCTGTGCCAGTTATAATTGGTGTATAAAATGTCTTTCGCATGCATTGATGTATGTCGCTACCAGTTTTAACTCATGGCTTTGAGCATTTGATATTTGCATGTGACTGCTGTAGTATCTTGATTTATTTCGTTAAATCAGTTCTAATATGATACTCATATTTTCACGTAGAAGGTTATGGATGGTGCTATGGCACATGACTGACTGGTGTAGGTGCCATTGCAGCATTATGTATATATTTTGTATATTGCATGATGAACCAAAAAAGTCTCCAGGGCCCTACTACCCTTGTGATGGGTTTTGGAAATCTTTCTAAAGTTCACAATGGGGGAATTTAGCTTCATGTAGTCTATGTGGCATAGTCACACTTACGGCTACCTATATTATTAGGGTTGGAACAAAATTCAATGTGTTCATATGATGCTGAAAAGTGATAGTAAAGACAGACAGTATCGAATTTCAAGTTTGATTTCTAGTAGACATATGTTAATCGGATAGATTAAATTTGATGTAAGCATATATGATGCTCGTTATGGTCCAAAGATGCCCTTCATAAGGATTGTGTTGCAGAACAATATTGTCTAGGCTGTTGAGAGAATGATTATACTTTCCTATCCAAATTCTATGGATTTTGCTTAAGGTGTGTATTTGTTATGATGGGGTTTTTAGTAGAAATCTGCCACCACAGAAACTCTATATTATTTGTCCACCTCTTTCTTTATGTCACTACGTTAAAGTGGTGACATATTGACGGAAACTTCTGTATATACTAACAATTACCATCTTATGATACCATGTTCTGGCTTCTGCTTTTCAACTTTTTAACTTCTACACTGATATTGCTGTGAGCAGAATGGCAGAAAGCTCTTTATTCAATTGGAGGTTCAGAGGTGAAGAAGTGGTCTCTGCAACTAAGACGGTCTGTTCCTGATGGTGTGCCTCCTAGTAGCAATGGTGGTTCAATGCAGCAACAAGAGATGAGTTTATTGCAAGACAGGACACTACCTTCTTCCCCTAGCCCTCTGTATAGTCCTCACTCAAAATCGTCTGCCTTCATGAAAAGTGGTCTGGGACAACCTTCAAGCCGAAAGCAGCTTATGGGCGGAGTGGACAGCTCAAGAGGTTTGCTCCAGTGGGTGCAAAGTATCAGTTTTATCTCACTGTCAGTTGACCATTCCCTGCAGCTGGTGTTTCAGGCAGATTCAATATCTTCTGGTAGCCAGCTATATACTTATTTGCCCTATTTAATCTTTAATGAATTTATTTAATAGTAAATTGGTTGTCTTCATTTGGCTTTTGATAACAGCTTTTAGCTCCTTGTTCACATGCTTAAACAATTAGATTAGAGTTATTATGTATCTTTTGTTATGTTGGACAATCAACAGCCCTTTAATGTGTGAGCCAATTCGTTCTTGAATGTCCTAAGCTTGTACAGCATGTCACTCTTATTATGAATGGCCAGAGAGTTGTACTAATGTCTTCCGCTATCGTTTCCTGGAGCATTTGTTGTGGTGATTCTATTATACTGCAAAGATGGTGATACTGGATTAACATTTTCTTGATTGACTGAAGTTGTTGCAAAACTAACATTCCATCCTTGCCATTGTGTAGTAGTTGCTATCTTCTTGAGTTTCGAATAGTTTTTGTTCAAATAGTTTTGAACTTGGGGGCTCCTAGGTATATGAAGATTCTAGGAGGCTTTGAATGTGGCAACCTATTGTTAAGATTTGAACTCTGCTTGTAAAATGCAATAGTAGCTAACTGGTTCACAGTTTATTATACACTAGAATAAAAAATGTTCCTTTATGAATTAGTGTGGCAAGTCTTGCTGGATAAGTGGCTCATAATACAGATTCCCAAGTCAACTTCTTTCTTTAAGGGGATCCAAGCAGCACATTGTTTTACAGTTCTATGAGAAAGAAACTGTTCATCATTATACCTATAATATTTATTTGGTGGAGGAAGCCTATTTTGCTCTGGTAAAATTAAGATTCAAAGAATGTCAGAAATATATCAGTTCTTCATCTTATTGTGTTCTGTGTTTTCAATGATCCTGTACACTTTGTCGATATATGCCACAAAGCCAGTTACGTTGTTAGGTTTGTGGTGGACCCCATCACATCAATTATAAGGAAGAGATTTCGTAGAAGTGGATGCTGTATACAGTGTCAAGTGTGACCGTATTTGTGCCAATACCTTAATTAGTAATTTGAACTTAGCTGCAGACTCAATTGGCAAGGTTCAGCTGGAATGTTCTGCTTATGTTGTTTTCTTAGTGCTCGAAATCGGATAGAATCTTTAAAATGAGACACTAACTTGTGAAGATGCATAGTTTTGCAGGTTTGGTGCTTTAGGTGGATCTGCAGGGACAGTAGAATTTATCCTGCGTGTTAAACCAAAAACTTTTGTACTTATCATGTCTAAACAGAGACAGGGACTTGTGTGATGTTTTCCTTTGCAGCAGTTTTTTGGAACGTACATACGATTAAAAAAAGTGAAAATGTTGTAGCTTGAATATGGTATTGGGGTTTCTACAAAATAATGCATACGTACTTTGAATGAAGAAAAACCTTCTACTTCACATTATACTCGTTAGCTTTCATTGTGAAAAGACTTTCATGCTTTGATTCTGTCAGGAAAAAAAAAAAAAAAAAGAAGTAGAAGAAGAAGAATTTCATGCTCTGATGGTTTGTTACTTGTGTCCCACTGAAATGGAGTGACTAAGAAGGTCTAAATGTCTTGTGTCTAACATATCTTTTGCATTCTTGCAGGATCAACCCAAAGCAATGGTTTTCCGAGCCAGCCAAGCTATCTTGAGGGATATACTCCTGTAAGATCTCTTGGTTCGACATCTGCTGCCTATGTTCTGATTCCATCACCCAGCATCCGTTTTCTCCCTCCTCTACCTCTTCAGCTCCCAACATGCCTAACTGCTGAGTCCCCACCCCTAGCTCACCTTTTACACAGTAAAGGCTCTGCTATTCCCCTTTGTACTGGTTTTGTGGTCTCAAAAGCTGTACCTTCAATGAGGAAAGATTCTAGGAGCATCTCAAAAGAAGAATGGCCTTCTGTACTTTCCGTAAGTCTTGTTGATTACTATGGCGGTAATAACATTGCCCAGGAAAGAATTGTGAAGGGCATAGGGAAACTGGGAGGAAGAGGCTTAAGCTCGGAAGCCAGGGATTTTGAACTTGAGACCCATCTGGTTCTCGAGAGTGTAGCAGCAGAACTTCACGCTTTATCATGGATGACCGTTAGTCCTGCATACTTGGAAAGGAGATCTGCATTGCCTTTTCACTGTGATATGGTTCTGAGGCTTAGAAGGCTTCTTCACTTTGCTGATAAAGAGCTATCACGACAGCCAGAGCAGCCACAGTCGTAGAACAGAGACTTAAGGACACCTGCTAACTCAACTTGGATGTCTGCCGTATTGGATCTGCTTGTTTTTGCCAAATATCAATTTGGCTGTAATATGATGTGTGCATATACGGTTGGAAGCTTTGCTGCGTTGGGAAAATTTTATTGGGAATCCTGAACAGAATGGGCAGTGAGGACTAAACATATGGACTTGAATCAATGTAGTTGTAGGACAGCAGATAAAAAGTTTGTGCATAGTATTTGGGATAATGGTCTAGAAATCAGGTTAGTATCTTTTAGGTTTTATTTAGCTGGCGCGTAATGTATAATTGTTTTAAGTGCGGTATACTTACTTAGTTTTGGTTGCCAAGGTGCTGAAGTAGGATACAGCTTCAGGAGTTATGTCGAGAGATTTTGCTGTATATGAATCACACTTTGGTAAAGCAGAATAAACCAGTGATTAATTTACAGTTGAGGGTTCTTGACAGAGATACATTGGATGTGATTTTTCTGTAACTTTTAGTTGTATTTATTTATTTATTTTTCTTGGAATAAATGGTAGGGAAAAAAATTGTTCATTGGTATTGTGGATGTATGATATATGGTTGGTTGGAACTTGGAAAGAGAGGCGTAATTGAATTTGTAAAAAGGAATTGATGGGAAATGAATGAATGGTAGGAGTGATTGAAGTTGGGACATATTTTACCAACCAGATGCTTGTCTTGTTATGTTTTTAATTTAAGTTGAATGCTTGTCTTGTTATGTTTTTAATTTAAGTTGAACAAGTTTGAAATATGCATGCAATCCATGCATACATATGCTTTCTTTTTTGGCTTACCCACCCAGAGGTTGTCCTCTGTGTGTGTGTGCGCGTGTGTGGGTGATCAATCTTTATTAAATTAAATTTTGACTGCTGCTCTGTGAAAATCTTGACTTGCGTATTGTTGAAAAGAAAATCTGGCGGGGGTTGTGGTGTGCAGTGTGCTTGCCTCTTGCCTCTATTGGCCAGTCAGACAATATAGAATATAAAAACTCTTACAATAATCAAATATCCAATTGCTCTATCTTTTTGTTTTTCTTTGGCTTTGTTTATACGAAATTTCTTGGTTGCATTTATATATTCACATAATCTATTTGTATGAGTGCAAGTTTAACATGTTCAATTAGATTTGAGTAAGTAAATAAATAAATCTTCAGTGTAGTGTGTGTTTGCATTGATATTAAGTATATATATTTGTGTATGATAATTGATATGTACCAAAATGACAATAAAATTGGAAAAGTTTAAGTGCTTGTTTTGAGGGTTCTGGAAAAGTTAAGTAATAGTGATAAGCTATATATATATATATTTAAATCAGTTTTTAATTAATGGGGACTTCTTCCAACTATATTATTAGGCTATGCTTTAACTTTAAGGAGAGAATTGAATTGGTTTCATTAATTGAATTGTGAAACAGTAGAAGGGTGACGGGGTGAATTCATAACTGTAGCTAATTGCTGTCCTTGTTCATCATCCATGATCCAACCACCATGAAATTGTTTGTTTTCTTGGTGGCTCTAAAGTCTAAACTCAGTCAAGTCAGCGAGTCATCTCAGTCAATCTTCTTAATCTGTAATAATCAAATGAACAAAGAAATTCTAAAGAAAAAAACATTTGAACATATATTGGCCACCACCACCAGTGCACCAGTGCAGTGCGTGTCTCAGCCATCTCCAATTTTACACCAATATTATTAGTGGTGTCTTTTGTGTCATTATGTCATTATGTGTGTTTCCACCTTCGCACAAATTAATATCTTTTTATAGTTTAGTATAAATACCCCATTTCACATTTCACATTTCACATTTCACATTTCTCATCACTTTCCATTTACACAATGGGATCACCACCAATCACCACCTTCAGAGTGAGGAGACGAGCACCTGAGCTGGTCCCTCCGGCCAAGCCCACTCCTCATCATGGATGCAAACTCTTCTTGTCCGACATTGATGATCAAGATGGTCTTCGCTTTCAAATCCCCGTCATACAGTTTTACCACCCCCACCCCCGTATTAATAATAACAACAACTACTTTGTTAATCATCATTATGAATCAGACCCCGCCAAGGTCATCAGGGATGCTCTTGCCCAAACTCTTGTCTTTTACTACCCATTTGCTGGTCGCTTGAGGGAAGCCCCTGGAACTGGAAGGAAACTGATGGTGGACTGCACGGGCGAGGGTGTTTTGTTCATTGAGGCTGACGCCGATGTTACCCTCCAAGACTTTGGCGACACGCTTCAACCTCCATTTCCATGCTTGGAGGAGCTGCTCTATGATGTTCCGTCCTCTGCTGGAGTCCTTCACTGTCCTTTACTGCTAATACAGGTCCTATATTTATTCATTTATAGGCTGCTGCACGCATGCATGTGTGTGTGTGTTGGATGGAGTTGCAACATTATTAATTTCCAGTTAATTTGGAAATAATCAATTGACTAATAATGAAATTTATACTTTGTGTGTAGGTGACACGTCTAAGATGCGGTGGTTTCATCTTCGCTCTCCGCCTCAATCACGCCATGTCCGACGCTGCAGGGCTTGTTCAGTTCATGTCGGCCGTGGGCGAAATAGCACGAGGAGCCTCAGCCCCATCCGTGCTACCCGTGTGGCGGAGAGAGCTCCTGAATGCTAGAGATCCTCCTAAAGTAACATGCAACCATCGAGAATACGACGAGGTTCCTGATACCAAAGGAACCATCATTCCCCTCGACGACATGGTCCACCGCTCTTTCTTCTTTGGCCCCTCCGAGGTCTCCGCTCTCAAAAACTCCATCCCGCCTCATCTCCGCCCAAAGTGTTCCACCTTTGAGGTTTTGACGGCGTGCCTTTGGCGTTGTCGAACCATCGCCCTCCAACCGGACAACCACGAGGAAGTGCGCGTTATTTGCATCGTGAACGCTCGTTCCAAGTTTGATCCTCCTTTGCCCGAAGGATACTACGGCAACGCATTCGCATTTCCGGTGGCCCTGACGACTGCCGGGAAGTTATGCAAGAATCCGTTGGGATATGCGGTGGAGCTAGTGATGAAGGCCAAGTCAGATGTGAGCGAGGAATACATGAAATCAGTGGCGGATCTTATGGTTATCAAAGGGAGGCCTCACTTCACTGTGGTACGGACATACCTGGTGTCGGATGTGACTCGGGCAGGATTCGGGGAGGTGGATTTTGGGTGGGGGAAGGCTGTTTATGGCGGACCTGCAAAGGGTGGGGTGGGAGCCATCCCTGGGGTGGCTAGCTTTTATATACCGATGAAGAACAAAAAGGGTGAGCAAGGGATCGTAGTTCCAGTTTGTTTGCCGGGTTTTGCCATGGAAAGGTTTGTGAAAGAGCTGGAAATGGTGTTGAGGATTAAGGATAACCATGGTGGCGGTGATGGTGATTGCATTAACGTCCGATCAGCCTTGTGATCCAAACAAATTCCAAATTAAGTGTGAAATTTATGATGTTACTGCATATTTGCATGTACGGTGTACGGTGTACCGTGTACGTACGTACGTTTTTCAAATATAATACTATACTAATGTAGTATTTGTTGGCAATTGATCACTAATTCAGACAAATAAATGAATGAATGAATGAATGAATGAATGATTGAATGAATGAATGAATGAAGGATGCAATTAATAAACACCATTAATTTTCCCAAAAATCCTGCGTACTCATCTCCTGGCTAACTTCAACCTTAATTTTCCCAATTCCTAGGGAACTGAACAAAAATCCTTCTTTTTTTTTATAACCATAATATATATATACAACACTTTTTTAAGTTAATCAAGACCATATATCTAGCGAAGAAATTAATAATTTTTTTTCTTCCAAGTGATTTTATTAATCTGCTTTATATATATATATTTTTTACTTTCAATATATACCAAACGGGGGTGCAGGTGGATATGATGAATTTTTACTTAATTAGTAGTGTATGCAATTCTTGATATCATGTTCTACTACTACCTACTATTATCTTATTGCATGTAGACAGACTGAAATTAATAGTCTTACACCATTCATTAGATAGCAACATCACAAACTCATGTGAGTGCAAAAACTGAACGAAAATGGTCACCGATGGCAAATTTTTCAAATTTGCCATTTCTGGCAAAAACACGTGTGCTATAACCCACGAAAAATAATCATTTTTCAAAATTCATATATTTGTCTTTTTATTGAACAATTCATTAGATAGTACATCACCATTTCATATGAGTGCAACAAACGGCATATAAACGGCCAACGACGATAAATTTTTTAAAATTTTCGTTTTAGGCAAAAAAACGTGTGTGATAACCCACAAAAAATGGTCATTATTCAAAAATTTTAATTTTTCACTTTCTTGCTCCATTCATTAGATAACACATCACCATTTCATGTGAGTGCAAAATCAGCACGAAAATGGCCACCGACGGCAAGTTTTTAAGATTTGCCTTTTTATTGCACAATTCATTACATAGCACATTACCATTTCATATGAATGCAAACAACGACATGAAAACCTGCCATCGTAAGCGGCACGTTTTTTAAAATTTCCATTTTGGCCATTAAAATGTGTGCTATAACCCACAAAATGGTCATTTTTCAAAAAATTTAATTTTTCACTTTTTTATACCATTCATTTGATAGCATATCATCATTTCTTGTAAGAGCAAAAAAGGCACGAAAACAGCCATCGACGACAAGTTTTTGAAAATTTCCGTTTTAGGCAAAATAATATTTGTTATAACCCACAAAAATAGTTATTTTACAAAAATTTTTATTTTTCTCTTTCTTATATGATTCATTAGATAGCACATAACTATTTTTTATGAGTTCAAAAAACGGGACGAAAAAGGCCAACGACGGCAAGTTTTTTAAAATTTTCGTTTTGGGAAAAAAAACGTGTGTTATAACCCAAAAAATTGTCATTTTTTAAAATTTTTTATTTTTCACTATCTCGCACCATTCATTAAATAGCACATCACCATCTCATGAGAGTGCAAATACTGCACGAAAATGGCCACCGATGGCAAGTTTTTCAAATTTGCCATTTCTGGCAAAAAAACGTGTGCTATAACCCTTCCAGATTTTGCCATCTCTGGAAGATTTTTGGGGCTGAAATTGGGATATTAAGGCACTCAAGCTCATTAATCTTCAATTTTGGAATCAGCATAAAAGACCAAATTCATCTATTAGCAATCTTATTAGAATCATTCCTCTAATTTTATGTTGGGAAATCTGGAAGGTGAGAAATAAAATTCTTTTTGAAAATCAGAAGTTTGAGTTCCACGACCTGGTTAAAGATACTTTTGATACAATTGTGCTGTGTATGAATGCACAAGAGAGATCCTGGGAGGAATTTTGGGCAGCTATGGCAAATCCTATCAGAAGATTCAACATTCAGTTGGTCAAATGGTATCCTCCAGCAACTGGACAAGTTAAACTAAACACTGCGAGTCTGATCAGAAGCAACTCAGGACAAGGGGGTTGATAATAAGAAACTCTGATGGTAAGATTCTTTCCTTGCTATCTACATGTGATTTCAGTGATCAAATTACATCTAAAGTGCAGGTAGAGATCGTGTCAGAAACCACAGGTATTCAAATATGCAAAAACATGGGATTTGACAATATAATTTTGGAGTCAAGTTCATCAAATTTGCAACAGATCCGGAATTCAAAGGCAGAGCTACCATGGAGATATTCTTACCTGCAAAAATAGATTGATATGATCAAGACCTCAGTAGAAATTGTAAAGGTGCTTAAAGGATCAAACCAAGCTGTAATATGGCTAGCCTCAACATATTTGAAGATAGAGACCAACACCTTGCTTGAAGATTTTAAAAAAATCATCATGTGTGATGAGTTAGGCCTCCCTAAATTCAAGAGAACAAAGGTAAAAATATCTGAGAAAGTTTTCCTCTAGAACCAAGGAACAGGCATATCAAATTTTAAGATGGGATCATTGCTATAACAGTGGCCTTGAACAGAAACAAGTTCAGAGAAGCCAATCACAGTCCATATAATAGTGAATGAACTTTTCAGACTGCACTTCAATATCTGTTATTCTGAATTCTGAATTGATACTAGATCACCTCTGGTGAATTTTGTGTAATCGTGTCATGCTATGATGTTACAAGAATATCCTGACAGCATGTTTTATGATAAAAGGCAGGCAGCTGCCTCTATTATTTTTAAATAGGGAGTTATTTCCTTGCATGGTGTAATAGAGATAAAGATGTAGATGGAGGAAGTCTCCAGGTTTACTTATTTGAATTCCATATGAACAACATCCCATTAGGCTTCGGCATGTAAATGAGATTTTGTTCATAAAGGACTTTTGATGTAAGGGTGATATTAGGGTATATCCATCACCCAAAAAATTATGCAAATAAAAATGGGAGTGGCGACCCATCTCTAATGAGGTTCAGCCAAATTAAAAAAAAAAAACTTGTGCTATAACCCACGAAAAATGATCATTTTTCAAAATTCATATATTTGCCTTTTTATTGAATAATTCATTAGATAGCACATCACCATTTCATTTGAGTGCAACAAACGGCATATAAATGGCCAATGACGGCAAGTTTTTAAATTTTTAGTTTTAGGCAAAAAAACGTGTGTAATAACCCACAAAAATGGTCTTTTTTCAAAAATTTTAATTTTTCACTTTATTGCTCCATTCATTAGATAATACATCACCATTTCATGTGAGTGCAAAATCAGCACGAAAATGGCCACCGACGGCAAGTTTTTTAGATTTGCTATTTTCGGCGAAAAACGTGTGCTATAACCTACGAAAAAATGTTCATTTTTAAAAATTTACATATTTGCCTTTTTATTGCAAAATTCATTACATAGAACATTACCATTTCATATGAATGCAAACAACGACATGAAAACCTGCCATTGAAAACGGCACATTTTTTTAAATTTCCATTTTGGCCATTAAAATGTGTGTTATAACCCACAAAAAATGGTCATTTTTAAAAAAATTTAATTTTTCACTTTCTTATACCATTCATTAGATAGCACATCATCATTTCTTATTAGTGCAAAAAAGGGCACAAAAATAGCCATCGATGGCAAGTTTTTGAAATTTTCCGTTTTGGGCAAAAAAACGTTTGTTATAACATTTTACAAAACTTTTTATTTTTCTATTTCTTATATGATTCATTAAATAGCACATAACTATTTTTTATGAGTTCAAAAAACAACACGAAAGCAGCTAACGACGGCAAGTTTTTTAAATTTTCCGTTTTGGGCAAAAAAACGTGTGTTATAATCCACAAAAAATGGTCATTTTTTAAAATTTTTTATTTTTCACTTTCTTCCACCATTCATTAGATAGCACATCAACATCTCATGTGAGTGCAAAAACTGCACGAAAATGGCAACCGATGGCAAGTTTTTCAAATTTGCCATTTTTGGCAAAAAAACTTGTTCTATAACCCACGAAAAATTACCATTTTTCAAAATTCATATATTTGCCTTTTTATTGAACAATTCATTACATAGCACATCACCATTTCATATGAGTGCAACAAACGGCACATAAGCGGCCAATGACGGCAAGTTTTTAAAATTTTTTATTTTAGGCAAAAAAACGTATGTTATAACCCACAAAAAATGGTCATTTTTCAAAAATTTTAATTTTTCATCTTCTTGATCCATTCTTTAGATAACACATCAACATTTCATGTGAGTGCAAAATCAGCACGAAAATGGCCACCGACGGTAAGTTTTTCAGATTTGCCATTTTCGGCAAAAAACGTGTGCTATAACCCACGAAAATAATGCTCATTTTTCAAAATTTACATATTCGCCTTTTTATTGCACAACTCATTACATAGAACATTACCATTTCATATGAATGCAAACAACGACATGAAAACCTGCCATCGAAAACAACATGTTTTTTTAAATTTCCATTTTGGCCATATAAATGTGTGTTATAACCCATAAAAAATGGTCATTTTTCAAAAAATTTAATTTTTCACTTTCTTATACCATTCATTAGATAGCACATCATTATTTCTTATGAGTGCAAAAAAGGCATGAAAACAGCCATCGACGGCAAGTTTTTCAAAATTTTCGTTTTGGGCAAAAAAATGTTTGTTATAACATTGTAGTAAACTTTTTTATTTTGTTGACTTTCTTGCACCATTCATTAGATAGCACATCACCATCTCATGTGAGTGCAAAAACTGCACGAAAATAGCCAACGATGGCAAGTTTTTCAAATTTCTCATTTTTGGCAAAAAAACGTATGCTATAAGCCACGAAAAATGATCATTTTTCAAAATTCATATATTTGCCCTTTAATTGAATAATTCATTAGATAGTACATCACCATTTCATATGAGTGCAACAAACGGCACATAAACGGCCATTGACGGCAAGTTTTTAAAATTTTTTATTATAGGCAGAAAAACGTGTGTTATAACCCTCAAAAAATGGTCATTTTTCAAAAATTTTAATTTTTCATCTTCTTGATCCATTCTTTATATAACACATCATCATTTCACGTGAGTGTAAAATCAGCACGAAAATGGCCACTGACGGCAAGTTTTTCAGATTTGCCATTTTCGGCAAATAATGTGTGCTATAACCCACGAAAAAAATGTTTATTTTTCAAAATTAACATATTTGCCTTTTTATTGCACAATTCATTACATAGAATATTACCATTTCATATGAATGCAAACAACGACATGAAAACCTGTCATCGAAAACAACACGTTTTTTTAAATTTCCATTTTGGCCATATAAATGTGTGTTATAACCCACAAAAATGGTCATTTTTCAAAAAATTTAATTTTTCACTTTCTTATACCATTCATTAGATAGCACATCATCATTTCTTATGAGTGCAAAAAACGGCACGAAAACTGCCAACGACGGCAAGTTTTTGAAATTTTTCGTTTTGGGCAAAAAAACGTTTGTTAAAACCCACAAAAAATAGACATTTTACAAAAAATCTTATTTTTCTCTTTCTTGTATGATTCATTAAATAGCACGTAACTACTATAAGAGTGCAAAAAAGGGCACGAAAACGGCCAACGATGGCTAGTTTTTTAAATTTTTCGTTTTGGGCAAAAAATCGTGTGTTATAACCCACAAAAAATGGTCATTTTTTAAAATTTTTTATTTTTCACTTTCTTGCACCATTCATTAGATAGCACATCAACATCTCATTTGAGTGCAAAAACTGCACGAAAATGGCAACCGATGGCAAGTTTTCAAATTTGCCATTTCTGGCAAAAAAACGTGTGCTCTAACCCATGAAAAATAATCATTTTTAAACATTCATATATTTGCATTTTTATTGAACAATTCATTAGATAGCACGTCATCATTTCATATGAGTGCAACAAACGGCACGAAAACGTCCAACGACGGCAAATTTTTAAAATTTTTCGTTTTGGGCAAAAAAACGTGTGTTATAACCCACAAAAAATGGTCATTTTTTAAGATATTTTATTTTTCACTTTCTTGCACCATTCATTAGATAGAACATCAACATCTCATGTCAGTGCAAAAACTACATGAAAATGGCAACCGATGGCAAGTTTTTCAAAATTGCCATTTATGGAAAAAAAACGTTTGCTATAACCCATGAAAAATGATCATTTTTAAACATTCATGTATTTGCATTTTTATTGAACAATTCATTAGATAGCACATCACCATTTTATATGAGTGCAACAAACGGCACACAAACAGCCAATGACGGCAAGTTTTTAAAATGTTTTATTTTAGGCAAAAAAACGTGTGTTATAACCAACAAAAATGGTCATTTTTTAAAATTTTTTATTTTTCACTTTCTTGCACCATTCAATAGATAGCACATCAACATCTCATGTGAGTGCAAAAACTGCACCAAAATGGCAACCGATGGCAAGTTTTTCAAATTTGCCATTTCTGGCAAAAAAACATGTGCTATAACCCATGAAAAATGATCATTTTTAAACATTCATATATTTGCATTTTTATTGAACAATTCATTAGATAGCACATCACCATTTCATATGAGTGCAACAAACGGCACACAAACGGCCAATGACGGCAAGTTTTTAAAATTTTTTATTTTAGGCAAAAAAACGTGTGTTATTATCTCACAAAAAATGGTCATTTTTCAAAAATTTTAATTTTTCATCTTTTTGATCCAGTCTTTAGATAACACATCACCATTTCATGTGATTGCAAAATCAGCACGAAAATGGCCACAGACGGCAAGTTTTTCAGATTTGCAATTTTCGGCAAAAAAACGTGTGCTATAACCCACGAAAATGATCATTTTTCAAAAATTCATATATTTACCTTTTTATTGAACAATTCATTAGATAGTACATCACCATTTTATATGAGTGCAATAAACGGCACATAAACTGCCAATCACGGCAGGTTTTTAAATTTTTTATTTTAGGCAAAAAAACGTGTGTTATAACCCACAAAAATGGTCATTTTTTAAAATTTTTTATTTTTCACTTTCTTGCATCATTCAATAGATAGCACATCAACATCTCATGTGAGTGCAAAAACTGCACGAAAATGGCAACCGATGGCAAGTTTTTCAAATTTGCCATTTTTGGCTAAAAAACGTGTGCTATAACCCATGAAAAATGATCATTTTTAAACATTCATATATTTGCATTTTTATTGTACAATTCATTAGATAGCACATCACCATTTAATATGAGTCTAACAAACGGCACACAAACGGCCAATGACGGCAAGTTTTTAAAATTTTTTAATTTAGGCAAAAAAACGTGTGTCATAACCCACAAAAAATGGTCATTTTTCATAAATTTTAATTTTTCATCTTTTTGATCCATTCTTTCGATAACACATCACCATTTCATGTGATTGCAAATTCAGCACGAAAATGGCCACAGACGGCAAGTTTTTCAGATTTGCAATTTTCGACAAAAAAACGTGTGCTATAACCCACGAAAATGATCATTTTTTCAAAAATTCATATATTTTCCTTTTTATTGAACAATTCATTAGATAGTACATCACCATTTTATATGAGTGCAACAAACGGCACATAAACTGCCAATGACGGCAGGTTTTTAAATTTTTTATTTTAGGCAAAAAAAGTGTGTTATAAACCATAAAAAATTGTCATTTTTTAAAATGTTTTATTTTTCACTTTCTTGCACCATTCATTAGATAGCACATCAACATCTCATGTGAGTGCAAAAACTGCACGAAAATGGCAACCGATGGCAAGGTTTTCAAATTTGCCATTTCTGGCAAAAAAACGTGTGCTATAACCCATGAAAAATGACCATTTCTAAACATTCATATATTTGCATTTTATTGAACAATTCATTAGATAGCACATCACCATTTCATATGAGTGCAAAAAAGGGCACGAAAACGGCCAACGACGGCAAATTTTTAAAATTTTTCGTTTTGGGCAAAAAAACGTGTGTTATAACCCACAAAATATGGTCATTTTTAAAAATTTTTTATTTTTCACTTTCTTGTACCATTCACTAGATAGCACATCAACATCTCATGTGAGTGCAAAAACTACACGAAACAGGCAACCGATGGCAAGTTTTTCAAATTTGCCATTTCTGGCAAAAAAACGTGTGTTATAACCCATGAAAAATGATCATTTTTAAACATTCATGTATTTTAATTTTTATTGAACAATTCATTAGATAGCACATCACCATTTTATATGAGTGCAACAAACGGCACACAAACAGCCATTGACGGCAAGTTTTTAAAATTTTTTATTTTAGGCAAAAAAACGTGTGTTATAACCCACAAAAATGGTCATTTTTTTAAATTTTTTATTTTTCACTTTCTTGCACCATTCAATAGATAGCACATCAACATCACATGTGAGTGCAAAAACTGTACGAAAATGGCAACCGATGGCAAGTTTTTCAAATTTGCCATTTCTGGCAAAAAAACGTGTGCTATAACCCATGAAAAATGATAATTTTTAAACATTCATATATTTGCATTTTTATTGAACAATTCATTAGATAGCACATCACCATTTAATATGAGTGCAACAAACGGCACACAAACGGTCAATGACGGCAAGTTTTTAAAATTTTTATTTTAGGCAAAAAAACGTGTGTCATAACCCACAAAAAATGGTCATTTTTCAAAAATTTTAATTTTTCATCTTTTTGATCCATTCTTTGGATAACACATCACCATTTCATGTGAGTGCAAAATCAACACGAAAATGGCCACAGACGACAAGTTTTTCAGATTTGCCATTTTCGGCAAAAAAATGTGTGCTGTAACCCACGAAAATGATCATTTTTCAAAAATTCATATATTTGCCTTTTTATTGAACAATTCATTAGATAGTACATCACCATTTTATATGAGTGCAACAAACGGCACATAAACTGCCAATGACTGCAGGTTTTTAAATTTTTTATTTTAGGCAAAAAAAAGTGTGTTATAAACCATAAAAAATTGTCATTTTTTAAAATTTTTTATTTTTGACTTTCTTGCACCATTCATTAGATAGCACATCAATATCTCATGTGAGTGCAAAAACTGCACGAAAATGGCAACCGATGGCAAGTTTTTCAAATTTGCCATTTCTGGCAAGAAAACGTGTGCTATAATCCATGAAAAATGATCATTTTTAAACATTAATATATTTGCCTTTTTATTGAACAATTCATTAGATAGTATATCACCATTTTATATGAGTGCAACAAACGGCACATAAACTGCCAATGACTGCAGGTTTTTAAATTTTTTATTTTAGGCAAAAAAAAGTGTGTTATAAACCATAAAAAATTGTCCTTTTTTAAAATTTTTTATTTTTCACTTTCTTGCACCATTCATTAGATAGCACATCAACATCTCATGTGAGTGCAAAAACTACACGAAAATGGCAACCGATGGCAAGTTTTTCAAATTTGCCATTTCTGGCAAAAAAACGTGTGCTACAACCCACGAAAATGATCATTTTTCAAAAATTCATATATTTGCCTTTTTATTGAACAATTCATTAGATAGTACATCACCATTTTATATGAGTGCAACAAACGGCACATAAACTGCCAATTACGGCAGGTTTTTAAATTTTTTATCTTAGGCAAAAAAACGTGTTTTATATATATATATATATATATATATTTTGGTTGGCTAATCATCCCATTTGCGGGGGGGCGCCACTCCCTATTTTATTGATAATAAAAAAGTTTACAAAAGTTAATGGCGGATATAACCACACCATTAGTACATTTGGAAAGCTATAAATAAGGAGGACTCCTCCCTTACATTTAAGCACTTATCTTGATTTTCAGAATGTAAATAAGGAGTACTTCCTCCCTTACAATTGCTAATCTAGACTTATAGTATTGAAAGAGGAGAAACAAAACCTCCTTCACAAAATTCCCATGATAAATCTATGATCACTAAGCACAAAGGGAAGATGCAATTTTTGACCAAGTGGTCTATATAGTTTTAAGCACATTACAAAATTCCCATGACTAAACTATGATCACTAAGCAGAAAGGGAAGATGCAATTTTGACTAAACTTGCCTACCATCAGCAGCAAGTGGTCTATATAATTTTAAGTGAATCACAGAGATTGAAAATGTGGACAATCAGTAGGATTAAGGCTTGGAAACCTCAAAGTAGGAGGTTGTATTTTAGGATTTTGAAAGAGAAGCAAAAAGGCATGTCAAAATCAGTTTAAAACTTTTGAAAATGATGACAATAATGGCTTAACATCGGCTGCCATTGGTCTTAAATTTTGAAAATAATGAACTGTCAAAAAAACGTGTGTTATAACCCACAAAAAATGGTCATTTCTTAAAATTTTTTATTTTTCACTTTCCTGCACCATTCACTAGATAGCACATCAACATCTCATGTGAGTGCAAAAACTGCACGAAAATGGCAACCGATGGCAAGTTTTCAAATTTGTCATTTCTGGCAAAAAAACGTGTGCTATAATCCATGAAAAATGATCATTTTTAAACATTAATATATTTGCATTTTTATTGAACAATTCATTAGATAGCACATCACCATTTCATATGAGTGCAAAAAAGGGCACGAAAACGGCCAACGACGACAAATTTTTTAAATTTTTCGTTTTGGGCAAAAAATGTGTGTTATAACCCACAAAAAATGGTCATTTTTTAAAATTTTTTATTTTTCACTTTCTTGCACCATTCATTAGATAGCACATCAACATCTCATGTGAGTGCAAAAGCTACACGAAAATGGCAACCGATGGCAAGTTTTTCAAATTTGCCATTTCTGGCAAAAAAACGTGTGCTATAACCTATGAAAAATGACCATTTCTAAACATTCATATATTTGCATTTTTATTGAACAATTCATTAGATAGCACATCACCATTTCATATGAGTGCAACAAACGGCACACAAACGGCCAATGAGAGCAAGTTTTTAAAATTTTTTATTTTAGGCAAAAAAACGTGTGTTATAACCCACAAAAAATGGTCATTCTTTAGATAGCACATCACCATTTCATGTGAATGCAAAATCAGCACGAAAATGGCCACAGACGGCAAGTTTTTCAGATTTGCCTTTTTCGGCAAAAAAACGTGTGCTATAACCCACGAAAATGATCATTTTTCAAAAATTCATATATTTTCCTTTTTATTGAACAATTCATGATTAGATAGTACATCACCATTTTATATGAGTGCAACAAACGGCACATAAACTGCCAATGACGGCAGGTTTATAAATTTTTTATTTTAGGCAAAAAAACGTGTGTTATAACCCACAAAAAATGGTCATTTTTTAAAATTTTTTATTTTTCACTTTCTTGCACCATTCAATAGATAGCACATCAACATCTCATGTGAGTGCAAAAACTGCACGAAAATGGCAACCGATGACAAGTTTTTCCAATTTGCCATTTCTGGCAAAAAAACGTGTGTTATAACCCATGAAAAATGATCATTTTTAAACATTCATATATTTGCATTTTTATTAAACAATTCGTTAGATAGCACATCACCATTTCATATGAGTGCAACAAACGGCACACAAACGGCAAATGACGGCAAGTTTTTAAAATTTTTTATTTTAGGCAAAAAAATGTGTGTCATAACCCACAAAAAATGGTCATTTTTCAAAAATTATATTTTTTCATCTTTTTGATCCATTCTTTGGATAACACATCACCATTTCATGTGAGTGGAAAATCAGCACGAAAATGGCCACAGACGGGAAGTTTTTCAGATTTGCCATTTTTGGCAAAAAAACGTTTGCTATAACCCACGAAAATGATCATTTTTCAAAAATTCATATATTTGCCTTTTTATTGAACAATTCATTAGATAGTACATCACCATTTTATATGAGTGAAACAAACGGCACATAAACTGCCAATGACGGCAGGTTTTTAAATTTTTTATTTTAGGCAAAAAAAACGTGTGTTATAACCCACAAAAATTGGTCATTTTTTAAAATTTTATATTTTTCACTTTCTTGCACCATTCATTAGATAGCACATCAACATCTCATGTGAGTGCAAAAACTGCACGAAAATGGCAACCGATGGCAAGTTTTTAAAATTTGCCATTTCTGGCAAAAACACGTGTGCTATATTGAACAATTCATTAGATAGCACATCACCATTTCATATGAGTGGAACAAACGGCTCACAAACGGCCAATGACGGCAAGTTTTTAAAATTTTTTATTTTAGGCAAAAAAACGTGTGTTATAACCCACAAAAAATGGTCATTTTTCAAAAATTTTAATTTTTCATCTTTTTGATCGATTCTTTTGATAACACATCTCCATTTCATGTAAGTGCAAAATCAGTACGAAAATGGCTACAGGCGGCAAGTTTTTCAGATTTGCCATTTTCGGCAAAAAAACGTGTGATATAACCCATGAAAAATGATCATTTTTAAACATTCATATATTTGCATTTTTATTGAACAATTCATTAGATAGAACATCACCATTTCATATGAGTGCAACAAACGGCACACAAACGGTCAATGACGACAAGTTTTTAAAATTTTTTATTTTAGGCAAAAAAAGGTGTGTTATAAACCACCAAAAATGGTCATTTTTCAAAAATTTTAATTTTTCATCTTTTTGAACCATTCTTTAGATAACACATCTCCATTTCATGTGAGTGCAAAATCAACACGAAACTGGCCAAACACGGCAAGTTTTTCAGATTTGCCAATTTCGGCAAAAAAACGTGTGCTATAACCCACGAAAATGATCATTTTTCAAAAATTCAAATATTTGCCTTTATTATTGAACAATTCAATAGATAGTACATCACCATTTTATATGAATGCAACAAACGGCACATAAACTGCCAATGACGGCAGGTTTTTAAATTTTTTATTTTAGGCAAAAAAACGTGTGTTATAACCCACAAAAAATGGTCGTTTTTTAAAATTTTTTATTTTTCACTTTCTTGAACCATTCACTAGATAGCACATCAACATCTCATGTGAGTGAAATAACTGTACGAAAATGGCAACCGATGGCAAGTTTTTCAAATTTGCCATTTCTGGCAAAAAAACGTGTGCTATAACTCATGAAAAATGATCATTTTTAAACATTCATATATTTGCATTTTTATTGAACAATTCATTAGATAGCACATCACCATTTCATATGAGTGCAACAAATGGCACACAAACTGCCAATGACGGCAAGTTTTTAAAATATTTTATTTTAGACAAAAAAACGTGTGTTATAACCCACAAAAAATTGTCATTTATCAAAAATTTTAATTTTTCATCTTTTTGAACCATTCTTTAGATAACATATCTCCATTTCATGTGAGTGCAAAATCAGCACGAAACTGGCCAAACACGGCAAGTTTTTCAGATTTGCCAATTTCGGCAAAAAAACGTGTGCTATAACCCACGAAAATGATCATTTTTCAAAAATTCAAATATTTGCCTTTATTATTGAACAATTCAATAGATTGTACATCACCATTTTATATGAATGCAACAAACGGCACATAAACTGCCAATGACGGCAGGTTTTTAAATTTTTTATTTTAGGCAAAAAAACGTGTGTTATAACCCACAAAAAATGGTCGTTTTTTAAAATTTTTTATTTTTCACTTTCTTGAACCATTCACTAGATAGCAGATCAACATCTCATGTGAGTGAAAAAACTGTACGAAAATGGCAACCGATGGCAAGTTTTTCAAATTTGCCATTTTTGGCAAAAAAACGTGTGCTATAACTCATGAAAAATGATCATTTTTAAACATTCATATATTTGCATTTTTATTGAACAATTCATTAGATAGCACATCACCATTTCACATGAGTCCAACAAACGGCACACAAACGGCCAATGACGGCAAGTTTTTAAAATTTTTTATTTTAGGCAAAAAAACGTGTGCTATAACCCACAAAAAATGGTCATTTTTCAAAAATTTTAATTTTTCATCTTTTTGATCCATTCATTGGATAACACATCACCATTTCATGTGAGTACAAAATCAGCACGAAAATGGCCAGAGACAGCAAGTTTTTCAGATTTGCCATTTTTGGCAAAAAAACGTGTGCTATAACACGAAAATGATCATTTTTCAAAAATTCATATATTTACCTTTTTATTGAACAATTCATTAGATAGTACATTACCATTTTATATGAGTGCGACAAACGGCACATAAACTGCCAATGACGGCTGGTTTTTAAATTTTTTATTTTAGGCAAAAAAACGTGTCTTATAACCCACAAAAAATGGTCATTTTTTAAAATTTTTTATTTTTCACTTTCTTGCACCATTCATTAGATAGCACATCAACATCTCATGTGAGTGGAAAAACTGCACGAAAATGGCAACCGATGGCAAGTTTTTCAAATTTGCCATTTCTGGAATAAAAACGTGTGCTATAACCCATGAAAAATGGTCATTTTTAAACATTCATATATTTGCATTTTTATTGAACAATTCATTAGATAGCACATCATCATTTCATATGAGTGCAACAAACGGCACACAAACGGCCAATAACGGCAAGTTTTTAAAATTTTTTATTTTAGGCAAAAAAACGTGTGTTATAACCCACAAAAAATGGTCATTTTTCAAAAATTTTAATTTTTCATCTTTTTGATCCATTCTTTAAATAACACATCTCCATTTCATGTGAGTACAAAATCAGCACGAAACTGGCCACAGACGGCAAGTTTTTTAGATTTGCCATTTTTGGAAAAAAAACGTGTGCTATAACCCACGAAAATGTTCATTTTTCAAAAATTCATATATTTGCCTTTATTATTGAACAATTCATTAGATAGGACATCACCATTTTATATGAGTGCAACAAACGGAAAATAAACTGCCAATGACGGCAGGTTTTTAAATTTTTTATTTTAGGCAAAAAAACGTGTCTTATAACCCACTAAAAATGGTCATTTATCAAAAATTTTAATTTTTCATCTTTTTGATCCATTCTTTCGATAACACATCACCATTTCATGTGAGTGCAAAATCAGCACGAAAATGGCCACAGAAGGCAAGTTTTTCAGATTTGCCATTTTCGGCAAAAAAACGTGTGCTATAACCCACGAAAATGATCATTTTTCAAAAATTCATATATTTGTCTTTTTATTGAACAATTCACTAGATAGTACATCACCATTTTATATGAGTGCAACAAACGGCACATAAACTGCCAATGACGGCTGGTTTTTAATTTTTTTATTTTATGCAAAAAAAGTGGATAAAGAGGCTTTCTGGTCTCAAAAAAACGTGGATAGAACCATTTTAAACGAAGCTATTGCTAAGTATAACTTTGCTCTTAGTAATGAAGATGCTTTCTGGTCTCAAAAGGCAAGAATAAACTGGTCAAAAGATGGGGGATAGAAATACACATTATTTTCATGCTTCTATTAAACAGAAACAAGCCAAGAACCACATCCATAGATTCAAAAATCACATGGTGGATTGGGTTGAGAACCAAAAGGATATAGGTCAGATTGCAGTAGATCATTTCACAAAACTTTTCTCTGCATTAAGAGCTTCAGACGACATTAAATCAGATTTAATTCCAAACTTAATTTGTGAAAGGGAAAGACAGATCTTGATTGCCTTGCCTGATATGGAGGAATTAAAATCTGTAGTTTTTTCAATAAACGCAGCCAGCTCTCCAGGACCTGATGGCTTCAATGGTTTGTTTTACCAATCTGCTTGGAATATAATCAAATTTGACCTCCTTGATGCTGTGATTTACTTTATGAATGAGGGTACATTACCTCAAGCTGTTACAGCTACATCAATTTTTTTACTTCCAAAAATCAAAAGTCCCTACAATTTTTCTCAGTTTAGACCTATTAGCTTGTGCAATTTTGTGAACAAAATCATTTCCAAATTGTTGGCATTAAGGCTAGGGAACATTCTTAGTAAAATAATAGAAGAAAACCAAAGTGGTTTTGTTAAAGGTAGGAATATAGTGGATAACTACTTGTTAGATGCTGAACTAATGACTACTTTACCTAATAAACACAAACATGGCAACATAGTTCTTAAATTAGATATGGAAAAAGCTTATGACAGAGTTCATTGGCCTTTCCTACTTCATATAATGAGGCTTATGGGCTTTTGGAGAAATATGGATCAATATTATCTGGAGATTAATATCAAATATTTGGCTTTCGGTTCTAATTAATGGCTGCCCATATGGTTGGTTCAAGACTTCTGGAGGTCTTAGACAAGGGGACCCTATTTCTCCTATGTTGTTTATAATTGGTGCAGAATATTTGAGTAGATGCCTGAATGAACTAAATATAATAGAAAGCATCCTTAAATTCTGTGTTCCAAGGGTTGTTCTGCAATTTCTCACTTATTTTATGCTGATGATGTTATGATTTTTACTACTGCACATTCAAAATCAATTAAATCTGTGATGAACATTATTCAGCATTATGAAAAAACCTCGGGGCAGAAAATTAATCCCCAAAAAAGCTGTTTTTTGGCACATAAGTACATAAGTAGGGAAAAGATATATTTGGTCAGAAAAATCACAAAATTCCCAAGGGGTCAAATGCCTATCCAATACTTGGGATTCCCCTTTCATTATAAGAGGATCAAGGCTTCACATTATGAGGATTTAATCAAGAAGATAACTGCCAAAATTACCTTTTGGAATCCTCAAATCATTTCTAAGGGGAGGAGAATGGTTATCATCCAAAGTATTTTGTCTTCTATTGCACTATATACTACTATGGCTTTAAATCCCCCTAAAAAGATATTACATCAGTTAGAATCCTTATTTGCAAATTTTTTATGGGGTAACACAGAGAGTCATAAATCCTATCATTGGATTAAGTGGAATAAGTTATGCTACCCAAAGGAGGAGGGGGGAGTTGGCTTTAAGGCACTACAAGACATTGTTAAAACACAATCCATTAAATTATGGTGGAAATTCAGGAAAAAAGACACACTTTGGGCTAACTTTTTTCATGCTAAATATTGTCAAAAGGCTCATCCTACAATGGTGAATAGAGTTAGAGGGAGTTCTGAAATATGGAATAGAATGCTTCAGGAGGCTGAATTTTCAGAACAATTCATTATATTCCAAGTTAATGAGGGTAAGTGTAGCCTATGGTTTGACAATTGGCTAGGCTTAGGAACTCTATCTCACATTGCTCCACTTGAAGCAAATCACACATTAGATCAATTCATTAATGCACAGGGTTGGGATTATGAAGCTCTTCAGAATTTAATACCTGCTGAATGGATACAATTCCTTAAATACAGCCACTCTCCATCTCTTTTGGTAAAAGATAGATTAATATGGGCTCTTGAAGAAAATGGTTGTTTTTCCTTTTCTTCAGCTTTTCAAAAAATCAGGCAAAGAAATGTATCCGATGACTCAAATACTGAGGTTTTATGGGATACACATGTGCCTACAAAAATCTCATTCTTTAACCTAAGACTGAGAAAGAATAAATTACCCATTGGCAATAATTTGGCAAAATTCAGCATACATGGACCATTCATATGTCATCTATGCAAATCCAATGGGGAGACAATAAATCACCTTTTTGCTGAATGTCCATCCACGAGATTGATATGGAGA
This sequence comes from Ophiorrhiza pumila, assembly GCA_016586305.1. Lineage (NCBI taxonomy): Eukaryota > Viridiplantae > Streptophyta > Magnoliopsida > Gentianales > Rubiaceae > Ophiorrhiza > Ophiorrhiza pumila. The sequence continues at coordinate 247,089 of BLIW01000001.1, read as the reverse complement.
AAATTTGGAGCAGAGGTGGGAATTGTAAGCTATTCTATTTCTTTGAATACAACTCTTAAAATCTGGAGAAACTATAGAGAAAAAAACAAAAATGCTAACATGTTAATTAAAGTTCTTCCTTTATTCATTTGCTGGAAAATTTGGAAAATAAGGAATAGAATAGCTTTTGAAAATCACAACTTTAATATGGAAGAGGTGGTGAAACATATCTTTGAATCTCTTAGAATGAGCATGAAAATATATTCATTGTCTTGGAATGAATTCTGGTTTGTCAGCATGAATCCTACAAATAGATTTAAAATTGTGTTCTTCAAATGGAATCCGCCAGACGAAGGACAAGTTAAAATCAATATATCTAGTCAGATTAGAAACAATTCAAGCCAAGGCAGTCTAGTGGTGAGAAACAGTGAAGGTAAGGTTCTTTGGGTTCAGTTAATTACAGAATTTCATTGTCTAATATCTACAAAAGTGCAGGTGGAGATTTCAACAGCAGTTTCAGGCATTCAAGAGTGTTTAAACCAGGGTTTCACATTGGAGTAGAATCAGATTCTTCTTGTTTTCAGAAAGTCCTATCCTATCCCAAGAGAAACAGTTCTGGAGACATTACCATCTTGAGGAATCGATCAGCAAAATCAGAGGATGTGCTACATTCAAAAAAATCTCAAAATTTTCCAATAAAGCGGCAAGATGGGTGGTAGACAGAGACTCAATGACTGGATTTCATGATCTTCAGGCTGAATTTCAGAAAATACTTCTTTCAGATAGGTTGGGACTGCCAAATTTTAAAAAATTAAAGATTTGTTCGGACCACAGCTGCTGAAGTTAGGCTGTTTTGTCCTTAAAGCTGGTGCTTCAGCTTCAGACCACAGCTACTGATGTTAGGCTGTTTTGTCCTTAAAATTTAATGTTTTTGTCATTTATGGTAAAGCGATTTTGCTTCTCATCTTATGCTGTAACTATGATAGATATGTACATAAGGAAGTACTCCAACTATGTTGAATACATGTGAATAATTCCATTGTTATAATGGGATGTCTGTTCATTTTTGGATTTTATGTAAGGATGATATATCCAGCTTCTTTCTCCAAATTCATTTTTCAATATTCATAGATAGGAGCTACATTGTAAGGGAGAAGTCCTCCTTATTTATAGCTTTATTTTGTACTAATGGTGTGGGTATATCCGCCATTTATTTCTGTATTTCAATTTTCTATTAATAAAAGTGGGAGTGGCGCCCCTCCATACACGGGATGATTAGCCAAAAAAAAACGTGTGTTATAACCCACAAAAATGGTCATTTTTTAAAATTTTTTATTTTTCACTTTCTTGCACCATTCATTAGATAGCACATCAACATCACATGTGAGTGCAAAAACTGCACGAAAATGGCAACCGATGGCAAGTTTTTCAAATTTGCCATTTCTGGCAAAAAAACGTGTGCTATAACCCATGAAAAATGATCATTTTTAAACATTCATATATTTGCATTTTTATTGAACAATTCATTAGATAGCACATCACCATTTCATATGAGTGCAACAAACGGCACACAAACGGTCAATGACGGCAAGTTTTTAAAAAATTTTATTTTAGGCAAAAAAACGTGTGTAACCCACAAAAAATGGTCATTTTTCAAAAATTTTAATTTTTCATCTTTTTGATCCATTCATTGGATAACACATCACCATTTCATGTGAGTGCAAAATCAACACGAAAATGGCCACAAGTTTTTCAGATTTGCCATTTTCAGCAAAAAAACGTGTGTTATAACCCACGAAAATGATCATTTTTCAAAAATTCATATATTTGCCTTTTTATTGAAAAATTCATTAGATAGTACATCACCATTTTATATGAGTGCAACAAACGGCACATAAACTGCCAATGACGGCAGGTTTTTAAATTTTTTATTTCAGGCAAAAAAACGTGTGTTATAACCCACAAAAATGGTCATTTTTTAAAATTTTTTATTTTTCACTTTCTTGCACCATTCATTAGATAGCACATCAACATCTCATGTGAGCGCAAAAACTGCACGAAAATGGCAACTGATGGCAAGTTTTTCAATTTTACCATTTCTGGCAAAAAAACGTGTGCTATAACCCATGAAAAATGATCATTTTTAAACATTCATATATTTGCATTTTTATTGAACAATTCATTAGATAGCACAACACCATTTCATATGAGTGCAACAAACGGCACACAAACGGTCAATGACGGCAAGTTTTTAAAATTTTTTATTTTAGGCAAAAAAACGTGTGTTATAACTCACAAAAATGGTCATTTTTCAAAATTTTAATTTTTCATCTTTTTGATCCATTCATTGGATAACACATCACCATTTCATCTAAGTGCAAAATCAGCACGAAAATGGCCACAGACGGCAAGTTTTTCAAATTTGCCATTTTTCGGCAAAAAAACGTGTGCCATAACCCACGAAAATGATCATTTTTCAAAAATTCATATATTTGCCTTTTTATTGAACAATTCATTAGATAGTACATCACCATTTTATATGAGTGCAACAAACGGCACATAAACTGCCAATGACGGTAGGTTTTTAAATTTTTTATTTTAGGCAAAAAAACGTGTGTTATAACCCATAAAAAATGGTCATTTTTTAAAATTTTTTATTTTTCACTTTCTTGCACCATTCATTAGATAGCACATCAACATCTCATGTGAGTGCAAAAACTGCACGAAAATGGCAACCGATGGCAAGTTTTTCAAATTTGCCATTTCTGGCAAAAAAAGTATGCTAAACCCATGAAAAATGATCATTTTTAAACATTCATATATTTGCATTTTTATTGAACAATTCATTAGATAGCACATCACCATTTCATATGAGTGCAACAAACGGCACACAAAGGGCCAATGATGATAAGTTTTTAAAAATTTTTATTTTAGACAAAAAACGTGTGTTATAACCCACAAAAAATGGTCATTTTTCAAAAATTTTAATTTTTCATCTTTTTGATCCATTCTTTGAATAACACGTCACCATTTCATGTGAGTGCAAAATCAGCACGAAAATGGCCCCTGACGGCAAGTTTTTCAGATTTGCCATTTTCGGCAAAAAAACGTGTGCTATAACCCACGAAAATGATCATTTTTCAAAAATTCATATATTTGCCTTTTTATTGAACAATTCATTAGATAGTACATCACCATTTTATATGAGTGCAACAAACGGCACATAAACTGCCAATGACGGCAGGTTTTTAAATTTTTTATTTTAGGCAAAAAAACGTGTGTTATAACCCACAAAAAATTGTCATTTTTTAAATTTTTTATTTTTCACTTTCATGCACCATTCATTAGATAGCACATCAACATCACATGTGAGTGCAAAAACTGCACGAAAATGGCAACCGATGGCAAGTTTTTCAAATTTGCCATTTCTGGCAAAAACAACGTGTGTTATAACCCATGAAAAATGATCATTTTTAAACATTCATATATTTGCATTTTTATTGAACAATTCATTAGATAGCACATCACCATTTCATATGAGTGCAACAAACGGCACACAAACGGCCAATGACGGCAAGTTTTTAAACTTTTTATTTTAGGCAAAAAAACGTGTATTATAACTCACAAAAAATGGTCATTTTTCAAAAATTTTAATATTTCATCTTTTTGATCCATTCTTTAGATAACACATCTCCATTTCATGTGAGTGCAAAATCAGCACGAAACTGGCCACAGACGGCAAGTTTTTCAGATTTGCCATTTTCGGCAAAAAAATGTGTGCTATAACCCACGAAAATGATCATTTTTGAAAAATTCATATATTTGCCTTTATTATTGAACAATTCATTAGATAGTACATCACCATTTTATATGAGTGCAACAAACGGCACATAAACTGCCAATGACGGCAGGTTTTTAAATTTTTTATTTTAGGAAAAAAAACGTGTGTTATAACACACAAAAAATGGTCATTTTTTAAAATTTTTTATTTTTCACTTTCTTGCACCATTCATTAGATAGCACATCAACATCTCATGTGAATGCAAAAACTGCACGAAAATGGCAACCGATGGCAAGTTTTTCGAATTTGCCATTTCTGGCAAAAAAACGTGTGCTATAACCCATGAAAAATGACCATTTTTAAACATTCATATATTTGCATTTTTATTGAACAATTCATTAGATAGCACATCACCATTTCATATGAGTGCAACAAATGGCACACAAACGGCCAATTACGGCAAGTTTTTAAAATTTTTTATTTTAGGCAAAAAAACGTGTGTTATAACCCACAAAAAATGGTCATTTTTCAAAAAATTTAATTTTTCATCTTTTTGATCCATTCTTTAGATAACACATCTCCATTTCATGTGAGTGCAAAATCAACACGTAACTGGCCACAGACGGCAAGTTTTTCAGATTTGCCATTTTCAGCAAAAAAACGTGTGCTATAACCCACGAAAATGATCATTTTTCAAAAATTCATATATTTGCCTTTATTATTGAACAATTCATTAGATAGTACATCACCATTTTATATGAGTGCAACAAACGGCACATAAACTGCCAATGACGGCAGGTTTTTAAATTTTTTATTTTAGGCAAAAAAACGTGTTTTATAACCCACAAAAAATGGTTGATTTTTAAAATTTTTTATTTTTCACTTTCTTGCACCATTCATTAGATAGCACATCAACATCTTATGCGAGTGCAAAAACTGCACGAAAATGGCAACCGATGGCTAGTTTTCCAAATTTGCCATTTCTGGCAAAAAAACATGTGCTATAACCATGATATATTAAAGATTATTTCATTATCGCTCTCTAGCTTCTCTCTAGAATTGTTCACACTTTCGGGCCTTTCAGCTTACAGCTGAAAGGCCTGATTCAACACGGTTTCAACACTTTCAACTTACAATTTTTCACTCTTCCATTTTGACCATTTACTGATTGATAGGACTCAAAAGGGAGGTCCTCTCACACCACGACTGAAGATCGAGCTTCAAAAGCCAGCTGAAGATCTTCTCTCTCACCGATCGACTCTATCTACAGCTGAACAGTTCCAAGACTCCCAAGGCGGCGTAATCAGGCCATCTACAAGCTCTAGCCGTCAGATCTTCTGTCAGATCCTTGCCGTCAGTCCTAAGCTCATGCTTCAAAGCTCAGATCTTCAACCCTCAATCGGGGTTGGACTCGAAGAAGAAGCTACCGATGAAGATCCATGCCCTTATTGCTCGGTTTCAGCCTTCTTCAAAGGAAGGAACGAGCCACAACACTCGGATTCAGCTTTGTTCTTCAAGCAACGCGTGTATTTAGTCACGAGCTTCAATGGCATTGACGATCTTCGAGCATCAATATCGATCTCCAGCCACGACCTCCAACGGCAAAAAGGAGCTTCAATCTTTAAAGGCAAGAACGAGTTTCAACGGCAAAAGGGAACTGCAGTCACGAAGGCAGAGATGAGTTCAGCTCCTGCTTAGTCCAGAACCCAGATGGTCACTTTCTTCTCCTTTCTCAACTCCAACTGGTAGAATCATGCTTCAAACGGAAAATTGTTTGGGTAAGGACGAATTTCTGATTTATGCTTGGCCCTGACTACTGGAGTTTATGTCAGATTGGCCTATCTTTTTTGTCAAATTCTAAATGCTTGAATCCGTTTCCTGGCTTGAGGAACGATGTGAACCAAAAATTGCTTACATTAAGATCGTGAATAGGATATTGCAACCCATTTGCTTTGTCTGATTTTGACAATGGATGGATTTTGGATCTGAAATGTTGATGCGGAAATAATAGAATAAAAACATCAGATTTACTGGTCATGTGCTTGAAGTGTCCGCCAGAGTTTATTGAATGAGAAGATCTGAATGTGGACCAACTGTTTTGACTTGGAACTGGAAATCTGTAATTTTGTTGTAATCTTATTGGGAGAATTGTTGAACTAATGTGCCCATGCCAAGTTTCTTGGCTGGAATTGGATGAAAATATGAATTGAGTGCACATTAACATAACTGGATTTACGCACACTGGACTTTGGATTTTGATGTTGACCTTGAATCCTGTTTTCGATAATGGAAGCTGATGATCTATAGAGCCCAGGCCACACGGAACCACGATAGCTTCGCTCTTTCTATTTCGTAGTCTTTATAGGCTGTGTTAGGGACGAATGGTACTTAGAACATACCTCCCATGTGTTAGTTGTTGCTGGTCCTCTAATATTTTGAGGTAAAGGATTTATAAGGCTAGAGAGATTGGGATGGCTGCACTGTTAGGAGAGTTTGGGGAAATGAGGGAAGAACTAAGGTAGCTTTTGTTTGTTACTTACAGAGACATCTATCGGAGAGGGGCTATAAAGAATTGCTCTTTGTTATTGTATCGATGAAGGATTGCTTTGGGACAGAACTTAGGAACCTGGATAGTGGGATGAGTACTAGTTGAAGCCAGCGGCTGAATCTAGAGATTGGCAATTTTGGTTGTAGTGATGTCTATGTGCTAGAGCTATAGCGTAATTTGTCTTCTGCCCCTATTATTTGCAAAGGTGGAAAGTGTGAAGGGGTAGAATGATTGATGAGCTGGACTGCTTTGTTGCATAGTTACTGGATGTTGAGGTAATCAGTCCTAGGCTTCTTAGGGCAGAAGCGAGAGGCAACTACTTTCCTCTTCTTATCTTTTGGAAAAGGTGGACAATGGCGAATGAGAAACTAGTTTTGTCCTGATAGTTTTTTACTTGAGAAGGCACTAGACTTGAGAGCATGAGTGTGGCTTGTATGGGCGCCAATGGATGTAATGGCGAACATTGGATAGACTGGAAACAAGGTCCATGAGTACCCAGTGTGTTTTTTTTATTCACGAACTTTGCAAATCACTCATATACTTGGTAAGATACTTTGGTCTTGCCGTCTTTTGGTGGATTTCATTTGCTAAGTAGAACTTGGCTACTGTCACTTCTTGGCTATTTTTGGTTGCCTTTTGGAGCTGCGCTAACATTGTAAAGTAATATTGGCTCCACATCATTTACTACATTCGTGTACAATACATTGGATTGTATACTGGAGATAGAAAGTTATGCTCTAATTATTTTAGAGTAGACACTATCTGTATTCCACTTTAGTCATTTCATTTATATATCATGTAATGGAGTAGTACTCCAAATTTTTGTTTTCTTGGTTTAAATTGTAACGGTGTGATGGGTATATCCGGTATCGTATTTTGCTTATTGTGATATATAGATCCCAGTTTAAATTAAAAAAAACGTGCGCTATAACCCATGAAAAATGATCATTTTTAAACATTCATATATTTGCATTTTTATTGAACAATTCATTAGATAGCACATCACCATTTCATATGAGTGCAACAAACAGCACACAAACGGCCAATGACGGCAAGTTTTTAAAATTTTTTATTTTAGGCAAAAAAAAACGTGTGATACAACCCACAAAAAATGGTCATTTTTCAAAAATTTTAATTTTTCATCTTTTTGATCTATTCTTTAGATAACACATCACCATTTCATGTGAGTGCAAAATCAGCACGAAAATGGCCACAGACGGCAAGTTTTTCAGATTTGCCATTTTCGGCAAAAAAACGTGTGCTATAACCCACGAAAATGATCATTTTTCAAAAATTCATATATTTTCCTTTAAATTGAACAATTCATTAGATAGCACATCACCATTTCATATGAGTGCAACAAACGGCACACAAACGGCCAATGACGGCAAGTTTTTAAAATTTTTAATTTTAGGCAAAAAAACGTGTGTTATAACCCACAAAAAATGGTCATTTTTCAAAAATTTTAATTTTTCATCTTTTTGATCGATTGTTTAGATAACACATCACCATTTCATGTGTGTTCAAAATCAGCACGAAAATGGCCACAGACGGCAAATTTTTTAGATTTGCCATTTTCGGCAAAAAAACGTGTGCTATAACCCATGAAAATGATCATTTTTCAAAAATTCATATATTTGCCTTTATTAGTGAACAATTCATTAGATAGTACATCACCATTTTATATGAGTGCAATAAACGGCACATAAACTGCCAATGACGGGAGATTTTTAAAATTTTTATTTTAGCCAAAAAAACGTGTGTTATAACCCACAAAAAATGGTCATTTTTTAAAATTTTTTATTTTTGACTTTCTTGCACCATTCATTAGATAGCACATCAACATCTCATGTGAGTGCAACCGATGGCAAGTTTTTCAAATTTGCCATTTCTGGCAAAAAAACGTTTGCTATAACCCATGAAAAATGATCATTTTTAAACATTCATATATTTGCATTTTTATTGAACAATTCATTAGATAGCACAACATCATTTCATATGAGTGCAACAAACGGCCAATGATGACAAGTTTTTAAAATTTTTTATTTTAGGCAAAAAAAAGTGTGTTATAACCCACAAAAAATGGTCATTTTTCAAAAATTTTAATTTTTCATCTTTTTTATCCATTCTTTAGATAACACATCTCCATTTCATGTGAGTGCAAAATCAGCACGAAACTGGCCACAGACCGCAAGTTTTTCAGATTTGCCATTTTCGGCAATAAAACGTGTGCTATAACCCACGAAAATGATCATGTTTCAAAAATTCATATATTTACCTTTTTATTGAACAATTCATTAGATAGTATATCACCATTTTATATGAGTGCAACAAACGGCACATAAACTACCAATGACGGCAGGTTTTTAAATTTTTTATTTTAGGCAAAAAAACGTGTGTTATAACCCACAAAAATGGTCATTTTTCAAAAATTTTAATTTTTCATCTTTTTGATCCATTCTTTAGATAACACATCGCCATTTCATGTGAGTGCAAAATCAGCACGAAACTGGCCACAGACGGCAAGTTTTTTAGATTTGCCATTTTCGGCAAAAAAACGTGTGCTATAACTCACGAAAATGATCATTTTTCAAAAATTCATATATTTGCCTTTATTATTGAACAATTCATTAGATAGTACATCACCATTTTATATGAGTGTAACAAACGGCACATAAACTGCCAATGACGGCAGGTTTTTAAATTTTTTATTTTAGGCAAAAAAACATGTGTTATAACCCACAAAAAATGGTCATTTTTTAAAATTTTTATTTTTCACTTTTTTGCACCATTCATTAGATAGCACATCAACATCTCTTGTGAGTGCAAAAACTGCACGAAAATGGCAACCGATGGCAAGTTTTTCGAATTTGCCATTTCTGGCAAAAAAACATGTGCTATAACCCATGAAAAATGACCATTTTTAAACATTCATATATTTGCATTTTTATTGAACAATTCATTAGATAGCACATCACCATTTCATATGAGTGCAACAAATGGCACACAAACTGCCAATGACGGCAAGTTTTAAAATATTTTATTTTAGACAAAAAAACGTGTGTTATAACCCACAAAAAATTGTCATTTATCAAAAATTTTAATTTTTCATCTTTTTGATCCATTCTTTGGATAACACATCACCATTTCATGTGAGTGCAAAATCAGCACGAAAATGACCACAGACGGCAAGTTTTTCAGATTTGCCATTTTCGGCAAAAAAAACGTATGCTATAACCCACGAAAATTATCATTTTTCAAAAATTCATATATTTGCCTTTTTATTGAACAATTCATTAGATAGTACATCACCATTTTATATGAGTGCAACAAACGGCACATAAACTACCAATGACGGCAGGTTTTTAAATTTTTTATTTTAGGCAAGAAAACGTGTGTTATAAATTTTAAAAAATGGTCATTTTTTAAAATTTTGTATTTTTCACTTTCTTTCACCATTCATTAGATAGCACATCAAATTCTCATGTGAGTGCAGAAACTGCACGAAAATGGCAACCGATGGCAAGTTTTTTAAATTTGCCATTTCTGGCAAAAAAACGTGTGCTATAACCCATAAAAAATGATCATTTTTAAACATTCATATATTTGCATTTTTATTGAACAATTCATTAGATAGCACATCTCAATTTCATATGAGTGCAACAAACAGCACACAAACGGCCAATGACGGCAAGTTTTTAAAAATTTTTATTTTAGGCAAAAAAACGTGTGTTATAACCCACAAAAAATTGTCACTTTTAAAAAATTTTAATTTTTCATCTTTTTGATCCATTCTTTGGATAACACATCACCATTTCATGTGAGTGCAAAATCGGCACGAAAATGGCCACAGACGGCAGGTTTTTCAGATTTGCTATTTTCGGCAAAAAAACGTGTGCTATAACCCACGAAAATGATCATTTTTTAAAAATTCATATATTTGCCTTTTTATTGAACAATTCATTAGATAGTACATCACCATTTTATATGAGTGCAACAAACGGCACATAAACTGCCAATGATGGCAGGTTTTTAACTTTTTTCAAAAATTTTAATTCTTCACTTTTTTACACCATTCACTAGATATCACATAACCATTTCATGTGAGTGCAAAAACTGCACTAAAATGGCCACTGACGGCAAGTTTTTCAAATTTTCCATTTTTTGGCAAACAAACGTGTGCTATAACCATCGAAAAATTGTCATTTTTCAAAATTTATAAATTTAACTTTTTATTGAACAATTCCTTATATAGCACATCACCATTTCATATGAGTATAAAAATGGCCCGAAAACCTGCCGTAAAAAATGGCAATTTTTTTAAATTTTTTGTTTTGGGCAAAAAATCGTGTGTTTATAACCCACAAAAATGGTCATTTTTCAAAATTTATAAATTGGCCTTTTAATTGAATATTTCATTTAATAGCACATCACCATTTCATATGAGTGCAAAAAAGGCACGAAAAAGGCCAACGACCGAAAGTGTTTTAATTTTCCGTTTTGGGCGAAAAAACGTGTGTTATAACCCACAAAAAATTGTCTTTTTTCAAAAATTTAAAATTTTCACTTTTTTATACCATTCACTAGATAGCACATCACTATTTCTTATGAGTGCAAAACGGGCACGAAATCGGTCATTGATGGCAAGTTTTTTTAATTTTTCGTTTTCGGCAAAAAAACATGTGTTATAACCCACAAAAAAATAGTCATTTTTCAAAAATTTAATTTTTCACTTTCTTATACCATTCATTAGATAGTGTTTCACCATTTCTTCTGAGTGCAAAATGTAGAACGAAAATGGTCATCGACGGCATGTTTTTTAAATTTTCTGTTTTCGGCAAAAAAACATGTGTTATAACCCACAAAAAATAGTCTTTTTTCCAAAATTTTATTTTTTCACTTTCATGTACCATGATAGCACATCACAATTTCTTATGAGTTCGAAAAACGATACGAAAACGGTCATTGATGGCAAGTTTTTTCAATTTTCCGTTTTTGGCAAAAAAAATGTGTGTTATAACCCACAAAATATAGTCATTTTTCAAAAATTTTAATTTTTCTTTTTCTTATACCATTAATTAGATAGCACATCACCATTTCTTATGAGTGCAAAAAAGGGCATGAAAACGGTCAACAACGGCAAGTTTTTTAAATTTTCCGTTCTGGGCAAAAAAACTTGTGTTATAATTCACAAAAAAAACTGGTCATTTTCAAAAATTTTAATTTTTTACTTTCTTGCACCATTCATTGGATCTCACATCACCATTTCATATGAGTGTAAAAATGACACGAAAATGGCCACTGACGTCATGACTTTCAAATTTGACGTTTTTGGCAAAAACACGTGTTATAATCAACGAAAAATGGTCATTTTTTTTAAAATTTATATATTTGCCTTTTTATTGCACAATTAATTATATAGCAAGAATTTAATTTTTCACTTTCTTGCACCATTCATTAGATAGCACATCACCATTTCATATGAGTGCAAAAACTGTACGAAAATGGCCACCGACGACAAGTTTTTCAAATTTGCCATTTTCAGCAAATTTAAATTTGTCATTTTTTTCTAAAATACATGTGTAACAACCCACGAAAATTGAAAATTTGGTGAAAAATCGAAATTTTAGAATGCATGTTCACAATTGAGGTGTGTGTAAAAAACAAACAGTGGAAAGGCCAAAAATCAACACATTTTTTTACTTTGTCATTTTTTACCAAATTGCGTGTGATTTAACTTATGAAAAATACTGGTATGGTGAAAATTTTAATTTTCACTTTTTTTACAATAATCAATAGATTGCATATTGATAGTCGGGGTGGGTGCAAAAAGCAGTGCAAAAAAAGTCAAAATCAACACGTTTTTAGAATTTGTCAGTTTTGGCTAAAATACGTGTGTTATAGCTCATGAAAAATGGGAATTTAATAAAAATAAATAAATTTCACCACGATTCATTAGCATGCATGTTTACAATTTAAGTATGTGTAAAAAAACAATAGGACAAAAGCTAAAATCAACACATTTTTTGACTTTATCATTTTTTTTACCAACATATATGTGTTATAACCTATTAAAAATGAAGGTTTGGTAAAAATTTTAAATTTTCTAATTTTTTTTTAAATTTCTTTAATATTTTGATATGACCAGGTTGTTTACTAAAGTTATAGCCGTAAAAAGTTTATTTGAAAATTTATTTTATTCGCACGTGAAAATCAGGGTTAACGTGTATATATAAATTTGGCTATAAAGAAAACTAGGTTTGCTAATATATATGCATGCATGGCATCCGTGATTGAAAACATGGTTAAAGAGTTGACAACGTACGTCTCGTCTTCCTCAACCTCTCCATGCACTGTGTAAAACTAAAGGAGGCCTCGATCATTCTGCAGTTAGTTTTGATTTTTTGTTTCCTTTCATTTTCTGTACCACGTACACAGTAGATAACAGCCTTCAAGGATTAAAATTAAAAAAAAAACAATATTCTTTTAATTAATGTTAACCACCACAAGATGGAACTGATTTGCAACATTAATTGGACGGTTTGGCGGTTTTGTCAATGACAAGGGAACGTAGGAAACTCAAATATTAATGTGTACTGGACTGGAGCAGCATACATGCATTATATCCAATCTCCTGCATACTTGAAAATGTGAGAAAAACGACGTTTGACCCTTGAGGGTCTGCATCATCATAACACAATATCTTCTTTCTTGATTTTATTTTTTTTCTTCTGATTCCTCTACTAAAAACAATTAAAAATGTTAAAAGAAAAAGAACAAGAACAAGAAAGTAATATATATGCATGGACAAATGGAGCAATACTGTCAGCATTTTTCCTTCACTCCAATATATATCCACGCATATCACGCATAACTATCAGTATCACTCAGGCCTCAAGGGAAGGGCCACCCACCTTGCCTTGCCTGCCTCTATATATATAGAAGAGACTCTCATATATCCATAATCCATCCAACATTCATTTGCATATATGCAATCGAGTGATCAGGCTCATCTTTTGTCTAGCTTAATTTTCATATACGTATATTCATTCTAGTGATCAATAATCAATGATCATGGCTTAATTTTCATATATATATATAATATGTAGTTATATAATATTAATTAGAAAAACTTACCTGCAAGTGCAAGGAGGCATATATATATATATACATATATGCATGGCCACATTCATATTAATGTCCGTGGTCTCAGCTATCGTGATCTTCCTCCATGGCCTGCTTTTTCTTATCCTTTTCAGGTCCAGGAGAAGCAAACATGCTCTCATCAATACTATTAATCTTCCTCCTGGAAGCTATGGATGGCCGATTCTGGGCGAAACCCTGGAATTCTTTCGCACGTGTTTGGAGGGAAACCCGGAAAGATTCATCCAGGATAGAGTTGATAAACATGAGTCTGAGTTGGTGTTCAAGACTTCATTGTTCGGTGAGCGTGTGGCTGTCTTTTGCGGGCCTGCTGGGAATAAGTTCCTGTTTAACAATGAAAACAAACTCGTCAACGTATGGTGGCCACCCTCCGTGAGAAGGTTGCTTGGACAGTGTTTGGCCACTAGAGTTGGTGATGAGGCTAAGATGATAAGAAAAACCATGTCTTACTACGTTAATCCTGATGCAGTAAGCCGAATTTACTCTCAAACTATTGGTGCTCTCACTCACCAACACATCAATACTCATTGGCAAGGTATACATACATGATACATTATAATTAATATATATTACAGTCACCTAGCTAACCTTGAGCCTTCAGTTCAGTTCAGTATCCATTGCACATATATATTAATTAATCAATTGCTTGCATTGTTACTTGTTATATACATACTATGTTACTTGTGAAGGCAAAGAGGAGGTGATTGTCTATCCGACCATAAAGTTATACACATTTCAACTTGCTTGCCGCCTATTTTTGAGCCTCGAAGATCCAGAACATATCGCAAAACTTGCTGCCAATTTCAGAATTTTCTTGGAAGGCCTTATATCCATCCCTGTCAACTTCCCCGGGACAAGATTTTACAGGGCAACGAGAGCAACAAGTGCTATTAAAGAACAGCTTCTAACCATAGTCAAACAGAGAAGGGTGGACTTAGAGAAAGGAATTAGTACAGCTTCACCTTCAGAAGATCTGTTGTCGCATTTGCTGGTCACTCCCAACGACAATGGGGACTTTATGACGGAACCCGTAATCGTAAATAACATATTAATGATGCTCTTTGCCGGACATGATACTACAACTTGTGCAATAACGGCGCTGATCAAGAAGCTGGGAGAGCTGCCTCATGTCTATGACAAAGTATTCAGAGGTTAATTTAATTAATTGTATATTTATCTATATAGCCCCATGCATGCATGCTAATTAAAGAAAAATTAAACACTAGCTACGTGCGGTGCGGATGCATGCAATAGATTAATTAGTGTTTGACTGACGAATACAAATATGAAAATGGCAGAACAAAGTGAGATTGCATCGTCAAAAGGAACAGGGGAGTTCATTGAGTGGAAGGACATACAGAAGATGAAGTACTCGTGGAATGTGGTTTGCGAAGTGATGAGGTTGACACCATCTGGGATTGGGATTTTTCGACAAGCTTTGGTTGATCTAAACTACGCTGGTTATCACATTCCCAAAGGGTGGAAGGTACGCACGCGCGTATACATTATTATTCATTTTTGTTAATTTTACGTGCATGCATGCATGCATGCATGAATTAATTGTAGATGCATGATCAAATTAATTTGAAACGAAACAGTTGTATTGGAGTGCTGCTTTCACGCATAGGGACCCAAATTGTTTTCCTGAACCCACAAAATTCGACCCATCAAGATTTGATCAAGGGTTAATAGCACCGTTTTCTTATGTTCCTTTTGGAGGAGGGCCTCGGATGTGCATTGGAAAAGAGTCTTCAAGGATGATCATACTTACATTTCTACACTACTTGGTGATCAACATGAGGTGGAATCTGTGCAATCCTGATGAGAAAATCCAGTATGATCCCATTCCTGTCCCGGTTGAAGGACTTCCAATAACTCTTCTGCCTCATGCGTGACTAGCTATATATACAACAAGCTAGTATATATTATTATGTACTAGTACTATTTGCTGGCTGCCCCATAATGCATTATGCATTATGCATTCTCATTTCTCATATATATATGTGTATATATATATATATATATATATATATTAATGTTTTCTTGAATTGAAAGTTTAATTAATAGTTGATCCAAGAATTGGAAAAAGAAAAAAAAAAATCAAAGTCATCGTTACAATTAATTCTCATTTTACTTTTTTTTTTTTTTTGGGCTGCATGCGTCTTTAATTAGTGGGATATTGGTTATTCCCCACTTCCACAAATTGATGCACTAAAGAACAAAAGAAATGGAATATTTTCACGCTGAGTTGAGAGGCATCAAAACTAACAAAATATTAAAAGGCTATAATTCTTCCACGCAGCATATAATGTCAACAATTCCACTACTGATACAACGCAATGACGCATGCAGTATTATTATGAGAAGCTTGAGTGCTAGTGCAGTGTGCATCACTGCATATATTGCTTTGAAACTTTAAGAACCATTTATGAGTTATATATGACAATCAAGTCAACTCAACTCAAGCGTGATGATGGATGGTCTCGCAAGTCGCAACACAAAACGACAGATTATAAGTTCCTTCATTCCCACCACAGTTAGTACAAAGAACAAACAAGTAATGATGATGATAAATACAGTACAATTACATGAATGAAACCCACAATGCATTTGCATTTGCCTTTGTGAATATAATTGCACTATACAGAAGTGAGTAGTGATCATGGCAATGCCGGCAATGTTAGATATTTCTGGTGTCTGGGTTCCAGTTCATGATCCAATCCAATATCCAACCTCATCATTCATCTTCATCACTACTGCTCTTGTTTTCATCCTGCTTCTCATCATCATCATCACCGTCATCAGTAGAAGAGCTAAACCAGTAGTCGAGCGTCAGCCAAACACAAAGACAAAGTGCTTGCGTCTTCCGCCAGGGAGTTGGGGGTGGCCTATTATTGGAGAAACATTGGAATTTCTATGGAAAGCTGGGTGGGATGGAGAAGCAACCAGATTTGTAAAAGAAAGAGTTGAAAAGTATCAGTCTCTTGTGTTCAAGACTTCATTGAATGGTAAGCCCGTGGCTGTCTTGTGCGGTCCTGCTGCAAACAAGTTCTTGTTTGGGAATGAAAACAAGCTTGTCCAAGTATGGTGGCCCCCCTCAGCCAAGAAACTGCTTGGAAACGGACTGTCCAATACTGTGGGAGAGGAAGCCAAGCAAACCAGGAAGATGATATCTTATTTTGTAAGTCCTGATGCGCTCATGCGCTTGTACATCAAAACTGTGGATCAGGTCACTCACCACCACATCAAGACTTGCTGGCAAGGTATGTACGTGTGTGTTGTGATAATATATACATATATACTTTACACTGCCTTGATTTCCTGCCGCCCGGCCCCCTCCCTTCCTATATATTCAGTATCCATTTCTCTTTCTCAAAAGAGACTCGTGCAATGTCTAACAATCATGGAGAAACATGCATGCCTGATCCTATATACATATTACTGTTATATATATATAGAGTCAACAAAATTCATTAATTACTTCATTCGCGTGTTTATGGTGAAGTAGGTAAAGAGGATTTGAAGACATTTCCAATGATCAAGTCACACACCTTTGAACTTGCGTGTCGCTTGTTTATGAGCCTCGATAATCCTCAGCAAATTGCGAAGCTTGCTGCACTGATTAACGTTTTCCTGAAAGGCGTAATATCTCTCCCCCTCAACATCCCGGGGACAAGATTTTATCGCGCTATCAGAGCTACAAGAGCTGTTAGGATGGAACTTGTAAAGATACTCCAACAGAGAAGAGTGGCCTTGGAACGCAAAACTGCTACCCCTTCCCAAGATCTTCTGTCACATTTGCTTGCCTCTCCGGATGAGGACGGAAAATTTATGTCCGAATTGGAGATCATAAACAACATTTTGTTGCTACTCTTTGCTGGTCATGACACTTCTAGCGTTGTCATCACACTAGTGATGAAGGTGCTTGGTGAACTACCTCAAGTATATGAAAAGGTCTGGAAAGAACAACATGAGATTGCATCGTCCAAAGGAGCACTGAATCAGTTCCTCCAATGGGAGGACATAAAGAAGATGAAGTACTCGTGGAATGTAGTGTGTGAAGTCATGAGACTGTGGCCACCAATATTGGGAGCTTTTAGAGAAGCATTAGTTGATTTGAAGTATGATGGGTATGACATTCCCAAAGGATGGAAGCTATACTGGACTCCTGCTTCGACACATAGAGATCCCAGTTGGTTTCCAGACTCCATGAGGTTTGATCCATCGAGATTTGAAGGAGCAGGACCGGCACCTTATTCCTACGTTCCTTTTGGTGGAGGAGCTCGTATGTGCTTAGGTAAGGAGTATGCTCGGGTGGAGATACTTGTGTTTCTACATAATGTGGTGAAGTATTTTAGGTGGAATTTAGTGGTTCCTGATGAGAAGGTAATCTATGATCCCATGCCCACCCCTGTTCATGGACTTCCCATCCGCCTTACCCCTCACACTCAAATCCCCATCCCCTAATTAGTACAGTACTGTACGTACGAATTCAGATGAAAACAATGAATTAGTTAAGGAATTAATGGGGCTGCTGCTGCTGCTGCTGCTGCTGCTGATGCTGATCATTCAAGTCATGTAACCAAGAATTGAACTGCAGTTCTGTATCTGTAATCTCACTGTATGCATGCATGCATGAGTGACTGAACCTAGCTAAGCTTGTTAACTTTTATGATTAGTTTGAGCTTTTGAATCTTTGTTTGGGAAATCGATGAAGTATGAATTATGAGTAAGCGTCAATGTATCTTGTCGGGTTCTTGCTTGTTTCCCTCCCGAAACTTGTGCTTTTATGCCCAATCAGACACCATCGGAGGAAAGAATTGATGTTTTCCCATAAAAGACGGTTACATAATATACTTGAGTTTCTCACGGAGAAAATTCTTAGAATTGAATCAGCAGCACTTAAAAAAAAAAAAAAAAAAGTACTTACACTGTCTGTCGATATCTAATCTAAAAGATTTGATGATACTATGAACACAACTCAGATATATAGTAGAAAAGCTGCCTAAATTCATGCAATAAGCCAATCTTGTAATGGTCATAATTAAGCAATTAAAATGTGGATTATGATCCAACTTTCATCATTCTACTCCTTGTTGAATATGCCAAATATTGACTTAATAGCATTTATAGCATTCTCATTGATAAATGATTCGTCAAACCTTTTCAAAAGAGCCTCAAATTCCTCAGTCTTCCTTATGTTGGCCAAGTCAGGGTCACTCCGAATTCTCTGCAATGCAGTTCATACATAATACTAGTATCAACAACAAAATTAATTATGATCTTGAGTTATCATTGATGCATGCATGTTGGATCTAATTCTAATTTTGCGTTAATTTACCTTGAAATCATCAAATCCTTCTTTCAGAGAATCCTCCAGGGCAGATAGTCCAGCTTGCACCTGCCAAAGAAATCAAACAGATCCAATGAGCTCATACGTGTACTGAAATCTAGCTAATAAGAGGAAAAGCTACTTATTTCAGTGGCACCATCATGTCCAACTCAAACAATTAGCAGAACAGAAGGTTTCCATATTCCAACATTGCTTAGAAAAGAAAATAAAATTAAAAAAAAATTATAGTTTCTTTCTAAACTAAAAAGGAGTCATCAGCACTTCCAAAAGAATCACGCCGATGCCGATTGAAACAACCATATTTCACCAGCTATACATTCAAGTGAAAAACAGCATAACCAGGGCTGGGCAGGCCAACCAAAGTTGTGGGAATTGAAGCAATGAGAGGTAAGGCTAGTAGTAATGCCTGGTTTGGACTTTGGATAGATAGATAAATGCCTTGATCATAACAGCATAACAAACCTCACTTAATTCTTTGGAAAACTAGCTAACTGCCGTCTTATTACCTGATTAAGCTTAGAATAACAGCATGCAACATTATAACTTGCTACACCAGCTTCAGCAGAATCTGGTCTCGATCCCAGCACCGATTCAAATTTCTCCAAAGCTAGTTCGTATTTGCCACCCCTTCAGCAATTAATTATCAGAGATATGATATCATAGGGTTAAGATATGCAAGAAGATCAAATCTCTGAATCGGTTACAAACAATCTTACAGAAAGAAAAATTAATGTACTTCCAAGTAGATAAGCTGCCTGCAGATGAGATTAGATATTTTTTTCCTTCTTTGCAGTTCATCATATTTAAGCCTCATTGTTTTTTCAAAGAAATCATCTTGAAATGACATTAGGAAGAAAACAAAGAGAAAAATGATCAAGGAAATACAGATTCGGACTGGCCTTACTTGTAAAGCTGCAATCCATCACGAAGGTCCTTTTCTCTACTCTCTTTCTGTTCCTTCTTTTTTACAGCATTTGCCAACTGTGGTCATTGGGCAACAAAATTTTTTCTTTATTACTATGACGAACTGATGAACTGTTGCATCATCAACTTGTTTAAAAGCTTACCAGCCATTTCACCTCGATTATATATCCTTTGAGAAAAGAAAATAAAACTGTATGCGAAATATCTATGATCTTTACTATATTATTTATTTCACATAAGTAAGAAAGAAAGAAAAGGATTAAATGATGCACTCACTTGAATCTCCCTGACTCTGTTACTAATAAAACCAGAATTTCTCTCGGCCCTGATGATTTCTTTTTCAGTTAAGTCACCCATATCAGGCACCTTTCCTGGATATCAGTTAGGGAATAGGGATACAAAATGAAAGCACAAGTGAACTTTACTACTTCATCGATCAAGAGAAACATTGATTCTGAGTGAAAAGTGAGAAACATCAAGACGGAATAGCAAAGCCACAAACAATTCTCGATATATAAAACTATGAACTAACTGACCATATCTCTTCTCCATTTTCATAAGTAATGGGCCTATTCTCTGTCGGATGGTATACATTGTTCTTCCGTATTCTGCTGCAGGCCATATCTCATCTCCAAATACTGCACTGCAATAAATATTTTTGCATTGTTAATTTGATTCACAATCATAATAGATAACTTGTTCATTGCTAATGTGTTTAATCTCCTTTTCCTCTTTTGAAAATGAATTACAAACGAAACAGAAGCAGTAGGAAACAAACAAGAGTCAAAATCAAAGTATATACGCATCTAACTTGCTAATTAAAATCACATATACAAATTAGAGTGTAGAGAGGAAACATATACGTACCTAGTAGCAAGCACTTTATCCCCAACGGTGAACAAGCCAGTCTTATCAGCTGAGGCTCCAGCTGCAATAGCATCAATATAAGTTCCGCCATCTCTGCCTTTGGTGAACCTCAACCCATACGGTTGATCCAACACTACCTCGTACACTTGATTCTCCCCTGATTCCCCTTGTTTCTCTTCGCCTTCAGTGGCGGCCTTGGCTTCCGTTTCCGATGCTTTAACGACGAAGTTGGACAGTTTCAACGGACGGGAATTGGAATTGCAGGAAGGGTGTGGAGCGGTGAGAAATAGCTGGTTCTTGGGCTGATTAAACTTGAGCAATAATGTAAAGAAAGGAGGCAGGTTTTGCTTGGTTGAAGTTGAGGTTTTGGGCAGAGATGGTGAAGAGCATAGAGAGGCCACGGACATGGTTAACAAATCCCAGTTGACGATGGGTTTGAGTGGATATGTTTCTTGAATTGAGGAGCCAAAAGGATGATCAATGAGCGTTTGAGGAGACTAAAACTTAAGGGGAGAAGGCGAGAATGGTGTTGGTTTCCTTTTCTTGGTTCTTCTTGCTGGCAAAAGAAAAGAAAAGGAAAGAAAAAAAGATTAGCAAAGCTTGACTAGTGGCTCTAATGGCTCCGTTGAAGTTGGATTCAAAATGTGTGGTGCCGCGTCGCGTGGCATAAGCATCAGCATCTGCATCTGCGTCTGCATGGCGGGTTGTGATTCTTTTATTTAGTCTTTATTTATACGCATAATAATATACTTACTTTTCTCTATGTTGGCAGCAATGCATCACATCCGAATCCAGATTCAAGAGAAGAGAAAATGAGCGTCTTATGAGATTCAACGGTAGTGATTGTGATTTGCAGGGACATCTTAGTGTGTGTGTGTGTGCTTATCATAATCATAATATCACAATTCAACAACTCTGCTGACTGCTGCTATTAATATTATGTGCATTCCTAATCCTACCTGAAGCTGAATTGACATAATAATATGAACATGGAATCATGATACACAAACAGCAATGCTCTCAAAAACTGTGCAATTATTACATCGATGATGCCCCCCCGTAAACTTTCCTATTACAGTTCCAGGGACCTAAACTTTCCTATTACAAACAATAGGCTACAAAATTCAGGACCTCCTATTCTATGTCATCCATGGACTTGGATTGATGAAGTTACCATTACATGGGCAGGCGCTCAAAATTCCATTTATCCAAACACTTTTAACTCATCAGGTTAGCTAGTACCCATATCCTGCAAAGTAAAAAAGCAATTTTGAAAGAAAGATCAATTCTCGATTCATAGTTTAAGCAAAGCGAACAAGAATATGAGGGAGTGCAAGTCACCTGAATTATCCATTGGGTTCCCAGCAGCAACTGGTTCTGGCTCTTTGATTTCCACAACTACACAATCCGACATCAAGAATGTCTTTGCTACAGATGCTGCATGCTCTAGGCAACATCTCACCACCTGAATCCGAAGAAACAAACAGACTATGATATGAGTTGTCACCAAAGAAGATCAGCCTAACAAACTATTCTCCGTGAAACTCAATAAACAAGCCCACCAAACAACCAACATATAGAGGCACAAGATCATTCTATATGGTCCTCCTCTTATGAATTAGTGCCACAAAATAGGTAAACACTGGCCAAAGTTTAACTTCCTCGAAGATTTACTGGAAAATATTGCTATTCTGCCCGGGAAAAAAAAAAAAACCGGCGCTCTTCCATCCCTCTAATAAATACAAGCAGCCACATTATCCATTGAACTGTTCTGTTTCTATATACATTCAGCTATTCCCAATGCAAGAACAACCCTGTTTTACTGGAACTTTCAGCAAATATTATTTTAAACACAATGTAGATCTAGTACCATCTTCAATATGAATCCTACTTTGGCCTACCTTGGGCATTAGCGCGAAAAACAAATAACCCTGTACAGCAGTAAAAAAATCACAACAGAAACAGACGACCCAGAAGCAATGTTGTTAATCCGAGAGTTTAATAATCACTACGTTTACAAGTGCATGAGTTTGTAAACATGATCTTAAGCTTTGGACATTGAAACCAACCAAGAAACTAGCCATGTTTTAAGAAAAAAAGGTCCATTCACACACTTCCTTTCTAGATGACCCAAAATCCAGAATATCTACTTTACACTTCAAAAACAGATTTGCTTTAACTAATCACATAGTTATATCTCCAAATATCTCACCTTGGTTGGATCAATTATTCCAGCAGCCATCAGGTCTTCGTAGTTTCCCGTTGCAGCATTATATCCATATCTTGTGTTGTCACTGGAAAGCACCTGAAAAAAATAATGAAAAGAACTGGTGATCCCGCACCTAGCCGATCACAGATGAAAAAATGTGGACAGAGGATCACAAGCAGTGATTTTGCCGTTGAAAATTTCTTATAAACATCAAGTACATACCTTCTCACTGACAACACTTCCATTAACACCAGCATTTTTGGCAATCAACTTCAAGGGATAACTCAAAGCTCTTTTAACTATATCAGCTCCAACCTGTAATGAAAGTGAACAACAAAGAAGTGCGTTAATGGTTTTAAAATATATGGGGCACTCGAGTCAACTAGATATTAACAAATTTTAGACACGAAATTCAGCTAGCATCAATGTGAAAATCCAGAAATCCAGTATATGAAATATCTACCTTTTCTTCATCATTATCCAGAGTCTCCCTAATGGCATCAACCTTTGAAGAAAGCCGCAGAAGAGTGCATCCACCACCAACGACTATGCCCTCCTCAACAGCTGCCTATATTTCATGAAGTATCATGCCAGTAAAAATTCCAATAGAACTGGTAGCATCCAGGATATGCTGAGCTTCAAATGGCACTACTAGCGACTTACCTTAGTTGCATTAAGAGCATCTTCAACTCTAAGTTTCTTCTCTTTCAGCTCAGTTTCCGTTTGTGCACCAACCTTCAATAGCAACATTAAAATCAGTAACCAAGTTCCAGAAATACTCCATGATTTAACTTGTAAGCTGAAAAGGTATAACATTCACGAAAGCTTCACCTCCAATTCGGGGTCATGAAGTAGATCTGATTTCACAAACAGCTTACCTGAATCACAGCAACACCTCCCGATAGTTTTGCAATTCTTTCATTTAGTTTCTCCTTCTCATAGTCCTGTTCTGCAGCCTGCTCAAACCAAACATCATATTACAGCGACTGTCTGATTTACCAAGAATGAGTACAAATAAGGGTGAGAAAGGAACCCACTTCTATGAGATTTTTAATCTGTGCAACACGCTTATTTACAGCTTCCTGGGTGCTTCCGTCACCAACAATTGTTGTAGCGTCCTTGGTTAGCACCACCTTCGCAGCAAGGCCCAGGACTTCCTTATCAGCCTTGTCCAGGGTAAGGCCAACTTCCTCCCTAATCACAGTCCCTGAATGTTGAAGAAAGAAGTCTCTTGAGAATCAAATAGGGTGTGTGAAAGGGAGCAGAGAAGCATAAAAATATGAAACATGTCCAAGAATAGAATTATAGCAATGAAGTGAAAATCAAGGCATTAAAGTACCTCCAGTCAGAATTGCAATGTCATCAAGATACTGGCTTTTCCTTTCACCAAATCCTGGAGCTTTTAGAGCAGCAACTTTCAAAGCCCCCCTTAGCCTGTTAACCACAAGTGTTGCTAAAGCTTCTTGCTCGATATCTTCAGCTACTATCAGCACGGGATAACCGCTTCTAATAGCATCTTCCAAGATGTTAATAAGATCCCTTGCATTTGTTATTTTCTTGTCAACCAATAACAACTGCACAACGAAATTAACCAATGAGAGTCCACCAATATTTGCACATACAAATCAGATGCAAGAAAACTAATTTAAAAAGAATGCTACCTTGCAATTCTCATACTCAACAGACATCTTCTCACTGTCAGTGACAAAGTAAGGTGAGATGTAACCACGGTCAAATTGCATTCCTTCAACGACTCTTAGACTGTTCTCAGCACTTTTTCCCTCTTCAAGTGTGACGACACCCTTCCGACCAACTTTGCTCAAAGCTTCAGCTATCATGTTTCCCACTTCATAGTTGTTGCCAGCACTTACTGCAGCCACATCAGCTAATTCACTATCTTCCACCTGCAGATTTTCCAGAGCAATTCAGTTGGGTAAATCAGACAAAGCATCACATGACGTCTCAAAGACTTAACAGGAAAAAAAATGTCAAAAACATCCACCCCAAAAATATCAAGATACTTTCAAGTTCCATCTAGAACACTATTACCTCTTTTGACATTAACTTCAGCTCAGACACCAAAGCCCTGGTTGTTTTCTCAATGCCACGGGTTATTAAAACAGGATTTGCACCAGCTGCTACGACCTGCATATATAGTTTCAGGTGTAAGTTACCCAACACAACTGATTGTAATTATAAAAACTCATTTGAATAGCCAAACATACCTTGACACCTTCAGCAATGAGACCTTGAGCAAGAACAACAGATGTCGTCGTTCCATCGCCAGCCAAGTCATTGGTCTTGGCAGCTGCTTGTCTCACCAATTTAGCACCAATATTCTCAACAGGATCCTCCAACTCAACCTAAATAAAAAATATCGCAAATAAAATTAAAAAAACGAGCTCCTGAATAAAACTAGGAAACATGGAAACTTCACTCGTTGCTGCTGTCGCCTGTCAACTTTAAAATATTAATGCATATGACATTAAAATTTTGGGGCTCACCTCTTTGGCCACGGTGACACCATCATTGACAATTTTTGGGGCACCATACTTGCTCTCAAGAACAACATTTCTGCCCTTTGGACCTAGGGTAACCCCAACTAAATCTGCAAGCTTGTTTACACCAATCTGCCAACATTAGCAAAAAAACCAATTAGAAATTCTCTAACACAGCAGGAAAACAAAGTGCCCAGAAAACATTAGTGTGAAAAAGAGATAAAATGCATGGTTCAAAAACCCACTTGGAGTTTCTTAATGGCGGAGCCATCCTTATTGAAATACAACTCTTTGGCAGCTGCTGTAATCTGGGAAGAGCGCGTTTTCCGTAGAACAACATTTCTTCTCGTTCTAAATGAGCTGGAAGAAATTGAAGCCAAAGCTGATAACTTGTTTGAAGAAGTTACAAGTTTATTATCAATGAAGCAGTTGGTGGGAGCAGCCAAGGACCCAACTGAGGAGATGCCAGCAAAAGTCGACGCCATATTGTTCGCTCCTTTAGTGGCCTGACAGCAATAGCGCAGCTTTTGTGCGTGAGCAACTCAAATGTTACTAAATGAAACAAAATCACTAACGAGAGGAGGAAAATGAGTTCAAGATGGTTTTTTTTTTTTTTTTTGTTCCCCGAAAATTTGGGGAAGCCCTTTTTACAAGATGACTCTCAAAGTTGGAATCTTTATTAAAGTAGCTTGAGGATTAAAACACCCAAGTTGTTGAATGTCTCAGATATTTGGACTCGAAATGAAAACTCAGGTGACTAACTATGCAACAAAGAAGATTTCTACAACCAAAAGATGTGTAAATCAATAGGGAGGGAGCTGTATAGGAATCAGAAAATTGTTGCATTAACAGTTGAGAATGTCCCGTCCGCCCTTAGCATAGGCAGTCAAAAGTTACAATCCAATATTTTGGACAAGAAAAATAAGAACGAGTAATAGAATGAAATACAAAGGAAGCTTTAAAAAAGAAGTAGAAAGAATAAGGAAAAAAGTAACAAGTAATGCAGTAAAGATAACAGTTTTGAGTGAAGAAGTGGAGACTGGAGGGAGATGAAACTTACAGAAAAGGAAGATTATTGTGAAATGGGATAGAAGGGGTCCGTCCGCCGAGTTTAGATTCTTTAGAAGAAGAAGAAGAAGAAGAAGAAGAAGGGGTGTGGGGGTGTGTGTGTGTGTGGGGGTTTATCTATCTATGATATGGAGTCTTGTTGAATGTTGAGTGAGAGCAGCAGCAGAGATGAAACGATTAGGTTATAGGAGCAATAAAGTATCCTCCTATTCCTCAAACAGCAAGCGAGAATAGAAAGGGTGGGACTGGGAATAGAGTCACATACAGACAGACGGTCCAATTTGGTCTTGAAGCTTCCACTCCATCTTAAGCCGTTGCTTTTTTTTAGTATTTTATTTTCCATAACCAAATGTCCAACTTTGTTTGTATATATATAATATATTCAGTACTTCCCTCCTGCCTGGAACAATATAGAAACTCTTTTTGGAAGTTGGAACACCATTATTAACGTTCCAATTATACCTTATTAGTGCATTAGATAGAGCCATTAGCAAGCAAGAAAGAACAAATTATAGTAAGTGAGTGACTCGGGAATGTTCTTCTTCTTCTTCTTCTTCTTGGGAGTTGGGAGTAACATTACATTATCAGCATAAGTGAGTGATACTATGCTGCTGGATACCCAAGATTTCAAGATCCTGCATTCCAACTCCATGCTATGCTGCTGGATTGCTCACTATCTTGCCCCCCAAAGATTTCAAGATCCTGCATTCCTGCATACAAACTCTCAGGTGGATATTATTGTAACAATGAAGAGGAAGTCAACCCGTATATAATAAACCTTCTGCTGCTTAGCTTAATGCGTATGAGTTAGTATGATACGAGGAGAGGATATGTGAAACAGCCACCCACACCCTCACCCTCTGAGTTCTGATTCCAAAATGGGACCAAAATCAATAAAGAAAATATCCATTCCTTTCTGCTTACAGCCTTACACACCACTGATGGCTGACCAGTAAGAGTTGGGAGTATTAAGTATACATATACATATGTCAAAAAACTTTCTATTCAACCAGAAGCCGAAAATATAATGTAACAAAAAGAATGTCTCCTCAGATTAATAGTGTATCTTTTCTTTGAATGCCTCCCTTTGCGTTCTCGCTAATCACAGTCAAAGTAGGCTTTCCATTACCATCCTCACTGTGATCATCCTGGAGAGGCTCCAGGGAATCTACAATATCTCGCATTAGCGGGCGTGCTTTTGGGTTTTTATTCAAGCAATGATAAGCCAACATTGCGGCTTTGTGAGAACCTTTTGTGGGATAATCTCCTTCTAACCTTGGATCTACAATGCTAAGCAATTTTTTCTTCTCTCGAAGTAAGGGCAGAGCCCAATCAGCTAGATTCTGCTCCCTCCCCGGTCGAGATTTATCCAATGATTTTCTCCCGGTTAGAAGCTCAAGAAGAACTACACCAAAGCTATAAACATCGCTTCTAGGAGTCAAATGACCTACAGATCACCATTGAAAAAGAAAAAGGACAAGTTAGAGAGAGTGAGCAACGTATCGAACGTAAAAGAATGCGATCCCAGCTATAATATAGAGGGGAAATACTGAACAAAATCATCTCAAAATCTGATGAGTGAAGGTACATTTTAGGAAACTAGACCAGGCAATCTTCTATTTCATTCACGGTTAGCATATATCATAAAAAAACCACCCAGGAAAATAAGAGTTACCAGTCAAAATATATTCTGGTGCTGCATAACCGTATGTTCCCATTATGCGAGTTGAAACATGAGATTTATCACCAACAGGTCCATCTTTTG
The DNA here is from genome assembly GCA_016586305.1 of Ophiorrhiza pumila. Taxonomy (NCBI): domain Eukaryota; kingdom Viridiplantae; phylum Streptophyta; class Magnoliopsida; order Gentianales; family Rubiaceae; genus Ophiorrhiza; species Ophiorrhiza pumila. Next base: position 218,933 of record BLIW01000001.1, on the reverse strand, counting down.
CAAGTCCAAAATCAGAAAGTTTTGCATTGTAGTCCTGTTCATAAGGTTCACAAGCTAGGGCTGTAAGCAAAAGCCAGTTAATTGTGATGACAATGACTGAATGAGATTTGCATCATTTTATGTTCAAGAACGAGGTAACCGAAGCTTGCCCTTGACAAAAATAAGGCCATGTATTCACATGGCTTATCTTATATATATATATACTGGCTGGCTGCAATTTACTGACCGAAGAAAGCACCGGCTTAAGAAAATGTAACTGAATACATGTAAATTGTCGTTTTCAATTAGCATAACTACGTAGCATCAATTATTACTCCTTCAACATTCTTCCAGTGTCAAAATATTACGCTGCTTGATTCTAGAAAGATGAGAAATACATGAAAGGAATGACATTTTGGTTACTTACCAAATCTAAGAGAATATTAGATGTCTTAAAATCACGGTAGATGACAGGTTTCTCAGCTTCATGCAGGAATGCAAGTCCTTTTGCTGCACCCAATGCAATCTTCATTCTAGTTAACCAAGAAAGAGGAAGCAAGACTCCTGCACCAATATAAAAAGTATTATATGCATTATTAAGCATTAAAAATTTGAAGAAATAAAGATGGCAGATAGAAAAACTTCAGAGATCTCAAGTACGCGAGTCTATAAACAAACAAATGAGGGGAACTCTTGCTACCAGAGCATCATGTGGTTTCATTCTTACTTAAACAGGTTAAGAGAGGGCTTTACTTCAAAATCAATGAGGCTCAGGCAAACTTTCATCAGGACTGCTTCGTAGAACTGCCTCTGCCTTACCTTAGTTACCCTAATGAACTAGAGAGAATGTAATTATAAAAATGCACGCGCTAAAGGGCTATCTATGAGTGTGGTGGAAAAGGGAGAGAGTGACAATCCACAACACATTAGCAAGTTTAATCTTCATATTCAAACATTCTTACAGTCCCTTTATTTTCTTTTTGCTTCTTACAAGAGTAAACATTAAGTACTTACTTGAGAATAGATTGTTTTCCACACTACCCCGAGCCATATACTCATATATTAGCACCCTATGCTCATCTTCACAGCAGTATCCAATCAGTTTCACTAAATTTGGATGAGAAAGTTGGCCCAAGAATATGACTTCTGCCTGAGAACCACAAATCGCTCACCAATAATTAATTATTGAAAGGGTATTTAATCAGAGAAAGATTTAACAATCTCAACATGGGGAATTTGAAGAATTACCAGCCATTCTCTGTGACCTTGAAAACTATTATCCCCGTCATGTACTTTAACAGCAACTGGAATTGGCTGAAGCCCTTTCTTAACATCTTCGGATAAGAACCCTTTGTAAACGCTTCCAAATCCACCTCCACCCAGCATGTGATCTTGCCTAAAGTTATCAGTGATGGCCTTCAGTTCATCAAAGGTGAATACGATCAGAGGATTTGCAGCTAAACTACGCCGGAGGTGTTCTACTTCTTCGGGATTTGAAGGTAGCTTACTGTCATCCTTCCTCACATTTTCTGATGAGCTCTGCTTTGGAGACTCTGATGATGAGCATAAAGAGATTAAATCAATCATCTAAATATTCCATGCTACATGATGCAGGCCCGAAACAAATTTCAATGGCTTCATGGACATTTGGACATTGGCAAACATCAGCCAAAAGTAGCAGTAGAAGTTCTGCAGAATTTGACTATACTAGGAATATACATTAAGCTTTACGGAATCCAGATGTCAGGTGTAAAAAATATAATACGTTGCTCTATAGTTGTATCACATGACAGCATTGATATTTAGCATGAGAATAAATGCAGCATATGAGTACAAACTCAGCGCATGGAAGTGAAATGGAACCATATTAAATTTCATATTCCAAGATATAGGCTGCTTTAGCTCACACCAACAATCCACTTGGACAAAACTTATTTAACACAAAGGACTTCTTGAATGGAGGATTCTCGCGAATAAAATTTGACTATAATTTGCAATTTCAAGTATCATAGTAAGCGTCTTTGCTTACTCAAATCTTAATTAGTATCCTGTTTGATGTCGATCCAATTTTAAGCATATCATCAGGGTTAAAGAACTATGTACTACAGAAACATTGATCGAGTGTGGGAGGCTAAAGAACGAATATTTGGACCTCAAATTTAACAATCCAAATCAATTGTGTAGCAACTTTGGATCGAGAAACTGCTGTCCTTTTGGTAGCAAGCCAGGAACAGAGGATTAAATTCATTCTTTAGTTTTGAATGTGCTGCAATCAAACTAGATTGTTTTTACCCTTATAAGGACCAAATAACTGGAAGATGGACGATCTCTTGCTAACAAGGATCCATAGTCCGAAAATCTCCCAAGAATCTTGAATCAGCCTAAAACAAAATCAACCCGGTTTCTCTTTTTATCAAGACTTGTAAGAGATAGATGAAGATGGCTAAATTTTCTGTGCAGTATGTAAACCAACGTTAATTGCACATTCCTGCTTGTCCATATGCTTAAAATAAGAAACGCACTCTTCCATTCAGTCTTTTATCATAAGGATTCATACCCTTGTACTATGAATGGCAATCAATCACGTGATCAAATCTGGGCATGGAAAGGCCAAAAAAAACCCAAGATAACAACGATAAGCAGGAAATCCATAGCATGGCTCATAATTTTTATCACATGAAAGTTGGAAGCAGATCGTGGACTAAAAAGTAAACGCAGCATATGCTGAGCAGAGTAGAAGAGATATAGACATATGCAAGCTGAGTGTAAGTAAATAACATATATATGGATCCTTGAAATGCTTTAGAAACTATATAGCTAAAGAAGTTAATCACAAATGGCAGCAATCAAGAATGGAAGAGGAAGGTTAACCTGACTTTGCATTAGATGAGACTCGATAAATTGAAGGTTGCCCCCATCTAAACCAGCAGTTTCCCATTGTACAATACACCAACCCAGAAGCAAAGCAAGCAAGCAACCAAACCCCAACTGCACTTACTCACTCACTCACTCACTCACTCACTCACTCAACACATCCAACCCAGAAAACAACTCCAATCCATTACCAAAAAAAAAACTCCTGGATTAGTCCCAAATCAATCAGTAAGTAAACAACAAACTTAAGCACGTAACAAGACAGTCTTAAATTATTAGCAAAATGACTATGGGAAACTAGTGAACAAGAAAGTCAAGGGCTTGATGTTTGTGGTGATTGTTGGTTTTATCTTTTCTTCAAGGCAATGATGGTGGGGCTGTTGGTTGGTTGGTTTGGGCAGGAGGATGAGGATCCCTTTGGTGCGCTCTTTTTCTTAATTGTATTTTCAATTTTCAGTTGGCCTTTACCTTAGTGCGCCAGGACGCGCCTTTTAAATTCCTACCTATCCTTTTCCATCATTCTCCAAGTCTCTTTCTTTTCTTCTTTCAACATAGCGTGCAACCTTGCTTGTCCTTTTTACCCACTTTGACACGCCTCTTTCCTTCTGTCCCCTTCCCTTCCCTTCCCTTCCCTTCCCTTCCCTTCCCTGTAGCCGCGGGGACTGCTAGTTTAGATTCTAATGTTAGCAGTATCTACTTGCACTTGCAGCATCATCTAACCTCCAGATGATATTGTTAACAGGCAACACCCCCCGCCTGGCCGCCTTACCTTTCCGTTTCCAAAAGGAACATCCCCTTTAGTGCATACATAGACTATCTTAACTCGGTAACTGTAGGCATATATATATATCCCATATTAAATTATAGAGTATGATGATGATTAATGACTATGCATGAGGAGGCCATACTCAAAAATATCTACTTAGTATTGCAGGTGTAACATGCTCCCATTACATCAAAGAATTAAGTATCCTATCCTATGTATGCGATACAAAAATGTACAGGACAGAAACACACTTTGATTATTTTTTATTTTTGTCGACTGCGAAGAATGGTTTGTTGACTCATTGCAATATAAGATTATTTTCCTTTTTGGCTCCGATGAGGAACGGAATTAATTTAAGCAAAAGCAAACCATGATATGTTGATATGGGTCCAGGCCAAACAGTTGAATCCTGTAAATGAGGTTAAGAAAAGTGAATAAAATCTTTAAATTTCACTGTCAGGAGACTCACTCAGGTGTAGCATGATGATTGATACCTGGATCAGTAAAAAGATGGATGGTGCCTGGTGCCTGGTGCCTGGTGGTGATCACTGATCAGCAATCATGAACACTACTGTTTGTTTCTGAAGTAAAACTTAAGGCATGCGGCTACTTTTTTTTCATACCCCAAGTTAGACTTTATCATCAGAAACTCCTGAAATAGTAAGTACACCTCTAATCTGTTCAAGTAAAGTTAACTGGGATTTGCATCTGTATTGATTATTAGTACTAATAAGTACATGATAATCGATTGGTATCTTCATGACCGGTAATTATACACATTACGTGTGTTTGTGTAGTGATTATATTTATACTACTCCAGTCTCCAGAACTAGAAACTAAACTGGAAATTAATCAACAGGATAAATTTTGCATTTGGGATCATAACACATCATCATTCAACCTTGTGATGATATTCATTGGGATCTTATATAGTATACAAAAAAAGCACTAAAAGATTTTAATGAGGTGGTCTGGTCTCATTGAAATCTCAAGTGGCACACAAAGCATAGTGCAAGTTCTTTAATTTGGCTGAAGCTGACTTTTATATCACATAAACACGTGCAACAAAACCTACCATTAATCTCAGCTGAAAATTTTGCTAACCAAAATGCAGCAGCAACTACTGAATTGTGGCAGAAAGCCTTTCTGCTACTAAAACGGTTGATACTACAAATCAAAGCCATCTTCTTTCAGATGTCTGAAAATATTTAACCCTTTACTGCACAGCACTGAAATCTGAATAAATGACATTCTAAGCATTTTACTGTTCCTTTTGCTGGAGATTAAAAAATTTGGAATAGCTATCTACATTGCTTTAACTAGCCATAGTTTTCTTTTGTTCGCTTTGATTGGAATGTAGTTGCTGCTTATTCAAACCTAGCTACAAACAGAGGATATTCTGTAGTGGAAAGCTGAGCTCAACGTCCCACTTTGTGGCTGATAAGCTTCTAAATTTTGATTCCTCCCACAGTGTTTAGGAGGTACATTTGTTAAGATTCAATTAGAGAAATCAATACTTGAGGAATGTGCTTGGTGGGGCTTTGCTTGTGCATGTATTGTTCGCCTTGTGTTTCACATTCTAGCTCTGTAAAGACCTAGGGATATCCCATGACTTCCATACAACAACATAAGACAATTGGTTTGGCATCTTAACTAGAGCTCACAAGCTTCTCTAGTGTAGTTATCCAGATAAATAAATAAAAAAAAAAAATCAAAATCTAGATGCAGAATATGCATGCTGTCACGAATTGACAATATAGAGAATCATAACAAATTATCTCAGTCTTTCAATAAACTAATGCAAGCCTCATGTTGGTAGTCATCTACTAGCTCATAGATGAGAAAGAGGTGCAAGCAAAAGGCATTGTGACACAAGAAAATATCTAATGCTGAGCAGAAACTTTAACAACTGAATTATGCAATTTATAACCATTACAAAAGAAAAAAAAAAAAAAAAAAAAAGTCATTTTCCAATGCATGGCTCGCAGACTAGAACCATGATAATTTGATCACCTGCAGCAAACCATTTACAACTAAAAGGTTCAGGGCGCACGCGGTTAATAACTTTCATGTATAGGTCATGACAATTTATTTGATCCAGTAACATACAATACATATTACTTCACACGTTACAGGTTATTGTTTCGAAGTACTCTTTATGTAACTAGAATGCATGGAAACTGAAGATAAACTCGCTAATTTGCTGCCAGAAATGACATAGGATGATGTTTCAGCATTCTTATTCCTTTCTGAGGTTAACTGTAACTTCCAAGAGTTCAGATTTCGGGAAAAACAAGAAGAAAAATTTCATCACTTCACCTCTGATTGATTGGCCCTTTCTAATGCAGAAAACATCAAGAATTAAATTGAGAAAGGCTAAAAGGAATGAGATATCATTGAACATTACTTAACATTCAGACAAGTAGCTACATCAGTAACCTTAAATTGGATTCTCAATGAGGCAATTGTTAATTTCCTATATTCTGGAAGAGAGACACAGTTCTTGAAAGATTAAGCAAGCTGGCCACAGTTTTGCATCATTAGTAACTTGTTAGAGTGTCAAAATACTAATACCATCACAAGCCTTATGCTTTGGTCTAATACTGGTAAAAAAAGGTTTGCTTTTTATTTCTGCTAAATGCCCATAAGATTCTTCTACATGCAGATTTAAAACTAAATCAGAAGTAAATTCATGGTATAATTCTGCTTCTACAATTCATTGTACTGTTCCAATGATTGGATTAATCACATTGTTCAATCTACCTGTAAATACACACTGATTAGTGTCAGAAAAACTTGATGCTGCACTTGAAATTCCTGATGATCCAAGCAAACTAACTGCTTTACTTCAATCAAATTTCAATTGCCTGCAAGTCATGATGCATGGAGACGCAATCATATTGAGATGAAAGGATCAAAGGACACACAAAGCATGAATTCAGTGTTCATTTGCAAGGTTTAATGATGGGAAGTTATTTCTGAAAGTTGAAGTTTAGCGTGATTCGCAAGTCTAAAGTCCTTATCATAATTCTGCAATTGCATAATGCTATTGAGCTCAATTTACGCAACGTATGAAAGAAAGATCTAAGTAGCAAGGCAATGATGCTGGTGTTGATCTTTTTCTTTTTTTGGGAACCATTATTGGTGCATGTTGCAATGTATCATATACACAAGTTAGCTATGACCTATATAGTTTGATACCTTCACTAAGATGTGTAGTGTGGTTGTCTACATGTATCTTCAAGGACTAGTGCCAAATTCACAAAAAGTTAATGGCATTCTCAACAGTGATGAGATATGTAATCAAAGGAATACATGCATACCTATGTAAGAAGATTCTTTTTAAGTTCTGTCTGTGGTCTTGGAGAGCTATAGGCTCACAGGCATTCATCGCTTGATAGACGTGTTTATGCCGGGTAATAGCAAGCATCTGTCAGGATGAAATCTATACCTAGTAGTCTTTCCTTCATCTATTATTCCCCCACTGAAATGTGCTGAAACATAGGTAATTAGTACTTAAAAACCTTAATGGCCTCAACATGGTGGATGCTGCTTATAGATGCTGTGACATTCACTAAAGAAGACTTAAGATCACCACTGAGTTCTGCTTTTGTTCGAAGAATCATTCTTGTTTTGTTAATCGTGCATTTCTTAATTAATGATTAAATATAGGAACAATCTAAAAAGGATATGATTAATGTCATCAGCATTCTTTTGATTTTTTGGGAGATAATGAAAGGAAACGTAGATCTATGTATATGCATGGTGAAACCTTACGCGAGAAAAAGCATTTCTTTTGACCTGATGTGCAATTGTATTTGATTGAAAACTTCCAAATATCATGTAATCCTAGTATCTAAAAAAGGATCACAGTTATCTTAGGCAAATAATCAAAGTTTATGACCAAAAGGAAACAGAACAAACTTGGAGCTATCATTTTCTGTAAAGAATGATGAGACTCACATATACTGGTTTTTAAGGTATTCATATGAACCATAATGGAGCTATATGAAGTTGTGCTCTTTGCTGGAATACACTGGAGCTAGGTTCGTATAATACTACTTCTTGAAATGCAAAAAAGGAGGGGAAAGTATATTTCCATCTTTCAAATACCTTGAGAGGGAAAATCTCATCATGGTACCCTGCAAAGAGAGGTGCATCAGTGTTTTCGCTGCAGCCTTGAAAATCCTTCAATTTCACGCACAAACATATCCATCCATCTTAATTTCCCCAAGTAGCAACGTTTAGAGCCACAGAGGTCAAACTTTTTCCCCTATTTATTCCCAACCTCACATGTGATTCTCCACTTGAAACCATGGCTCATGCTTTTCATTACCTTTGGGGCCTGTCCCTCTCAATGTCACTACTTTCTTTAATTTCTTCTTCAGTGTCTAATTCTGATAATGTAATGCAACTCACTAAGAAAAGGTTCCAACTTTTACATTCCAATCCTGTAATCATAAGCCCTGATGCTTAGCTTGTTCTTTGTTTTTTATTTTTTTGCCACAGGTTTACATAGTCTACTTAGGGCACAACCACAATAAACACCCTCTTCAAACTTCAAACAAACATCTTCAACTTCTCAGCAATGTGTTTGAAAGGTACCATAGTAAATATTTCTTACTGACACTTTGTTTTGTTTTTTCTGAACAATTAATGGATTATTAAGCTATGAATATCTCTTAGTTGTTAATGTCTCACGTTAAGCTTTGTTTTTATAATTTTCCTACAGCAAAGAAGATGCAAAGCAGGCCATGCTCTACAGTTATAAGCATGGTTTCTCAGGTTTTTCAGCAACTATGAGTTCAGTGCAAGCAAATGTTTTAGCTAGTAAGAAAACTTGCACCTATCTATCACTTGCAAAGAATGAAGCAAACGGTTGCTCTTACAAAAGAAAATTAATGTTCCTAAAACCCTCCTTAGGAGAGAGTCTATAGACAAATCAAATAATGCAAATTAAGGAAATGGTCAATGCAGATACAGAAGGGGTGATATCAGTTTTTAAGAGCGAGACACTGGACTTGCACACAACCAGGAGTTGGGATTTTCTTGGTCTTAGCATGGACTACGGTGATGGAACTCCATGGCAACAAGCTTATGGGGGCGATATAATTGTTGGAATCTTCGATTCAGGTCTCAACATTCTCTCATTCATGTATATATGCACACAGTCATTCAGATCGATTTAGACTTGTTGATGCTGCGTAAATATATATTACAAGCATTTTAATGCCTAATAATCGTAAAATTAAGTTAAAAGATGATGATGAAGATGATACATTGCATGCAAATATGCAATGACATGAAGGACAAGAACAGTCAGCCTTAATTATCATGTGCTAGTGAATAATGGGAATTGATACGAGTCCTAAATTGACACTAGCTAGCTAGCTAGAGGATCAATAAACAATTGAACGCCAAATTTTGACAAGGAATAACTTTAAAGATCCAAGGACTACAGCTAAAAATCTGGACGGATTCGATGACCAACTTTTTGCCTGACTCCATCTATTGCTGCTTAGATATTATATATATATAAAGTGGAGTAATGATTATTTGACTAAGATGATGGGTTGGGTGGGGCTGCAGGTATATGGCCAGAATCTTATAGTTTCCGGGAAGAACCTGGAATGGGGCCAGTTCCTAGATCCTGGAAAGGCAAATGCGTTGGTGGAGAGAACTTTGACCCTGCCAGAGCCTGCAACAGGAAGCTGATCGGCGCCAAGTATTATATCGACGGATTCGAGTGGCGATACGGGAAACTGAACAAGACCAAGAACACAGAATACAGATCCCCTTATGACTTCTTGGGACACGGGACTCATACGGCTTCCACGGCGGTGGGATCAGTGGTGAGGAATGCAAATTTCAACGGGTTTGGACAGGGAACAGCGAGGGGTGGAGCCCCGAGGGCTAGGCTAGCCGTTTACAAGATCTGCTGGAACATTGAGTTTAACGGAAAGTGCACGGAGGCGGACATAATGGCAGCATTTGACGAAGCATTGCACGACGGGGTGGACGTGATATCGGGGTCGTTCGGGCTGAAGCCACCGCTGAAGCCGTATTTTAAATCGGCAGCCGATATCGGATCATTCCACGCCATGCAAAAGGGAATAAGCGTAGTATTTTCGGCTGGCAATAGTGGGCCTGATCCTTCAGTAGTAGAAAATGTGGCCCCTTGGTCCATTTCTGTGGCTGCTTCCACCATTGATCGAACGTTTCCCACTCAGATTACAGTGGACGCTGGCACTCTTTCTTTCATGGTACATCCAGGATGATTAACCATGCATATATACTACTTCCAATCACATAATTAATTATTAAGTAACCTGTTCAATGCATGAATAAATTTTTATTTTTTTATATATATATAGTAGCACTAAGGTTGCTTTGATGATTAATATGTGGGTGGGTGTGTGTGTGCGCGCGCCTGCAGGGTGAAGGGTTTGTGTTGAATAAAATTAAGGCACCGTTGGTGAATGCAAGCTATTATTTCTCAGGCGGGTAGGCTGTCTGTCTAATACTAATAATCTCTGAGTTTTTGTTTTCCTCACTCTCAGCGCAGGATGGTCTTGGATGTGCCTATATATATATTTGATTGTCATATATAGATAATGAATAAAGATTGAATTGTAAAAGATAAATGAAGTTGGGCTCTATTCTGTCCAAAATTATATGCTTTATAACATACTGATTAAGTAATGTATATCAGGGATGCAAATAATTAAAAAAGAAAAAGAAAAAAAATCTTGACGAAATGGTGCAGGGTTTGCAGCATAGACAACATTAAGAGTGGAAAAGAAGAGGGAAAAGTAGTGTTATGCTTCTCGACATTGGGAGGAGTAAGGAGAGAAGAAGCAGAGTTTGCAGCAAGAAGTTGCAAAGCAGCTGGTCTTATCTTTGCGGAGCCTTTGAGTAGGCTTTTCCCTGATCTTACCATCCTTCCATTTGTACAGATTGGCATCATTCAGGCCACCAAAATCTCTCACTATCTCTATCAGTTTTCCAAGTAATTAATTATTAGTCTCTGTCTCTCTTTCTGGCTCTCATCGCATCAACTTTTGTAAATTTGGATCACTCCATCTCACTTGTTTGATTATTTTATTGAAGGCCCCCCACGGTAGAGATATTTCCCAGTAAGACTCTTCTCAAAAGATCACCAGCACCTATAGTAGCGGACTTTTCTTCTAGAGGGCCAAGCTCTATTTCCCCTGATTTTCTCAAGGTAATGTAATTACATGCATTTGAGTGCATTAATTGACTCAACTGAATTCATCTACTTTGTATACGCCATGAATGAATGGTACAGTTGATTAATGTGAGTTTGATGGAGGGGTGCATTTATTTAAATCTATACTATTTGTGAATGAATGGATGAACAGCCAGATTTGAGCGGTCCAGGAGTGAATATATTGGCAGCATGGCCCCTTACCACTCCTCCAACTTTGGTTCCAGAAGACAAGCGTAAAGTGAGTTGGAACTTTCAGACGGGGACTTCAATGTCATGTCCTCATGTAACCGGTGTGGCTGCTCTACTTAAATCTGCCCATCCCGACTGGTCCCCTGCCGTCATTCGATCTGCTCTCATGACCACTGGTAATTGTTTCATCTTTTGATTATTTAGTTTTTGTTGTTGCTAAGTGTTCATTGTTTTTGGTATCCTGCAGCTTACACTAGTGACACAACCGGAACTCAAATCCTGGCTGCTGGATCAATCAAACCTTCTGATCCTTTCGACATTGGCGCCGGCCACATAAATCCCCTGCGAGCGATGGATCCTGGGCTGGTTTATGATATGAAGCCTACGGACTACATCATTTTCTTGTGCAACATTGGCTACACGCGAGATCAGATTAGGACTTTGGTCCTGGACCTGGCAGATATTGCAACTACAATCTGTGCCCCGTACACAAATTCCCATTCCCAAGGAGGAGGAGCCAGAGCCAAAACTACATCATCACCAACAACAATAAGCAATGCAAACCTGAATTATCCGTCCATCACGGTTTTAAACCTGCAGAGAAGCACCACAATAACAAGGACGGTTCGGAATGTGGGGTTGTTGGGAGTCGTGAACAAGATATCAGTATACTTTGTGAGGGTGGTGAATCCAAACGGAGTGGACGTGGTGGTGTGGCCTAAGCTCTTAATATTCTCACCTTTCAAGAAAGAATCAATTTATTATGTGACACTGACACCAAAAAAGATGTCTGAGGGAAGATATGACTTTGGTGAGATTATTTGGTCTGACGGTATCCACAACGTTAGAAGTCCGCTGGTTGTCTTTGTCAACAATACCAACAATGCCGCTGGATTGCAAGCTGCTGCTGCCAACATTAACATCTAGGCATGCAGGATCTTTCCATTTCTTTTATAATCTGCTCTTCTTTTTTTCTGTTTTTTTTCCCCATTTTCGTCAAGTTTGGATTCGATAAATAAAAGATATTTGTCTGTGTTCTGCGTGAAAAATAAAAAATTTTAAAAAATGACCATTTTTTTGTCTGTTATACACACGTTTTTTGCCCAAAACATAAAATTTAAAAAACTTGCCATCGTTGGCCGTTTTCGTGCACTTTTTTGCACTAATAAAAAATAGTTATGTGCTATCTAATGAATCATATAAGAAAGAGAAAAATTAAAATTTTTGTAAAATGACTATTTTTTGTGGGTTATAACAAACGTTTTTTTTTTTTTCCCAAAACGGAAATTTCAAAAACTTGCTGTCGATGGCTGTTTTCGTGCCGTTTTTTGCACTCATAAGAAATGATGATGTGCTATCTAATGAATGCTATAAGAAAGTGAAAAATTAAATTTTTTGAAAAATGACCATTTTTGTGGGTTATAACACACATTTTTATGGCCAAAATGGAAATTTAAAAAGACGTGCCATTTTTTATGGCAGGTTTTCATGTCGTTGTTTGCATTCATATGAAATGGTAATGTTCTATGTAATGAATTGTGCAATAAAAAGGCAAATTTATAAATTTTGAAAAATAACCATTGTTTGTGTGTTATACCACATGTTTGTTTGCCAACAGTGGCAAATTTGAAAAACTTGCCGCCGGTGGGCATTTTCGTGCAGTTTTTGCACTCACATGTAATGGTGATTTGATATCTAATGAATGGTGTAAAAAATGAAGGATTAAAAATTTTGAAAAATGATCATTTTTGTGGGTTATAACACACGTTTTTTTGCCCGAAATCGAAAATTTAAAAAACTTGTTGTTTTTTACGATAGGTTTTCGTGTCGTTTTTTGCACTCATATGAAACAGTGATGTGCTATATAATGAATTGTGCAATAAAAAGGAAAATATATAAATTTTGAAAAATGACCTTCTTTCATGGCTTATAGCACGCGTTTTTTTTTTGGCAAAAATGTCAAATTTTAAAAACATGACATCGGTTGTCATTTTCGTGTCGGTTTTGAACTCATAAGAAATGGTGATGTACTATTTAATGAATGTTGTAAGAAAGTGAAAAATTATTTTTTTTAAATGACCATTTTTTGTAGGTTATAACACACGTTTTTTTTGCCCAAAACGGAAAATTTGAAAAACATGCTGTCGTTGGCCGTTTTCGTGCCGTTTTTTGCACTCATATGAAATGGCGATGTTCTATCAAATGAATTGTTCAATAAAAAGGCAAATTTATAAATTTTTAAAAATGACAATTTTTTGTGAGTTATAGACAATATTTGTTTGCTCAAAACTGAAAAAAATTTAAAAAAACTTGCCATTTTCGACGACAGGTTTTCGTGCCATTTTTTGCACCCATATGAAATGATGATTTGCTATATAACGAATTGTACAATAAAAAGGTAAATTTATATATTTTGAAAAATGACAATTTTTCGTGGATTATATCACACTTTTGTTTGCCAAAAACGGCAACATTGAAAAACTTGACGTCGATGGTTGTTTTCGTGCAGTTTTTGCACTTACATGAAATAGTTATGTGTTATCTAATGAATGGTATAATAAAGTGAAGAAATAAAATTTTTGAAAAATGACCATTTTTTGTTGGTTATAACTTGTTATCACTAAAATCAAAAGAAGTTGTTAAATATTCCTCAAGTTTCGTACCCTTGTGTTTTTTTAACAATTAAAACATTTCTAAACGATGAGGGATAAAGGAAAATTCAATATTAAAAGTTGAAATAATATTGTGACTAGTGCTAGTGCTAAAGGTATTACTAATAGGAACTTGTTGATGAAAATTAGTAGAATATTCCTCATATAATGCATTTATTATATCTCTAGTCTCATTTATGTATTTACTTACATTTAATCATAATTGTATAATTTTAGAATCTAATGAAAAACATTCTTTTAACATATCATAATATAACTTTAAATATTGTTCTAAACCTTTAAATTTAAAACAAGAATCAAGAATAATAGCAACTAAATATCAAATTAAAATTCTTTATAATAATTAAGCCATTTTTCTAACGTCTGAATAATACTTTGAGTTAAAGTTTCATCATTTATATGATTTTTTACACCAACTATATTACATGGTTCAACTAAAAATAAATGAAAAGTTAGATAATACACACCTGAAAATATACAAGTAGCATCTTTAAAAACTTTTAAAATTTCTAACAATTTTAAACAAGAAGTTCAATGAGTAGGAAGCAATACAATTTCAAGAGAAGAGTTATCAATGTAAAATTACATAGCAATAAACTATATTTAGAATAATCATAAAGTAAATCATAAGTTGAATTCCAACTATTTGGAACATTCTTTTTAAATCTTTTAGGTTTTTGTCCATTTTGTATACAATAGTTTGCCAATGTTTTCATTAAATTTGGATGTCCAGTCAAATATTTGATTGCATCTTTAATTGGTTTAATATGACTTTCTAATGTATTTAAACTATTTTGAACGGATAAATTTAAAATATGATATATATACATCTAATATGAAAAAATTTCCCACCTATTGGTGCAGAAATATGTTTTAATTCTATAATAGATGAATTTTTAGCAGATGCATTATCAAAACCAATTGAAAAAATTTTATCCGTGAAATTATATTCTTGTAAAAAGGAGTTAAAAGTTTGTCACAGTTTTGTACTCATATAAATAGAGAGAAGAGACAGACTGAGGCTTCTCAACAATTTCAGCTTTGGCAAATGGCAAGTCAATGTGGCACTAAATATAAAGAAAAGACTTTTGACCTTTGATTCTGAAACTCTAGAATCAAACATAGTCCACTCCATACATAGACTTTGATGATGGAAGAGGCATGATTTCTCAAACCTACCACACTACTTTAACTTTTAGTCACCATTTTCAAGTATTGATAATAATAATAATAAAGCACCATTAATCAACGAATGTTGATCTTTTTGACTCCAGGACTCAAACCGAAGCCATGTCAACAATTTCTGCGCATTGCATTGCCAATTTACCAGAGACATAAACAAGCACTACTCTGTCCACCAAGAGATACAGAGCTAGGAATCCCATTTATGATCATTTCATTGTCATCATGAATCATTGACTTCCTCCTGCACTTAGCCGCTTACTTGTCAACTTGTACTGTGTTGTTCTTGTCTCTATTTACAACTAACCAGTACTTGTTTTCCTCGTTAGAGTTGAGCTGAGTTGAGTTGAGTTGAGAGTCCCTGCAAATTAATATTTTGCATATCATGATGGCCTGCAGCAGGCTATGCTTCCTGTTGGGATTCATCACCGCCCTCCTTACATCCTCCTCCTCCTCTTGTCCCACTGATCAAAACCAATTCCTTCTTCAGTTCAAATCCATCTTTCTCGACGCTACAGCCTCATCATTCCCCAATTCGTCTTCATTCGTCTTCGGCTTAGAATCCTGGAATTCTACTTCCGACTGTTGCCACTGGGACAGAGTCATCTGCTCCTCCACTTCAAGTCGTGCCTTGGACTTGGTGGTTTCTGAGCTGCAGCTTGATTCTTTGGTCCCTTTGCCATCATCAGATCGTCCTCAGGTAGTTGCATCCACTGTCCTCGCTCCTCTATTTCGTATAAAAACTTTGACCCTGCTCGACATCTCCTCCAATCTCATTCGAGGTGAAATTCCAGCTCAAGGGTTGGCTAGTCTCAGCAAATTGGTTCGCCTTGACATGATGAACAACTACTTCAGTGGCAACATTCCAGCCCAACTTTATCACTTGAGATACCTCCAATATCTCGACTTGAGTGGTAATTCCCTTTCAGGTGGTTTAAGTCGTGAGGTTGGATACCTTGGAGAACTCGGGACATTGAAATTGGATGACAATTTTCTCGCTGGAAATATCCCCGAGGAGATTGGAAACCTCACAAAGTTGCAAGAATTCTCTCTCAGCAGCAATGATTTCTCTGGCAGAATTCCACTGGAGGTTCTTAATTTAACGCAACTTCAAGTCCTGGATTTGAGAGAAAATCTCTTGTCAATGCAGATTCCAACCCACATTGGGAGCTTGTCTAATCTTTCTACTTTGGCATTGAGCAAGAACAAGTTGAGTGGTGGAATTCCCTTGTCCGTACAGAATCTAAGCAAGTTGGAAACTCTTAGGCTGGAGGAAAACAAACTTGCCGGAGAAATTCCATCCTGGCTGTTCAACTTGAAGGCCCTCAACATTTTGTTTCTTGGAGGGAATGGATTGACCTGGAATAATAACAACTCCGAGTCCGAGATAATAGTACCCAAGTGCATGATATCCCAACTCTCCCTGCAATCGTGCGGTATAACGGGGAGCATCCCCCAGTGGATTCGTGCTCAAAAAGCTCTTGTTTACTTGGATTTGAGCAAGAACGAGCTTCAAGGAACATTTCCGCTTTGGCTAGCAGAGATGGACCTTGGAATTATTATTCTCTCTGATAACAAGCTAACAGGTTCTCTCCCTCCTCGTCTTTTCCAATCCCTGAGCTTATCGATTCTCGATCTTTCGCGAAACAATTTCTCGGGTGAGTTACCAAAGAATATTGGCGATGCTAATGCAATTATGATCCTTATGTTGGGTGGAAACAGTTTCTTTGGGCCCATTCCGAGTTCCATCTCTGATATTTATCGCCTAATTCTGTTGGACTTATCGAACAACAGATTTTCTGGAGACGCATTTCCAGTATTTGCCCCTGATGCATTTCTTGCATATGTTGATCTATCCTCGAATGAGTTCTCAGGTGAAATCCCTGTGACCTTCCCTCGAGAGACCAGGATTCTTGCTCTGGGTAAAAATAAATTCTCTGGGACATTGCCTCGGAACCTCACCAACTTGATCAAACTTGAACACCTAGATGTTCATGACAATAGAATTGGTGGTGGAGAATTCCCTGATATTTCTACGCTTCGAATTCTGAATTTAAGAAACACATCCCTCCAAGGTCCTATACCAAACAACATATCCAAACTCAACAATCTCCAAATTCTTGACCTGTCCAGCAATAATCTCACCGGAAATATCCCACAGGAACTAGGAAATCTCGCTGGAATGATTGACACGCCTACTACATTTTCATCAATTTCAGATGTCTTCACCTTCTCAATTCAGTACACTGATATAATAGTAAACTGGAAGAGGTCAGTACAAGGTCTGTCATCAAATCCTCGCATTGATATATACTCTTTGTTGGACCTGTCGAGGAACCAACTTTCAGGTGAAATTCCAGCTTCGTTAGGCAATCTCAAAGGCTTAAAGATACTTAATATATCCTCCAATAGCGTTTCCGGAAAAATACCCTACAGTTTTGGTCGCCTGGTTAGTCTGGAGAGCTTAGATTTGTCACACAATAATCTCTCCGGTAAAATCCCACAATCGTTTGAGAAGCTGCTACAACTTACAACTTTGGATGTTAGCAACAACCACCTGGAGGGTCGCATCCCAACCGGTGGTCAAATGCTTACAATGGATGATCCAAACTATTTTGCTAACAACAGTGGGCTATGTGGGTTGCAAATCAGGTTGGCGTGTACAGTGCCAGTGGAGACATCACCGCCACATGCACAACACTCTGAGGCTAAAGAGTCGACATTGTTTGCATGGGAAGGGGCGTGGACTGGATTCGCACTTGGTTTTTGCTTATCAGTTTTGATCATATTTCTAACTGGATGGTTTCCAGCAAGAGTAGTGTTGGTCCCAGCTACCCGCAGCCTCCAGAGAAGGGGTAACCCAAGCAGGATTAGTGTCAGATATATAGGTTCGATCATATGCAATACGAAGTAAAATGCATTTGAAAGATTAATTCTTGGAGCATGCATATATATATATACATACTTCAGTGAACAAGAATTAGGAGTGTGGTCCTAACTCCCAACTCGATCGGACTCCTCCGTGTGTCGTCTCGTTTCGTTTTCTACAAGTCAAAAAGTGGGCGGGGGCGGCGATATGCTAAAGAAAATAAACTTTCCAATTTTGCTGATTAAACATGTAATTTGGTTACTGATCGATAATGACATATCTAAACAGCACTAGTTGTGTTTTGTCTGCATTCTGCAAATGCTCCAGTACACTATAGTTGTGTTGTTGCTGTGTTATTTCCGTGTTGGCCATTGCATTGGATTTGATATGATCAAACCATTCATTGAATTGGTCATTTTGTTATGTCATATATGACTCACATGCACATTCACCTCCACCAGTTCACCTTCACCAGTTCACCTTCACCACAGTGGTTTATGTGCTGTTTTTTCTGTAAGGTTTAAACATACAGTAACTCAGAAGCAATAATTGAGTGGCAAACTGAACCTTCCAAGCATGTCCAGCATCCTGTTATATGTGAAAAGAAATACAGAATTCAAAATGATAAAAGTAAAAGGAACTTTTTCCCCGAAAGACTCGTAGTTCATGAGAATACTTTGCAATCCGATGTCAGGGAATCAGTGGTTTTGAAGCAATATCTTGAAGACAAAGAAAAACTGAAATACTAAGGGCGTTTGGTAAGGGGGAATAGAAGGGGTCAATGGTAATCAACAAAATTGATTGCCATTGTTAATGTTTAGTAAGGAGTAATGGGAATGACTGTTCATCAATGATTACCCAATACAGGGTAATGTATGATTAATGGGGGGAGACTAAGGAATCATCCATTACCCTGTATTGGGTAATCGATTTTACTCAACTCTACCAAATAACTCCCTACTCTAATATGTACTTTAATAATAATAATAATAATAATAATATTATTATTAATTAAAATAATAATAGTAATAATAATATTATTATTATAATTATAATAATAATAATAATATTATTATATTAATAATTAATAATAATATTAATAATATTAATATTAATAATATTAATATTAAATAAATAATATTAATAATAATTCATTAATAATAATATAATTAATATTAGTAATGAATAATTAATAATAATTATTATTAAATAATAATATTATTAATATAATTCATATTAATTAATAATAATTATTAATTAATATTATTAATAAATAATTATTATTAATAATTATTATTATTAAATAATAATATTGATAATAATATTATTAATGATTAATGATTAATATTAATAATAATAATGATAATAATATTAATAATGATAATAATTAATAATATTAATAATGATAATAATTAATAATATTAATCATTAATAATAATATTTATAATAAATAATGATAACAATAATTAATAATGATAATAATAATATTAATAATTAATAATGATAATAATATTAATAAATAATATTATTATTATTATTAATTAATAATAGTAATAATAATAATAAAGATTAATAATAATAATAATAATAATAATAATAAAAAGTGCGAACTCGATAAGGGTAAAATAGAAATTTTGAATGATTCCTATTACTATTGTTGATTTGAATCAAACAACATCAATCACAATAATACCCATTATAGGATTTGAACCAAACATTAACAATGCAATCATATTCCCATTGGCATTAACCCCTCAATCAAACCCATTGTGATTGACATTGAAGAATTTGAACCAAACGCCCCCTAAAGAAACCTTATAAGATATAAACAGAGAAGAATAAAACAACAAAGAAAGATAAACTTGTTGAAGTGCTTTATTTATTGAAGAGATGATCATATCTCTTCCATGATAACGTTCACTTTGTACACAACTTGTGCAGTCAACTCTTTCCTTCATACTAAAACTTTAAGACACAGAAAAAACGAATATGGACAATAACGGACAGAGACACGGAATGAAATATTGGGATATGTGTCCCATTACAAATTAATACAATCATTAAGAGTTATGTGGGATATCATAATCAATGTCACTAAGAGAATCATGATGAATATACAGAAACACTTTTAGAAAGAATGAGAGAGTTGCCAAATTCAATTCTCAAATGAGGTTTTTCATTCTATGGCACTATGTATGCCTATGGCAGAAGTTGATTCTTGCTTTAAGAGCAGCAGATTTGAGAGGCAAACAGCAAACAATACTATTAAGATGATGTTACTTGGCTATGACATATTTCTCCAATTGAGATCAAAGCTAGTTGAAGAAGCATCAACTCGAAAATCATTTCTCATAATTAGTCTCTTCTGGGTTGATCCGGCATCCCCTCCTTGGAAGTTGCACAGAGAAACTGGTTAAGCAAGCATTACAGGATAATACAAACACAGCCTCTGTTCTCCTCTTCAAAATCATTGTCCCCTGTCTCACTGCAAGCCAGTGACATACAAAACAAACACCCCATATAGGTCATTCCCAAATCATATACTCCCCTTTCATACAAAAGAGTAAGTAAAAAAGATATGGAGACATTGTTTGAAGAACACATTCAACACGTAGTCAGGCAGTGCCTTCTCTCCTTTTAGTGATGTTGGAAAGAAATCTAGCCATTCACTTCACATCCTAAGCTACAGCCTACAGGTGAGAAAACATAAATGCAAAGATCTGTGCTGCAAGAGAGAGAGATTGTGGTCCTTTGGTGTCAAGTTGTTCAAAGACTCAATACAATCAAAAACCCAATCTATCACTCCAGCATCTTAGTCAAGAGGGTATAGGTCTTCTTCATTTGCCTGCCTCCCCAACTTCCCAAATTCTCTATTGGTAGGAGAGCAGCAGCAATTTTACATAAAGCATATAAACTCGCTCCTATGGCAATTAAAATGTCATGGTGTACGCATCTTGCATTCTTGCTTTAGCAAAACTCTCAAGAGTTCAATAGCATTATTGGCTGCACAGAATTCAACTTTCCGCATATAATACTTTATTTTGATTCACTACATCTGTCAAAATACCCACGTCAAGAGGATCTGATTCAATTCTAAACTCTTATCAGTTTACCATCTTTTACTCAAAACAGCAACAAAGAATTAAAACCAAATGCAAATAAGAAGGTGGCGTATCAGCAATCATATAGTGGAACACAACACAATCCAAGAACCCATTCCGAGTTAAATCAGGCCAACCAACATTAAGAGATGACAAGTTTAATAAATTACCTGGACTCAAATTCTTTGATCTCAGCAAGTTCTTTTCCTAAGTTATCGATCCATTGTACTCTCTTCTTCTTTTCAATCTCTTTTAAATCATCAGGAGTTCTTGTAACTGCAGGGGCCTTCTTAATACAGCTTTTGAGAACATTGTCAGCTTTTCCCTTACCATCAAAGCTCTCTTCTTTAACCTGAGCAGTTCCAGCGGATGACTGATCAGAGCTATCGGAAACAGAAACAACTCTGCCAGGGGCGGCCTGTGGCTGTGGGGTATTCTCCAATTTCAATGGCCCAGAAGTATAAAGATGAGCAGCAGCAGAAGGTTTACAGAAGCATATGAATGGACAGTGGATCTTGCAAAACAAAACCCTCATGAAAATGTTTTCCTTCATCAACAGTACATTCTCAAAAATGGCCACCCCATTGGCAAACACCAATCAAGAACGCTAAAAAAGATCCAAACTTTGACTCAACAACTCCATCATCAACAGGAGAGCTAGGTAATTCAAGCTTCTTCAAGTTCTTCAAGGAGCTGAAAACTAAAGCGGATAGTGAATCTTAGGCCCTTTAATCACCTTTCAAGAATGTCGCTAAAATTGACAACTTTGGCAGCAAAACAGAATGATCACCCAATATTTTTTTGGATGGAACGCAAAAGTGCCCTCTTCCCAAGAGCGCACACACAAAAAAAAGGGAATTATGTTAAAAAAAGAGAGATTGCTGCTGACGTTGTTGTATTAACAATTTAACTGTGGAGGGCAAGGGGGGGCAGCTTACCAAAATTGAGATTTTTGGAGGTTTCTGATAATTTAGTAGTGTACATGAAGCAGCAAATGGGCACCTCTAAAACAATCCCAAAATTATCCAGAAAGAAACCTCTCTTTTCTCCCTACACTTTATTTAACAGTACTATACAGTAATGTAAGACGAGACAAATATTTACCCACCCCAGCTTATTACTTATTAGTAGTTGTAGTATTTCAGTAGTATTTTGGATGGAGAAACAGTAAGGATGAAGAAAAGAAGCAAAAAAAACATTCTTGGATTCCGTAATGTCCATCGATCGCACCCTCTTCCCATCTTTTCATTGTTTCCATTTCCACCATCAAAATAGTGAAATACTTAAAACCATAACCTTAACTTTACGTGGAGAGCAATGGGCTTTACCATGAACCAACCAAGACGGAAAATCTAAACCAAATAGCCAAGTATGGAATTTGGCCCCCTTATCTCTATGCCTATGGCTATGGAGTGAGTAGAACTTTCTTGCTTGTACAACTAAGCAGATTCTTTGTTTAAATAAGGTGTTTTTGAGGGAGAATGTCATACAAGATTTGGTGAATGAATATAATGGTAATAAAGTATAAGAAAGGGTGGGGAGAATTTAAAAATTAATGGTAATAAAGTATAAGAAAGGGTAGGGAGAATTAAAAAAAAAAAAAAGATTTGGAATGATTTACGGTGCTAGTATACTTAAGTTAAGAGGATATCTCTTGTCTTACGTTGGTGCAACGTTTTGTTTGTTTAATGTTTTGATGGTTGGAACGTGGGGCTTTTGGGTGTATCAATGACAAGTTGAAGAATCAAGGCATACCCCTCATTGTAAGAGTAATGTAAGGTGTAGGTTTGCCTTTATTCGAACGATGATTAATCAGTGAATCAGGATTACCAACTTTACCTTCCATTCCATTATACTCAAAATGTTTTTATTCTAATCATCCTGCAGAAGCAAACAAAGAATCGGTGAAGTTTGGAACCAAACCCCCCCAAAAAAAAAGGGATTTTTATTTTGTTTATGAGCTATAAAAGAGAGAGTGTGAGCACTGAGAGGAGGAGGAACTCCCAAGAAAGAGAATGAAGTCAAACTCAAGGAAACATTGGGGTTATTGAGGGAGGAGGCCAGGGTGATAGAGTTTATTATGTCAAGTCTTTTGGAAAACTGACTTGTAAGCAGTAAGCAGTTAGTTGGGTTGTAAGTGGGCTTGTGCTTGTGCTTGTGCTTGTGGGATGAGGCAGGGAGGCAGGGAGGCAGGCAGGCATTAGTAGTCAAATTCCCCATTAATGCAATGGGCATAAATTGGTTTGGTTGTATGTTGTTCCTTAAACAAAAACAATAAATGTCAAAGGAAGGAAGGCAGTAGCCAGTAGTGACCTTTTCCTAAATACACGGACAAATATATGATTAATCATAATATCTTGAATCTTGATGATTATTGAACATGGGGCATTGCATTGGCGCTGGCTGGCTGGCTATATCGCACTTTTTTCTAATGAATAAATCCATCACGATGGATGCTCCTACTCCCACCCCAATCAATCTGTCCCTTCTTCATAATTACTTTTACTATTATTGTCTGTCTCACACACACAGGCCACAGCCACTAGTAGGTAATGCAAACCCATTACAACTTTGGTGTTGTTGTGGCCTTGTGGGAGTGGGAGTGTATTTTCTTCTATTTGTGTTTATGACTGAAAACAGCAATCTAACCTACTCAAAACAACACCTGAATCAGGCTTAGCTTGTTAAGAGATCATTCCAAAGATGGGATGGGATGGGATGGGCACATCAAAACAAAAAACATTATCTAGTTAGTAGTTAACAAGTTGTAATCATCCATTCATCCTCAACTAAACTAGCTCTGTTCAATTATATCTATCTGAAACTTCATAACCATATATCAAAAACTTGTAAACTCCTTCTAAGTCTAATGTTCCGCCACCATTTGGACAGAAACAGAGAAAGAGCGTGCTTCGGGATGCGTTCAAGCACAATGATTGTGAAGGCTATAAAGGCAACACCCCAGGCACCAGGCCTAAGATTTATCATCATTCTTCATTTGTGAAAAGGGTTTTGTCAATCAATCTTTTTACACTCGTTTTCTCCCACTGCTGGGACAGACGCATGCGACGTGCTTCATGTGTATTTTGATTGCGGGTGCAGCGTCCATTCCCCCTCTTAGTCTGTCTGTCTGTCTGTCTTCCCCTTTTTAAGTTTTATCCCAACAACAATCCAATGTTACATTTGTCAAGGAGCGCTGATGGAATTACTTTCTTTCTAACGCACAAATGATATTTAGCGGTCTTATCATCAAAGTAAATCAATACTATGGTTCAATTCAACACAAAGGGAAAAAAAAAAAGAAAAAGAGCTGCAGAATCATCGGTTCAGTTGATCAAGGTGAACTCTGCTCTAGTTCTTCCATTTTCAGTTGAATTCCAAAAAGAGCTGCATGCGGTGACCAAAACTTTAATATGAAGAAACCCCATCCACATCAGTGCATCGCACAACAGAAAAGGACATATAAAAGGTGCACTTTGTAGAAATTAGTTCATTTTGTCACACAGCACAGACCCAATAGTCTTTCATCAACCAAATGAACACAGATTATTAACAAATGAAACTAAACACTTCCTTCCCAAGACTCATCCTCCTGTCAAAAATACATGTCCAAGATGATGAGGTATCTCATCATATGCTTCTGCAAGTAAATTTCTACACTGCTTCTGGTTGTATTGTATATAGAAATTTAATCAGAATATCTCACCAACTTCACTAAAGTACTCGTAATAAGAGTTTCGGGATGAACGAAGAAAATAACAGATCTCCGAATAGACCATGTAAGCTTTTAAAGCAACCAGGCGCAGGACATAACACCGGCTTGTGAGAAGGAAAGACTCAAGCTTTCCCAAGACCACGCAAGCAAGCAGCAAATCTATGGCAAGACACCATAGAAGAAAATGATTGCAACGGTCAAGGCTACGGCAAAATACCCTCTTCATGCCACTAACTGACTAACACTAGCATCGTAGACCACCGCGAGTTTGAGAAAAAAAAAGTAGCCAATCTGCTTGAAACAATAATCAGCCCACCACTTGCAAGACTACTGCTGGTTCTTAAGGACAGGAAACGCAATAACATCACGAATACTGGCAGAGTTAGTAAGAAGCATTACTAGCCGATCAATGCCGAGCCCCTGAGGATAAAAGATTGCCGTCTGTACATTAGATACTTGCACTTCGTGCAAAGGGCACTGAAGAAGTAGCTCTGTACCTAATTAACTTCTCATTTTCTTAAAGTCCAGCACTTCGTGTGCGTCCATTCTTGAGCACAATGGTTAATCAAAATGTAAATCAAGTACAGTTTGGAGCAATAAAGTAGGTGTATATGATGTAATGAAAGGTGCCTTTATGTAAGAAGTTTTTCAAATTGAAGGTAGATAGAAAACTGAAACAATTGTAAAAAATGAAAATAACACAAGAAGAATAATTTCTATTTACCTAATTTCTTGAAAAATGCAAGTAGGAAATTATAACTACTAATATATCTGCAGCAGAAGATGACAGGGAACACTAGCACAGATAAACCAGAATAGAGCAGTGGAATTTTACAAATCCTATCCATATCTCAGAAGATCTTACCTTGAGATGATTGCTGATATATGAGATTGAGGAAAATTTACAAGGAAGAGTTAACGGACTTTAGGAATTTTGCTGTTGCAATTTGTGGTTTACTTCATGCGTCTAAAAATTACCCTTTGATCAATTCATTGAGTGAAACAGGGATACACATACAATTCTAAGGGCTGGAAACATGAATTATAATTCTATCCCATGATAAATTTTATTAAAGCAGCAATAAGGGGCACATACATACCATTCCGGAAGCAGGAGGCATCCCATATTCTAAAGCAGTAAGAAAGTCATCATCAAGAGTCACTTCATATGAGTCATCATCATCATTTTTGTTTTCTTTTTCTTCACAATTGACCCTGTCTGCAACAACTGCAGCTTTCTTCTCATTATGCTGCCTCACCTGCTCTTCCAGACGTGCTCTCTAAAAAATTGCAAATTACCAATAAATTTGAAGATGCTTGAATTTTATTGCCATTTACATAGTTATATCATCAGCAACCAAAAAGCATGCGCTTCGCAAAACAAAGCCATTATTGCTGTTAATTTGCCAAAAGAAAACCATCAAATCTGAAATAAGCACACAGCTTGTCATGATTACGATTAAGTAATTATTGGTCTGAAAACGTTAAAAGGTGATGATAATTAAACTATCACCTCCAAACATAAAGAAGATCTTCTCAAACTGCAATGATCGTCATTATCAAATATCTTGAAAAATCGTCATCAGTTAAAAGGTGGAAATATCTCGCAGGAGATAAATGGAGTTGAAACCTATTTCATTCTTCCAACATGAAAGAATACAGTCATAGATACCTGGTCCAAAGGATCGGTCAACTCGGAAAACGCATTAGCCAGTTCACGACCGCAAATGAAAAGTTCAAATCTCTCAGTTAAGCCTGCATGACT
Organism: Ophiorrhiza pumila; assembly: GCA_016586305.1. Taxonomy (NCBI): domain Eukaryota; kingdom Viridiplantae; phylum Streptophyta; class Magnoliopsida; order Gentianales; family Rubiaceae; genus Ophiorrhiza; species Ophiorrhiza pumila. The sequence goes on along the minus strand of BLIW01000001.1, from coordinate 192,590 downwards.
GAAAGAAGAAACTCAAGTGAGATACCCGACACCGTTTTCTTGTAAAACCCACGACCAGCAAAATATTTGGGTGGCACCAACTTCCCTTATTTACTTACATGGATACAAGTAGAGAAACTAGTCCATATGAAAGCAAAGGAAATACAAGAAACTAGGAGAGGGAACAAAAACTCAAGCTGAATCAAGGAAGAAAAAAGTAAAGAAACATCAAGCATATGAACTGAGGTCCACTACTCAAGTGGGTATATTGTAAGTCATGATCAGATGATTAAACAATAGGGAGAAACCAATCCATCCACCATAACAGGCCAAAAAACTCTTTTCTTCTCATTCACTCTGACAGTAACTTTTGATACCTTCTCCAAGCAGGTTCCAGTATCCCACAAATCATTCACACAAAATTATAAAATAAAATAATAAAGAATTAAGAACAGAGGGAACTTCATAAGATCTCAACACTTGAGGAAGCATACAAAACAAATCCATTCAAGAAAAACTATAATGACAACAAAAGGAGAGAATTTCTTAGTCCACTGCGTGGTCGTTGAAGCACATCACTTCCATCGAAAAGCTTTAGTACCTTCTATGGGGTTTCGCGAGTGGTGATATTTCAATCGGATAATCCAGGACAAAAGTAGGCTGCAATAGATTTGGCTCCACCGCAATTTCAAAAACCTGGAAAAAATGAAGATACAAACAAATTGTAAAATCTCAACATGTTATATAGGTCAGGACTTGGATATATCTCTAGTATTTTAGAATCTGCAACACAGAAATATCCAACAAAAACAGTAAGAGAATTGTGTCCAGAAAATCATTGCAATATCCACCTCATTAAGCACATGGCCGACAGATTGGCATGCTTCAATTGCATTTTTCACTTGATTATCATGACTAATATCAAGTGCTTGAACAGTAGCATCTTTGGCAGTTTTGACATCACCAAACTTCAGGAAATCAATCCCAGTGGCTTCTTTCACAAGATTATGCATTGTATCCCGCCTCCAAGGCCTCTCTAAGCATATCTCTTCACCCTGCAAGAAAGTTGTTGATCCATTCACTAACTTAGTAGCAATCAAGCAAATTAAAAAAACACACCATCAGTTCAGTTTGACATGCATACCACAACAAGAAACAGTTTTTTAGATAACCTAAAACATGCACACTATTTTTCGCTTTATTTGTCTGTTTATTTATCTGCCAGCAGCTAAGAGTTATTCCAAAATGATGCTCTGCAGCCAATTGTCAACAGCAATAATTGAAGTAAGCCCCACAACATTATTTTTTGCTGACAACTTTTATTTACTTCAGCACTGGTAGAAATCATTTTAGACTCAAAAATACTTGACCAAACATGATCCAACAAATGAAATGTCAAGATATGTTCGATAAGGATGAAATGAATAACATCCTCAGTTGTGACAAAGCAAACTCATCCAACCAAAATGCTAGAAGGAAATCTAAACTGGGATGCTTCATCACACACTCAGAATTTTGACCTTAATTTTTCAAAGTTTAAGGTGTATATATATTTAAGAAATGCAGTAGGATACCATATCATGATATACATATATTTCATAAACAAGGATTCATATGTCACTTTAAACTTATCTACATTGGTCAAATTCAATCAAGTATTTGGAGATAAATTATGGGAGTTACAAGTACAACATTGATAATTCAAATCCATGAACTTAAAGAGTAAATAATTTCAACTTGAATCTAGAAGAGAGTGCTTCCCAATATTTTCCCATTTGCTTGGGGAGAAGCTTCAAATATCTTCAAACAAGTGAATAATATGACTCTCAGTCATAGCAAGTTAAAGTTCTAGCTCTATTTTCTGGTTTCATTATTATCTGACGCTGACAAAAAGATGAGAGGGGAAAAGAAGTAAAAGACCAAACTGCTAATTGTACGTACCTGATATTCAATATTAAGGGTTCCATGAACTGCAAGAGCACATCTTGTAACAATTTCTTCAGCCATATTCATCATCCTTTGATAGTCGGAATATGCTTCATACATCTAAAATTCAAGCTAGGACCAACATTAATGATTGAAGGTATCTACAAATTAAAGTTTTGTGCTTGAGGCAACAATATTAGAGGCACCCACAAAGTTTACTTGACCTTTAGAAAGGGGGAAAGATCAAAGACCAAACTACAGACACAACTTACTTCTATTGTGGTAAATTCAGGATTATGGCGTGTTGAAATGCCTTCATTCCTGAATATGCGGCCAATCTCATAAACTTTTTCAAATCCCCCTACCTGTCCTTGGCAGTTAATGCAATAATTACAGCAACATTATCACATGGGAAGCTGTGATAGTTATTAAGAACAAAAAAGTTCGATCTCTTCTTGACAGGGAAGCTTAATATTGAAGGTGTCACAGTACCAATTTTGCTAACAAGATGTAAAGGAAAAGGAAAGCTCACAAGCATTCTCTTCAAATGAAGCTCCGTTGCAATTCTAAGATAAAGATCCCTTCCAAGAGAGTTATGATGTGTAATAAATGGCCTAGCTTCTGCTCCTCCAGCTGCTCCCTAGTATAGGGAACCAATTAAAACCCAAAATATACTTAGAAAATGTGTGGTCATCACATAGTGACAGATTATCAATACAATTACAAATGCAGAAGGAAGCTTCAACAAAAACCATCATGTCAACTAATTCAAATATTAGCAGACAATTATGAAAACAAAACTACAGCATAATGAAACCAATTTCTATTAATTTTAAAAGGCAAGTATATCTGAAACAAAAGGTACCAACCTGAAGCACAGGTGTTTCAACTGCAATGAAGCCATGAGATTCCACTGAGTTGCGTATCTCTGACACAATCTACTGAACTAAAGTATCAGCATCGTAACATTGTTAAAAAATAACAATTTTGCCGGCAAAGAAAGTAAAGTTCTAAACAGCCAGCATACACAAATTCTAAAGCATTCGCAGCTGAAGGTGAAGTGTTAACAAGTCTCATGAAGCATCCATCATGTTTCACGGTTCAACTTTAGGCCATGACAGAACAGCTTAAAATAGAAGGTTACTATTAGGAAATTCAGAAATTGACTAATAGAATCTTAAAATAGTTCTGCAGAGCAGAAATAAATGCATTGAAACTGTTTGATATTTCATCAAGAAGTAACTTTTCAAAAAAAAAAAGGCACTCATATATTGTTCATATAATCAAGTTCAACAACAGAAAAATAAATAATAATAATATTAACAATAATGGTTAACACTGATAGTATGTTACCATCTATCAAGGAAAACTATCACTTCTGAACTCATTAACATATAAATAAAGCAGCATCAGAGCTAAGAATGTGGAGAGTAAACAGAGTGAGATGGGGAGAAAAACAAGCAAGAAAAAGTTCAAAGTTGGACCAGTAAATGGGGAAAAAAAGTATATCTTGATTAATTAATTATAGAAGTGAAAGGACAGCTCACAATCATAAATTAACTAAATGCATCAAGGTCACAAAAACTATGCTCTCCACATCGAAGATGGTGTCAAATAATTGGTAAGAGAAAATTAGATCACAACAACCCACCTTTGCTCTTTTCCGAAATACACCAGCAACATCAGGATTTGCTATCATATCTACGTACCTAATATTGACAGAAGTAAGCAAGAATCAATGCTAGTTTGATATGTCAGTACAAAGACAACAAAAGGAATAAAACACTAAAACAGACAGTGTATCTATGGAAACAGAGAGTATCACAGGTATGACAGAAGTTAAACATCTACTCAATACATTTCCGGCCAACGGGTTAATAAAGTTAAACATTAGTAACACACAAGTGTTGCTTAATTTATAAAGATATTCAGGAAAAACAGAATTAGAAATGCTTAATAAACATAAACATGCAAATTTTCACACATACACGTGGACATATACATACACACACATATGTATCTATGTACTCATCCAAACATGATAAACATGGATTCATGAAAGACTAGCTCACCGTTGGCGATAGCGCTTATCAATATCAGTTAGGCCATGATATTTGTCTGGCAATGGAAGCAATGATTTTGTAAGAATTGAAAATGAACTCACACGAACTGATAACTCCCCTATGGAAAGGAAAAAAAGAAAGCAGAAAATAAGGCCAAGAAATCACAGGAAACCACCAAAGAAATAAAAAAATCAAAGGAAGAAAAAAATGAATAAGCAGAGAAAATAGTCAAAATTCACACAAATGCTAACTGTTTCATGTCATATTTCTGAGTTTGGAATGTAAAATCCTCAAATCAACTCAATCTTATTTGAAGCATTTGAATCTGTAACTTACTCTGCAATGTGATTAGAGACTAGAGCACCCATACTTGATAAGTTCAGAGTGGAAGGATCATGTTACCTTTCACAGAATGCCTGTTTATTTAGTATAAAAGTAGCACTAGCAAGGACCAGATGAAGTTACAACTAGTGTAGAATAATGTTTTATGGTACGCAATGGCATTTAAACCACTATTAAATAGTTAGATACTTTAGAGATTCAAAATCTTTGTTAAAACACCATTCCACAAGGTTAGACTAGATTATGGATATTACCTTTGGCAAAAATGATAATCCAAAAGTGAAGTTCAAATTAATGAAAGCTTGTATAACTACTTTGAGGGGTGATGACAAGAAACACATGTGCGAATATCAGAGAAAGCTTACCCTTTTCTGTGCGCTTGATTGAGCCACGTGCACCCAAAATATCACCTATATCCAAAAGTGTCTTCAACTGCTCAAATTGATCATCTACAAACCTTTCCTTCTCACAGTAAAGCTAAAACCAAAACCAAAACCAAATGTTTCTGTAATGCAAATGGAAATTCATACACAAACAAACTTAAAGAGGAAATTGAAAAACTTGTGCAATCCCAGGAACAAAAAGAAGAAAGATGCGGAATTGTCAGTGGAAACCATCCTCAAAGAAATCTTCAGTATTTATTTGTAACCCAAGGATCCAACAGTACCCACTACCTATCACAAAATGAATTTAAAAGAGAAACTAAATGCACACATGGGCAGGAGACCAAGACTAGACTTAGCCAGTGCTAATCTAAGGAAGTTTCTAATCTTCATGACAAGAACAAAGAACTAGCTTCAGGTATCATATATTTCTAATCTGTCACATCCTCCAAGTTGATTAATTAATATATCTGAAGCTCGGAACAAATTTCAGAATCTATTATTTTGCAAAGGCAATGATCATCTATCCATATTATAATATTCAATTCATTGGGGCTAGAGTGGTCAGGGAGTTAGCATTACAACCTCCAGGTTTAGAGTTCGATTCCTGGGGGATGCATGTGAGGGAAGGTGTGTGTGGAAAAAAAATAATAATAATAATAATAATATTCTGTGTGAAGGGGCAGCTTCAACACTCTGTGACCGACGACGAATTCTAGAATAGCCTTCTAAATCAGAAGGATGAGAAAATCTGACTGATAATAATTCATGGACTATTGAATTTGACATGCAACCACTAGAACTAGAAAGACTCATATATTGCAGCCACTGAAAACCACTCCAATGGCTAAACAACACCTAAGTCTAAAAGCAAATAACCAGAATCTTGAAGTATCACAAACCTGGATTGTCCCCGAGTCATCCCTCAAAGTCAAAAAAGCAAGCTTTCCGAAAGCTCTGCGAGCTACAATCCTTCCTGCTATCGAGACATGATCACTATCAGTGTCTGACTCTTCGCCATTAGCCAGATGTTTATAAATTTCTTGCAATTGATTGGCAGTATGAGTCCTATCCCAATAGTAGGCGTATGGCTCAAAGCCCTTGCTCCTCAATTCTTGCACCTGCAAGCAAGTAAATGTCACAACGGAATCCAAATTTTCTCAAATTCAGACATCAAAAGATAAATAAGAAGAACATTCATTTCAACTTTTGCAGTCTCAATCATGTTTGTAATGCTGTAAAGCATTTCAGCCGGAAATGAACAACCAGTATAAGGCTCAAACAAAGACTACCCAGCTCCTCAAAGCCAAGAGGGGCCTTTCCTTTCTACCTACAGAATTGCACAGCCGAGTAGCGATCACTTGACAAAAATTAATGGATAAAGGAATCTTTTTCACTCTTTTATGATAAACAAAACCCTTTATTAAACTTTCTACAAAGATGAAATCTTTAAAGCTGTTGCTAGTTGAGAATCAACTATTCAACATGAATGACGAACGCTGAATTCCAACAAAATTAAGAACAATAACTCAAAAGCCAATATAAGATACAAAATTGAGAACAATAACTCAAAAGCCAATATAAGATGTAAAATATAAGATATGAGACGTAGTGGTATAAACAAACAAAGTGAAGTACGAAAGTTGCTTTCTTTAGATAAACGATTCCAGTTACCTGACAAAAACTAAAACAAAAATAGATAGTGTAATCGAAGAAAGCAGAGTGTTAATTGTGGTGAAAGAATAATTGCATGCCTTGTTGATGCGGATGGAACGAATGGCATCTCTGTCAGAAGTAGAAGTGGAAGAAGAGTGAGACCTCCGGGCGCGAGTAGCTGGAGCGGCGGGGGCGGCGGAGGTTGATGAAGAAGAAGAGCAGCAGCGGACAAGGAAGGCAGGAGAAAGAGCTTTTGTTGTAGAAGGAAGAGAAATGGGGAATGACCTAGGTACAAGTTTAGAAGCAGCAAAATGAAAGAAGGGCATGATATGGAAGTGCAGGGCAGCCTCCATCGTCGTCTTCTTTCTTCTTCGTTTTTCCGCTTGCTTGCTAGTTGCTACTCTGCACACTCTGATTGATTAATGATTTCCCTTTCTTTTATTGTTGTTTTTGTTTGCGTTTGCACATTTGCACTCTACTTTTTGACAATTTTCAAAGTTAGACCCTCAAAACTATTTTACTCATCTTTGGCTTTGTGTTTCGATTTCGAATTTCGTTTTAAATCATTTTTTAGCATCGCAATCAAACTAATTTGGACTTGGAAATTTCACAAGAATATTTAGAAATAGATTGAATCTGTCTGTATTCTTGCCCTTTTCTTGTCTTTTGAATCCATGTATTTTATAATAGTGAGTGCCGAGTGGAGTGCCAAAATGTTTGAAATTTCACGGGCATTGGCATAACATAATGGTAGCAATTTTAGGAGCAAAAGTGAAAACTGAATATCAATTACTTTCTGCCCAAAGAATAAACATAGTTTTAGTATGGAATCGCAAAAAGAACAAACATAAAATAGTTTCATTTGATGGATATGAATATACTATTTGCTCAGGCAATTTGCAAGCCATGGATCGAAATTACTAGTAGTAGTAATGGTATCTCTAATCATTGTTGTCGGTGGGGATTACATAATTTCTTCCCTTACCATTCAACTGTTCACATCCCAAAGAACAACCCATTTCACAAGCACCCATTGAGGCCCCGTCTAACTTGATACATATTGGCATGCAACCTTCTACGCACATTGATGCTGCTGCTGCTGCTGTCCCTAATAATCCATTCATTTTTCTTCCTGAACCAATTACTACGTACATCATCATCATCATCATCAACAACATTGCAATCCGCCTCCCTCTTCTGTTAGGACTCATTATTCTCTCTCTGTTTAAGTGAAAAAGATGAAGATACCAACCCCTGAGAGATCAGCTTAAAACATTGTTTTAGTTAAAGAAGAATATGGGTTTCAATGTTTTTCTTAACATTTTTATTTGGTTGGAGGAGCTTTGATTAAGAATGGAATGCTGGTTGGTTTGTTTAAGAATTAAGACCCCTTCAAATTCAATCAATGTGGCAGCATTGAGAGCCAAGTCAAACATTCTCCCCCATACCATCCACTTTTCTCTCTTTCCTTATCCAATCCAACAAAAAAAAAAAAAAAAACTTTCTTGATTAGGCATAATTTATTTACTCTCTCACCATAACCAACTTCACTTGGATATATATAATATGCTGACTTTTCTTTCAATTTTCATTCGCCCGTCCACAACGAAGAGCCACTCCTTCAAACTCCGGCCCAAACCCACACACATGTCAATTGTTATGGTGAGTCAACAAAAAGAATTGTGAATTGTGAATGAGACAACGCAACCAGCACTGACAATAAATTCTGGAATTACCAGGGAGTGGAGGAGTACCACTAGATATAGTCTGACGCATATATATAGATACAGCAAAGAATCTTGGAGCCTTTTAAGTTGAGAAGTAACCATAAAGAGTTAAGAGTCTCAGAGATGGTATTTAACAGTGTTATGTTAATTTCGGCAGCCAAAACATCTGCAGAGGCATGGCAATCTATGGCATGTTTTGGCGAACATCAGCGCATAGATGGCCAGCAAATGGTGGATCTGGTCCTATGTTTCCCTCTTCAACAGCTGGGCCGTTTGCTTCTCTATCTTTGGACTTTCCTTTGCGTCCCTCCACAGAGTTACTATACTTCTTCTTACTATGATGGTGATGATGATCATTCTGATGACGATACTTCCTCCTCTTCTACTACTTTTCAATATGTCTACTATAACCGCCGACCAAGCCCAGATGCCGATGATGATTCTTCTTCCTCCTCCCATCCCCATTCCGATTGATTTCATCATCAGTTAGATTGTCACTTGCTTTATATTCTTCTTAGATTGATTTTATCTGTGTATATCACTTGTTTTCTTCTTTGTTTGACTTTTTTTTTTTTTATCATTTGGAAATAAAAAGGAGACTGAAATGGGATTGATGAGATGATAGTTATATATTTTTCGCCATATGATGATATCATTGTTTTCTTTCTCTGTTTCTGCATCCAAACAAGTAAAGTAAAAAGAACACAAGGGGGTGGGGTATAGATAGGATAGATAGAATTTGTGGGGGTACAGCAAAGTTTGCTGTTGAAATTGAACTCTTTTTAATTTTTCAGGTGGTGGTTTTGGTCACCTACAAATTTTAGTCACCAAAATTTGTAGGAATGTTGGATTATTTTGTTCTGGTTGTTTTTTTTTTTTTATACGGTTCAATCAATTCAAGGAAGGAATGAAGTAATGGAACAACGTGAGTTGTTTTTCAAAACACAGTTGATATGTTTTTTGGGAATATTTGTTTGTTTGGAGTTGATCAAAGGTGTAGGCTTTTAGGCTTATATTGCTACATTCTTATCTCAAGTCTTGGGAGGAGAACTCCTGCAGTGCCAAATGCATTCTTTACCGTCCAAATTAAAGCCTGTCTGTCTGTCTTCATTCTTTGGAATGCTTTCCAGCCCCCTAGTCCCAGATGTATTGTTGGACTTTGCATTACTAAGATGGATGGCACCATTACTAATATTATTTTAACACCCTGAATTCACATGAAATATTTTTACTCGCTTCTACCAAATTTGAGCATCGTCTGCATTTACATTTTCTGCAATTATCATCTGTTGGTTATAACATTGTTGACAGACTAGCTAGTAACCGAACATTATTGAACCTTGTTCTTTGTCCCTGGAGCAGTGGCATGAGGTCCTATATTCAGTTGATGGTTTTGTTAGTTTGCCGCGCTGTTCATTCCTTGGAGAGCTTTATTACGTACAGGTTGTTCGGTCATTACCTGTGATAGTGATACAGTAGCTGATTGCATTAGTTCATCTCCTAAAAAATTACAAGATTTCGGTGGAATTTTCTTTTCAGTTTCTCTTGTTAAATGCCAACCAACCTTGTTAACCTCTAGGTCTCTGTCAATACGAGGCCATAGATGCCGCCATCTGTTGCAACACTGAGTAGCTTTTATATGATCCCTTAGTCAGTTTGTTGGCCGCCCACTTCAAGAACTGGACTTTAGATGACAATCTTCTGCACTGGTCCCATATAGGAACAATTAGTAGTGTACACATGGATGGATGAAGCTTTAAGCATAAACAATGTACACTGGTATTCCAATGAAGACCTGCATGAACTCAAGGTCGAAGGTGATGGATAAATTTGATGAAGAATTCCTGATTAAATTGAACATACAATGATATTTCTTGCATCAGTGGTTATATACGATTATATAGAACTTCTGGCAAATCTAAGCTAGCAGCATGTAAGATAATCATTTGGCATGATTTGGATCCAACGATTTGTTTTCTGTCAAGTATTTGTAGTCTGTGTGCGTATACAAGCTTTTTTAACTACTGATTACAAAATGAGAGCACTTGTTGGCTGTTGCAATATAGAGTCCCCCCACCCTGAATCTTGAAAATTTTTGGCTTCATTTTATCAGACAGATTATTATTTTTTAAAAATAAATTTATGTGAAAATGAGCAGACAGTTAAGGTGATGGCATTTATGTGAAACCGCTGCTACTGAAGCAGACATTCCCCCCACCTCTCTCTCCCTCTCTTAGCAGGACTTGACTCTGGGCTGTACGATAGGGTGGCTTTGTGCCAATTCCATTCGTTGGAAATACATCCCTTCAACTCAAAGCTTTTGATTTCAGTTTAACTTAGCAATGTACCAACCTCTGTTTTTCTGCACTTCTAGTATAGAAAGTCACAGGAGTGGCGTGTCTCAGAAAAACAAGTTAGTGTAAAAGAAACAAATTTGGTTGCAAGTTAAAAGGCAGTTTATGACTTAGAGACTGGATTGAATTGGGGGGAGATGGAATCATAGTGTTCTGTTCTATCTGAATGCCATTTTGAGCTCTAATGCATCTTTGCTAGAGGAGTAGGAGTAGCCTACCCTGGATGCTAGGATGTATGGTCAGTTAGTCAATGGAAACTGAGCTCCAAATGGTACATACATTTCAATTGGTACTTGTTGGCTGTCCCCTTCCCCTATCCATAAGTAGATAGTAATGCTGCTGCTGGTGCTACAGCCCCTACAGAGACAGCCATATCTTGATGACCAATTTATTGGCTTTCTGTTATTGTGGAATTCCTCTCCTCATTTCAATGTCACAACATATGGTAAACTATCAGAATATAGAGGGACAACAATTCAGAAGGCACAAAGGTTATCGAGTCCAGATTATTTTGTGCTATTATATTATATTTCTGATGATCGCTTCGCCAATACAGAAAAAATCAACAAAAATTTATGACCATCTTCGAAACAGCAAACATCAACAAAATTTCTGACCATCTTCAAAACTGCAAACGCAAAAACTAGTAGCAGTCAAACATTCATGGACTAGTAAGCCAAATCGACGTTTATGCGTGTTCATGTGATTCATTATTCACGCAGAGGGGTCCCGAAAAGGATCAAAAACACCAGTTTCAAATAGCAACGCAGCAGTGTCTGTTGTAATTTTGCAAGTGGTGCCCCAAAAAAGAGAAAACTCAATTTATAATGAAACATTACAATCAATAAAGGAGGCGTTCTTCAGCTGGTAAAGATTACAATCTAAGTTAAATCAATGCCATGCCATGCCATGCCATGGTGTTCAAAAATTTGAAACAGAAAAGCAGTATCATTCCTTGCAAACAAAATCAACAAAAACCACACCTTCGAAATCAAAACTAGAGTAGGATGAATAAGTAAGTAATAATGCTGATTTGCATTCTTGATTGGACTCTTAGTTGTTGTTGATACAAGTGGATACACTAGTGCTGCTGCTGCTTCTTGTTGTTGATATCATGAAGCACGCAAACATCAGCGGCAGTCTTCATCTGAATGCCGTTTACTAATTGCTTGATCGCCCATCCAAACCCAACCAACCCAAGAACCCCGGCAGTGATCCAACTCTGCCTCAAAGCATTCCCCAACACAAGCGTCAAGCTCTCAACCTGTTTCTCCGCGAGAAGGAACAACATGATGTAAAGAACCTCGCAGGAAACACAGCAATAGGCCATGAAGATCCTGTTCCCGTAGTAAGCCCTGAAGAGCCAGCTGTTGCTGTCCTTGACATCCTTGTGGCTGGTTTTCCCCAGCAAGAAAGTACTGTACATCTGGAACCAATGACTGCCAATGTCGAGGGCCAGCAGAGAAAGGAAAATCAATCCGGGCCGATAAACTTGGGAGAGGATGAGGAGAAGGCAGGCGGTGCTGACCCGATCGGTGACCATGTCGAGAACAGCTCCAAAGGTGGAAACTTGGTTGAATTTACGAGCGAAATAACCGTCCAAGGCGTCACAAACGAAGCTAATTAGGTAAAGGAAGGAGAAGAGAATCTTGTTACGGAAGCAAATTGCGAAGGCGAAGCAATTCATGAGGATTCTTATGTAGCCGATTATGTTGGGGATGTAGAGATACACATCGAACGTAGTAGTGGCGTGGGGTGGTTTTGTTCTGGTTCTGGTTCTGGTTCTGGTTCTGTCGTCGGCCATGGCCCTGCTGGATGAGAGAAGGACGATTCGAGGGCTTCTCCTCGGTCGTCTAATTATTACGAGAGAATTTGGGGTGGAGGAGGAGAGGAAGAGACGTACGGAAACGGTGGCGGTGGTGGGTGGCGAATGATGGTGGGCGAGAGAGAGATCGGTGAGCTGAACGTTGGAGGATCCGTATGTTGTTGTTATTAATTTAATTAATGTCAAATTCCTTGGCATTTTTTTGTAGTTGTTTTTTTTCCTTTGGTAGGAAAAATTACACACTAATACTAGTCTTACTACTACTACTACTACTAAGTAAATTTAGTAGTCTTTCTTGTTTAATTAATTAGTTTAGTGTTGCCATCAAAATTACCATTTCTCATTGCCCATTTTTTTAATCCAACGCCTTTTTGGTTGAATTTTGTTTAAGAGCTTGTGAAATGTTACAAAAAAAAAAAAAAATTCATTCATTTGTGAACAATGAACATACTCCACAACTCTATTCACAAGACACTAAAATTATTGGTTTGATATTTTAAGGAATGGAAAATGGCAGCTTTAATAATGCTCATCTCACATTTCCCATTGTATTCAGTTCATCAAAAGACTAAGCAGCAGCTGCTACTAATACTTTGGAGGAGTATGTACACATTTTGTACAAGTGGTGGTGGTAAATGTTATTGTTAATCTTACATTTCCCTGCCCCAACTCCTCCTCCCAAGATCTACTGTCTGGCAGAGGCTCCCAAGAGGTAATGGTTTGTCAAAACAAAACAATTAAAGGGTTCACCAATAATCACTGCAGGAACACACTCCGTCCTTAAAATGATGACATCTATTTGCATCCCTCAAGATGATATCCCTTCCTCACTTTAGATATTAACTTTATAGCAGTATGGCAATCTCCACACACACGAAGGTTTTTCATTACTCTTATAGCTACTCCATCAGCCTCAGGCAACTTCAAAAGTCCATATGCAACACCCAGCTTTTCACTGTGATATCCTAGTCTGCCCACCTTCTCTTCTTCATCCACATCGTGCAGAACAAAGCTGACGTCAGGGACATATCCAGCTTCTCTTATCATCGCGCTTAATTTCTCCAACTTCTTCACGATCAATTGGTGCTCAGGATGTGGAGTATTCTCTCCGCCAGTGAACATGTGCACTTTCTTCTCAACCTCTATCCAGCTACAACCGGGTGACCTGCTAACCTTCCTCCACCGCATATCTTTCCTCAGCTTTTCAACATCACCCCATTTGCCTTTAGATGCAAAGATGTTCGAAAGCAGGACACAAGGGCCGGCATTTTGTGGCTCAAGCTGTACAAGTTTCTTTGCAGCTGTTTTAGCCAAATCCAAGTTCATGTGATTCCTACATGCTCCCATGAAAGAACCCCAAATAATTGCATCAGCTTCTACAGGCATATTGTTAATCATATCCAATGCTTCGATTAATCGACCAGCTCGGCCAAGCAAATCAACCATGCATGCATAATGTTCTGTGCCGGGCTCCACCAAATATTTTAATTTCGTATCCTCAAATATTTCTTTCCCTTCTTTGACCTTTCCAGTGTAGCTGCAAGCTGAGAGTACCGCAACAAACGTAACATTATCGGCTCGTATTCCTTGAGACCACATATCATGAAATGCTTGTAGATTTTTCTCTGCTAAGCCATGTTGGGCATAGCCTGTTATAATAGCATTCCACATGACAACGTCCTTCGGACAAAATCTGTCAAATACTTGCGTTGCTTTAATAACCTCACCCCATTTCATATACATGGTGATCAATACGGAGGAACTGTACACATCATCCTCGAAGTTGGATCTAAGTAACTTAGCATGAATCTGCCTACCGGGATTAAGACTTGCAAGACCAGCACAAACCGAAAGAGCACTCATTAATGAAGGGAAGTTCAGTTTGACTCCTCCCCATTGCATAAAGCGGAAAACATCAAGTGCTTCCAATTCATACCCTTTTCTTTCATACACCTTAACCATTGCACTCCACGTGGCATCATTTTTCCCCCCCATGGAATCAAAAATCCTCCTTGCTCTCGCGACCTCGCCATTCTGACCTAGCCCAAGTATCATTGCATTACAAGCAATGACTGGCTGAACAGGCATCGAATCAAAAAGCTCCAGTGCTTCTTCAATCCTCCCACTGTGAATGTACCCCAACAGCATTGCAGTCTAGGAAACCTCATTCTTCTCAGGCATGACCTCAAACAGCTTCCTAGCCAGATCCACCTTCCCATTTTGGGCATATCCGGAGACCATTGCAGTCCAAGAAAAAACATTCCGACATGGCATACTATCGAAAATCTCTCGCGCTTCATACAACCGGCCCTCTTGACACAGCCCACCAATCATACTCGTTCTTGCCACCACATCCTTTTCTGGTATCATATCATAGAGCCTCCGTGCTTCCTCCATTCTTCCCTCCTGGATCAACCCACCCAACATCAGAGTCCATGACACCACGTTCTTTTCAGGCATTTGCCAAAAAATGGCCTCGGCTTTCGACACCAACCCCATTTCAAGATACCCTCTAACCATAGCAGTCCACGAAACTACATTCCTTTCGGGCATCTTATCAAACACCTCTCTGGCTTCATTTACCATCTGGTTCTTCATGTAGCCCGAGATCAATCCATTCCAAGAAACTAAATTTCTTTCAGGCATTTGATCGAAGAGCAGCTGGGCTTCATTAGGCTGGTTATTGTGGAAGTAGCCAGCAATTATAGAATTCCAGGATACAATACCTTTGTGGGGCAATTGATCGAATAGCGTTCTAGCATTCTCGATCTGGCCCAACCGCGTATATTGGGAAATCTTAGAATTAGCAGAAATGGCAAGGGTTGAATAGCATCTGGAGTGGTAATACATTAATTATTTCTTACGATAATCCAAGAAAGAAAGAAAGAAAGAAAAAAATCATGAACCCCAAATAAGTTGAATAGACAAGTTGGGAGTTGGGGAAGTTAAGGGTATCTGAGTGTCTGGGATTCGGAGTGAGTGACTTAAACCTTTGTATGTAATATGTAGCTTAGTTAACTTAAAAAAGAAATCCCATAAAACATAGTGAGTACTAATAAACACATGCGGCCTGTCTTGATCAAATGCTCACACTCTCACAGCTCATGGCTGGCCGTCCTATACAGACTACTTGTAATTCCAAAAATCCATATTAAAAAATTGTATGGACTTTGCAACCAAAACTTAACATTTTTATTTTTTTTATTTTTTTTTTGGCTCAAATTCAACCAAAACTTACAATGAGTTCACCAAATATGGTAATAAATGATACGATATACAAGTAGGCAGTAGCATAAGGCTATAAGTTTCTGAATACACTAAATGTCTAAGAAGACATTTAACAAATCACTTAAGATAAAGAAGGGACTGGCCTCCCTCCAAGTGTTGCTGTTGGTTCAGCTTGTTCAGATACATAATAAGATCAGGGAATGGGAATGCAATGCCATACACTCATTCGTATGCCAGCTTTTCCGATCTCGATCAGCATCTTCTTCATCATATTTATCAACTCAAGCACCCTCTGCAGCTACAGCAAACTCCCTTTTTTCATCTTCATGGGTTGATCCTCAGTTGATCAGATGATCTAAAGCCCGGGAAATGAAATCCCAGCACAATAACTGCAAAAATCGAAAAGACGAAATCAACGTAAGTAAAGACGTTAATTTTTGGCAATAATATAAAGAGCAACATTGAACAACCAACACCAGGGAGGAAAAAAGTTAAAAAACTATTTTGGCAAAAGAGTACATATAAACTACCAGAAGATGACACGTTAGTCTACATGGATTACCTTCATGACATAATTGATCAAAAAACATTTTTCAATTCCTTAGAAAGATTTTGGTGATCCTATTTGCAACTTCTGCACCTTAAATTTACAAAATGTAGCCAAAATATATTCAGAGACATTCACACAGGTCCTGACATAAAGAAAGAATTGCACCAGCGAGGAGGGGGAGGGAGGATGGAAAGGAGCATCGGTGAGGGTGACACTGAAAATTCTCTGTATCATGAACTATCATCACGGGGCACCAGACTCAAAAGATGGTTTGAAGACTACGGTCACAAATTTAGCAAACATTACAGAAAGTAGCAAGCTAAAATATGGGTTCGTACACTTACAAATATCTTTACCTAGTCCACCTGCTTAAGTGCAACCAATCACTTCTGATGGACTCAAACTTCCGCATTCATTATCTAAAGATGAACCGGAAATGTCACTGACTTTGAGACAGAAAGTAACTGCATCGGCTCCTCCTTTTCAAGGAGCCGTTGACAGTTGTACAATCTGGTCAAGAACCAGGATAACTTTTATGTGAAAGGCTGGCTTTCCAGGACAGTTTTGGAAGGCATCACTAAAATGTCTGTGAACATTTTTCCAAACCATTGCTTGAGAATAGGAAAAAGCATATCAGAAGAAGTCAAAAAATCAAGAGACTGAACCACACCTTTTCTAACAAGTAAACTAAAAGCTGAAGACACTCCTTTCAAAATTATATCCTTTCTTTCACTGTCATAGTTTTCCACCAACATCAGGAGAAATTCAAGAAGTGTATGAGTTACTTCAACGTATTTAGGGATAGAATGTACCATTAGCAACATTGCTGGCTCAATGTTCATTATATTGTCGACCTTTTCATCAAAGAAAAGCCAATCGTAAAACAAGGCAAGCTTAATATTGGCTTCAACATAATTCTTCGGGCAAGATTTCAGCAACCAACCTACCACAGCCCATCTAGGGATGATGTCTGATCGGATAATGTCATTAGATGGATGATGCGAACAGCAAATGAACCTAATGATGTCAATTAGTAGAGTCTCCCTCCCAGGGAGACTAAGAAACTTCCTTCCAAACCAAACTTGGTACCGCATTTGACTTCCCAGCTTAACGTGAGTTAGCAAAAATCTCAATTGGTTTTCCATTTCTGGAGTTATCCTAAGTAAAAAATACCTACTCGAAGTCCTCGAAAGGTAGAGCTGCGAAATATCTAGAAATCCAGAAATCTGAAACACGCTGGGATTTAATAACAAGTCTTTCCAAATTTCTCGAAACTCGGGGACATGAGACAAGTCCTGTAAAAGCCGAACAAGATCCCTTCCAATCTTCAAGCACAAACCAAATTTCTCCCTAAACATTCTAACACAAAAGTCAATTTCCATCCTCTTCAAGGCCTCGGCTTTCCATTCATTAGGAAACCTACAGTGATCCGCCAACAAACGAAGGAACGCGTACAAAGCACTAGTCAAAACTAATGGGTCATTTTCCAGAAAACAATCCCAATTAGCTGAGAAAATACTAACCATCTCAGAGCACAACCACAAATTTCCATCACTAAAATCACCACCAACAATTTGCCTCAGAAGGGCCACCAATAAAGCATCAAATCCTACTGCTAACGCATTCACCACCTGGCGAGTCACCCAAATGACCTGAGTTTTCACCGAATTAGTAAGCTTGGGATACAGGTGAACTACAGTCTTGATAAGCGTGGATGTAAAATATGCGTAGCCATCATTGATAGCTGCATGCAAGTGCTTGATGTGAAGTTTGGCCAAGTGGGGTTCGCATAAAATTCCATAGAGAATTGCCTTGTTTAGATTCAAATATTGTTCTTGAGTTGGGATTTTTAAGGGAAAAGGGGGTCTCAACTGAGGTCCCAGAAGCTGAAAGGATTCCCTAAGAGTGACTTCAACTGAGTTCTCAGCTTCAAAGTTTGATTTTTTAATCAGTTTTGAGTCCAACATCTTTTCTTTTTTTTTTTTTGTATCAATTAATACAAGAATTAAAAGTACTTAGAATCATGTCAAAATCAGAGACTATATATATGTTCAGTTCAGATTCTTTCAGTCACTGACCTGAATCTGATTAGAGAGTATCGCATTCGCGCACAGCTTGATGATGGCTATGGAGTGTCTATGTCTTGGGATCTCGCCGGTTCTTTGCCCTGTCGGCTGTCCTGCTTCCTTTTAATTGATTAATTACACTCACAATCCTTGAGCTTTCCCGTTATAGCAAGTATTCACCTGTACTTTTCAAAATATGCACTTCCCCGCCTGTGGGCCCCGTGGCTGTCAAGAATTATAGTTTGACCGCTCAACTCTTCAATAAGATAAATGTCAACACAAAATGAATCTGAACTTGGAAAAGAAAATTGAAGTGAGGAGTAGGACGAAATTGGATTCACTCTCCAAAATTATCGTCTTTTAAATTAAAACTAAGTAATAGAGTTCAATCATTTTTTGATTAGTGTCTAATAATTGTAAAGTAATTTTAGCGATATTTATGTTTTTACTGCTTTATTATTAGCTAGGGGTTTGAAGACACGGGATCTTCTGTCCAACATTTTGTCTGTCTTATTCTGTCTTTAATTAAAACTAATGCATATAGTGACTACTTTTAATAAAACTACGTCGTTTTAAATGTTTGACAGAGTAAGACATGCTAAATATTGGATAGAGTATCTGGTCTCAAATTTGAAAAGGAATATCCAGGTCTACAAGATTAATTTGGCTTTGCTTCCTATCGCATGCAACTTTTAGCTTAAATTTCTTTATTATGGTCACTTTTATTTTTTTCCTAAACAATTTAGATTTCTTTTCTATTTTGATTTCGAGTCTTTTTGTAACTATATAAATCTTGAGATCAGATAATTTATTTTTTATGTTCAATATCCAAAACGAGGCAATTCAACTAAAATTAAGAGTTAAAAGTATAAATATCACTAAAATTACTTTACAATTACTATTAGCTAACCAATAAATGGGTAAAGCTTAAAATGTAGTTTAATTTTAGACACAGTTAGCCAGAAATAATTTTGAACAGAATATCCCATCTCATAAATCTTTGTAATGGTTTATCTTTCATTCACAAGACTACTATCATTCAATAAAACTATTTCAAATTCTCATAAATACCGCCAAAACCCAAAATTCCATTGGATATTAAATGAAGTACTCCAAATAGAAGAGATGTTTGATGAAGTAAGGGATCTGCAGTGATTGTTGCTATGGGGAAGTTGTGTTTTTTTTTTTTGAGAAAATGGTTGTTTTTCGTTAATCTTTTTGGTGTAATATATAAAATGCTCCTTTATATATTGTCAATGCCTCCAGGGTTCGTGGTAGCTGGCTAATTTGAGCAAGATGAATGGATGAGTGTATGGAATACATCAGTAATAGTTTCACAAAAACAGAATCAATTAGCGCAGTGTGGTATGGCCACCACACCAATAACGGATGGGGTTCATTGTTTTTTAGAGTTTAGGAGTGGCGTTGTCATAAAGTAGTGGGAAGACAATCAGTCCCCAATACGACTATACAACGATGGTTTGCTAATGATATGTGGAACTGGGGTCCTAGTCTATACTATATAATTTAATAGCAATGATAGAGTGACTTAAAAATTAGATTAAAGTCACTGACGTGGCAGTTATAAAAAGACAAACTAATACGTTAACCAAATGATGAGTGAACCGTAATGGATAATGGATTAGTTTGTCTTTTTATACATGCTACGTCAGTCACTTTGGGTTTTCAGTCTAATTTTTCACTCCTCCAATCATTACTCATAATTTAATTGTATGATTTGATGGTATTAATATATAAATAATAATAATATAGAAAAGGAGCAGCAAGCTTTTGATAGAATATATAGATTAGTGTTACAACAAATTACTTGATACTGCAATGTACGTATAAATTACTTAATTAATTTAGATTAGAAGATTACAATTAAAATGCTGAATATGGAATATATTACTAACTAATGGTTCAGAGTCCCACACACCACACACTCTAAGTGCGCCAATTAAATATATATATAAAATATGCTGAAGTGACTTTTTCTCCTTATATAATTATATATATATATATATATATATAATTTCATCAATTTTCAATATATTATAGAAAGTAGATTTTTATGGTGTGGTCCAGAAGCACGTGCTCATTCATACGGTGGTGCCGTGCCAGTATGCCACCATCATATTGGAAAGATCAAATTGCCCAGATGGTTACTAAATTTTATCTATGTCCAACTTTTGGTCACTAAACTTTTAAAGTTGTCCAAAAGGTCACCAAACTCTTAAAAAATGCAACTTTTGGTCCTTCCGTCCAATAGCTCCGTGAGTGGAAACAGAAATCACCTTTTGAAGGGTATTCCCTCCTCCTCCTCCTCCTCCTCCTTGATAACCACAATTAATTTTGCTCTCTCTATTATTAAGCCTTGCCTTTTTATTATGTAGGCCGTCGGTTCAGGCCGAATGTGGATGTCTGGTCCTGAACTTGTTGCCACCTTGCTCCATTTCGTGTATGAATCTTCCTTCACTAGCATAAATGTTTTTGCATGGCCCGTAATGCACCATTGGTACCTCCCCTTCATCATATGTATACACCTTCAATATCTTCTCCATCTCGATATAACTCCTACATATATATATGTATTGCCAATTTTAGTTTTGATTAGATAGATGGAAAACTAAATATATAGTGAATAGTACGAACCAATTAATGATCAGTTGCTATATAAACCAATTTGAAACATGAAAAGAAATGTCCATTTTGACACTAATACATTATATATATAAGCACGTTAATTAATTCACACTACTGATCATTAAGCTAGACCCATATTAGTTTTAGAGTTACATCAGTGAAAATGATCACTTAATCTGCAATTTAAACGAAGCTCAAATAATTTTAGTCATGAGTTCATGCACCCTATTCCTATTGGCTATTGTATTCGTGTTAGTTAATACATTTTACCTTGATAACAATGAAGAATAAAAAGTGGGTTTTGAAGAAGAAGAAAAAGAAGATGTCAGAGAAGAAGAAGAAGAAGAATAAGTGGGTTTTGAAGAATAAGAATAAGAAGTGGGTTTTGAAAGAAGAAATGGATTTTGAAAAAAGAAGTGGGTTTTGAAGAAGAAGAAGAAAAAGACAAAAATACCCTTAAAAAAGGTAATTTTCGTTTCTACTCACGGAACTATTGGACGGAAGGACCAAAATTTGCATTTTTGAAGAGTTTTGTGAACTTTTCGACAACTTTAAAAGTTTAGTGACCAAAAGCCGGACATAGGGAAAGTTTAGTGACCATCTGGGCAGTTTGCTCTATTGGAAATTTTTTACCTAATATTCTTCAAAGTAAACACATTCGGAATTTTTTTTTAGAATGACTCCGGAAGTCCCTCACATTTTATAAAATAATTTATTTGATCTCTCACATTTAAAACGAGATAAAATTGTTCCCCACATTTCAAAAGTGTAATTTTTTAGTCCCTCTTAACAAGTATGTTAAAAATATCATTATATGTAGTCATGTGCACATCACGTAAGCTATTTAGGGGCAAAAAAAGAAATGCAATCCCTAACCCCTATCCTCCCTCGTCCATGAAAGCTTATCACGTATCTCCACTTTAAACAACTGTAACCACCACACTCTCTTTTTCTCTTCCTGTTCCTTCTTCCTTCTTCCTCACCAACCCACCTCTTTCTCCCCCTTTTCCTTTGGCAACCCATCTTACACAAACTTCAACTGACTGTCAATTTCTATTATTGATCTCCACCTCTCTCCCAGTATCCCTACCTTTCACTTCTTAAAGACAGTAAAATTGACCACAAATTAAGATTTGGGGGTTCAAATTTAAGATGAAACTCTGCTCACTTGTCAAGTCATGAAATACCAAAAAGAATTAAGGCCTATTATTGTATTTTCCAAGAGAATTTGACGCTTGTATTGAGGAATGCTTTGAAGCATAGTTGGATCGCAGTAAGAGTTATTGGGTTAATTGAATTTAGATGGATGATGTTTGAAGTAGATGAAAACTTTTGTTGATGTTTGTATGCTTCATGATATCAACAATAATAAGAAGCACTAGTATCATGAATGATAATGTTTTTATTGCTTAGGTTGTAATATGGGAGCAATAACATCAATGTACCTTTTCTTGTTTCATTATAAATTGAGTTTTTCTTTTGCCTTTATAAAATTACAATATCACAATGTTTTTTTTTTTTTTTTTTTTGGAAGTACCTTTTTGCTTCTATTCCTGATATTAATCTCGAATTTATTCATAATGCTCTATCGTGTGATGGAAATGATGCAAATGTCATTGAGGATGCCTGCGATTGGCCTTTCCTCAATTTCATTAAATTTGGCAATAAAATGGTTCTACTACGTAATGGGGCTCCTCTTAGAAAATTTAAGGTGTCACTTTGGAGGATTGATGAAAAGTTTCATTTGATATTTGATTCATTAATTTCTGCTGCACTTTTATGTCAAGTTCAACAAGTTGAGGTTTTTGTTGACCATTTAAATTATAATACCTGAGACTGTGATATGGAAATTTTCACATGCCAAACTTTAATTTCTCTTAAACTAAACTGGCGGAAGGTAGCATGTTCGGGTTTCCCCAATTCTCTGTCTTTGCCAAACCTTAAGGTACTGGAGTTGGATTTCTTGTTCGATTCAGAGGCTTATTCAAAGTTGTCATGTGCTTGAGGTACTGTTTTTAGTCTTCACATATTTTAGAACCGCTAATAGGGTTAAGAAGAAAAGAGGAAATAGAAATGACAACTTTCAACAATTAGGAACATGAATTCAAGCTAGTTTGGTGTCTCTTGCAGAGTGACAAAGAATTAAAGAAGATTGTTGTTGGTGAAGTTGCAGAAGAATATTGTCATTCAATAGATGCTTTAAGTATTGCCCAAAAAAGGAGGTTGGGGAAGATGGAGTGGTGGAGGAGAAGGTAAGTGGAGGAGGTGAATACAGGGTTAAGGAATGTGTTAACTTTTTTACCCTTGAAAAATGGGTCATGTGACGAACTCGTGATAGCAATTAACAAATTTTCTAACAGATCCGTCAAGAGGGACTAGAAAATTACACTTTTAAAATGTGAGGGATAATTTTATTTAGTTTTAAATGTGAGGGAACAAACAAATTATTTCATAAAATATGAAAGACTTCTAGGGTGGTTCTCCTCTTTTTTTTTCTTTTTTTTTTTTTATCATTCGATACTTTTGATTATATTATATGTATATATATAGTAATATCACTACATTTTCTTAAAGTTTTATTATTCGTTGCTGAACAGATCATCATACTATTTAAAATGTCTTGTTAAGGCGATTTCATCAAATTTAGACGTTAAAATTAATGGCATCGAACGCCTTCGAGTCATACTCGTGTTTTTTTTTTTTTATCAAATTTCATGTATATATATATATATATTGACCCACGTAATTTAATTATATTCATTCTATTTTGTGTATAGCTCTCAATGTCTAGGAATTAACTAATAATTTTAAAGATTTTATTTTAGTGGCGAGTATTGAAATCCATATATTACTAATGGATTGAAAAACGAGATCATATATTTTGTTCAATATTTATTTTATCTTGTTCGGTCTAATATTCAAAACGACGTAATTTCATTAAAAGTATATAAATATTACTAAAATAATTTTATAATTATTATATTGTAATTAAAAAATTAGTAAATTATATGACATAATTTTAATTAATACAAAATAATACGGACAAAATTTTGAAGATAAGATATTATGTCTCCCTTGTCACGAAAACATAGTAAAATCTTAATTCAAAGAAAAGTCAAAATTGAACTGCTGCGTTGATCCTTATTAGTATGTGCATAAATGTGATGCGACTCATTCCAAAATTTTCGATTGTTCGCCGTAACTAGCGCTTGCTTTCACTTGGGAATTGGGATTAATTTTAGATTGTTCGCGGCCGAATTGCCGATTCGATTGATTAATGTACATACCAAAAAGGAGTAAGTATATTACTATATCTTGGAGAGGCTCCCTCCCACCCACCAAAACTAATATTTATTGCACTATTCTATAGATTTATGAATCCAAGAAAAAGGCCATGCATTACATAACAAACTAAACTAAAGATTTGTCCACTACTAATACTATACTAAATTACTAATCACTAACGTACGTAGTATTAGATGTGGCAATGTGAATTGGCATATATAGTGGGAGAAGGAAGTAGAGATAGTGGAGGCAGGACAGTGAGGCTTCCAACAACTTGGAACTTTCAACTTAGAACTGGACATAGGTACATCGGGTTAATACACCCAATGACCCAATGTTGTGTCACCAGCAGCTGCCTTATTCTCTCTATATATATGTTGTCCAAAATCCAAATCTGTCTGCAACAATTATGTCTTCAAAACTCAAAAACTTAAATCCATCCACACACACACACACCCCCACACTGCATATATATATATAATACAGTATATCCAATTCAATTCTCATACAATACAATACAGGTCGTGAGCGACAGTAATGCAGATTTAAAGGGCTGAATTATTAATGATCAATTGCAAAACTAGTGTTGAAGATCGACAATGACAAATTATGTTTGGAATTTTGGAAGTAATACTACATGGTAGCTACTGAAATCTAGATTAATTCATTCTAGTTCTAGTAATATGCACAAACACATTTGACGACATATATAATATTATGCATCAAGACATGCAGCACAATTGCAGATCCATCCACTCTATAGTATTAATTAATTAATCCTTTGATATATCAACTAGTACGTACAGTATATATTAGGGAAAATTTTGGAAAAGTGCGTGTCTCACGTCATTATTATAAAATAGGGCGTAAGTTTAACGTATTTATTATTAAGGGCGTTAAGTTAAATTAATGCACATAATTGAGTAATTAATGTTTAGTGGTATCGATGTACAGTGTTTTCTTTCACAATTATTACTTGTTAACATTATTGTGTATTTTACTCTGATCAGCCAAATTAATTAAATAAAGTTTCCCGATCGAATATTAAACTCCTTAATTAATTAATTATTATCAGTGGAAAGAATCCTTTTCTTCTTTTTCCTTGATCAACAAACTACAACTGCGGGCATTGCAGTTGTATTCGTACCGGTCGTGAGGATTACAACTTACAACAATGTTAGAAATCAATTCAACTTTTGCTTTAAAATCAAACTACTTTTGAGATTTGATGGCAACCGTTTTCGTATATAGAAGATATAGCGTGTGCTGCATAGTGCATACATACATAATAATAATTAAAGCTGATCGATGAGGGAAATTGTTATAAGAATTCTTTTATTACCTACTTTTAACATTCTTATAGATAGATACATAGATTTCATACTTCATTTTGCGACTCTCTCTCTCTCTCTCTCTCTCTCATTGTGGATTAAGTTTACATAGATATACACAGTCTCTCTCTTTTCTTTTCTTTTCTTTTTTTTTGCATGCCTTAATTCGAATGGAGGAATATAATTAATTACATTTTTATTTACTTTAACACCCGGCACTTAATTGTGTGTATATATATATTTACTTAGATCTCTTGTTTAAAGGTACACAAATTTCTGCTCAGAAAAGAAGTATATATATTTGCATAAAAACATAATATTGTTTCTCCAAAGTCCAAACTATATATATATATATATATAAAAAGACTAGAGCACTAAAAAAAAATAAAAATAAATACTATTTGACTATATATGGCTAATATATTAGGAAGTAATCTAATCATTAAACTAGCTAATTAGAAAAAAGTTAGAGACGACACAAATTAAGCATATTTTATGGGTAGAGAACTTGTTTAATTAGTCCTGTGAAAGAAGGTCTTCCACTTAAGAGAATCCGCGGCGTGTCATTATTAAATCTGTGGTGGGAGAACCTTTTTTCCTTTTCCTTTTCCTTTTCCTTTGGTGGAAGTGGAAGTGGAAGTGGAAGTGGAAACAAATAAATTAAAAATGGTTGGTTCCATTCCATATATGAAAAGGTGCATCTTTATCTTTACTTTTGGGAGAACAAACACGTTGACCCATCCATCATATCACTCAGAAATCAAAATGTTTAATTGCGGCATTAAAAATGCTCCTGCTCCTGCTCCTGCTCTGCCTTCATTCGGGGCTGTCTTCCACACACACACACACACACACACATATATCGTCTTTAATTCATTACTTGAATTGTTTGTGGTTTGAATTTTTGAAACTAATTAATTTTATTTGCAGGACTATATATACATAAAATTATAAATTAAGCAACACTAAGCATGCATGCATGCATTATTGCACGACTTGATCTAGGAAATGAATGTATGTATGTATGTTCAATTAATCAATGTTCCACTTATATATATATATATATATATATATACTAATTTGGAGCTGATGATCAATTAAGTAAGTGGGTGATGATTGAAGATTAATAAACATTTAGACCAGACAACAGACAATCAACTTCCCCATGCACCAAAAAATTAACTAAAAAAAAATCATTAGTGCTTGATTGCTAGTATATATTATATATACGGTATGAAAGAAACAAGTTGAAGACTATTGAGTTGTTGCTACAATACAAGCCTAAAGCCGGCCCACCCTCCCTTCACTAAGCTAGCTACATCATTCTCAATTTCACACAATTAATTATATGTACCAACTACTAAGGCAATTTTTACAATTAATTGTGATGGATCGTTTTCATGTATATAATATACATACTATTGGTAAATAGTGAATAGTGAATATATATAATTATATGGGGGAACTGGAAATGAAATTAAGAGTGAAGCTTGGAACCAAAAAAAAAAAAAAAAAAAAAAAAAAAAAGAGAAAAGAGTGAAGCTTGGAACCAAAGTGAGCTAGATCACTTGGTATCCTCAAGTGGGTTCAACCCTAGTAACCAGGGGTCGGGATTCTCGGAGGAGCATCGTCAACACCTTGGGCCAAGAGTTGTTTGACTTGGTGACCAATAACTTGAACACTGACCCTGGTACCCAGCTTGGGCTACTACCGTAAGGTTAGTATCCATTGTGTGCACATTTCGCTGTTTACATCCTCAACTGGTTAGAGCACGGTTGGTTCGAGTCGCAATAGTAGTTTGACTCAACAACAATGAAATTTACTTAAATTAAAAAAAAAAAGTGAAGCTTGGAATGTATTGTAGCAACGTCCCATTGGATTCTCTTCCGTCTTCTCTGGCGAGGAGGTTGGTGTGGCCCTGTGGCTGTGGCCTGTGGGTCATCTTCATCTTCATGTATGTACTGTATATGTACGATATATATATGTGATATGTCTATTATGTAGAGAGAGAGAGACTTTTTAAGTTTTAATTAATTAAATTAAAAAATATATATATATATACATCGTGATTCGTGTAATGCAAATACTACGCTGTACGCTCACGGACTGCCCTTGTTTTGTTTTTATTAAACCTTTTTTAACCTGCCTTTTTACAGTCTTACTACTCACTGACCCTGCCTGCACGTGAAGTATGAACAACACCATCATTAAGCATTAATCTAGACATGCATGACATGACATGACATGACATGATGCCCTCCCTCCTTTCCATCATCCATCACCAACACCAATTTTATATATTCTTTTCTTCTCTTAATTAAGTTCGATCCCCTCAAAAACAAAGATTAAATTATTACATAAACAAGACTTATATATAAATATATTACACACACACACACACACACTAATTTTCTAATAAAAAAAAAAACACTATTTGATGACAAATATTACATACAACTCCTCTAGCTTCTATATATTCACACTATTATTCCATCCATTCAACATTTTATATACACATAATATTAATTCATCCATCATCGCATATTCGCATGCATTAAAATTCATAATCAAAATTAATTCACATGCATATATAGTGATACATATAATAAACTAGCTACCTAGTTGTACTACATATAATTAGCACTAGGACTAGGCTACCTACCTAAACAATTACTACGTACTATTTATGATCTACTATATATAAACATTTGTTAACTATGAGTATATAAATCACCACTGCTGATGGAGCATTAGTTATTTAGGCTCCGTTTGGACAAGCTATTTTTAGATTATATCATTAATTTTTTTTTTTGGGGATTTGTTATGAGAAAAGAATATTTTGAAAGTGTTTGGAATGAATGATTTTATTTTGTTGGTATTTGTATTAAAGATTTTTTTATTAATAAAAGTTTGAAATTTAAATTTGAATTAGTATTTTATTAGTTTATTTTAGTGAGAAGTGTATTAGGAAGAATTGTTTATTATTAAAATTTTAAATTTAAAATTCAAATTCAAATTCAATATTTTATTTATAAAAATTACTGTAGCAAAAATAATTACTGTATCATTGTTTTGTGTTTTAAAAATTTTGATGAAAAAGTTGAACAAAACAAACACCTCATTTTGCAATTGTGAAATAAATTGCAAAAAACAGGCCATCCAAACAGAGCATTAGTTTAATTGTTATTAATCAATTGTTTGACTTGACCAGGGACCAGGGTCCAGGGTCCAGGGGGCAGGCAGGGCAACAAACACTAATTAATAATCTTTTACCATTTCAAATTATAATATACTAACAAGTTAAGAGAAGATCACAGTAGGTCGGATTACAAGCATTACGTACAGAATCTTTGTCCAGAATATATGTGGACTAGTAACAATATATAATATGTTGCACTACTGATTCTCTTACTTAATTAGTTTAATTTTCAAAGAAATTAAACCCTAATTAGCTAGCTAGCTAGCTAGGCAGGCAATCCGGGATTAATTATTCTCTCTAAACACAATTAACCCTCAAATTAATTGTTTTTATATATATATATATGTGTGTGTGTGTGTGAAAAGGACACCACTTTGCTAATTAATTTTACTAACAGAACGAAACGGGTGCAAGAATTTAATTAACAAAACCTTTGTACCCAATTGTGCAGGCAGGCATGCTTCTTCTCCATATATGCATGAATGTGGTTGGAAAAATCTTAAAAACTTTTTTGGATTTTTGCTCTTCGATCGAAAACATTAAACATGAATACATGATGCTGCAATGCATATATGGGAGCTAATTCGTAAATAAATTCCTAAGGATTGAAACTAGGTTAGATAAGAAGAAAATGAGATAGAAAAGGATAGATGCATGCATATATATATATATATATGGGGGGGGGGGGTTATTTATTAATTCAAATATTCCTAATTAATTAAAGAATGTGATGATCACAGGATGAACCTCAACTTAATTAATTTTGTTAACAAACAAAACAAAGTGAGTCACTAGCATTAAAAGGTTGAGATTCATCTCTAGTACTCTACTGCTTTGCTGCCTACGTACGTACTATTATCTTGCATGCATGCTTGCTTTGTTTTTGGAACTCCTTCTTGCCCCTCCCCCCCCCCCCAGCCCCAGCCAGCAGCACTGGCTGGGAGTCTGTGTGGGCATATAATTATAATAAATATAAATGGGGGAAAACCGGAAAGTTAAAAAACGGTAAGAAATTTTGAATGCATATGCATGTGTGTCTAAGCAGGAAGGAAAATGAAGTTGATGAGTCCATAAACACTGATGAAGGCTGCGGACCATTTCCCAAAACGACAAACCAAACCAAGTGGTGTCTAAGCAGCAGCAAATTTATTTTCTCCTCCTCCAGTTCTCTTCTGTTCTCTTTCTCAGTCGGCAGTCCTAACACAACTATAGTGCCCCCCCTTTCTCACCAAAATGGCGTCCCTCCTTTTCAGTTTTCCCACTCGTGTCTAAATAATTGTATCATTTACTAAAAAAACTTTATCATTATACAGTAGCTAGCTAGATCATAAAGAATCCAATCCAATATTTACCACCTACGTACAAAGGGAGAGGTACGTATATAGCTGCTGCACAACAGGCACAAGTGAGTACATAGAGACTTCACTCTTAATAAAGAGTAGAGAGAGAGAGAGAGAGAGGAGAGAGTGGGAGAGTACGTATGTATATACTGCATATATAGTGCTGTCCTCTCTTTCTTCCATATATATATATATTTTTATTTATTGGATTTTTGTCCAAAACAAAGCGGTCGCACACTAGCACTTAGCAGAAAAGGAAAGAGAAAAACGACCCTTTTTCATATCTTTTCTCTTTTTCTTACTTGTCCCATTTATTGCATCCCCCCACACCCGAGACTCGATAGTGAGCTTGGAAGGTGGACAAGGTTGGGCTGGTGCGCAGGCTAAGCACTTGCAGTGGCGTAGGATAAACACAACCAACTAAAGTAGTACTGAACCAAGCAAGCAGCAGCTGCTGCTGCTCCGCCTCAGCCTCAGCTTAATTTACTCCTGGAATTCTACTTACTCTCCACCACCTTGTCCAGATATTATTATCCATGACCACTGTGAGCTGTCTTTTCGGTGCTAACCTACCTACACTGACTGGGAACTCACTCCCTCTGTGAGCTCCCATCTAATTAGCCACCTTTTTTCTTTGTTTTTAACTAAAGATTTTACCTTTTTCTAAGAAGAAGAAGAACAAGTTGGGCATTAATTGCTTGCTGCGCAGTTTATCAGTTGCTGCCAGCAGCAGCGGAGGAGGAGGATGGGAGGAGGAGGAAGTGTGAAAGTGGGTCTGCTGTTCTTGATTTACTTGTTGGGTGGTGGGTTCGCGTCTCTGGCTTCCGCCGCTAGGTTATCTGCTGATTCAAGACAGAAACTTGAGGTCCAGAAGCACTTGAATAGGCTCAACAAGCCTCCTGTTAAAACCATTCAGGTTACCCCCCTTCATTTTTACTTACACACTGCCACCTCTTATCTTGATTTCATGCTTTTTTTTTTTTTTTTTGCTTTTTCCATTTTGGTTTAGCTTTCTTTTGGTCAAATATAAAAGAAAAATCATTTTTCAAGATCTGTGTAGCTTGCTTACCAAAATGTGTCGTAAATTTTCCATCTTTTTAGTCCACTGCTGCTCCTGCTAATGTCTTGATTCGTTTTTCGGATTTTCTCAACACCCATTAATGGCTAATGCTGGCTGGCGGGTGCTACTTAACCACTTCTATTAATTACTAATTTTTAGTGGGTAAATTAATACATACGGACGGGGGGAGTAAAGTTGCAATGATACTGCGATTATGTTTTCTATTATCTTCTCCTTTATGTCCAATGATTTCCTCCCTCTTTTGGTTCGGCATTTTCATAAAGATCCACTGTTTTGTTTTGCTTTCTCTTTCTTTTATACACTGGGTTAATCTGTTTACAATTTTTGCTTCCAATTCTATCAACTTGAATATTCCTCAGTTGAAACATTTTGAGGCTTTCGAAAGTTTGGTTATTTTGCAAAAAAGATTTGATTTTTATGGTCTGTAATGATAAACAGAGCCCAGATGGAGATATCATCGATTGTATACTCCTCTCTCATCAGCCAGCTTTTGATCACCCGTTCCTTAAAGACCACAAAATCCAGGTTCATGTCTTTTGCTCATTTTGCATTTTCCACTATAATTACTACAGTACTTGTTTTTGTTTTTATTTACCTCTTTTTCTTTTCTTAAAAAGAAACAATTTTTATGATCTCTGATGGAGTAATGTTATTTCCGGGAAACAATCAGATGAGGCCGGCCTACCACCCAGAGGGTCTTTTTGATGATAACAAGTTGTCGGCGGCATCAGGGCCAAAGGAAACAACAATTCCAATCACTCAGCTGTGGCACATGAATGGGAGGTGTCCTGAGGAAACTATACCTGTGAGAAGAACAAAGAAAGATGATGTCTTGAGAGCAAGCTCTGTCAAAAGATATGGAAGGAAAAAGCACAGGAGCATCCCTAAGCCCCGGTCTGCAGAACCTGATCTCATCAATCAGAGTGGACATCAGGTAAAATTAGATCCTAGTTTTTAAGGAGGAAAAAAAAAAAGAACTTCTTCCTTTAAATCTTGCTGTTTAGTGCTAAAGGGTGACCCCCTCTTTTTTGGTTTTTTGTTTTTTATAAATAATGAGCAGCACGCTATAGCTTATGTTGAAGGGGACAAATATTATGGAGCGAAAGCCACCATTAACGTTTGGGAACCCAAAATCCAGCAGCCTAACGAGTTCAGTTTGTCTCAGCTCTGGATATTGGGTGGTTCCTTTGGTGAAGATCTCAACAGCATTGAAGCTGGTTGGCAGGTACGCCTTTAATAAAATTTTGCAATTGTGAAATTAGTGTTTAGTGTCAAGATTGAAATATTTGTTTCACGTTTGATTTGAGTCTCATGCAAAGATATCTGCATGGTTTGATATCAGGTGAGCCCAGACCTTTACGGTGACAACAATACAAGGCTGTTTACTTACTGGACTGTAAGAAGCTCAAAGTTTCTTCTTCATTTTGTGTTTCTTTTACTTCACATTTGCAGAGCTGCTTGCTTCTTAACCATGGTTTTTCAATTGCTTCCATATTTGCAGAGCGATGCATATCAGGCCACGGGTTGCTACAATCTGCTTTGCTCAGGGTTCATTCAAATCAACAGTGAAATAGCAATGGGTGCTAGCATCTCCCCTGTTTCTGCCTATCGAAATTCCCAATATGACATCAGTATACTTGTCTGGAAGGTAAAATCCAAATTCGTCCCTCTGTGAGTGTGAGGTTAGATGTGGCGAGCACTTGCCATGAATTTGTTTATTTATTTTTTTTGTTGGGAAAATGAAAATGATCGGTCAAAGGTTGGATTTGTTTGGGCATCATCATTATGCAGGAAAAAGTAACTGGAATGATAAAATACTTATTAGTGGTGAAAAAAGAAAACGTTATCCTTAGGCAAGTATGAGAATCTTTGGTGTGTTTGGCTCTACTACTGGCCCATGTGGTGGTGGCCGGCCTTTGTTTAGAAGTTTTCAAACTGCGCGCTTGTAACTATTACAGTATTACCACCACCACCACTGCTTTCCTAGTTTTGTTTAGAAGTTGTTGTTGTTGGCATTATTATTATTATTATTAATAATTTGTAGGATCCGAAAGAGGGGAATTGGTGGATGCAATTTGGCAGTGACTACGTGTTGGGGTATTGGCCATCTTTCTTGTTCTCGTACCTGGCGGACAGTGCTTCCATGATTGAGTGGGGTGGAGAGGTGGTGAATTCAGAACCAGACGGTCAGCACACCTCGACCCAGATGGGGAGCGGCCACTTCCCGGAGGAGGGGTTCGGGAAATCAAGCTATTTCAGGAACATTCAAGTGGTGGATAGCTCCAACAATCTAAAGGCCCCCAAAGGTCTAGGGACATTTACTGAGCAGTCCAACTGCTATGATGTTGAGACGGGGAGTAATGGGGATTGGGGTCATTACTTTTACTTTGGAGGCCCCGGTAGGAATCCTAATTGCCATTGACAACCATGCATGCATATATGCTATATATATATATGCAGAGTGAGTTCAATCTTTTGGCAAAACAGTGAAAACAATTGTATCATCCCTCGCTCGGTCAGTCTCTCTGTTGGCATCATCCAATCCAATTGTACGTAGTCTAGTCTAGTAGTCTCTCTTAGTCTTAGTGCCCTCTCTTTTCACTCCTTGTGTACCGTACCACCACGCTTTCCTTTTTCTTTTTTTTTTTTTTTAGGTGGAGTTAGTAAAAGTGCTACCTTTTTTTCTGTAGTGTGAATTTTTGAACCCCCCCCCCCCCCCCTCTTAATTACTTTTCTAGCTCCCATATATGCACAAGAGTATATAAACGGGGAAAAAGTAAGGAAGGATTGTTGCCTTGGTATTTTTTGACTATTTTCTAAGAAACATGCAGCATCATGGGCTTTTGTGATTAATTTGTTTCTTCTGTCAGTCATTACTCATTTGTGTATGTAAATGAAGCCAAGCCATGTCACTGCGTGGGATGGAAATTGGGAAATGTGTGGCGACAAAATCTGGATGAGGAGTAATGGGAAGAAACCAAAAAACAATATTATTGGGGCTACCTAAAGCTAAAATATGTAAATGGTTGTGAATCCTGTGATATGTGCAGCATGTGAGTGCATTATGTACTTTTTTTTTTTTGTAAAGTTAGTTAGGAATAATGCAAACGTCCATCTCTCCCGACAAACAACACGACACAAAAACTTGCTCATCTTCCAATTGCAATCAAGGTTGTCAAATCAGATTAATATTTTCTCCATATTATCTTTTGTTATCATGTACAATATTAAAATTCGTATCTTATTTTGGATTTAATCTTTGTTAAATTATTTTACTGAAATTACGTGGTAAGGTTACCCATATCTTAGTTCGGATTTAATAATTGTAAAATTATTTTAATGATATTTATGCTTTTAATCTTTAATTTTAGTGAAATTATGTCATTTTGAACAATTGACAGAAAAAGATCGGATAATCTATCTTGAATAGATGATCCAATATTTCCATATATAAGCACAACCCCAATCAACTTTTTTTTTTCTTCTTATAATAACCATTCATAGGATGATTAGGAATAGGATAGTAGAACCCAATCATCAACTTTTGAATAAATAAGAGTTAAAAAAAAAAAAAACACTCTAATTTTGTTTCCAGTATGTTAGAGCAAACTAAATGCAGAACAACAACTTACTAATAATAAAGCATGGAAAAGAGGATGAATACCTAAAATAAGTTTTGGTTTTGGGTTCATGGAATTTGGAATGATAGTATTTGTGGACCTACTAATTATTATAATTAAAATATTTAGTGTATGGGATATCTGTATGGGATTGGGTATTTGGAAACTTTAATTAACGTATTTGGGGTATAGAATTGCTAGACCATTTTAGATGGGTTTGATGCGTAGAGCCCAACATTTAATCAAAAAACCACCCCCCCCGACCACTATGGACTTTTGTGGAAAGATCCATAATCATAACACACTCTTCGTTGCTCTTTTTCCCTTTGTTTTACTTGACCAAATAAAACCCAATCCATTCATCCATTCCATTTGCTTACATTTACACTTATTATCACTTCAAAATTAAATTAGTTGGTTAATAATTTAATACAAAAACTCTTATGACACCCTCTCGTGATATGTAAATTATACTTTATTATAGCCTAATACACTAATTTTTTTATACTTTAATATTTAATACTTTATACACTAATGCACTAATTTCTTTATAATTTATACGATAAATTTTTTTTTTATAATTTATACGTTCAAATTAAATTTCATACACAAGTCTCAAAGTCTCTCAAGAGAATAGCTCATACTTTAAATACTTCATTTCTTTTCCAATTTTCCATACAACTCTCTCAAATGAAGAAAACTCATAGTCTGATTTGATGTTCAATTATATATCCCAAAATTAAATTTCATTTCTTACTTCAACTTATTATTATATAGATACAACTATTCCATTGACTATTTGTGCTCAAAGTTACAATTTTTTTTTTAATATTATATTTTTGTTAGAAACTAATCAGTAAGCACACATTTTTTTATCTATATATTTTTTGAAGTGATAAAAAAAATACCATAGTTAACATGAAATAGATCGTAATTGGTTATTTATAAGAAATTTTTTATTACCAAAAAAAAAAAAAAGAAAAAAGACCGGAGCGTATAGTCACGCTCCAAACATCACGTGTGTAAAAAAGAAGACACAGTTGGCCTTGCTCAGCTGTGAGTAGTACTTACAATATTCAACTATTATCAAATGCAGTCCTCCAAAAGTAATATTATATCCCACACTCACTCTTACCTTTACTCTTTTCTTCTCCACCCCTTTCTCTTTCTTTTTTTACTTTACCGTGTGAACGCACACACACACGCACATAGAAAAACAAAATAAAGTGTGAGTAGGGTTTAATTTCTAAATTTGAACCTTAGACCTGAAATGAAGCAAGAAAACCCGCAGGATTTAGACTCGGGATTCTCTCTTTAGGCTATCTTTGTCTAAATTCTGCCAAAAAAAAAAAAAAAAAAAAAAAAAAAACCCTAGCATTTTCTTGTTTTCCGTTTTGGGGTGGCTCAGTTTTATGGTTTTTTGAATTATCTTAGAAACCCTAGCTTCTGGAGCTGGCATCTTCTGCCAATTTTATGCCTCCGTCCAAGAATCTCGAGCATGTCTTTCTCAGTTGAGTCCAGTCCACTGAAGTAAGCAAATGCCCCTCAAGTTTTGTTTTTGTTTTTGTTTTTTATTTAAATTTATTTATATTCTTGTTTTTGGGTTTGAACAGAAATGAATTTGTTCATTTGACTCTGCTTTCCGAGTTTTTTTGGCAACTGGCATGAATTTTTAAAATTTTTGCCATCAAGTTCTGATTTTGTTATAATTGCATTGAGCAACAAGCATACCAATTTCACATTTTTTCCCCTCCTTTTTTCTTTTGGAGAATGCGTAATGAAGTTTCTAATTTTTTAATAGAAGTTCTGATTTTTTTTTTCCTGGTTTTTGAGCTTTTTGTTTATCTTCCTTGGCAGTTGAGCGAGAAAAGGAGTGTGGATTGTGGTAGAAGGAATGGAGAGGAATGAGTTGATGCTAGCATGCGTGCTTTCGGGGACACTTTTCTCTGTTTTGGGTTCGGCTTCTTTTGCTATACTCTGGGCGGTGAATTGGCGTCCATGGCGTATATATAGGTAATTGTTCTTCTTTAACTTTTGCATATTTTGATTGAATTTTGTTTTATTAAATGCATTTGTGCTTTTAAGTGATCATTGTTTTTTTTTTCAAAGCAATGGATGGAGATGTTGTTTTCCCCAGTTGTGCCCACTAGAAAATACTTGTGGGATCTTTAATTGCTGCCACATGGACGTTTGGAGCTTAATCACTTGCACATCAGCTTATATGCATTTTCTTTTACTTTGATAGTTTCAGGTGGCCCTACGGAGTACAATTGAGAATAGTTTTTGTGGTGAATTTTTGTTAATGAGTGTGGCTATTTGTTGTACTCTAAAAGTTGTTATGCATTGGCACGAAAGCTTTTAAAGACATATCCTTGGTAACAAATTGTACCTGCTGAATGCTCTAATAGGCACATTAAAAATAACAATTTGTGTTGATTGAAAGGAAAGATGTGTGGAAGTTGCAAGAAGAAATGCAATATACATATACATAGGGGTGGAAGAAAGTCTGATACAATTTTGTAATCAAATAAATATAAATAGGGCAAACTATTGAGGAACGTATTTTTTTAGATGATCTGGCGTTTGGCATCAACTAGTGATATTACCTGCTCTCTATCAGCCATTGAATGCTTTACCCAGCTTCCTGCAAGTGTGGTTGGTGTTTATATTCCAAACAGATAGATCGGGGGCTCTGCAAAGCAAAAGTGGATGTTTTGTTCTGGAACCTTCATTTCACTTCTCCAGATTTTGGTTGATTCCTTAGCAAAGTGTAGTTATTTAAATTCCTTACTAGTTAAGTGGCAGAAAAACTTTTAAGTTACTTTCTCTCTATAATTATCTTTTGATACTTAACATTAAGTGTTGTAAAAAATAAGTGGGAGGAGAGATGATATAAGGAGGTAAGAAAAGGAAGAAAGGGGAAATAGAATTATTGCTCAAAAGTGTGGTAGGAGTCTAAGAATCAGTTTTCTTTTTCTCCCTGTTCAAGTCCGAAGATTAAAGATTTAGGGAAATGTAATTATTTGAAAATTACAGGAGATCTAGTTAGACATATCATACAGTCGAGGGAGAGCGAGAACGTCTGTGAGAGATTTTATGGAGTCTTTAGGAATTAGGACAAATAACAAGAGGTCTAAGGCGGAGGAATGAATACAAGTTGTTAGAACAAACATAACCTGGAGGTTGCAAACCAAGTCCTCGAATTATTTGACAACAATAGGAAAATGTAGAAATTTAGGATTCATATGAGCTAAGTATTCCTAAGGCCTTTTGGATATTTTCATGACTTCAAGGGTCATAAAATCCTAGAATTATTTAGGAATTTTTAGCAAGGGATTATTGAAGTGTTTACACGGAAAACAGTGTCAAAATTTGGAAATCATCGAAAGCAAAAGGCCTGACCAGATGACTAACCTTACACGCCAGACGTTTGGGTGTATAGGCATGAGGTGGGTGAACTAGAAGCTTGACTGACCAGATGTCCGGTTGGGTTTCCTGTCAACTTTGGCCAAGTGACACAATTTTCAATTTTTGGTTGTAAAGCTTGGTGTGTGCCTTGGGAGTAAGTCCCAATGCACATCTGGTTGCTTCTTTTGAATTTTCAAACAACTTTTGGCAATTCAAACAACTTCCAAAATTGAACAACATGTTTAAGGGTCTCAGTTTATGAAAAGTTTGAAGATTTATGGCCAAATTTAATCAATAATCCAATGAATGGTTTCTGGAATATCTCAAAGCACATCCTAGACTTCATGCTTGAACATGGACATAGTTTATGCTAAACTTGAGGTTATAAGTAACTACATATGCTTACGAATTTCATGCACAAGATGAAGCATGGCGTGGTCATAGTTTTAAGGCTCAAGGAACATACTCTAAAAGCTATTTGTTAAAGTCGAAGATGGGATAAGAGATGCAGTAAATAGAACTGCATTAGCCTTGATCTTTACATTGGATTTGAGTAAGTTACTGGTGTTTTTTGGCTAATCAACATGATGATTTGAGTTTATTATCGTTCACTAGGGGGAATAGAAAGCTAAGAGTCTTCCAGTTCGGTTATGGCACCTTCAATGACACATAATGTCTATTAGTAAAAATGTTATTCAAGTCAGCATCCATGGATAGCTCTCCTTTAATAACCTTTTTTAGTTTTCATCTAGTAAATACTTTTTTCAGAAGAAAATATTTAATGTATGATAACTTTCTTGCCTTTTCGTTTCCCAATTCTTTCTCTTGTAGGTGGCAAGCTACCACAACTTTCAAGTTTTTCAATTAGAGTACTGTCTGTTATTTCCCTCCTACAGTTGTGCAACTTACTAAAAAATCTCTGACACTGTCGATAATCTGTCATGTCTCTTCCTTACAATATTTCACATTTAAGTCCTACAAACTATCAACCTAAAATATCTCCTTGCACTTCAATTTGTTGTTGTTTCCACTTGTTTCCTGTCTATAGCTTATTAATCAGCTTTCTGAAACATTGATTGGGTTATAAACTTACTAAGAAATGATATATTAAAATACCTCATATAAGGTTGTCTAGGTTTAGATAAAATGCTGGAGGAAAGACGCCTGTATCCATGTAGTTGCAATGATTGTGCCAGTTTAACATTTTAAATCTAAAAATAGAGCACCATTTGAAAATTAATTAATAAAATAAAGTGGTTTAGCTGACTACTGATGAACTTTGAAGCATGAAACGTGAGCCTTGGATGTCATAGTGTATGCTTTGGCATCTTTCAGTATTTGGTGTTCAACAAATTTGTGCTATTTTTTTTTTGTGGATAATTTTCTGCTGATCTTGCAGTAATTAATGTCTTTTAATTGATTTCTTTTTTATTAATTATTCCTTGTTTGCCATTTCAGTTGGATCTTTGCTAGAAAATGGCCAGGACTCTTACAAGGACCGCAGCTTGGAGTATTATGTGGTTTTCTGTCGTCCTCCGCTTGGATAATTGTTGTTTCTCCAGTTGCAGTGCTAATTTTGTGGGGATGCTGGTTAATTTTGATACTTGGTCGGGACATTATTGGTTTAGCAGTGATAATGGCTGGTATTGCTCTTCTATTGGCATTCTATTCGATAATGCTTTGGTGGAGAACACAATGGCAAAGCTCAAGTATGTATTTATTATCCTGGGTTCTATTATTTATTTACAAGTAAAGCATCCTTCTTCTTATGTAGGAAGAACTTTAGAGATTCGCCTGATTAAGATTCTCTTCAATTGGCTAGTCAATCATATGCTTTATATGATTCTAAAGATGGTATCTGGAATCCAATGTGTTAAATTCACAGTTTTTTTCCTATTCTTTTGAGGTTTCTTTTACACTTATCAGCAAGATCATCATTTAGTTCACTTATGAATACATTTTTTTTTAAAGTTTCAATGTGCAAATTTTATTGATTCAGAGGATTATATAAAATGAATACATCTCATATACATCAAGGCTTATTTAACAAATGCTTTTCTGTCAGGGGTTATTTAATGGAAACACGAATGAGCTTGTATGCTTCAAACATGAATGGTCTCATACACGTCTCATATGCTTCAAACATGAATAAACTTGTTTCATGGTGAAATCGTGCATCTTGGTTACGCATGTAAATAGACCTACATGTTAGAGAATGTGAATCTTGTGTGCTTATATTCTTTGATACCATGATGCACAACGATTTGGCTTAGCTTAGCTTTAACCCCTCCTTGGTCCTTTGTAGAAACCAGACATTGCATAATGGTACTATCTTTTAACCTGATATTGGCAGAAACTCTTCTACATTGGAACTTAAACTGATTCAACATCCCATTTGTGCAGTTTACAATCACGATTTGACACAAGGAAATAAACTGAGTTTCATGGATACAGGAAAATGGATATTTGGTTGAATGGAAAAGGATGAAATCTTATAAGTAGTATCAGTAGGAAAAACACAATTTGAAATGATATCTACTTAAGGCATAGGTTTCCCAAGTGAGTTGCATGGAGGGGCTGCTGGTGAAACAGGTTTTTTCTTTTGAAGGCCATGGTTCATCTTCCACTTAGTCAAACACATATAAATGGAATAGGGGTTTAGCGAGTTTAGTCAGTTGAGTTTGGTTGACTTGCTTGCAAAATCTTACTAATATATGTGAGTGATAATACAAGGCAGTATAGAACAGCAACCGATGTCATCAGGCAAATTAGATGAGGGGAAGGAATGTGAGACATGAGGGGTATTTTGTTCTTTTTTATTTTGGTCGAACCCAAAGCAACGACATAACTGTGAAAACCAATATTAGAGAAGCGCTTAGTTTATTGATTGTCTATAATATTGGAATAATTTTTTATTTTCTTCTGGTTATTTTGTTTCTTCAAAGTTTGTTTGTCCATTGTAAATGTGCTGTATTTGGGCTTACTTGTTTGATGATTTAGATAATGAATGTTGTCGCAAGAATTATTATGTGGAACCAGGTCAACTCACAATAATCTTTTTGTACATGTAATAGAAGAGTAAATCCTTCTGAGGTTTTGTGGGGGGGTGGAAAAATAAGAAATTAGAAAATAATCCAGCATAGCAATTAAACTATTAGGTCTCTTCTAGTTCATTAATCCCAGATACCCTTTACAGCATACCTACTCTTAAGTTATATAAGTTTCAGGAAAGCTCTCGTGGTTTAACTTCTGTGGTAAGGTTTTAAGTTACCTATACAATTTTAGGTTTAGTGCTAAAGCTGCTGCTGCTTGCTTATGTTTTAGTGTGGAGCTTGTCGTTTCTAGAAAAATAGATCTTTTCCTTTGCTTTCATATTGTAATGCATATTGTCCTTTATGTTTTTGATAGAGAGTTTGACACCTTTCCATGATTGTCACAGAGTTTGACATGGACCTAATATGTGTAATGTATACCTTGGTTAGTCTGTAATCAGGATACCTTATGTCCTCAGCCTCAAACCTCCGTCTTGATTTTGAAAATCGGGAACACTGATATAGAATTGTTACTTTGTATTTGTGCAGGGGCAGTTGCTGTTCTTCTCCTCCTTGCAGTTGGTTTGCTTTGTGCATATGAACTTTGTGCTGTGTATGTTACTGCGGGTGCTAGAGCATCTGAGCGTTATTCACCTTCAGGCTTTTTCTTTGGAGTTTCAGCAATTGCTCTGGCTATTAATATGCTTTTTATTTGTAGAATGGTTTTCAATGGTGAGTTCAACCACTTTACTGTGTTGGTAATTCAATTTGGGTATTTCATGTTCTTTAACTCCTTATCTTTTCTCGCCCCAACCTTCTTCTAGATTCTTATTCTATTAACTGTGCCAGGCAATGGCTTGGATGTGGATGAATATGTGAGGAAGGCGTATAAATTTGCTTATTCTGATTGTATTGAAGTGGGCCCAGTCGCATGCTTGCAGGAACCACCAGATCCAAATGAGTTATATCCTCGGCAATCTAGTAGGTAAGCAAATGATTGAGAATATATTCAATCGGTTTTTCATTTCTTGGCTTAAAAACTTGTTTGTTCTGTACGTTAAAAATTAATGCAAATTGATGCGTGGAGTTCCAAATTTGTGTGTCAAGTCCTCTTGGGCATGCCACAAAAAAATATGAATTTTTTGTGGAAATTGCACTTTCTTTCGTGCTTATATTTTGAGAAACCTGCACTTTTTTTTTTCTGGTTTTGTGAATGCAGGGCCTCACATCTTGGGCTCCTCTATCTTGGCTCACTTGTAGTTCTTTTTGTATATTCTCTCTTGTATGGTCTAACGGCAAAAGAATCTCACTGGCTTGGGGCTATTACATCAGCTGCTGTTATCATTCTTGGTACATTATTTACTGCATATTTTTTAAACTTTGGACTTTTGAATTCTTCTTCTTTGTCTTCTTCGTACTCCTATGGTTTGTGTTTGTCTGCTCGTGTTACGGCATGTAGCATTTAGTTTCTATTTTATTCTTCAGCTGCATAATCTCTTATCATCATTTCACTCCTGTCAGATTGGAACATGGGGGCATGTTTGTATGGCTTTCAGCTTCTTAAAAGCCGCGTTGCTGTGCTTTTTGTTGCTGGGACTTCCCGTGTCTTCCTGATCTGCTTTGGAGTTCGTTACTGGTTTGTGTCTTTTGTTGTTTGACAATTCTGTTGGCAAACATAATTTGGTTTCTGGATTAAAAGTTTTTGACACATCGCTTTACAGGTATTTAGGACATTGTGTGAGTTATGCAGTTGTAGCGTCTGTTCTACTTGGTGCTGCTGTTTTGCGGCATTTTTCAGTTACAAACCCATTGGCAGCAAGAAGGGATGCATTGCAGAGCACAGTAATTCGCCTGAGAGAGGGCTTCCGTAAAAAAGAGCAAAACAGTTCATCCAGCTCATCTGATGGCTGTGGCTCGAGTGTCAAACGCAGTAGTAGTGCTGATGCTGGAAATCTCGGTAACGGTGCAGCTCCTTGCACTGGTGATACTAATAGTTGGAATAATGTAGAGGGTATCAATAGTGATAAAAGCATAGATAGTGGACGGCCAAGTTTAGCATTACATAGTAGTTCTTGTCGTTCAGTAGTTCAAGAACCTGAAGTAGGACTTCTAAGTGCTGATAGAAATTTTGATTACAATAACTGTGTGGTAGTTTCTTCTAGTAATGGCTTAGAAAGCCAGGGTTGTGAGCCTAGTACATCAACTTCTGCGAATCAGCAAGCTGTAGAGTTGAATTTGGATTTGTCATTCCAGGAGAAGTTGAATGACCCGAGAATTGCCTCTATATTGAAAAGGAGAGCAAGACAAGGAGATCAAGAAATCACTAGTTTATTGCAAAATAAAGGACTAGATCCTAATTTTGCTATGATGTTGAAGGAGAACGGGTTGGACCCAATGATCCTTGCATTGCTTCAGCGAAGTAGTTTGGATGCAGATAGAGATCATCGCGACAATACGGAAATGACCATCATTGATTCAAACAGTGTTGGCAATGTGCTGCCTAATCAAATTTCTTTTTCGGAAGAACTCAGACTGAGAGGGCTAGAAAAGTGGCTTCATTTCTGTAGACTAATTCTGCACCACATAGCAGGTACACCAGAACGAGCATGGGTGTTATTCAGTTTAGTGTTCATCCTTGAAACCATCATTGTGGCCTTCTACCGGCCAAAGCCAATTAAACTCATAAACGCAAATCATCAACAGGTTAGCTTGCTGTTACTTTCAAGAGTTTACATTTTATTGCTTTAGTTTATCTGTATCTAACTTTAATTGAGTTATTTCTTTGCATTGTTTTTTTCCTTGTGGATACTCATACTGAAGTTGGATTAATCACTTTATGTAGTTTGAATTTGGTTGTGCGGTTCTGCTTTTGTCTCCTGTTGTCTGCTCAATCATGGCATTCCTTCGGTCGCTTCAAGCTGAAGAGTTGGTCATGACTTCAAGACCTCGCAAGGTGTATATGGTTTATTACTATTGCTTTTGGGGGGTTTAACCTTGGGCTGGAATACAGGACAGTATCAAGTCTAGTTTAGTATTTAACTTAATCTACTTATTATCATGGGATCCTTCATATGCTTCTTTGAAAGTAATGTACAGGAAAAAATTGGTGCTGCAGCTAAAGTTTTTCTGCTGTTTTTCGGTGATGTGGTTTTATAGCATGGTTAAATGGAGGGAATATGTATACTTGCTTGCGAGTAATTAGTG
The DNA here is from genome assembly GCA_016586305.1 of Ophiorrhiza pumila. Lineage (NCBI taxonomy): Eukaryota > Viridiplantae > Streptophyta > Magnoliopsida > Gentianales > Rubiaceae > Ophiorrhiza > Ophiorrhiza pumila. Next base: position 148,345 of record BLIW01000001.1, on the reverse strand, counting down.
ATATTCAGTTTCTTCTGTCACTGAGGTTTAACATGAGGCTCAGAGGTTTATAAGATTTTTCAATCTTACTGCAGTATGGCTTTATTGCTTGGATGCTAAGCACTTGCGTGGGTTTGCTGCTTTCCTTCTTAAGGTACTAACCCTGAATATGTTTGGGTACAGTATATTCATTATCTAGATATGCAAACTGTCTGAGGATAATATTTATTTGGGTTACAAATTGTAACTTGTATATATGAATCTTTTCCCTATTCAAATTCCTTGAGTTTTGCTCATTCTTCAATTTTGCTAGTCTGCCGATAAGGTATTGTCACTATTCTCTTTCTATCATGTGATGACAAAGCACAACTGCTCTCTTTCGTCCCGATAGGGAGTCAAAATTAATGATGTACTGCTATTTCCTTTCTGAATGTGAGTACATTTTTAACTTAAGTTTCGAAGGTACAAAGCTGTTGCATACATCTTTGTAATGATTATGACCTTTTTGAGCATTACTATTTCTCTTGTGAATGTTAGTGCATTTTTAACTAAAGTTTTGAAGGGTAGCAGAAATGAAAATGTTAAGATGGATGTGTACTAGATTAGATAGAATAAGTAATGAATGTAATAGAAAAAAAGTTGGGGTAGCTCCAATAGATGAAAAAAAAATGAGAGAAACATGTTTAAGATGGTTTGACATGTGTATAGGAGACCTCTGGATACACCAGTGCGACGTGTAGAAGGTGGAGAAAATCAACTCAAATTAAAATGGGAAGGTGGAGACCTAAAATGAATTGGAAAGAAACGATTAAAAAAGATATGATATACTTAAATATAAATGAAAACATGTGTAATGATAGAATACGATGGCGAAATATGATCCTTATAGGCGACCCAGCATAGTGGGATAAAGGTTTAGTTGTTTTTGTTGTTGTTTGAAGGTACAATTTTGTAATGATGCCGTGCTTCTTACTCTTGGACTTCTCAGTAATATATTTTAAGTTAGCAATATTTAAACTTTTTAATTTTTTTCCTCCCATGCAATGGTAATTATTCACCTTCCAGATGCAATGTTAATTCTGAGTCTGTGACTAATAGAACACCCAAATTTTGATAAATAATAAAGACAGAAACCATAGGAGCTAGAAGGGGCATTGTCCCCCAGCAAAAAGAGAAGAGCCAGTGGACAGTGATACTATTCAGTGATAATTTGTATTAATCACATATGCAATGTTATCACACTTGGAGACAGCTGAAGAGCTTCCTGGTTAGTTTCTTGCACTTAATTTCAGTTGCCAGATTCATGTCTTGGTATTTTGGAGAAAAAAGAACAAATAGATTGGGTTATGCATGAAAATTGAAAAAAGTCGGAAAAATAATTGCTTATTACAATATAAATTGGAAAACCATTTCCTCAAGTATTCTTTACAAGTTTTGGCAAGACAAACTATTCAAGTGCCAAAAATATTAGATCAAGTCAAAATGTAGTTGCGAAAATAAAAACCTACTCAATTTGATTCGCCAGTTTTACCGTCCGTATCTGGTTTTTTATTTTTCTAAACTGACAATGAACTAGACCATTTTAAGGAAGTAAACATTGGAGTGGTTCAGAGTCATACATACTTCTATGGTCCATTGAAGTCAAAAAGGGAAGAAACTGCTAGAAGAGATGTTGAGTAAGCAATTTCAAGTCTAGAATCACTTTTCTGTTGACAAGCACCTATATAACAACTGGATTCTTAATTCGTATTTGTGACAGAACTGAAATTCTAGACTTGAGATTTCAGGTTTTCAATTTCAAAATACTGCTTGAAATCACATGACTGTTAAAAATAATCCAAAACACAATTCCCTGTATCAATTCTAGGACCCTAGATCATCAGGATTGAATCAAGGTCTAGAGGGTTATATGTCTTTTGATTGAGATATGGAGTTTCTACTAGGTGTTAATGGGAAGCTGTAATAAATCCAGTTACAACCCTTCCTAGGTTTCTAGTGAAGGTAGGGTGGTGGACGTAGGCAAATGCGCATCTCAATGCATCTCTTGTACAATATGAGTGTGGGGAAAGATTTTGAAACATCGTATTTTTTTCATATGTTTTGCTAAAAGGTTCTGTTAATCAGCATTTGTTGGAGATTCTTTTTTTGTGATGCTTTTAGAATGTTTTACACTAAGATGTGTTCAGTAATTAACTTATACTTGGATCAAATCTGAACATACGATAATCTGAAAGTTCATGTCAGCTTCTTCAAATGCTGCAAGTGCTTTTGTATCAGAGAGAACCTTGGCTTCTGACTTCTGTTCCTTTCCCTTGCTTTTTGTTATACAGTGGTGACATTAGTTATCATCTTCTTGAGCATCTTGCTTGTTTTGCAGCAAGTCATCACTTCTTCTCGGATTGTCTTTGACGGTACCTCTCATGGTGGCATGCCTATCTGTTGCAATCCCCATATGGGTTCGCAATGGTTACCAGTTTTGGGTCTCAAGAGTTGATAATGTGGGTCAGGCAGGCAGTCATCAGATCCTGGGAATGAAGGAGGTCTATTTCTTTACCTGTTTGGCTATTTATCTGTGTTTTCCAGAAATTTTGTTTTTAATCAAAACACAAGCATAAGTGCTGGTGTTTTTCTTTTATTGCTTTTAAAAGGGAAAGGGGGAGACCTAAAAAGAGTTGGAAAGAAAAGATTAAAAAAGATATGATATACTTAAATATACATGAAAACACGTGTAATGATAGAATACAATGGCGAAATATAATCCATGTAGCCAACCCCACATTGTGGGATAAAGGCTTAGTTGTTGTTGTTGCTTTGGAATGAGTTTGCACATCCATGCATTGATGGGGGGATGTTCAATGTTGAGTATGCAGTATTAATGAAGTTGTTATCTCTCTACTATTTGCTTTTATGCAGCATATGTCTGTGGGGGTTGAAAATCCATGTATACTGTAGTCTTAAGGAGTTGCCATGATGTTGAAGAAGGAATATTTCCTGGTTTTTGCACTGTATTACAAAGGAGGGGCAGTAATAAAACTTGTGTAATTATTGTCTGGCTGCTGATTTTTAATGTTTTTCTCCAGAAAATTCAATAGTTGCCTGAACCGCCATCAGAAGTTCATCGACTTTGAAAGCTTTTTCGGAATGAAGTGTTGTTTTATTAAGGATTGATGGTTCATCTAGATGCACATGTATAGTCTGAAAGGAGCATATTAATGAGCTTTGATGGTGATATAGACGCAAATTTAAAACGTAAACATAGAAATTAGTTTTGTAATCATGCGGCTTTACCTTTTCATTTGAAGGTTTTAACTATTTTAGGCCCCGCTTTTGTTTAAGTCATTTGATTGGGAACAACTACATTCCAAATGAAGAAATGATGTCATTTATGTTTTCTTGGACAATTAATTGCAGTTCTGTTACTATTTGATTTTATTTGGCTTGCCTTTTATTTTGGCTGATGACACTCTTATGATGCTTTCAGGGTGTTGTTCTTTTGATATGCATTGGCTTGTTTGCTGGATCTGTAGTAGCTCTTGGTGCTATAGTTTCGGCAAAGCCTTTGGATGTTTTAGGCTACAAGGGATGGACTGGTGGACAGAACAGTGTTACATCTCCTTATGCTTCATCAGTGTACCTTGGCTGGGCAATGGCTTCTGCTATTGCTTTACTGGTCACTGGCTCACTGCCAATAGTTTCTTGGTTTGCAACATACCGGTTTTCTCTCTCATCAGCTATCTGTATTGGCACATTTGCTGGTAATGTCTTCATTGTTCTGTTTAACTGTTGTTTCTGTAATATTTCTTTTTCCCAACTTTCTGGTGAACATTGTTTTTCTCCTGGTTGTAGCTGTCCTCGTGGCATTTTGTGGTGTGTCCTATTTGGAGGTTGCGAGTTCTCGGAGTGACAAGGTTCCAACAAAGGCTGATTTTCTTGCTGCCCTACTTCCGTTAATTTGCATTCCAGCTCTGTTATCACTTTGTTCTGGCTTGCTCAAGTGGTATGTAATCTTGAATCACTCAGCGATCGGTTCTTACAGCTTAGGGGTTTGACTTCTTATAATATTTCCCTAGATTGGCATGTCCTAGAGTTACTGAAGATGAAAAAATGTACCAATATATGCTATAAACCTCATATGCAGGAAAGATGATAATTGGAAACTTACGCGAGGTGCTTATGCATTCATCATCATTGGTCTGCTTCTGTTACTTGGTGCAATTTCAGCCATTATTGTTATAGTTAAACCATGGACGGTAATGGAAAGTGAATATTGTATATCTTTATTGTTGTTTCATTCTAAAGTATGTGCCTATCATTTTTTTATTTTGATTTTTCTGTTTTGGCTATTGCAACAGATAGGGGCAGCATTTCTTCTAGTTCTTCTTCTCCTTGTTTTGGCAATTGGTGTTATTCACTACTGGGCCACAAACAATTTTTATCTGACAAGGGTGCAGATGCTATTTGTATGTTTCCTGGCATTCCTTTTGGCCCTGGCAGCATTTCTAGTTGGATGGTTTCAAGGTAAAGGGCTTTCTTCCCTTTACTGTGTTTAGAGAAGGATCCAACTTTATTACAGCTGCTTCATCTTGTTCTTCTGTCTGTCTTGTTCATCATATTATTTGTTTTCATTTCAGAGAAAGCTTTTGTTGGTGCCTCTGTTGGTTACTTTTCATTTCTCTTCCTTTTGGCTGGGAGGGCATTAACTGTGAGTAATTTTTGTTGTAAAATTCTCTGCCGAAGTATGTTATTCAGCTTTGTTTTCTCTAGCAAGCTTGGTTTTTCTTTTTGTTTGATGTGCATTTATTGTTTACGTATACATTTTTCTTAATGATCAGTTTTGGTACCTTAGTTTCCTCCTTTTCTCGGCATTTTCAGGTGCTTCTTTCACCTCCTATAGTAGTTTATTCTCCTAGGGTATTGCCCGTGTATGTTTATGATGCTCATGCTGATTCTGGAAAAAATGTTAGGTATGGTGAAATATCTTTTGTGTTTGAAATTCACTCGTTCACCGTGTTGTTAGACGGCAATAATTTTGTTGTCCATCTTTTTTCTTCCTTACAATGTGTAACCTGATTTGCATATTACATGTGATGTTGCTTCGGCTGTATTAATCAGCGGTGCATTTCTTCTGCTTTATGGAATTGCATTGGCTATTGAGGGCTGGGGTGTTGTTGCTAGTTTGAAGATCTATCCTCCCTTTGCTGGTGCGGCGGTTTCGGCTGTTACGCTTGTTGTAGCTTTTGGATTTGCTGTTTCTCGACCATGCTTGACTCTTGAGGTTTGCCTATTAATCATGAAATCAAATTAACAATCCTAATTGTTTGGCAATACTTGTCAATTTTCAGAATTTGGAAGCTTTCTTTGCACTTTTCAAATTTCTCTGATCTACTGAAGTTATCGTTTCTCTTGGATTTGCCTCATGCTATTCCCTGTCAATTTTCTGACATGTGCTTTATGATCAGATGGTGGAAGATGCTGTTCATTTTCTTAGTAAAGAAACTGTAGTGCAGGCAATTGCTCGATCTGCTACCAAGGTGCTTCGCTTTTCTTTACACCTGATTTTTTGTGCATTCATACCTGTCCTTGGAAATCCACGGATCCATTAGTCAAATGCCACATACTATTTTCTTCTTTTCTCCCATTTGCTTTTCTATATTGTTTTCCTGTCCCTTTTTTTTTTGGGTCTATTTGCTACTTTACTTTTGGATCTATTAGCTGTGATTTGGTCTGACTTGTGATGCTTGAAGTTTTTTTTGATCTAATGGTTCATGCCATGTTGAGTGAAGTTTTTTGTTGCACAAGGCACTCTTTTTCTTCTATGTCTTCTTCTTTCATCCTAAAAATCTAACAAAGCCAAAGTCCACATTAATGGGTTGGCACATCGGTTCTTGTATTCTGAGCATGCTGAAGCATTTTTCCTGTCAAATGTTTATTTATGCTGAAACATTGGAAAAAAAGTCTTGATGTTTTTCTTTGCCTTGTGAGAGTGTTGGGCATCTGCAATATCAAAAACTGAATTGATATGTGGTGTGTCAGTTCCTCTATCATGAACTGCATCGTGTTTGTTGGGATGCGTTAAGTGATGGTATCAGCTTGTGTAGATTACTGCTGATAGCTTTTGGGCTACCTTATCTGGCCTTCTTTTATATGCTCGAGCTAGTATTTTGCTGCTGGGCTGTCATAGTTGGTACTGAAGCAGACCTTTTGATTCTAGGTTCTCAAAATCTCATTTGTGCTATGGCAGCCGAAGCATAGGGATCCTTAGCATTTTTACATTATATGTTGATGAATCTCATTTAGGTATATCTTAACTTGGCTGGGAAGAACTTCCAATTTTCTGGAGTGGGTGTTCAGTTTTTGGATAGGATTTTTTGGGCTATCATGGTTTATGTTAAAATATTATTTTTTTGGGTGATATCTTCAGCACAGTGGGATAAAATCTTAGTTGTTTGTTGTTGTTGTTGTTGCATATTTCAAGCAAACAGAATATCCCTCATTACTTTTGGTGGTATCTGAAGCGCGCTGGATCTCTCCTCATAATTATGAACTTGGGTATTTTACAAGTGCAAAGTATTTCACACTGGATTGAATATATAAGCATTACTTTTCCTATTCTGTCGTGTATCTCCTGGTCATAATAGTCTTTACCCTGAGTTATATAAGATTATTGTCCGAAACAGGATCTCTCTTCTGTTGTTTAAGCTTATGTGAAGTTTGAGTTTCTTTTTGTGTTTTAATTGGGACACTAATGGTCGGTGTCTTGTTCCTTCTTGCGAGAGTCTTGATCTGAATACATTTTGCATTCTTAATGCAGACTAGAAATGCACTATCTGGAACTTACTCTGCTCCACAAAGATCTGCAAGTTCAGCAGCTCTTTTGGTTGGAGATCCTACCGTAACACGAGATAGGGCTGGGAATTTTGTGCTTCCTAGAGCTGATGTCATGAAATTAAGAGATCGTCTGAGAAATGAAGAGCTAGTTGCTGGATCATTCTTGTGTAGGCTAAGAAATAGAAGGATACTGAGGCATGACTCAGCCAGTGATATAGGACACAGAAGAGAAATGTGTGCTCATGCCCGAATTCTAGCTCTGGAAGAGGCAATTGATACTGAATGGGTCTATATGTGGGACAAGTTTGGTGGTTATTTACTTCTTTTGCTTGGTTTGACTGCCAAGGCAGAGCGAGTGCAGGTGAGTATGAATTGTATTACTTGATTTGTATGGATTATCCACTTTCCTTTTGCTATTTCCTAATGCCCGTTTTTTTTCGCTTCCTAACAGGATGAAGTTCGCTTAAGACTTTTCCTTGATAGCATTGGTTTTTCAGATTTAACTGCAAAGAAAATTAAGAAATGGCTACCAGAAGACCGTAGACGGTTTGAAATAATACAGGAGAGGTAAATGATGTACCTTGAAACTAATCCTGCTCTTTTTAAATTGATAAACTTCCAAAGCCCCTCTCTTTTATACCTGATTCACTTAAAGAGTAGGAACTATTTAGGATTAGTCAAAAGGATTTTTTTTTTTTGAACATCCAGTTATATAAGAGAGAAGGAGATGGAAGAGGAAATCTTAATGCAGAGACGTGAAGAGGAAGGTAGAGGTAAAGAAAGGAGGAAAGCTCTTCTGGAAAAGGAAGAACGGAAATGGAAGGAGATAGAGGCTACTCTTATGTCATCAATTCCTAATGCTGGCAGCAGGGAGGCAACAGCCATGGCATATGCCGTTCGTGCAGTAGGAGGTGATTCTGTTCTGGATGATTCTTTTGCTCGGGAGAGAGTGTCAAGCATTGCTCGCCGCATACGGGCTGCTCAGTTATCTCGTAGGGCACTTCAGGTTGTCTTAGTTTTTCATGTGCTGCTTGCTTTTCTTTAATTGAGATAAGTTATATTATTGGTTTTTTTTTTTGGTTGAGGATCTTTCTGTTTTCTACTGTAGATGAAGGGCTTTATTCCGTTGTTTTACCTTTCTAGTTGCTTGTTTATGTTTCTTGTAGATTGGTTGAGTTATTTTTTATGTTTTTTTGTGTGTTTCTTGGTGTTACAGACAAAAATCAGTGGTGCTGTTTGTGTTCTTGATGATGAACCCACAACAAGTGGCAGACACTGTGGCCAGATTGATTTTAGCATTTGTCAAAGTCAAAAAGTTAGCTTTTCTGTTACAGTGATGATCCAGCCTGAGTCAGGGCCAATTTGTCTTTTGGGTACTGAATTTCAAAAGAAATTGTGCTGGGAAATTCTTGTGGCTGGTTCTGAACAAGGCATTGAAGCTGGTCAAATTGGGCTTAGATTGATTACCAAAGGTGATAGACAAACTACTGTGGCAAGGGAGTGGAACATTGGTGCTGCTAGTATTGCAGATGGGAGGTTTGTTTCTGTAAATTTGTGCCAATAGCGGGGGTGTTTGTTTTCTAACTTTCATCCTTAAATGCTCTTGCATTTTTGCCAGGACTTTATCTTACTGAGAGAGGACATTGTTTTGTAGGTGGCATATTGTAACAATGACAATTGACGCTGATATAGGTGAGGCAAATTGCTATCTGGATGGTAATTTTGATGGCTACCAGACAGGGCTACCACTCTCTGTTGGAAGCTGCATTTGGGATCAGGAAACGGAAGTTTGGGTGGGGATTAGACCGCCCACAGATTTGGATGCTTTTGGGAGGTCAGATAGTGAAGGAGCAGAATCCAAAATGCACATAATGGATGTTTTCCTCTGGGGAAGGTGCTTGACTGAAGATGAGATTGCTTCGCTTGCTACTGCCATGGGATCGGCCGATTACAATGCAATTGATCTCCCTGATGATAATTGGCAATGGGCTGATTCTCCTTCCAGGGTGCGAGAATAAATTTATTATACTGGTTCATACATGTTTCTCAGAAGCTTCTGTTGCTAATAATGCTATTGCCATGCTGATTATATTCTTTTACTTTTGTTTACTCAACACTTATTTTGAACCACTCTGCTGACTTCTTACTTCACGTTCTCTTAGGTTGATGATTGGGACAGTGATCCTGCAGATGTGGATCTTTATGACAGGGATGATGTAGATTGGGATGGCCAATACTCAAGTGGAAGGAAGAGGAGATCTGAACGCGATGGGGTTGTGGTGGATGTGGATTCCTTTACTAGGAGATTGAGAAAACATAGGATGGAGACGCAGGAAGAAATCAATCAAAGGATGCTGTCAGTTGAATTAGCCGTCAAAGAAGCTCTCTTGGCCAGAGGAGAGACTCATTTTACGGATCCAGAGTTTCCTCCAAATGATCGCTCCTTGTTTGTTGATCCAGATAATCCCCTTTCAAAGTTGCAGGTAACTTTTATCTTTTGATCTCTCTCTCTCTCTCTCTCTCTCTCTCTGATATGATAAACTTCTTCCTTACTGTAGGTTGTGTCTGAGTGGATGAGGCCCACTGAAATTGTGAGGGAGAAGCATCTGGATTCTCAACCATGCTTATTTGCAGGATCTGCAAACCCCTCAGATGTCTGCCAGGTGTTGCACAAATTTCAAGGAGAAATCTTCTATTCCACATCACCACCCCTCCCGTTCTCCCAAAAACAAATAATAAAACACCCATCTTGCCTTCTTACTGAATATTCTTATCAACTTATTCCCTATGTTTCATGACTATGTTTTGTTTTGAATAGGGCCGATTGGGTGATTGTTGGTTTTTGAGTGCTGTTGCTGTCTTAGCCGAGGTTTCACACGTATCAAAAGTTATAATCACACCAGAGTACAATGAGGAAGGAATCTATACTGTTCGCTTCTGTATTCAAGTAAGATTACTTTTTTCTTTTTAGATAGAAGTTTTATCTATTTGGTCATTGTTGCCACATTTGATGGCACAACAAATTTGTGTTCTGCTGAATATCGTTGTTAGGGAAAACAATGTTGACACTTCAGCCATCCGGCTGATCACTAATTTTTTTAATATTGGTTCTCGATTCTGTAATTGTCTATACCTTGTTAATTGTTGTTTGTTTCATTGTTTTGTGAATTTCAGGGTGAATGGGTTCCAGTTGTGGTTGATGACTGGATTCCATGTGAATCACCTGGTAAGCCTGCATTTGCTACCAGCAAGAAGCTGACCGAATTATGGGTCTCTATATTGGAAAAGGCATATGCAAAGCTTCATGGCTCGTATGAAGCATTAGAAGGAGGTCTCGTTCAGGATGCTCTTGTGGACCTCACTGGAGGTGCTGGCGAGGAGATTGACATGAGAAGTGCTGAGGCACAGATTGATCTTGCTAGTGGAAGGCTATGGTCTCAGTTGTTACGCTTCAAAATAGAGGGCTTCTTATTAGGTGCTGGTAGCCCTTCGGGTTCAGATGTGCACATATCTTCAAGTGGAATTGTTCAAGGGCATGCTTACTCAATATTGCAGGTATTACTTAAGAACTTTTTGCATATGTGGAATTGTATCCAGGTGAAAGCCAATTGGAGTAAATATTGAATCTTTGCATTTTGGCTGATGTCTCAGGTAAGAGAAGTGGATGGCCACAAGCTTGTTCAAATTCGAAATCCATGGGCTAGTGAAGTAGAATGGAATGGCCCTTGGTCTGATTCGTCATCAGAGTGGACTGATAGGATGAAGCACAAGCTAAAGCATGTCTCACTGGTGAGCATTAAATCTGTTTAGCTGTCATTCTATTTTCCGTTGGTTTACATGATAAGTTTGCATTTGATAAAGGATTATGTGTTGATTAAAATTGCGTGTTGCAATTTCCTTAAACAGGCGAAAGATGGTATATTCTGGATGTCTTGGCAAGACTTTCAGATACACTTTAGATCAATATATGTTTGTCGTGTCTATCCTCCAGAGATGCGCTATTCAGTCCATGGTCAGTGGCGAGGTTATAGTGCTGGTGGCTGCCAGGATTATGATACGTGGCACCAAAATCCACAGTTCCGATTAAGGGCTACTGGTCCTGATGCGGCAGCACCAATACATGTTTTCATTACCTTAACACAGGTGCAGTTTTTGTTTTTCAGCTCAACTTTTAGTGGTCTTGGTATTATTCTTGGCTGGATTGCAAATCATTCTCATCTTTCTGTAGGGTGTGAGCTTCTCAAGAACGACAGCTGGCTTCAGGAATTACCAGTCTAGTCATGACTCAATGATGTTCTATATTGGGATGAGGATCCTGAAGACACGTGGTCGTCGTGCTGCTTATAATATATACTTGCATGAATCAGTTGGTGGTACAGATTATGTAAATTCTCGGGAAATATCTTGTGAAATGGTTCTTGATCCTGATCCAAGGGGTTACACTATTGTGCCTACTACAATACATCCAGGAGAAGAGGCACCTTTTGTACTTTCGGTGTTCACAAAGGCCTCTATAACTCTTGAAGCCTTATAGGACACAATGACACAATGAAGGTCTGTGTGTGGTTCTTTGTCCTTTTGGACAGCTCCTCTAAAATGATTGGGACTCTGGGTGCCTTTGAGCTTCCACATTTCCAGCTGGCAGAAGAAACTCCAAATGGAGGTAGATTTGAATGGTAATTTTCTTACTCTGGACATGTATATATCCCTGCCCTTTCTTCTCATATATGTTAGCTGTTACTTCTTTCTCGTATGGGTTACTAAGAGAGACCCTCGAATGCTTCCCATTGGTCATCATTTGTCTTTTAGTACCCAAAACAGTCCCATTTTCTCCAACTATCTTTGTTGCCTGTTGTCTCTCTACATAAGCTTCCTTTGCTCCTTAGTCCTCCAGTCCTGCTGCTGTATTATGAAATTAGATGGTTTCATGGGAACTAGAAAGAGGTAGGAGGACTTGGTTATTATCCACAATATGGTGGGGGGTTTCTAGTTTTCCAGCTTGTTTCTCTTTGCTGTTATTTTATTCATAAGACAACAACAACAACAAGAACTAAGCCTTTATTCCATTAAATGGTTATTTTATTCCATAAGGCACTTTTTTTTTTGGGGGTGAAACTGTGATCACCTTTCCTTGACTTGTCCATTTTAGTTTCTTGTTTTGAACTGAGGGATAACGATCCTCTCAATGAAGTTCTACACGATACTTCTATGAACCGTGTGCAATTTTTCTGGGTTGACTCTACTGCATGAGCTTTTGCAAATTAAGAAACAGTTACTCCATGTGAACTTGTTTCTTGCAGTTTTATTCAAGCCTTAATTTTTTGTTGGCTTTATTGCTGATGCTTTTTGAGAATTATGACATCTTTTTTTCTCTTTGCTGACATATTTGAGAATACGATGGCGAAGTATGAACTATATAGCCGACCCCACATCGTGGAATAAAGGCTTAGTTGTTGTATTGCCACAGCTCTTAATTTTGTTTTTTTTTCCACCATCTTTATTAAGGTTCCTGTTGCTTAATATATTTTCTCTCTCTCTTTTTTTTTTTTTTTTTTTTTTTTTTTTTCTGATACTGATTTCAGCTTTGGATAAGCGGCTCGCAGAGGAAGTTATGAACTGCTAAGCGTGCATTCATGTTGTGGGTTGTAACTGAGGCTGCAGTGTTGTAGATCAATGTTATCAGCTGTTGTTTGATGCTTATCAGTTCAATGGGGCAGAGGGGCTCTCGGGGATGGGATCAGAAAATGTAAATGAGTAGTTGGTGTAAGAAGTTAGAATCTAATCATGTAAATGAGGTTTTAGAGGAAGGAAGATGATGAACAGAAATAGGAAAGTAGTTAAGGTAAATGTTGGTTTGTTGAAGGGAATTGCATAGGAGGAGCAAGCAATGTGGCTGAGTTGCCGCAATTTTGAAGCTTTGATAGGTGACTTGAATTGTACATAAATCTTTTCCCTTACTATGAAATAGTAATAATCCCGATTATATTCATTTTATTATATTATTTATTACTGATCTAGAACTAGAAGCATAGGGGAAGTAGTTTTGCAGACATTGTTGTCTTTTAATATTCTTCCCTTGCATTTAATTTATTTCCTTTTGAAGAAGCAGCAGTTATCATCGCAGCACGGCTTATAATGATAGCATTGTTGATAGTACAAACTGTTTGTTTTTTTTTTTTTTTTTTTTTTCCCGAAGTTGGATGCTGCATTGATGTTACTTTCATACACCCATGCATGCCGTTTTTAAAGTCAGCATCCTGCCTTGTGTGGTTGTAATCATTAACAAGTACTACTTAGTTTAGTTAGGTATTATTCTTGTTTGGGTAAGCAGAGTCAATTGCCTATTTACCTTCAATACAGAAAGAGAAGAACCCAGAAAAAGCAGGTTGGAACTTGATCCCATTCCCCTTCTAACTTAATACTCCCAGAACTCCCCAACTCCAAGTATGGTGGGCGGTGGCGGTGGCGGTGGCACACACGGAAGAGGAAGACCAAGAACCCGATTCCCAGGAAGGAAAACAAAACAACATAGCCATAACAACACTTGGGTAAATATGAGGAAGAAAAAGCAAAAGAAAGACTCATCTCCAACCAACAAGATGCAATGCATCTACCTCTTTGCCCTCTACTTTCTTTCTGCAGCCTTTCAGAATGAAAGGTTTTGGGACTATTTCAAGTAGCTTTAAATTTTGACAATTGCAAGAAAATTTTTGAAGAATCATTCAGAATCGCTCTCGATGCTTCCTCCCATTGCCTTGAGTCCTCTAGGTTTCTGCACCATATGGGAATTGCATTTTTCAGAAAAAAAAAAAAAAAGTAGAAGAAAATATCTCAACTGTTGGAGGGAGAGGGAGGCTTGGAGCTGAGGCTGAGCCCTACCTTCTTAGAAGAAGTCTTCTTCTCTCTCACTTCGTACCGCTCTTGGCACAGGTCTGATAACCACGCACCTGGACTCACCAACTGCAAAAAAAACAAACCACGTTATCTTTTCTTTTACCCCAAATTCTAATCCCAATTAAGACAATCCATCCCAACTTAAACAAGAAACTTTACCAGTAAGGTTTTCTGTATCAACTTGGCCCTTTTCTTAGGCCTTTGGGGTGGTTTACACCCTTTCATGGCCATAAAATCTTCCTCTTTCTCTTTACTTGATAGTGTTATAACTAGTTTTGGCCACACAAGCTTTTTCTTCTCCTCCTTTGCATCCATAAACATCTTGCTATTATCATCAACACCAACTGATGATCCCCTTGTTGTGTAATACCGATCTTCTTTCTCTGGAGATAATGTCATCATTGATGCTGCCTTTCCACGATTCTCGTTCACATTCGATCTACAACTCATCCCTAAGTCCCTGTAGTAGTTAATAGCAGAAAAAGAAAGTATTGCTTATTCCTTCAATCTCAAAGTGTGCCTGTTTGGATAATTTTTAGTGCACTGACAAGTCAAGATCTAATCCTAGTGCAAGTACTGTTACAAGCTGAAGCAACTGACTCCTTTTTTTTTTTTTCATATTCCATTACCAAATCATAAGCATTATTCCCCAGAGAGATTGCATTACAACAGAACCCAGTTGAATGATCCATGCACTTTATTCCTAGTCTGCTTGAGGATGTCCAAGCAAAACCCGGATCTGACAAATGCCACCCTTAACCAAATCCGTGCTTTATATCATAATCAAAATCTGATTTTTCATCCCTATAATTACCGCCTAAGAAGACGACAAACATACGAATTACTTTTTCCAAATTCATCTATGCTTTGGCAAGAATTTATGGGCATTTATCAAACTAAGGTGCTCAAACATTCATCAAGAATTCGACTTTATTATAGCTTTATAGCTTATCCAAGCAGAAATTTATAAATCTCATTCTTCAGAGCTAGAAATCCTCTGCACATGCCAATCCTAACTTTCTATTTTCCTCACATTTGTCTAATCAGCCAACCCTGATAATCAGGTCAAGATTCAAATATATAGAGCAAAAAGAAGTTCCTTTTCATTTTCGTTGGGACCTGTTGGCATCTGGGATAAAGAATAAGTTAGATTTTATTGTTTTTTTTTTTATTACCTGTTGATGCGATGTGGAGAAGGAAGAGGAGGAAAAGAAGCATTATGCTGTTGTAGTGCTTCTTTGTTGTTATCAGCATACCGGGATGTGATTTTCTTCTTGACCACAACAACACTGCTTCCGCCTCCGCCGCCATCTGATTTCCCATTAATGGAAGCTGATGATGAGTTTTTGTCTTTGACCTTAAAACATCTTAGTCTCTTCCTATTTCCCCACTGTAATTTATCCATCTTCTTTTCAGTTTTCACAACTGCACTGCACTCTGCACTGCACTGCAGTCTTCCTCTTATAATAATGGTGAGATAATACAAACAGTAAGTAGTACCTGAAACAAAAGTACAAAACCATAGAATAGGTTCACAATCACACACCATTTTAGACATATTCTAATTATCAGACTACTTGTTATATATGCATTTATAAAAGGACCCAAAAAATTGTAGTGATTAAGAAAGTGTAACATTAAACAAACAAAATATCTACCTTAATCATCAAATAGATAGATAAAAGCCCACCTCAAGATCTGTGAGGAAAAAATTACAGCCCCTACTGCATTCCACTGTTTCCTCAATTGGAAATTACCTCTATAGTCCAATACACAACAAAGTAAACAACTCCAAAAATAAGTGAGAAAGAGAAGGGAGAGGGAGATGTAATGTGCAAACAAGAGAGAGTTTTTTTTTTTTTTTTTTTTTTTGTTTTTAACTATGCAGACTGCAGAGCCAACCTAGTCAGATAGAAAGAAATGATTTTTTTATAAGTGTGGGGAAAAAATGGAAATGATATGTAATGAGTGTGATTTTTGCGGTATGGTGGGAGAAAGAAACAATGCTTAACAATTTTTTAATTTTATTTTTCAATTTTTTATTTTCCTATCTGAAAAATCAATCAACATTTATATACATATTACTGAAGAACAAGAATCTCAACAAACTTTTGCTGCTTTACTTTCACTAAATTAGGCCTCTCTCTCTATCTATTCATCTATTTTCCTTCTTTCTCTTGTTTTTCGTCTCCCAGTTTCCTTAGGCTTAAACTTAACGATCCCTTAGTTTTAAGGGGGGGGGGGGGGGGGGGGGGGGGGGGGGGGGGAAATGAAAAAAAAAAACTTCGAAAAGGGTTAGGTCCGCCACAGGGAGTCTCGCGATCTGCCTCTTGTTGCACTCTTCCATTGCATTACAAGCTCTGTCTGTTCCAAATTTAGTGCCTTTCCATTGCCCTTCAAACTTCTAACTTCCTACAAACACACATACTAAAATACCTAAAACATCTTTTAAACATGTAACCTCTTAAGCAAAAGCATCCACATAGATTAGTATATCACTAACCTATTAACTCATCCCCAATTGCACATGCACAGGAGCAATCTAATGAATACTATACAAAAGGAAACTTTTTTTTAAAAAAAAAATTATTATTTTTCGTGAGTTATAACATTCGTGTTTTTTTGGAATCCCATTTCCTTCTTTTATTTGGCATGGATCCTCATTTTATCTACATTGGGATAAGTCGGGATAGCTAAGTTGATAGAGTAGATGATTAAAAATTGTCGTGTCATTAACGTGTGCTATAACCCACAAAAAATAGTCATTTTTCAAAATTTATGAGTTTTCCTTTTTATTGAACAAATCATTAGATAGCACATCACCATTTCATATGAGTGCAAATAAGGCACGAAAATGGCCACCGTCGTCAATTTTTTAAAAATTTCCATTTTGGACAAAAAACGTATGTTATAACCCACAAAAAATGGTCATTTTTTAAAATTTTTAATTTTTTTCACTTTTTTACACCATGATTAAATATCACATCACCATTTTCTATGAGTGTAAGAACGGCACGAAAATGGCCACCAATGGCAAGTTTTTAAAATTTGTCATTTTTGGCAAAAAAAGTATGCTATAACCCACGAAAAATGGTCATTTTTAAAAATTTAAAAATTTTAATTTTTATTGCACAATTCATTAGACAAAACTTCACCATTTCTTATGATTGCAAAAAACGGCACGAAAACGGCCACAGACGGCAAGTTTTTGAAATTTTCCATTTTGGGCAAAAAAACGTGTGTTGTAACCCACAAAAAATGTTCATTTTTAAAAATATTTAATTTTTCACTTTTTAAACGCCATTCATTGGATAGCACATTACCATTTTATATCAGCAAAAAAGAGGCACAAAAATGGCCACCGACGGTAAGTTTTTCAAATTTGTCGTTTTTCGCAAAAAAGCGTGTGCTACCCACGAAAAATGGTTATTTTTAAAATTTTATAATTTTTTTTATTGCACAATTCATTATATAGCACATCACACTTTAATATAAGTGCAAAAAATGGTATGAAAACCGCCACCGACGGCAAGTTTTTAAAATTTTTAATTTTGGGCGAAAAAACGTGTGTTATAACCACAAAAAATGACCATTTTTCAAAATTTTTAATTTTTCACTTTTTTACACCATTAAATAGATAGCACATCACCATTTCATATGAGTGTAAAAAGGCACGAAAATGACTATTGACAGCAAGTTTTTCAAATTTGACGTTTTTCGCAAAAAAAATGTGTGCTATAACCACGAAAAATGATCATTATTCAAATTTTATAAATTTACCATTTAATTGAACAATTCATTAGATAGCACATCACCATTTCATATAAGTGAAAACAAGCAGGAAAACGGCTACCTATGGCAAGTTTTTGAATTTTTTTTCGTTTTGCGCAAAAAAAGTGTTATAACCTACAAACATTGTCATTTTTAGAAATTTTAAAATTTTTAATTTTTTACCCCAAACATTAGATACCACATCACTATTTTATATGAGTGCAAAAATAGAATGAAAATGGCCACTGTGGGTAAGTTTTTCAAATTTGATGTTTTTCGCAAATTTACTAACTGCACATCACCATTTTATATGAGTGCAAAAAAGGGCACGAAAATGGCCACCGATGGCAGGTTTTTGAAATTTTCCGTTTTGGGTAAAAAAACCGTGTGTTATAACCCAAAAAAATAGTCATTTTACAAAATTTTTAATATCTTAATTTTTTACACGATTCATTAGATAACATATTACCATTTCTTTTGAGTGGAAAAACAGCACGAAAATGGCCACCGACGGCAAGTTTTTTAAATTTGACATGTTTGGCAAAAAAACGTGAGCTATAACCCACGAAAAATGGACATTTTTAAAAATTTACAAATTTTAATTTTTATTGCACATATCATTAGACAGCATATCACCATTTCATATGAGTGCAAAAACGACATGAAAATGGCCACCGACAACAAGTTTTTTAAATTTGCCATTTTTGGCAAAAAAAACGTGTGCTACCCATGAAAAATGGTCATTTTTTCAAAATTTCAAAATTTGCATTTTTATTGAACAATTCATTAGATAGCACATCACCATTTACTACGAGTGCAAAAAACTGCCACAGACGGCAAATTTTTAAAATTTTCCATTTTTGGCAAAAAAACATATGTTATAACCCACAAAAAATAGTAATTTTTCAAAATTTTTATTTTTTTACACCATTCGTTAGATAGCACATCACCATTTCATATGAGTGCAAAATCGGCAAGAAAATAGCCACCGACGACAAGTTTTTAAAATTTGACGATTTTAGCAAAAAAACATGTGCTATAACCCACAAAAATAGTCATTTTTCAAAATTTTATAAATCTGCCTTTTTATTTCACACTTCATTAGATAGCACATCAACATTTCATATGAGTGCAAAAAACGGCATGAAAACGGCCTCCAACGGCACGTTTTTAAAATTTTCTATTTTCGGCAAACAAACATGTGTTATAACCCACAAAAAATTTCATTTTTCAAAATTAATAAATTTGCCTTTTAATTGAACAATTCATTAGATAGCATATCACCATTTCATATGAGTGCAAAAAAGGGCACGAAAACGGTCACAAACAGCAAGTTTTTTAAATTTTTTTTCGTTTTGGGCAAAAAAATATGTTATAACCTACCAAAATTGTCATTTTAAGAAATTTTAAAAATTTTAATTCTTTACCCCATTCATTAGATAGCAAATCACCATTTTATATGATTGCAAAAACGGAACAAAAATGGCCACCATTTGTAAGTTTTTCAAATTTGACATTTTTCGCCAAAAAATGTGTGCTATAACCCACGAAAATTGGTCATTTTTAAAAATATAAAAATTTTAATTTTTATTGAACAATTCATTAGATAGCACATCACCATTTCATATAAGTGCAAAAAAGGGCACGGAAATGGCCACCGATGGCAAGTTTTTGAAATTTTCAGTTTAGGGCAAAAAAACGTGTGTTATAACCCAAACAATTGTCATTTTACAAAATTTTTAATTTTTCACTTGTTTACACCATTCATTAAATAGCACATCACCATTTCCTTTGAGTGGAAAAACAGTACGAAAATGGCCACTGACGGCAAGTTTTTCAAATTTGACATTTTTAGCAAAAAAACATGTGCTATAGCCCACAAAAAATGGTCATTTTTAAAATTTACAAATTTTAATTTTAATTGCACAATTCATCAGATAGCACATTACCATTTCATAATAGTGTAAAAACTACATGAAAATGGCCACTGACGTCAAGTTTTTCAAATTTGCCATTTTAGCAAGAAAAACGTGTGCTATAACATACGAAAAATGGTCATTTTTAAAAATTTATAAATTTACCTTTTTATTGAACCATTCATTAGATAGCATATCATCATTTCTTATGAGTGTAAAAAACAACACAAAAATGGCAACAGAAGACAAGTTTTTGAAATTTTCTGTTTTTGGCAAAAGACGTGTGTTATAACCCACAAAAAATGATCAATTTTCAAAATTTATAAATTTTCACTTTTTTGCATCATTCATTAGATAAAAGATTACCATTTTATTTGAGGGAAAAAACGGCACGAAAATTTCCACCAACGGCAAGTTTTTCAAAATTTCCTTTTTGGGCAAAAAATGTGTGCTATAACCCACAAAAAATTATCAATTTTTAAAATTTATAAATTTGCCGTTTTTTTAACAATTCATTAGATAAAATATCACCATTTCATATGAGTGCAAAAAAGGCACGAAAACGGCCATCTACAACAAGTTTTTGAATTTTTTATTTCGTTTTGGGCAAAAAAACGTGTTATAACCTACAAAAATGGTCATTTTTAGAAATTTTAAACTTTTTAATTTTTTACCCAATTCATTAGATAGCACATCACCATTTTTATATGAGTGAAAAAATGGATCCAAAATGGCCACCGTTGGTAAGTTTTTCAAATTTGATGTTTTTCGCAAAAAAATGTGTGCTATGACCAATGAAAAATGATCATTTGTCAAAATTTATAAATTTGTCTTTTTATTAAACAATTCATTAGATAGCATATCACCATTTCAAATAAGGGTAAAATAGGCAAGAAAATAGTCACCGACGGCAAGTTTTTCAAATTTACAGTTTTTGGCAAAAAAAACGTGTGTTATAACCCACAAAAATAGTCAATTTTCAAAAGTTTTAATTTTTTCATTTTTTTTACCATTCGTTTGATAGCGCATCACCATTTCATATGAGTGCACAAACTGCATGAAAATTGCCACTGTTGGCAAGTTTTTCAAATTTGCCATTTTTTTCCAAAACAACGTGTATAACCCACGAAAAATGGCCATTTTTAAAAATTTTAATTTTTCTCTTTTTTTTACACAATTCATTAGATAGCTCATCGCCGTTTGATATTAGTGCTAAAAACATCACGAAAATGGCCACAGACGGCAAGTTTTTGAAATTTTCCGTTTTGGGCAAAAAATGTTTGTTATAAACCCCAATATGGTAATTTTTATAAATTTCTAACTTTTCTTTTTTTTTATACAATTCATTAGATACCATATACCTATTTTGTATTGATTCAAAAATTTGCACAAAACAGCTACCGATAGTAAGTTTTTGAAATTTTTCGTTTTGGACAAAAAATGTGTGCTATAAACCACAAAAAGGTCATTTTTTAAAATGCTAACTTTAAGTTTTTTTATACCATTCATTAGATAGAACGTCGCCATTTTATAAGGAGTGCAAAAAACGGCACGAAAATAGCTATCAACAACAACTTTTTGAAATTTTTCATTTTGGGGGAAACACATGTGCTATACGCCACAAAAAATTTCATTTTTGAAAAATTCTAAAACCATACATTAGATAGCACATCACCATTTTGAATGAGTATAAAATAAGCACGAAAATAGCCACAGACGTAAAGTTTTTAAAATTTACCGTTTTTGGCAAAAAAATGTGCGCTATAACCCATGAAAAATGGTCATTTTTAAAAATTTGATATTTTATAGCACCATTCATTAGATAGCATCACCATTTCATATGAGTGTAAAAAACGGCCATCGACGGCAAATTTTTGAAATTTTTTTCGTGTTGGGCAAAAACACGTGTTATAACATACAAAAATGGTCGGTTTTAGAAATTTTAAAATTTTCACTTTGTTACCCCATTCATTAGATAGCACATCACCATTACATATGAGTGCAAAAACGGCACGAAAATGGCCACTAGCAGCAAGTTTTTCAAATTTGACGTTTTCTCAAAAAAAGTGTGCTTTAACCCATTAAAAATGGTCATTATCAAATTTTATAAATTTGCCTTTTTATTTCACAATTCATTAGATAACACATAACCATCTCATATGAGTGCAAAAAAGGCACGAAAATGGCCATAGACGGCAAGTTTTTAAAATTTTTCATTTTATATTGAGTGCAAAAACCGAACGAAAATGTCTACCGTTGGTAAGTGTTTCAAATTTGATGTTTTTTTGCAAAAATAATGTGTGCTATAACCCATGAAAAATGGTCATTTTTAAAAATTTATAAATTTGCCTTTTTATTGAACGATTTATTAGATAGCACATCACTATTTCAAATGAGTGCAAAAAAGGCCATCGATCGCAAGTTTTTGAAATTTTCTATTTTGGGCAAAACTTAATATGTTATAACCCACAAAAAATGATCATTTTTAAATTTTTAAAATTTTTCACTTTTTTACACATTTCATAAGATAGCACATCACCATTTCCTTTGAGTGGAAAAACAGCATGAAAATGGCCACCGATGGCAAGTTTTTGAAATGATCCATTTTTGAAAACAAAACGGGTGCTAAAACCCACGAAAAATGGTCATCTTAAAAATTTAAAATTTTTATATTTTATTGCACAATATATTAGATAGCATATCACTATTTCATATGAGTGCAAAAACGGTGTGAAAATAGCCACCTACGGCAAGTTTTAAAAATTTTCCATTTTTGGCAAATAAACATGTGCTATTTGTAACAGATTCCACATGAGTGTGGATAGGCAGTAAAGAAAATAGGATATGGATACCGATTGTAGTGGAAGACTTGCCGGAATATTGCACTATTTGTAAGAAGATGGGACACTCAGCACTAATGTGTCAACCGGCACATGAGGACAATCCAGCTATGCAAAAAAAATGGGTTCTAATCAGTAAAATTCCAGCTGAAAAGGACAAGGAGCTCCCAGTTGAAAAGGCCAAGGAACTGGCTTCGAAGAAGGTAACAACAACTATTGAAATCAGAAAGGCGTTGGAGGTGGTGAGCTCCAGTAAGAATGAGGGTCAGACTAGCGTGGATGATCCCGATCAGGCCAACAATTAATGGGAGGGTGTGCTCACACAACAACTGATGAGGCGGTGGAACAAGGACAGGGGGATAAAACCCAAGTGGATAGATTTTTGTCTGAGGTTGCCCAAGCGATGATCATGATACTTGACGAAAACCCTAAGACAGTTAAAGCTAAGATACCAATATCTGTCGATATTGAGTATGAACAGAAGCAAGGGAAAGGAGAGGAACCCTTACACAAAGTCAAGTCTCTAACCGAACTCACTCAATTACAAAATATCCCCACAAAATCGGAGGAAGTGGATCAAGGAGATGATTTCATCAATGAGGACGCTTTTTCCTCCGACACGGATCAAATGCTTGAAATTCATCCTAAATTTGAAAAAAGGATGAGTTCAACTAAGCATAGAAAATATGAGGATATCTTGGTTAGGTCCGGAGCCAATACCAAGTCAGATAGAAAACTAAGAACGAAAAATCCTCTAATATGCTATGAGGAAGACAGGAGCTGGAATCCTGAGTGAGTACTTGTAAAGGTAGAATTTTGGCCCCTGATTGCTGATGCTAGATCAGTTTGGCCTTTTTGCGCATTCCTTATACTTGAATGAGTGACTGGATTTTGGATATAATTTCTGTAAAATGGTAGTGGTGCTGTAGAATGGTAGAATGTGGAGGTATGTTGGCATAGCAATAGGCAGGGGACTGGTCGGCTTTGGTGACTTTGTGCAGGCTGGTGTTACAGTACATTGGCCGAAATGGCACAAGTATTGCCTCATAATTGATTTTGTTGATCATGCTAAAGGCTGCGTGATGGCACTACTAATGAATGGAATGATATAGCTGCTTTAGTGTAGCTATGCTTTAGAGGCACTGACTGAAATGGAATATTATTTAAGACAAGGTTGCTCCTCCTGCTATGGCCGTATCTTGCTGGTTCAAGTTAGGAGATGAATTAGAAAAGGAAAGCAATATTCCAAGTTGGGTGGGTAGGAAAAGACTAAATTACTTTCAATTGTTGTTGGAAGGCTGAACAATATGTTTAGCTTTATTCAGTGCTTGCCATGTTCGTTTGATTGCAATACTTAAATTTCTAAGGCATATACTTTTGATTGGAAAAGAAAGCATGGCTACTTTTGAAATGTTTCCTAAGTAGGTTTTCTCTAATTTCCTTTGATTAATTACAAGAATCTTCATGTAATGGAGTAGTACTCCAAATTCATAGCTTACATGTATGTAACGGTGTGGTCGGGTATATCCAACACCGTATTTTGTTCAAGCATATAAAGTCTGTTGTTAAAAAAAAATGTGTGCTATAACCCACAAAAAATGTTCATTTTTCAAATTTATAAATTTGCCTTTTAATTGAATAATTAATTAAATAGCACATCACCATTTATTATGAGTGCAAAAAACAGCACAAAAAAGGCCACAGACAGCAAGTTTTTGAAATTTTCCGTTTTTGGCAAAAAAACGTGTGTAACCCACAAAAAATGTTCATTTTTTAAAATTTTTAATTTTTCACTTTTTTACACCATTCATTAGATAGCACATTACCATTTCATATGAGTGCAAAAACGACACGAAAACGGCCACCGATGGTAAAATTTTCAAATTTGACATTTTTCTTAAAAAAGTATGTGCTATAACCCACAAAATGGTCATTTTTCAAAATTTTGTAAAATTGCCTTTCTATTGCACAATTCATTAGATATCACATCACCATTTCACATGAGTGCAAAAAACGACACGAAAACGGCCACTGACGGTAAGTTTTTGAAAATTTCCATTTTGTGCAAAAAAACGTGTGTTATAACCCCACAAAAAATGGTCATTTTTAAATTTTTTAAATTTTTCACTTTTTTACACCATTCATTAGATAGCACATCACCATTTTCTTTGAGTGGAAAAACGGCACGAAAATGGCCATTGATGGCAAGTTTTTCAAATTTGATATTTTTGGTAAAAAAACATGTGTACGATGGGTGGCTGCCAGTCCTATGAGAGAGTTTGATGCTATCCCTGAAGAATTAAAGAATTCCATTCTCTGGTACAAGATAGGACTTCAAAAATTCAAGAAATTAAAGGTAAAAGCACCATAAATATAGGCACAGCTGCTGGTGTTTGGCTGTTTCCTAAAGGTTATCTTCATATATATACTGCTTGGACCACAACTCCTGTTGTTAGGCTGTTTAATCCACTAAATTAGCGTAGGTTCTGGTTTGATATTGATTGTTGGTTGTTCATTAACATGGTCTGCTTAGTTGCTAATTCATGGTCACTAAATTGGGATGTTGTGGTAACTTCTAGTATTGATAATCAATTGTAATATTGGTTGTACATCCCCATCTATGTAAGGGATCACCTCTGGTGAATTTTGTTTACCTCGTCACACAATGTATTCATTTGACTTGCTAAAAAACCTTTTGTTATCTAGACAAGGGAGTATTAACCTCCTATGATGTAATAGTCAGATTTGTATATGGAGGTAGTACTCCAAGTTTAATTACTTTTGAAACCATATGAACAAATCCCCATTAGGCATAGGCTTGTAAATGGGATTTTGTTCATTTTGGTCTTTTGCTATAAGGATGATATTAAGGTAAATCCATCATTAAAAAAGAATGATAATAAATTGGGAGTGGCGACCTACCTCAATATGAGGTTTTACCAAATTATAAAAAAAACATGTGCTATAACCCACGAAAAAAGGTCATTTTTAAAAATTTAAAAATTTTAATGTTTAGTCACAATTTATTAGATAGCAAATAATCATTTGCCGTTTTAAAAATGGCCACCGACGACAAGTTTTAAAAATTTGCCGTTTTTTGCAAAAAAATATGTGTTATAACCCACGAAAAATGGTCATTTATCAAAATTTATAAATTTCCTTTTTATTGAACAATTAATTAGATAACACATCACCATTTATTATGAGTGCAAAAAACAGCACGAAACGGCCACAGACAGCAAGTTTTTTATTTTTTTCGTTTTTGACAAAATAACGTGTGTTATAACCCACAAAAATGGTAATTTTTCAAAATTTTTAATTTTCACTTTTTTATACCATTCATTAGATAGCACATCACCATTTTATATGAGTGCAAAAACGACACGAAAATGGCTACCGAAGGAAAGTTTTTCAATTTGATGTTTTTCGCAAAAAAACCTGTGCTATAACCCACAAAAAATGGTCATTTTTTCAAAATTTTGTAAATTTGCCTTTTCATTGCACAATTCATTAGATAGCACATCATCATTTCATATAAGTGCAAAAAAAGGGCACAAAAACAGCCACCGATAACAAGTTTTTGAAAATTTCCACTTTGGGCAAAAAAACATGTGTAACCCACAAAAATGGTCATTTTTAAAAAAGTTTAATTTTCCACTTTTTTACGCCATTTATAAGATAGCATATCACCATTACATATAACTGCAAAAACAGCACGAAAATAGCTACTAACAGCAAGTTTTTCAAATTTGACGTTTTTCGCAAAAAAGCGTTTGCTATAACCCACGAAAAATGGTCATTATTCAAATTTTATAAATTTGCCTTTTTATTTCATAATTCATTAGATAGAACATAACCATTTCATATGAGTGCAAAAAACGACACGAATTCGGTCACCGACGGCAAGTTTTTAAAATTTTCATTTTGGACAAAAAACGTGTGTTATAACCCACAAAAAATGGTAATTTTTTATTTATTTTTTAATTTTTCACTTTTTACACCATTCATTAGATAGCACATCACAATTTCCTTTGAGTGGAAAAACGACATGAAAATGGCTACTAATGACAAATTTTTCAAATTTAACATTTTTGGAAAAAAACGTGTAAACCCACGAAAAAGCTCATTTTTAAAAATTTACAAATTTTAATATTTATTCACAATTCGTTAGATAGCAAATCACCAATTCATACGAGTGCAAAAACGTCATGAAAACTGCCATAGATGACAAGTTTTAAAAATTTTCCATTTTTGGCAAAAAAAACATGTGCTATAAATCACGAAAAATGGTCATTTTTCAAAAAATTTTAAATTTACCTTTTTTTGAACAAATAATTAGATAGCACATCACCATTTATTATGAGTGTAAAAAACGGCCACAAACGACAGGTTTTTTAAAATTTTCATTGTTGGCAAAAAAAAAACGTGTGTTATAACCCACAAAATGATCATTTTTAAAATTTCTAATTTTTCACCTTTTTACATCATTTATTAGATAGCATATCACAATTTCATATGAATGTAAAAACGGTACGAAAACGGCCACTGACGACAAATTTTTCAAATTTGACGTTTTTCTCGAAAAAACGTGTGCTATAACCCACAAAAAATGGTTATTTTTAAAAAATTTATAAATTTGCCTTTTTATTGCACAATTCAGTAGATAGCACATAGTTATTTCATATGAGTGCAAAAAAGGCACGAATATGGCCAGTGACGGAAGTTTTTGAAAATTTCCATTTTGGGCAAAAAACAAAACATGTGTTATAACCCACAAAAAATGGTTATTTTTCAAAATTTTTAATTTTTTACTTTTTTACACCATTTATTATATAGCACATTACCATTTCATGAGTGCAAAAAGGCACGAAAATGGCCACTAACAACAAGTTTTTCAAATTTGATGTTTTTCGCAAAAACAAATGTGTGCTTTTTTTTTATAATAAAAGTGATATATACATAACTAGAAACAAGACAAAATATAGCGCCGGTTATATCCGTTCACACAATGTTAATTTGTAGATTTGATTATATTTACCGCCCTCAAGATTATACTCTCTCCACTTGATCCGACCAACGTGTAACAAAGTTCTCTCATTCTTAATACACGTTAGCAAGTCAAATTAAATTGGCAAAAAAAAAAGTTATTGAAGTTTTCAATTTACATATTACACGAACTAATAAAATTAAAAATTTTAGTCATAGGTACCATTAGCTTCACCAAATTAAATTATAATTAATTTGGGTGCCTTTTATTTTAAGTAAAATTTTAAAATACCCCTTATAACATTAAGAAAGAAAGAAATGAGGATCGGATTCTCTGTCCAAAATTATACTATTTTATTATGTTCAATATATAATTTAATTAAAGCTATGGACTAAAAAGATGAATACAAAATAATTTTAATTTTGCAAATGATAAGATAAAATAATATTGGACAGAAGATTTCATTTAGAGTAAACTACTTTTGGGGCCACTAAACTATTTGGATAGTATATTTTTGGTCACTAATCTTTTTTTTTTGTTTCACTTTAGCTACTCAACTATAAAAAGTCGTATACTTATAGCCATTTCGTTAATTTTATCCGTTATCTTTAAATTTTTCTGTTAAGTTCAAATATTTTTTTTATTAAACAATATTTTTAAATATAAAATTTAAACACAACTTTATTAGATGAATACCAACTATCCTAAATCTAAATCTTATCATTTTATCTCATTTTTAGGTATAATATTACTTTAAAAAATTAAGAAAAATATTGAATTTAATGGAAAAATTTATAGATAACGGTTGAATTTAACGGAATGACTACTTTTTTTATAGTTGAGTGACCAAATTGAAACAAAAAAAAAAGATTAGTAACAAAAAGTATACTATCCAAATAGTTTAGTGGCCTTCAA
The DNA here is from genome assembly GCA_016586305.1 of Ophiorrhiza pumila. NCBI lineage: Eukaryota > Viridiplantae > Streptophyta > Magnoliopsida > Gentianales > Rubiaceae > Ophiorrhiza > Ophiorrhiza pumila. The sequence goes on along the minus strand of BLIW01000001.1, from coordinate 120,215 downwards.
GTAGTTTACCATTTCATTTATAAAGAAACACACACAATAAACTTTACGTACGTGCAAAGACCAGATTCTCTGTCAAATATTTATACTATCTTATTCTATCTAACATTTGAAATGACGTAGTCTAATATTTATACTATCTTATTCTATCTAACATTCGAAATGACGTAGTTTCATTAAAAGTAGAGACTAAATGCATAAATATCATTAAAATTACTTTACAATTATTAGATTCTAAACAAGATATTAGTGAATCTTACGACATAGTTTTACTTAAGTCAGAGACAAAATATTGGATAGAAGATCACGTCTCGTACATGCACGGTTATATGTCAAATTGTTTATTGTTTAAAGGGCGAATTCCCTTTTACCCCCCTGTGGTTAGGCATAATCCCATATCGCTACCTTGTGGTTTCATAATACCTAAATAACCCCCTTGTGTTTCGAACTAATGTGGAAAACCGACGAAATCCGTCTAAACAGGCGGATGTGTGCGACACGCGCAACAATAGGCGTGTGCGAAAAATAAGTAGTGCTCCAGTTCTTATTGTATTCCCAAAATACCCTTATTTAGTCATTGAAATTCATAATCGTCTTTCAGATCTGCAACATATCTCAACCCCAAAACGCAAATCTTCAAATCTTCAACCTAACTAAGATCTCAACCCCAACTCAGATCTGCAACCCAAATTAGTTATTCAGATTTGCGATTCAACTTAGCTCAGCAATCCTACCTGCCACACAAAATCAATCCATACCTCAATCGATCGATCTTTTTTGAAGATCTCACTTTTGAAGATCAGCAATCCTATCTGGCTCTAAAATCATAATCGATCTACCAAAATGTCGAGCTCGAGCACATTTGGTGTCACAAGAGACATGAGGTATCAATACCGCTGGTGTCATTGTGGGAAAAAGGCCGCAGTGAGAATAGTTGATTCTGACAAACCTTCAAAAGGTAAATTATATTTTGTTTGTGAAAAAGATGAGTGCAAATTTTGGGGATGGTGCACCCCCATTGGATGCAACGAAACAAGTAGCAAAGGAAATTGTGACGAAAATCGCGTAAGAGAAGGGTCAAGCAATAGTTATGACGATGTTTTTGTAAGGATGAAGAACCTAGAGGAAATAATTGAAATTGACTTAGGCAGGATGAAGACAATGATGAAGTTTTGTATTTGCGTTTCGATTTTTTCTGTACTTGTAATTTTGTTGAAATGAATTATGGATTAAAGGCAATATATTGCAACCATCGTTTTTAGTGAATTTGCTATATGTTTAAATCCTGGAGGTTGTAATTGTTAAATCTCAGTTTTATGTTCTGTGTCCGATTTGTATGGACTAAAGCTTGAAGAATTGTAGTTGTGCAGTATTAAAATGTTGCCTACTCCATCACCATTGTACCCAACTTACAAATTTCAAAAGAATCAGTTGTCCAGTATGCAACAAGATAATAGCATTCTGGGAAGCAATTTGAAAAATGTGCAATAAGAACGATAATAGCATTCTGAGAATTCAATGTGCAGTCAGTATGCAACAAGAACAATAATAGCATTCTGGGAATTCAATTTGAAAAAGATTCAGGAATTCATTAATGTGCAATAATAGAAATGGATTACAAAATCTGAGACTTTCCAGCATTCAAAACTCAACTGCAAAATGTCATGACAGGGTATCCAAAACTCAAAATATCATCATCCAAATAAAAATCCTAAAACATACAAATTATGAGTTATAGCATTCTGAGGCATTACATCAACTGCAAAATGTCACGACAGGGTTTCCAAAACTCAAAATGTCATCATCCAAAAAAAAATCCTAAACCATTCTAGCTTTCTTATTTCTACCACTTGAAGCACCCCTTGCACTCCTTGCAGCACCCCTTGCAGCACTCCTCTTATTTGATCTAACTGTAGATGAAGAAGTCTCTTCTGTTGCATGTATATTACCACTTTCTTGCTGCAACAAGTAATTAGAAATAGTCAATAATTTGTGACACATGTACTTGATGAGACAGATTTGTCAAGTGCAATAACTACAAGCAACAACTACCTGTTGTTGTTGAGATTCCTGTGCATCCAATGCAACATTTGACCTCTGTTCATTTGTGTTAAGTGCCTAACGAAGTAATCCAATTTAGTAAGGATGGTTCATGTGTCACAAATTACTCAATATTGTTAAATGTAGTCAGAAATTAAACTTGACAAAAATTTCATGTTAAATAATATGATACCTGTTGTTGCACAGATTGCTCATGGTTGGACCCATCAATTGCATCATTTGTCCCTTGCTGGTTGCTTTGAGGTGCCTAAGAACAACATATAAATACATCAATGTTATGCGAGTATAAGATACTAAATAATAAACATTAATATATAATCAACAACCAACCTTAAAAAATTTAGATTTGGGATGAATAGGATTTTTGCAAGTTCTGCTGTTGTGGCCCTGTTTGAAACATCTCTTGCAGTGGACAGCTAAACCTTTCCTTGTTGAAGTTGTGCCTTTTCTGGGTTCACCATGTTGTCTCACTCTCACCTTCTTTGGTCTCCCAACTTGTTTTCTTGCTGTTGGAGGATTAATAGGATCAAATCCAGTTTCCTCCCAATATTCTCTTGAAGGAATTGGTTGAATTAGTCTACTGTATGCTTTCAAATACATCTCTTTGCTGAAATAATGATTCACAAAATCTTCAGGATTCTTTTTCAACATCTGAATTGTAGCAACTGCATGACAACATGGAATTCCAGTAAGCTGCCACATACCACATGTGCATGTATATTCGCCCAAGTGGACAACATAAGTCCTGTTACAATCATCCACTTCAAACTCGTCATCTCCTGCATTTTCTTGTTCTGAGTTCTCATGTATTGGACAAGAAGGTTGATCTGTAGTAACTTGTTTACTTATTGTTGTTTCACTTCTGCCAACTCTCTTTGATGTCCCTGCAGCTCTCTTAGATGCCCCAGCAGCTCTCTTTGATGCTCCTACAGCTCTCTTAGCTGCAGCTCTCTTAGATGGCCCTGCAGCACTACAGACTTCTTCTTGGACAACATTGGATGCTCTCTCTGCTGGATGATTATCCTGGTTCACGTCATCTTCATATTCAGTCTGATATACATTGGATGCTTCTCCTGGTTCATGTAGTGCCTCTTTTAGAATCTCTTGTTGTTCTTCTTGCCCTTCATTCCCAACTAGTTCTTCTTACTGTTGGTCAAATGTAATATGACTTTGTTGTGTGGTATTCACATTGTCCTCCTGCTCATCTTGTAGAATCTCTTGTTCTGCATCTTGTTCAGGTGCATTCTGGGGCAAATCTTCTTGTTCTTCCCCCTTTTTGTTATTCACAATACCATTCTGCCCATCTTGTACATCCGCGTGTAATTCTTCTGCTTCATTCTGGAGCAAATCTTCTTGTTGTTCTCCTTGAATTACTTCAGTAATCACAGCTGTCCTAACAGACTTTCTTGCACACTTCTTAACCCTCCTAAAACTGGATGCAGACTCTTTTCCTGTACTAGGGTTTCCACTCTTTAGTTGTGCTGATGTTTGGTCATTTACCCCAATACCCTTATCATTTTCTGTATTTGCCACATTATCCAACTCACCATAATAAGTCAAAAGTAATGGGGCATCTGTTGACACCACTTCAATTGGTTCTGCATCTATCTCAGCATAGATATCCATAACAGTCAATCCTTCATGTCCAGATGTTAACAGTCTGATGTCTTCATCATCTTGTATAGGAATCACACCATAACTTACCTCCATGTTTGGCAGCTTGTAATACAACTTAGGATTCGTTGCATCGTCCACTATCCTATACAGTTTCATCAGCCCATGACATGACATCTCATCTGGATCACATTTCGAAAAAACCTCCACCTTTCCACCGATATACATAACTCGTGGTTTCCATTCAAACAATCCTCCATAATGAAGATGAATATCAACCAACTTCATCATTGTCATTGCACCCAGATCTGAAATTCACAAACATATAAGATACAAGATACGCGTAGATTGCTATTTTCAATAAATGTGGTTGTAAATCGATGTATTCTTGTTCAGTCAAAAGCAAAGTAACCTAGATTAATCACCATTTACTATCACAGACAAGATTAATCACAAATTCAAAATTCAAAATCTTGAAACGAGTGGTTATTAACCCTAAATCCCTAATCGTAATCCTAATCGATATAACCGTAAATCCTGAATCACGTTTTAACCCTAAAGATGTTTGCATTCTAAAATACCATATTTCGACTTTAATACCAACATCGAAGGGAATATCTATTACCTGATTGACCTTCGACACCTTCAAATCTGCACTTTATCCTTCGAAACCTTCGAAACCTTCGACACTTTCAAAGCTTACGAATCTGTCGTGATTTGAATCCTTTCACCCAGAAAAAACAATGTTTAACAATGCACTTGAATGCACTTGAATCTTCGACTATATTTGATTTCGACTGCACTTTATCCTTCGAAACCTGCGACACCTTCAAAGTCTACGAATCTGTCGTGATTTGAATCCTTTCACCCAGAAAAAACAATGTTTAACAATGCACTTGAATGCACTTGAATCTTCTACTATATTTGATTTCGAAATTTAGTTCAGTATGTTTTCGAGTTGATTTGTTGGAAATAATTCAGTATGATATGAAACGAGTGGTCATAATGGGATTGAAGTGAATAACTGATATTTTTTTATTTTTCCTCAGTAAATGGGAATAAAGGGTGTTATTGTAATTTCGCACACATCCGTCTGTTTAGACGGATTCCGTCGGTTTTCCACATTAGTTCGAAACACGAGGGGGTTATTTGGGTATTATGAAACCACGAGGTAGCGATATGAGGATTATGGCTAACCACAGGGGGTAAAAGGGAATTCGACCTTGGTTAAATTACACGCCGCACACCCCACTTTACACGAAAGAGAAAGAAACCCCACTGGCATACTGACATACTCGTACAGACAGACTGCGGCTGCTGGCATGGACTCTCTATCCATAATCCATTCCAATAAATAAATCAATAATCTCCCCACCATCCACAATCCAATGTCCTCGTTGACCCAACGTTGCTTTTCTGCTTCTCGTATTGCAGTACAAACATAGGATTGGAATCTCGCCAAGTTCCTGCTACTCAAGTTTTCGTCTTTAGGCTTTTCCTTGTATCTACTAGTCTCAATTACTCAAGACCCCAGACTAACTTCCTTGATGGCAGATAGTTTCTTGAGGAAAATTGGAAGGTTAGGCTTGATTAACTCTTCCAAAAAGAAGAGTTATATCGATGGTTTTACCTGTGCCCCTAAACTCTGGACGAGGGAATTCTCAATTACAACAATCAGTGAAGAGGAAAAGAGTTCAAAGCAGCATAGCGGGAACAAATCTATCAATCTCTTCACCGCTGTCAATCAAGCACTCCACATTGCCTTGGAGACCGATCCTCGGTAAAGTTTCAATTTTTTTTAATTGACATGGTTTGAGCTGGATAGTGCAGTCAATCTTTTAATGAAATTTCCTGGTTTTGCTAATTGGGTTTTGATTCATTTTCCCTATATGCTTGTTACTTATTAACATGGATAAACTGGATGGCTTTACTACTTAGTCTTCAGGGAAATTCGAAATTGAGATAGAAGAAGCAGTTTAATTGGTGGATTTTGTAAATTTAATAATGATTAATTCTTGGATTTTGTAAATTCGGCTCTTCTTTATTCAATAGTGTAATTTAAGGTCCTAACACTATTTATTTCTTAGCTGCAGAGCAATGCATTACCTTTTTTATTACCTGTTATATGGGGCAGGTAACATGTTTTATACAGTTGAAGGGGACATTAAAAAAAAAAAAATCAATATATAGCAAGGGGCTTTCTGGATTTGCATAAGATGCCAAATCCTTTGTGCTCTTGCTTTTTTGCTTGAATAGGAGAACGTGAATTATTTGGATCAAAATGTGAAGGTCAGTGCTGAGCCCAACCCTTTACTTGTTTTTCATTGATTTAGTTTTTTCACGATGATAGAACTTTAATTAGACTTTTTTTTACGTTTTCCTAAAAGAGAATCTAGTTAGGATGCTCCCTTATCTTTTAGGACAAAAACATGTTTAAGCCATTCAAGGAGCTCTGTTCAGTCATTCTTTCCAGCAGCTTAAAGTGATCTGCAGCTAATGAGAATGAATACTAATGTATGAAGTCTATTCTGAGCTTCAAAAGAGTCATGTGCGTGATGTTTATGATGATCCTTTCTTCAATAGTCTTGCACCAAACGATATAACTCATGGCATAAGTATTGCATTCACCTTTTTTTCTTTTGCTCAGTGGTATTGTATTCCTCATTCGACTGAACTATATATTTTTTTTATTGAGCTCAAAATAGCTCAAGTAGTGACATGTTTCTGACATCTGCATACGTTGCATGTTTATAAATCTCACTTACTGCTTCATATATTCTTTTTCTTGTTTATCACTTGTATCCATAAGGCAACTTTATAATGTTGATGCTTCATGTGATTGGTTCAATTGTCTTTCCTCCTCCATGTTGTGCTTGGAGGCAACTGAATGGCCAGATGTTAAATTTAAACGACCATGTTTCAGCTCTTACGTATTTGGGGAAGATGTGAGTTTTGGCGGTGTCTTTCGTTGCACCACTGGACTAGCGGATCGATTTGGGAAAAAAAGGGTTTTTAACACCCCTCTTTGCGAACAGGTAATCAGTTGGCATATGCACTCTTTCTAAACATTCCTTTTGTTATCTGCTGTTTATTAAAAAAAAAAAATTGTAAAGGAAAAGGAAACAAGGTTGGTTCAACAACCTAACACAATAGTCTTAATAGGAATAAGGCCAAAGTTTTACTTGAATGATAAAAATTATGTTATGCATAGTTATTCTACCAAAATACATAACTCTTCTTTATTATGGTTGACTGACTTTTGCCAACTGAAATAATTTTTCAAACAGGGAATTGTTGGATTTGGTATTGGTTTAGCAGCAATGGTAAGCTAAAGTGTACTGGTTCTGTATATAAGATTTCTCAATAGAGCATTTACATACTTGTAATATTTTTTTTCCTATTTACCTGTATAGGCGTTTTGCTTTAAATTCCATACTGTCTTGAAATTCAGGGAAATCGAGCTATTGCAGAGATTCAATTTGCAGATTACATATTCCCTGCTTTTGATCAGGTTTGCTTCCTCCCTATGGTTAATTACTGGCATATGCATATATTAGTAAATAACTGGTGATTACAATGTTTATTTGAAGATTGTGAATGAAGCTGCTAAGTTCAGATATCGAAGTGGTAACCAGTTCAACTGTGGAGGTAATTTACAAAAGTTCCTCAGACATAATTACCACAAGCATAGAAGGTTCCTTAAAGTTTCCTTTGATTTTCAGGCTTAACTATCAGAGCTCCTTATGGAGCTGTAGGCCATGGTGGGCATTACCACTCGCAATCTCCGGAAGCTTTTTTCTGCCATGTGCCTGGTATAAAGGTAAATCTTTTAGAATGCCGTCATTCTTTTAATATTTTCAGGATCGTTTGCATGCATGCCTGGCATGCTGTAACAATATTTGACAACATCAAATGAAGTGCAACACCATTTGAAGACAACCAAGAAAACAATATAAACTTGTTTTTTTTTTGGCTGAGATTTAGCACTCTATTTTTGCAATTAAATTTTTTAAAATGTCATTTCCATTGATTTTATTTGGGTTGAAAATAAGAAAAAGTTAACAAGACAGTAAGAAAAAGTAAATGAATTGAGGGGAGAAATACTTGTCAACTCTTGATGACAAATGTTCTCTCTATTGATAGCATCTGCCATTTCTCTCTAGGGATAAATTGGCAACTTGTGTGAGGAAAAGGCTGATAGTTTGTTCTTGTTTGCTTCAGCTGTTCTACTGCTGTTGAAAGGAAAATGACTATTCAAAAGGCGTGTTAAAAATTAAAATTATATGTTGCTTTAAAAGTTATAAAAATCTGAAGTTGTTTCAAAAGGCACCCTGAGGGCTGCTTTTCAAATCAGCCTGTTTCGTATTAGAATAAACTAGAACTAATTGTCAAAATAAGAAAAGAACACTTCAAAACATGTTTTACCTATAAATAAAAACTAGAATCAGTTAACTTTGACCAATGGAGAACAGGCCTTAAAAAAAAAAAAAAATTTGATTTTTTCTATGCTCCCTCCTGCAGTCTCAACTTTACTCATAATCTATTTGAAATTGTACAATTCGTTGTTAATAATATCTTCTTCCGACTTATCCTTCGTACAAATTCCGATAAATTGATCTAAGAACTCGTGTAGCTGATATTTGTTAATGGAGAAGTCCAAAACCATCCTTGTTTGACTTCTTTTGTATTACCATATTGTAAACCAGTCCAACCACTCCTTTCCATTGTCCTGAAGAAACAACTACAATAACTAAGTCTTAATCCCACTAAGTGGGTCAGCTATATGGATCACACTTCGCCACGTGCTGGATTCATACTCATTTTCACACTTATATTTAAATATAAAACATCTTTTCTTATGGTTTCTTTCCAATTCTTTTTTGGTCTTCCTCTTCTCCGCTTAATTTGGATGAATATATCTCTATTTTCTACTTGCCTCACTAGGGCATATAAATATTTCTTATGCACATGTCCAAACCATCTCAAGAAACAATTCATCAAAATTATGCTTGGTTATTTTAGTATGAATGCATTATCTCAAAGCAATATAATGAACATGGTAAATTGAAATTTTAGTGCATAACTGTGAAAAAACAGAGCATCAATTCTGCTCGTATATTCTACGAAATAAAATATTACATCTGTCTTAAATAGAAGCGTAATAAGACCTAAATTCTAGAATTAAGAAACAAGGAAAAAGGAAATAATCTAAGAAAGGAAAGATTCTATAATTTTGATAAATTCCAAATCTAATCCCTGATATCATGAGATCAGGTTTCCTAATTTCTAACATTCCTAATTTCCTACACTCCCCCTCAAGTTGGTGCATAGATGTCAATTATGCCCAACTTGCTTATCATATGCTCAAAATTAGGTCTTGCAAGCCCCTTAGTCAAAATGTTAGCTGTTTGTTGACTAGAAGGGATAAAGGGTAGGCAAATAGTTCCAGCTTCAACTTTTTCCTTGATGAAATGCCGATCAATGTCAATGTGCTTCGTCCTATCATGCTGGACAGGATCGTGAGCAATACTTATTGCAGCCTTATTGTCACAATATAGCTTTAAAGGTAGATCAACTGTTTTCTTGAGTTCTTTAAGAATTCGATATATCCATAGTACTTCACAAATACCATGGGCCATTGCTCTAACTTCAGCTTCAGCGCTACTTCGAGCAACAACATTTTGCTTTTTGCTTCGCCAAGTAACCAAGTTTCCCCATACAAAAGTGCAATACCCTGATGTAGACCTCCTGTCAACTGTAGAACCTGCCCAATCTGCATCAGTAAATACTTCAACACTCCTCTGGTTAGTTTTTTTGAACAACAAACCTTTTCCAGGACTAGACTTCAAATATCTCAAGATTCGATAAACTGCCTCAAGGTGTTGCTCACGAGGTGTGTGCATGAATTGACCAACAACACTAACTGGGAAGGCAATATCCGGTCGAGTATGCGATAAATAAATTAGTTTCCCAACTAATCTCTGGTATTGACCAGTATTCACAGGAACACCTTCCTTTTCCCACAACTTCACATTCGGATCCATTGGAGTCTCAGCTGGTCTGCACCCACTCATCCCTGTCTCCTTCAAAAGATCAACAATATATTTTTGTTGAGAAACAACAATTCCTCTCCTTGAACGCGCAACTTCCATGCCAAGGAAATACCTTAATTCTCCCAAATCCTTAATCTCAAACTCTAATGCAAGACTCTTCTTTAGTCTCTCTATCTCAATTACATCATCACCTGTGAGTATAATATCATCAACATAAACTATTAGTACGGCAATCTTTCCCTCAGAAGAAAACTTGAAGAATAAGGTATGGTCAGATTGTCCTTGCAAGTATCCTTGTTTTCTAACTGATCTTGTAAACTTCTCAAACCAGGCTCTTGGTGATTGTTTGAGACCATACAGTGACTTTTTGAGTTTGCATACTCTTGAGCCAAATTTATCCTCAAAACCCGGTGGACTATTCATGTACACTTCCTCCTTCAAGTCACCATTGAGGATTGCATTCTTCACGTCTAGTTGCTGCAAGGGCCAATAGCAAAAGTTTCAGAATAATCGATGCCATAAGTTTGAGTGAATCCCTTGGCTACCAATCTAGCTTTGTATCTTTCCACTGATCCATCAGAATTGTACTTCCCAGTAGGCAATGCTTCAACACTCCAAGTATTGTTCTTCTCAAGAGCTCTCATCTCTTCAAACACCGCTTCCCTCCATTTTGGAACTTTTAAAGCTTCATGTATGTTGTTAGGAATGTCTATACAGGACAATTTAGAGGTAAAAGCAACATAGATGGAGACAATTTTGAGTAAGAAACAAAGTTAGATAATGGATTAGTACAAGATCTAACCCCTTTTCTAAGAGCTATAAGAATGTCAAGATCTGAATTTGTAGACTATAAGAATGTCAAGATCTGAATTTGTAGACTGACTATTAAGGGAAGAGAGGGAATCACCTGTTATAGGCTGACTTTGTGGATCTTTCCTTGGATTGGAATCATGGCTGTGCTTATTATTCCTCTTTGGGTAAACAATCTCTTTCCAAGTTTGGTCACCCTCCTTGAATCTATTTCCTGCTGTTTTAGAACAATTATCATATTGTTGCATTATACTAGGTTGTCCCTTGTCTTTAGTTTTCAATGACTGCGTCCCAGAATTCTGTTTTTCATCAGAGTTTTCAGATGTAGGCCTAGACTCAGGAGAAACATTACTCATAGTGAGAGGAGTTTCAAATAACAAATCTTAGCCATTTGGTGTAGGTGCAGAATTTTGTCTAACATTATGTAATGGAAATACATTATCTGAATTTATACATGAATCTTCCTTAAAATTCTCCCCTGAAGATGAATACCTTTATAAAATGGTTGATTTTCAAAGATGGTAACATCCATAGTGACAAAATTTTTTTTTGATTTTGGATCAAAACATTTGTAGCCTTTCTGGGTTGAGGAGTAACCAACAAAGACACATTTTACAGCCCTAGGCTTAAGTTTTCCAATTGGTCTATGTTCATGTACAAATGCTGTACAACCAAATACTTTTGGAGGTAAATTAGCAAAAAGTCTAGTATTTGGAAAACAATTTGTGAAAACGTTGAAAGGAGTTTGAAATTGCAAAACTTTGGATGGCATTCTATTTATTAAGTATGCAGCAGTTAAAACAGCCTCTCCCCACAAATAGTTATTGTAAAAAGTAATGCACGAGCTACCTCCAATAGATGTTTATTTTTTCTTTCAGCAATGCCATTCTGTTGGGGAGTATTAATGCAAGAACTATGATGAATGATACCTTTTTCAAGGAAAAAATTTCCCAATGCCATGTTAAAAAACTCCTTCCCATTATCACTTCTAAAAATTTGTATGTTAGTTTGAAATTGAGTCTGCACCATATTGTAAAAATTTTTAAAAACCTGTTCAACCTCTGATTTCTCTTTTAGTAAATATACCCAACAAAGTCGAGTATGATCATCCGTAAACGTGATGAACCATCTTTTGTGAGCAGGTGTAATTATCTTATTCGGACCCCAAACATCACTATGAATAAGAGTACAAGGGGGAGTGTTTTGAGACTCAAGAAGTTTGTACAGCTGCTCTATTTGTTCCTTGGTGAAAGGAAGCCAACTTGAATTAGACTGCTGCTCTTGATCTGAGACACTAGCTTGAAGTGCACGCCCTTCACCATTTTTCTTTTTCCAGTTTGGTGGTTTACCATGAATTTTCCAACACGTTTCCCGTGTGTGTCCTGTGCGTTTGCAATGGCCGCACCATGGTCGTTTACCATCCTTCTTCACTCCCTCCTGAACATTTTGAGTGACAAGGGCAGAGTTTTCAACTTCTGAAAAAGAAAATTTGTTGTTGAGCATCACCCCCTTTCGTGCTTCTTCTCTTCGAACCTCCAAGAAGGCCTCACGTATTGTTGGCAAGGGGTTTTTTCCTAAAATTCTGCCGCGTACCTCATCTAACTCCTTGTTGAGTCCTGCCAAGAACATGAAGACACGATCATTCTCTTGGCGTTTCATGAATCTGACATTATCATTTGTGCACTCCCAAGCATCATCGTAACATAGATCCAACTCCTGCCACAAGGTCATCAATTCGTTGTAGTAGGAAGTTACGTTTCTATCACCTTGCTTTGCATGCCATAGTTTTGATTTTAATTCAAAAATCAGTGACGAATTCTCCAAATCAGAATATGTTTCCTTCACAGCATCCCAAACATCTTTAGCAGTTGGTAGAAACATGAATGGCTTTCCAATTGTTGGTTCCATTGAATTCACCAGCCATGCAATAATTAGGGAATTTTCTGATTTCCAGATTTTGAAAGTTGGGTCTCCGTCTGCAGGTTTTGTCACTGCTCCTGTTAGATAAGCCATCTTCTCCTTGCATTCCAAGATTAATCGAACAGTTTGCGACCATTCTATGTAATTCTTTTCATGTAGACGGTGAATATTCACTTGGAGTGAATTATTGGACCCCTCCGTACCATTGAACGAGATGGAAGAGTTCATATTTGAACTCACTGTACTTTCTCCAACAGCCACCGTGTCTTTACTGGTTTCACCAGTAAGAGCTGTTTTCCATGGGGTTTGGTTTGCCATAGATGATCAGAACTTAAGCTTTGATACCATGTGAAAAAACAGAGCATCAATTCTGCTCGTATATTCTACGAAATAAAATATTACATCTGTCTTAAATAGAAGCGTAATAAAACCTAAATCCTAGAATTAAGAAACAAGGAAAAAGGAAATAACCTAAGAAAGGAAAGATTCTATAATTTTGATAAATTCCAATTCTAATCCCTGATATCATGAGATCAGGTTTCCTAATTTCTAACTTTCCTAATTTCCTACAATAACAAATAGATACCAAGTAATCCAGCACTTGATATTGCAGAAGTCCAACTTACGCTAGAGTTTGTAGATTTATGTGTGATGTATAAGTGCATCTTTCACTAGGTAATGTAAGCAGCTAGTTTTGTGTAATGTGGGTATTTTCGCAGGTAACTTATTTGAAACTAGTTGAACTATTCACATTTCTTAAAACAGCCATAAGACCAACGATGCTTTACGGTTGAGAGTGTTGGGTGACTAAATATGAAATGAACAAAAAATGAGGGTTGCAGAAATGAAAATGTTGAGATGGATGTGTGAACATAGTAAACTAGATAGAATAAGTAATGAATGCATTAGAAAAAAAGTAGAGGTAGTTGCAATAGATGAGAAAATGAGACACATGCTTAACATGGTTTGGACATGTACATAAGAGACCTTTAGATGCCCCAATGAGACATGTAGAAAATAGAGAAGTATTAATTAAAATTAGAAGGGGAAGGGGAAGAGGAAGAGGAAGATCAAAAAAGAATTGGAAAGAAACTATAAGAAAAAATGTGTTATATTTAAATATAAATGAGAATGAGTTTCGACCGAGCATATTGGTGAAGTGTGATCCATGTAGCCGACTCCACTTAGTGGGATAACGGCTTAGTTGTTGTACACTATTCTCATTTCTAACAGCCCTTTATAGTTGCAATAAACAACAATAACATCAACAACTAAGCCTTTATCCCACTATGTGGGGTCGGCTACATGAATCATATAGTTGAAATAAAGCACAGTCATTTTGATGTGCAGAAATTAACTCTCTCAATGAAGTTTAGAGCTTTAGTTAATGGAAACTAGCTATTACACGATTTTAGCATCAATCTCCATTGTATGGGGAAGGGTGGAGTGGAGGCATGGATTGTTCTCTGTTGGCAAAGCTGGATAAATGCCTTTTAATGTACAAACTTGATGCACCCCTCTTCTCAATTTTCATATATAAATCACTTATAGGTGGTCATCCCACGGAGCCCACAACAAGCAAAAGGTTTACTGCTGGCATGCATACGGGACCCAAACCCTGTTGTCTTTTTTGAGCCAAAGGTATGCATCATATGCTCCTTCCAATCTCTTACATCATGAACAAATTATCATATTCACACAGAATTTCTCTTAAATTATGTTTTAGTGGCTCTACCGCTTAGCTGTAGAAGAGGTTCCAGAAAATGATTATATGTTGCCACTGTCAGAGGCTGAGGTATGTTAAGGCCATTATGAATCGTTGTCAGTGATTTATTTACTGAAGCCAAAGAAATCACATGTTCAAAGCTCAGGTTATTCGAGAAGGTTGCGATATAACACTTGTTGGTTGGGGAGCGCAACTATCTATTATGGAACAGGCCTGCACTGAAGCTGAAAAGGTTTTGTCTCATTACAAGTTTCTCTTTGGCTTCAACACATCTTGCAAGTGCACTAAGTGCTTTTTATGTGATTGTTCAACCAATAAACCTTTTTTTTTTTTAATCCAAAGTACTATATATATATATATTTATATATATATCTCATGGGCAAAAGGCGGAGCCGGATATACTCGAACGCACCGCAACAACCAAGATGCACAAAATATGGAGTACTACTCCATTACAAGAAAGTTCAACCAATAAACTTTCTTGAGAATTTATACTGGCTCTTGATTTTTAGTCCCTTCTCGTGGATTCTTTCTACTTGCACAGGACAGACTTTTAAGTTTGAGCCTTTCTAGTATTTAGCATTTCAAGCATAGGATACACTCAAATGCTTTGCACAGATAGATCTGATCTTATTCACTTCCTAAATCATATGGTATTTGATGTTTTAGGATGGAATCTCATGCGAACTTATAGACCTAAAGACACTGATACCGTGGGATAAGGAAGCCATAGTGGCCTCTGTTAGAAAGACTGGCAGGCTCCTGGTAAGTATTTTTATAACATCCAAGATGTGTTCTCCAATAAAGTACTGTTCTCCTTGACAAACTATATGTAGTTTTCTCCTACATAGGTTAGCCATGAAGCTCCAATAACGGGCGGATTTGGTGCCGAAATTTCAGCTTCAATTGTTGAACGTTGCTTCTTGCAGGTAGGCTTTTCTTGAAAAGAGTTGTTTTGCCTTTTTCTTGCAGCTTCTTTATTGGAAGAAGATTAGCTTCTGAACCAGACTTGCACTGTTGAAAGAAATTTATCATCCGTTTACTGCTAATATTGGATAAATAGGATAAATGTGATAATAGAAGTAACAATAGAATGATAAATGTGAAAATTGGTGGGCATGAATTAAATGAATCTAAGAGTTTTAAATATTTAGGATCTCTCATTGAAGAAAATGGGGGAATTGATAAAGATGTTGCACATAGGATTCAAGCAGAGTGGAACAAATGGAGAAGTGCGTCCTCTATATTTTGTGATCGTAAAGTACCATTGAAATTGAAGGGAAAATTTTATAAAACAGCTATAAGACCAGCGATGCTTTATGGATCAGAATGTTGGGCGACTAAGTGTGATCATGAACAAAAAATGAGGGTAGCAGAAATGAGAATGTTAAGATGGATTTGTGGACATACTAGATTGGATAGAATAAGTAATTATTATATTAGAAAGAAAGTAGGAGTAGCACCAATAGATGAGAAAATGAGATAAACACGTTTAAGATGGTTTGGACATGTGCATAGGAGACCTCTAGATGCACTAGTGCATCATATAGAAAATAGAGAGAAAGCAACTCAAATTAAAAGGGGAAAGGGGAGACCTAAAAAGACTTGGAAAGAATCGATTAAAAAAGATATGATATACTTAAATATAAATGAAAACATGTGTAATGATAGAATACGCAAAATATGATCCATGTAGCCAACTCAACATAGCGGGATTAAGGTTTAGTTGTTGTTGTTACTGCTAAAATTGGATATATACTCTAATGTGATTGTATTTTCTGAAAATTTTACTTCAAGTACATCTTATCTTGCATATTGTGTTGTCCCGCATCAAAGATGTAAAGCTGTAATACAGAAAACTTGTTACTCTCACGGTATATGTCTCTGTCAGTTTTATATTGTCCCTTTGTCATAGGGCATAGAGTTTGTGCTGCAAATCCCTTTGCATTTTCTACTTGGGGAATCCTTCAATATTTTGTTGCTACTGCACAAAGGTGGACTTAGGCTGATATCAATATGGGGGAGAATTAAGCATTTTACAAATTCAAGTATAGCAACAATAAAGAATATGGGCCTAACATTCTACTTGATTTAAATGGCTTTGCAGTTGGAAGCACCTGTTGCACGAGTATGCGGTCTGGACACCCCTTTTCCTCTTGTTTTCGAGCCATTCTACATGCCTACGAAGAATAAGGTTAGGGATTTTCTTATATTCCTCAAGTTAGAAATGGCATGAGTGTCCTGAATTGAGGTGCTTCTGTGGTCTGACTGCAGATATTGGATGCAATCAAATCCACTGTTAACTATTAAAGCATATGTAACCCTCTCCCTAAGAAACATGGCAGCTTACAGCAGTGATCAGCAAGCTTGATGGTTATAAGTTAGTCCTCTCCTAAGGTGGAAATAGAGTAGTTGATTCTTTGAATGCATAGCACATTTCATCCCTTCCCTCTCCCATAGCTGTTGCATGGAGAAAGGTTGATGTTGGTTACTATCCAATTCAACTTGTCAAAGATAAGATTCAGAATAATAAGTTGATGTGTATAAGCTATTTCTGTGGAGAACAGATCAGGGTACTATTACGAATTTTGTATATCATAGCAACTGTTAATTTAATGCTTTGCTGCAAACTTAAAAGATATCTTGAACCTAAATCTGACAATCTGCTGTTTGCAATTCACCCAGAAATATTGAAAAATATGATCCTTTGACCAATATAGGACCTCTGCAGCTGTTGCTAAAGGGATCCTCTTAATCCCATTGCCTCATTCTCTTCCAAATGTGGACCGCAATCAGGGTCTATCATGCTGTTTATGAATGTTCTGCTGATTTCATTTCCGTGCAACACATTTTGAAACTTCTCTAATCTTTGTTTATGGATATTGCTCTTTTTAGTGTATATTGCGCAATCAGGGTAGCGTGTGCACTGCTAGACTAAGATCAGATATAAAAGACCCTGCACCTAAACCCAGTCAGAAATTTAAGATAAAATCACTACCAATTTTACATAAATTAAATTACCAGAATGAGAAGATGGGCAGGCGCATTTAATTTTACATAAATTAAATCACCAACTAATAGTGGTGTGTAATCCATTTCTTACCCTAAATATGCTGCTTCATTTTCTTGCTGTGCGCAGAGCTAACTAATCAGTGTGCCATATTTACATAATGTAGTTCAGTGTTTAAAGTAAAAATCTCAACATGCACGATCCCTGTGTGAGATTGTATGACGAAAATATTTCAACGGGCAACTGTTTTGGCCCCTAGACTATGTTTTTTTTTTCAACATAAAGGGAAATTATATTTATAAGTGGGAATAAAAGACAACCTAATTTCTACTAGAATATGTCTGCAACAATGGATTGGATCTCTAAAGGTACTGGTTATTCACTTGCTAAATACTGTCAGAGGCACAAGACAAAATGCAAATATCATCGTACATATGTTTATCCACTACAAAATTATGCGGGTTATACAGCACACGAAACTCGCAAATAAAAAGACCAAGCATTTTAGACACAAAACTTGTGATACTAAGATCAATTGCTTCGTAACCTTTGCATGCGTAATCTATGCTAAAGCATCCCTCTCCAATGTATCCTATTCTCCCTTTCCACTTGGCTAATTGGTTTCTTCCTCCGTCACATCTTTTTGAACTGAAGATAGTAGAAAAAGCATTTCATGGGATAACTTACAACGCAAGAGTCTAACGGGCGCTAAACTAAAAAGAAACCAACATCCGAATTGACAATAACCAGCTTTACAAGATGAAATAAGAAAGTCACCTCTGCATTTTGTTTCCCATATAATCCATAAATGCTAGCTCATCTCCGTAAAATCATGAGGCAGGGATCAATATGGTCAGGGTTTGCACATTTGATTTTATTTCACCTTTCTGCATAGCGCAACAACATTACCTTAAATATTTCTTTCACGGCCTTGTATCTCTACTACTTCCTCATCTGCGTGAAGAGCTGTGATGGAGGTCTTCCAGCAGCAGAACTGCTAGCAAATGTAGAAAAACTTCCACCACCTTGGTTACCAAAAGCTCCAAATCCACCACCTGACAATTTTATCCAAGAGACTCAGCAAAGTCCAGCAGAAGATGCAAACCAGTACTGCAGAATAAAGCAGTAAAGATACTAATTCGATTAACTTACTGCCAAAACCAGCACCAGCAGTGGCAGCAGCAGCAAACCCACCTCCAGCCATGGCAGCAGCAGCAAATCCACCGCCCCCACCACCTCCTGCAGCTAGACTAGCAAATCCACCACCTGCAGAAGCAACAGTAGAAAAACCACCTCCAAAACCACCACCAGGCATCCCAGTTAAACCCCTACTGAAGCCACCTGAAGGTGCACTACTATTTCCATGTGGGCTAGCACCAAGCTGTCTTGATTGTCCAAAGGAACCAAGAACCGATCCAAGAGCTTGCTGACCTGATCCGAATTGTGCTGGCTGGCCAAATCTGCTTGATGTAGGACCCAGTCCAGTGCTCATAGTACTAAACCCATTAGGAAAGGCACTATTATTTGCAGTAATTGAAGGTTGGGAAGGTAATTGAGACTGAAAGTTAAAGGATGCTGGTCGGAACAGCTCCCCACTAGGAGGCATTGTTAGTGGAGGACTTACTGGTGCTGCAGTTCTATTCAGCATTTCTACACCAAACGGATTTGGTTTTGTAACAGTTGAAGTTGGAGTTAATCCAATACCAAATCCCTCTAGATTTCCCAGTGCAAGTTCAGTTGTTAGACTGCTCTCAGGAGCTTCCTCCTCCATCTCATCCTCATTATTGACAGCAGAACTCCCATCTTTTCCACCAAGTGATGTCCCGGAGAATAGTGTAGCAGCTGCTGAATTAGTTCCAGAGGGCCATGGCTGTTCCAGTTTAGCATTTGGTAGCATTTCTAAGGCAGGATTTGACACACTATGAATGTTGAGCAGATTCTCAGAGTTCGAAATGGCTGGCAATTTAGTTATTGGTGTTGTTGGAACTTCAGGTTCAATACTTGAACCTGATGTACCAGTAGGAAGTCCAGGCTGCGCAACTGAGGCTTCTGTTTTCAAAACTTCTCCTGTTGTCGAACTACGATTCAGAATCATTGCTTGCAACATTGAATTTCCATCTTCATTCGAGCCAATTACAGAAAGAACAGGCTGAGATCCTGATTCTAGAGACTCAGAGTTCCCATTTATGGAAGTAGGGGTAGTAGATGAAAATCTATCCTTTTTTGTGGGGGAAAATGATAAGGTAGATGGGGATGTAGAAGAGGATGAAAATAATAGATGAGATTGTGATACCTTCTGGTCTATATCTATTTTGGTATGATTACTTGACGAAAAGTTTTCCGACAAAGAAGATGAGGTGATTGACAAGTTAACTTGGGAAGTAGCACTTGAATTTGGCTGCACCACTAGGGAAGACAACATTATTCCACCAGGATGGTCTTTGCTTGAAGAAATTTCAGTGTTTAAATCCTTCCCAAAGGAACCAAGGGATGATGTGATTGGGGCTAGGGATACTGAAGCTTTATAACTACTTTTGGAATCAGATGCAAAGCTTTCACTTGTTAGCGATGTCTGCTTTACTTCTCTGATCGCAGATCTGGAAGGCCGAAGTTCTTCATTGCTGAAATTGGGAATCTCAATGGAATTCTTAAATGATGTCACAGAAACAGCAGGAATTCTCTCAGTAACAAACATTGAGTCAGGAAGGAGTACTTCAGACTGCTGAACATGTCTAGAATCACTTCCTGAAAATGACTCTAATGTTTTACCTAATGGTGAGCTACTTCTAAATTTCCCTGATAAAGGGTGATTTTCCCTACCGCCATTTAGACTAGAAGAAGCTGTTGCAGACTGTTGTAACAATGCTGGAAAACTTCTTGTTGACACAACCTTGATTCTAGGATCTGAAAGACCTAAAGATGAGCTACTTCCAAATTTCCCTGATAAAGTGCAATTTTCCCTTTCGCCATTTAGACTAGCAGAAGCTGTTGATGTGGAATGTTGTAACAATTCAGGAGAACTTCTTGCTGACATGCCTTCAATTCCACGATCTGCAAGACCATCAGCCAAGTGAGATAATGGAGTCAACTTATGCTCAGTGGATTTCCTTACTGGTGTTTTAGCATTGCCTGCAAAATTTGTATAAAATAAAAAACATCAATAACTGGTAAGTAAATAAAGCTAGAATAAATTCTTTGGAAAATAGGATGTAGCAGAACTATCACGTAGTTCAGAATGAACAGGTGCTGATTCCTCCGGTAGGTGAGGTTCGAGATGTTGCTCTTTCACTTCAACCTGTGATCTACTTGTACTGTTTCCATAGTCTTCTTGCAAGAGTATCCTTTTCACAGTTGTCTTTAGAGGTTCAGAACTAGACCATTTCTGCATGACACGCATAAAAATCAATGCAGGCAATTTGGTCAGAGTTGGGACATTAAGTAGACAAACTTTTGCAACCAGAGAAAACCTTTGACAAACTTTTCTTCACAGTATATTCTTTAGTCTCAGAGGAACATGTAAATAAAAGCACTTGCTCCTGTCGGTATTTCAGGTCTTCTTGCAAGAGTATCCTTTTTACAGTTTATTTGTCGCCTCTAACTATTGATGTAACTGTGATTTTACACATGCAAACCAAGTATTTCAGGAAAACTACAGCTTCAGCTGTCATGTTAGTGACTACAATACACGAATGTTAGCCAACTGCACATTATTGCTGAATAACAACATTATTGTGAGGATTTCATATGACAATAGCTATAAAACACAGATCTCCATTTCTACACCAATGCACAAGAGAATGTATCCTGTTCTACAAAAAAACAAAAAACAAAATGAAAAAAAAACCCAAAATATACTGGGCAACAACTCCATTGAATTCCTTAGTATGTTAGTTACTCTCAAACCTTTTCAAAGGTCTTAACTAGACTCCTTTCCTTATTGTCCATTATAAAAATCAGTTCATGAGCTTAGCAATTTTCTCTGAAGGCCCATTTTCAACTTTCAATCCCCTTCTGACTTTCACTCTCTTTGAACAATCTCATATACATGTTAAAAACATTCAGAGCAGGTAATATTTAAGAGCTTCAGCAAAGGTGCAATACCCTATACCTGTAGATGTCAAACACATATTGGTCCCTTGACATACAAGTGTTTTTTTTTTCACCTATCAGGATACACGAAAGGTAGAAAAAGAGAGCAGATTCTTCTGACATGCTCATTTTAACATCACCTTTTGCCTTACAACCTACATTATCTTCTTGTTTTCACAGTATGATCACATTCTTTACCAATCTCCTTCAGGAAAAAAAAAGAAAAAGCCTTAAGAAGTGGAGATTAAAAACATATCCACAAGGCACAGGAGAATTATCAGCAGCTCTTTTATTTAGAACATCCAAAGAAGACTAGGTTATCACCTGGTCCAATGAGTCTCGACGCCGCCTCACAGTTTGTGGTTCAGAACTCTTCACAGGAGTAGATAGATTTCTTCTGCAGGGTTCTTTAGCAGTGACAGAACACGAGGTTATCAGTAATTCCTTCCTTGGGGTGTCTGATGTTTTTCCATTACCCGAAGAGTTGTAAGATACACCATCATAGGTGAGCCCAAGTGTTTCAAATAGTTCTCTTTTTACATTCTGCTTTGTAGCCGGGCATTCCATGCTAAGTGCAGCCATCTGTTTCCAAAGACATTCAGATAATTTCTCTGCTGCAGCTAGCTGTGCTCCCATTGTATTTTGTATGCTCTTCAAAGACTGTTGCCTAATACAAACACATTTATATGAGATGATGCTCAGTCTATCTTAATGAAAGTAACAAGTCAATCAAGTGACTAGAGGGTGGGGGTGGCTTCCACACAGCACCTTTCATGTGCAGTGGAACTGAAAGTTTGCAACAAGTACATAAACAGAAAGAAAAGAGAACCAATTAATGCTGGTCACAAAACAGAGATTTATAACCATTAAAAATACCTTGGTTTTCCATGGCCACCTTGAATAGCATTTTGATTTTTTTGACCTACTCCACTTTTACCAAATTTATTCAACTCAACTGTGTTGAAATGTCTTTCCAATAGAACCAGCTGAGAGGCTAACTCCTGCAACAAAAGAAAACTTAAGTAATACAGGTAACTTGCAATTTTGAAGAAATAATTCATGAATCCAATAAATGAAAACATGTGTATAGATAGAATACGATGGTGAAGAATGATCTATGTAGCCGATCCCACATAATGGGATAAAGGCTTAGTTGTTGTTGAATTCATGAATCCAATATGTACCCACCTGATCAACTTCTAGTATATGCTCTCTCTTCAACTCCAGCTCAGAAGTGAGTTTCTGACAATTCCAAAGATCCGAATACCAGTTATCAGAAGCTTGCTGGAAAATGCCTTCCATATATATTTTCCTTGCCAACACTGAAAAATTATTGCAGAAAAGTTGAGAATCTATGCCACAAAGACAAAGACCAGTCTCAAAAAAGTGTTATATGAAAGAATGATGATGGACTGATAATAGGGATAATCCAATTAGATTGGCAATTGGAAGGAGACCTAAACCAAGGAGTGTTTAAATCTCCAAACAAGGCCTTCACATCGTTGTGTGCTTACTCTGCCAAGAAAAGCCCGCAATCTCAAGTCTATTGATGGTATTGTGTGCCAACTTTCAATTAGGACACAAATGATGGAATGGAAAGTTGACGAGATGCAAAGACTAATGCAATACTGTTTCTTGTCCTTTTAATTCTCCTCCTTTATGTAACATCTCTTCTTTTCTTATTTAAAAGTTTCTTTCCAGTGCATACATGAAGCTGAGATCTGCTACTCTAAAAGACTGTTCTGTTTTGAAGGGGGGATTCTATATTTATACTAAGAACTTTCTAATGGATACCACTAGAATAAAATTAGAAGAGGAAATCAAGCCCCTTTTCCTTCAAGCAGAGCTGAAATTTGATCTTAAGGACATGGAAGTGTTAACTGAGTGAAATGGGCAAAGGATGAAAATTTATGCAAATACCTCTTGATGCGAATGTGGGCAAAAAGATAAATAATGCTTTCTTAAGTTTTTCAAAGCTCCGTAGAGCAAGTCGTAACCTCATATGTTCTCTGCAGACCAGACTCTTATCAGATTATTAAGCGATAGAATTGTACATTAGCAGAACTCTCGAGATAAAGAGAAGGAGGAGATCTAAATCTTTGAGGTGCATCTTCTAGTTTTTTTTGGACCACTAATGACAAACCACAGGCCCTATAAGGAAAAAACAAGAGAGAATACACTACTTTAAAACTGAATATTCAAATGCCATGTCCTTTTGGCTACTGACAACAATAAGTTCGATTATATTTCTTGTTCAGATATCTAGGGAGCATAACTGTTTATAGACAGATGAGATCTGCATTCTCTACATGACTAACAACCTGACAGGGACAAAAGGAAAATAAGGTCCAAAAAAGGAATGGAAAAGATGGTTCAAAAGCCCAAACATTAATTTCACGATACATTGAGCACAAGCAACTGTACAAGAGTAAGAGTAAGTAATTTTAAAAGTCATATACAAATATGTTTTAGTAGGAACTGAGTCTTCTAGGTTCTTGTATGTTTTTGGTTGTTTTGTTATGACAAGTTGTTAGCTGATTTTTCAGTTTTCATAAAATATTAACTTTTCTTTGTACTATTTCAGTTAAAAACATCTTCTGTATATTTGAAGCCTTCTCAAGACTGCATGACGCAATCATAAGTTTAATGCCTAATGGTTCCTAGAAGTGGTTTCTAGAATCCCCTTTTCTTTATTCCAATCCTGCAGCAGTTTGGCATACTTTCAGCCCTTAATTACCTACCTTATCTTCTAAAGCAAGGGCAAAAAATTATTAGCCCATCATTAGCTTGATACTGCATCCCATTTTTCACACGTTCCAACAACAACTAGGCCTTTATCCAACAAAGTAGAAGAATATGAAAAACACTAGTTATATAATCCAAGTCGTGCAGAGAGTGTGCATCATTATCAAGCCCGTCAATTTGACAGAAGCAAGGTAGTATGCAAGATATGGAAAACAGATTTAAGGTTAATAAGCAATTTCCCTTCCATATGAAAGCAACGATCAACTCAAAATAGCATAGGTGAGTATTTTGGTCATTTTAGCCAGTAAAAAATACAAGTAGAAAATGCAACCATAAACTAAAAATAAGCTAAATTGTAATTTGGACTACCAATTTTTGCAATTTCAAGTAGCGACTCCAAATTTCCTTTTCTAATCTTATGAAACAACGGAAGGGGACTGGGATAGGATTGGGCCCAATACCAAATTCATCAATGACAATGAGCTAGAACAACTTATGGAAGGGCAAAAATTTTACATGCTTTAAAATGTTTACGCCAACTAATTCAGGAAACAGTCCAAAAGCCCAAAAATAGTTCACTTTTTTCAAAAACATTTTTGTAGAATGATGCATGGGCAGAAAGTAAGCCAAATAAGCAGATAAGAGTTATTTGTTACGACTGGAAAGTGCAAAGTACTAGATGATACTACTTATGTGTTACATTGACTTTAATTCATCTGGTAAACTTAATAACATTTGCAGTAGGTACTCATTATGGATAGTTATCTTCTCATGGAGTTAAGAGTAAATACCAAAAACTTAATATAGCCACAGAAAAAAAAAAATCAAAATGTACCTTGCACTGTTTTATCAACAAGAAGTTGGATTTCCCTCCAATGCTCTTCCAACATTCCCTGCAAACAGAACAAAACTAACATTTTACTCCAGTGTACTTGTTAATGATCGAACCGGAAAACTCGAACTTTCTGACATTTTAATGGTTTTTTTTAACATATATAGAGATGCAGCCTAGAGGAAGCACTGTTGCTTGTTAAGAAAGATGAAATTAAACAAGCAAAAGAATAGTGCTGCACTGTTGCAAGCTATGTGCATCAGTACTTGTCATGAATCAAAATAAAACAAAAACAAACCCTTTCACCTTTCCAAGAGAAGATTAACTATTGTATGCTTTTGTGCATGAATCAAAAAATCAGTAAACATTGTAGCATTTTCTGAGAGGAACAATGATGTTGTCATAAACTTACAATAAGAAACACAAAATTGATTATAATAAACTTAAAATATCAGAAACCAAATACCATTGGTTGTAGTCCCAATTATGTTGGTTATAGCTGTTCTTATGTTCTCCAGCAGCAAAAACCAACAGACTTCACAAAATTAACTCAAAGAAATACAGTAGTGAAGTCACTTTCTCAGGACATGCTAAATTAGTCTAGTGTAACGAGGTTAACGGAGGGTTATGGTGAAGGCAAGTGCATAAATACTTGGCATCTACTTGAACAAGTAACAATTCTACAACCAGATTGCCACAGTATTCTATTTTCCATAACATTTTCATCAACTTACCTTTATCCTTATTTTAGCAACAGAAGTTTCTTGGGTTCTTGGGTATGAAATTCTATTCATTGCTGTGCTTTTTATGCCCAATGTTTAGATATTATTGCCGAGATGACCAAATAGATGGCGAAACAAATACTTCTTCACTACTCATAAAAAAATATTTCTTCATTGTTTAATAAATCTCACACTGGGCATGTGATTCATTGTCAAGCAGTCACTCACTCTGCCTATCTGTGCCAATTTATTTGGTAACATAAAAGAGGCACCACAAAGCAAGACATGACAAGAAAAGTTGCCAAGCAAGAATTCTATCATGACTGCTAGATCTATGAAACAGTAACAGAGTTGTGATCTCTCCAAAGACTAACCCGCCACATTCTGCATCTTTCTGACATCATCCATAAGCCCTCCTCCAAAGCTGCAACTGAGCCTTCCTGGGAAGTAATGGAAGCATCCTTGAAGCCACCCTCTCCTCCTATACCTTCAAAAAGTCGATCCATTTTTTTTGCCAGTACTTCAACCTGTAAAGTGTACACAAGGCATCTCATAGACATGAATTACACATCCCTCCAAGGAAAGTAGAAATCCTCATTCTCTTTTATAACACAGAAAGAATCAAACCAAATCTCCATCTAGTGACTTAAGGTGTAAATAAGATGAGGAATCAAAAGCACTCTCCAAATAGAAGAGAACTTGATCTAATGCATTTTCTAAGTATTGAAAGTTTAAACTGCATCCCAAGTTTCAAAATAGGAAATGTAACTGTTTTCAGACAATTGACAAAAATAAGTACATGAGCACCTATGCAAGCAATCCCGCTACCCATAGCCCAGGGTGTTCATGGGTTTTTCAAAGCATAAATATGGACTATTTTGAGATCATTCTATAACAACTGTACAAGCACTTGTCTGATTCATTACTTCCCACAAACCCCAGGTGAGCATGACCATTGCAAACCAACAAAAATGGAAAAATTAGATTAAGGCAAAATTGGAAACCTAAATAACAAGTGATAAGAAAGTTAAACTAGTTACATTGGATAATTGGATTGATAGCCTTTGCTCATAATTGGACCGTTGTGGTTGGGAGGTAGCAGTTAAATTTTTTTCATTGAGTTGAGGTATAAAAGATTTCCCTGAAACGATGTTATCCTGCAACAAAACCTGTGAGTCGCAACAGGCAGATGATGAACTTAAATCCCCCATCATGGTTGCACCTCTCCGCCCTGAAGAACTTATTTGAACTGAGGGGCCAGAAGTCTCCTTCAAATGTGAAGGAGGTTGAAATAGAGCACCGGTATACTGTAAAGCATTTCTATCTGAAGTTCCAGATGATTTCAAATCCATAATGCAAGATGATGATGATGAGGATAATCTGTCAACTGAAGTAAGTGCTGCGATCCTCGGATCAGTTGGCACATTTTTCCCTTGAAATTCGGGATTGCACCGGGCTTGTATGCTTCTGCTTACCGGCTGAGTGAACAAATCAGTTGAAACTTTTTCTGACAAGGAATCTGCAAAGAGTTTAGCTTCAGAAATTGCTTGTGTGTCATTTTTGCACATATCCCTTCCCTTTGTTCCAGGACCCTTGGAGTTAGAAGTCCTGAAAGGTGAATGTTCTGATTCTAAATCTGGCTTTTCAGCTGTAACAAACTGCTGGGTACCTCTATCTTGGTTCGGCTCTGTAGTAGAAAATGTTTCCTCATTATCACCTTTCAGTGTCTGAAAATTTAGAGATTTTAGGTCTTGGTTGCCAAAACCACTTTCGTCATTGGGTTTATTGTTCTTGCTGGATGGAGATGGTTGGTTGTTCCCCCCACCAACATTGTTAACCCGTGCTTTATATGGTTCAACATGGTTTGATTCATTAGATTCCAAGGCAAGAGAGGAACATTGTACATTTTGCTCCCTCACTTCTGAGGAAATCCCAGACAACCCATGTTCTGAAAGCATTTGGG
The DNA here is from genome assembly GCA_016586305.1 of Ophiorrhiza pumila. Lineage (NCBI taxonomy): Eukaryota > Viridiplantae > Streptophyta > Magnoliopsida > Gentianales > Rubiaceae > Ophiorrhiza > Ophiorrhiza pumila. The sequence goes on along the minus strand of BLIW01000001.1, from coordinate 92,673 downwards.
GACAAACATCCTCTTGACCATCAGAATCAGCAAAAACCCCCAGTGAATCTACAGCACCTGCAGCACTGCTTAGACAATTGTTCAAATTCAATAAGTAATCTTTGGAAAATAAGCTGAGTCTGACCAGTAAAGAATACAAAGCCCATTAGGAAATGACATAAACACAATTCCAAGGTACCTGGCAAAGTGAAAAAGAGAGAGTTTTCCATCGATGGTAACACAAAGAAGAATGCAACAAGGTGAAACTTCTGTCTCTTCTTCTCCAAGAATGAATTTAATTTCATCATTATGGGAAGCCTTGTCAATGGAGAGAGCCAATATCAAATTATCATCACCATTCCCTGAAGCAAAAAGTAGAATCCTATCAGACAAATAGAATTGCAACAAAATATAAATACATAAGAAGTGTGTCTCACACAAAATCAGCGTAAAAAATGATTTAAACAAGCAGGCCTAGATCTTTAACACGCAAATATTTGGAAGATAATATAAGATCTTATTGTACGTGTTATTCATCTAAACTACCTAGCATAAAAAACCTTTAAAATGATAATTATATGAATATGAATAAATCCATATTGAAGTAAATAAAATTCTCTTTCCCATAAGAATGATACCCTTACAAATCTAAAAATGTTCATATAAAGCTACTGGTAGAATATCTAGGGTTACTGGGTGATTGCTGGATCCTTGGAGGTCTGATTTGCTAGCTGATTTTTCTTTCATTAGGAATACCCATGTAAGCTTGTGTGATCATCTATGCAAAATTAAGAGAAAAGATGATTGATTTGTTCTGTTCATTGAAGAACATAGTGAATGGTTTGTTTGTACCTATATCAACCTATGCAACATATTTCTCTTGCCTAGATAATGGAAAAAGGGCTTTAGGTCCCAGTAAATTTTAGTGCATCTCAACAGAAAAACTTCTTCAAGCAGGAACATTAAACAATGTACCTTTGGGTTTCAGAGACCCTAATATTTAGGTTAAACATCTACGTAAATGTCCAAACCGAAATACACAGGTAGGTATCCACTGTTTCTGATTTAAAAATTGCTTCTCATCCGTGTATCAACATACACCCAAAAACACATGCATAACACATGCTTATACAGATCCTTGATGTAAATTTGGAAGCACTTATGGAGAAGAAAGGGTAAAGCATATAAACTCATCAAAAGAAGTCTTATATAAATGAGAAATTTGAGCACCTTGACTATCAATGTGTGCACACCAAGCATCATTGGAAATATCAATAACCACAGCTCCACTTTTCTCGTCTTCTAATGACCAACCAAGTAACACAACATGCTGAGATAGATTCCTCCTATTAGCAATGAATGCAAGTTCACTGTAAACAATATAGATCCATAGTATAATTAGTAAAACCATTTGACACCTCCGGCTAATTGCACCAATGATTCAAAATACTAGGAGTCGATATTACAGTTGCAACAAGTTCAACATACAAAATTATAGCACCAAAGGACAATAGATGAAGACAATAACCGAAATAAGAAAATAACTTCCATATCAGCTAAATAAATGGGTAAAATCAACTTATTACTGAAATTCCTTCAGGAAAAATAATATGTATGGATATTCTAGGGATATAGAGGAACCAAACAACTCACAAGTGAAAAAAATAAAACGAATTAGACACTCCATGCCACATACTATAGTGAAGGAAAAAATGGAAAAATAGAAAAGTTTGATCAACTAAATGGAATAAAAAATTAGCAATAAAAAATTCTTTTCAACCAAACATTCCCCTGGTATGGGAAAAAAGGGAGAGAGTTGTAAATATTTCAAGTGAATATAGCATAGCAAATATAGTATGAATAGACAGTCTTCCTGATTGTAGAGATTGATTAGTTATCATTGCAGAAGTAGATCAGGCATATGCTTATATAAATATTGCCTAATGTATTTCTGAATGGGTAAATAAATTTGAGATTATTCCTAGTAACATCCTGAAAAAAAAACAACAATTTTCATTTGGTTTCAAAAGATTATAATGCATTTGCCGCAGACAGGAAAATTGTGGATGCTTTCTTCCAGGTTTGTTCAGGAGTTATAAGAGGTGTCTGAGAGAGTGATATTTCCAGTAACACATAAGGTAATAATTAACCTATGAAATACATATATCCAGACCTCTTATAGCTACATAAGAAGTAATGTGGAGTCAATTCAGAGTAATGGAGTAACTTGTAAGACTAACAGCTTGCAGCCTTGTGTGAAATTTAGACAAAGTTTGCATAATCTAATAGTTGGCAGAATAATGATACGGTTAAGTGGGCAGAGAGCTACAACTGGCATCGTGTCTTTGAAATTTCCCACACTGAAAAATGAGGAAAACTCTCATTCTCAAAAAGATGTCCAATGTTTTACTGAGAAGCTACATCTGGAGCATTTCAAGAGATGATAAGTTCATCAGAAAAAAGGTTCATGTCGATCGCACTGCTTGTAAGATGGCTCAGTAGATGTGCATGTGCCATACAGTTTCTCTTTTCAAATCGAAAACATCAACTTTGGCATTAATGTATGGACACACCTTGTTGGCCTTTACTTAAAATTGGTTATGAAGAAAAGGATCACCATTTGACATTGATTGCAGAGCACTTAAGTAGTGCTTCAACATCTAATTACATGTGGAAAGACAAAATCTAGTGATTATGGCTCTGACAACTAGAGCTAGATGTATGTAGCATTACACTCATACGGCAAACGGTATCCTGTCTCTATGTCCCACAATTCTCTATCTTTTCACCTACCACTTAAACACAAATAAATTAGCCATTTGACAAAATGGTTAACATAGCCAAAAAGCATTAGCAAAATTTACAAACCAAAAGTGAATCCTTTTCATTCACCTTCTATTTCTATAAGATGTTATCTTATTCTTATATAATTTTATTGTGTATTATGAACCTTTTATCACACTGAGCAGACACACTATCTCATCTGAAAAAAGAATTACCAGGCTAGTCATTTTATACATGCGATCTTGCATCATAGATTGCATATCTTAAGAAAAATTTTCAGAAATAGTCATTTTAGATAGGCTTCAAACTTTCTAGATGAATAACTCTTTCCATCTAAGTTCACCTAACAAAGTTGAACTTTCGAGAAAGAATCTGATAATTATTACTTCAACAATACATTAGATCCTACGTAATCTCTTCTAATCAATGCATTGTATTCTATGTAACAATATTATGTGATTTTATTTGCAATGAATGTTGAAATATCAACACCTTCATACCTAGGAAGGCCCTTTTTGCATGCTATTTGGTGTACAAAGAAAACAAATGCAGATGATTTAGAAGGTCAAAGCATTAATTACCGTAAGATCAACGGACCAAGTACCTCAGACATAATGACATAATAAAAAGGGCATACATATTAAAACAATAGGTGATTACGGTAAAAATAAGTAGTAAAACAGTAGAAGAGACATACTGATGGTCTAAATAACTCAGAAACAGATTAGGTCCACTTGCACAGGGCAAAACATCACATCGGTAGTCTAGAAACATATCACCAAAGGACAGCATGGCTGGCTTTGAAGATGCCTAAAGGGAATAGAAGGAGAATGCAACATTAGTATCAGTCAATAATCTTATAAGCAATCACACTGGAATTATTATTACTACTACAGCACTTCAAAATTTGATTATCACTAAAAGCAAATATCATGAAGAACAGAAAACCTCCAATGAAATACCATTAAGGAAGACATCAACTAGAATGGCAGGAAAAGGCTAGTTAAAAACTTTATCTAGCACGTCAAAATTAACTTGCAAAGATAAGTTTTGCATTTCGAAGCCTGCACCCACATATATGGCACTATCTGACACAAAGCTTTGATTTCAACCAAATCTCCTCCACCTTCACAATAGATCTAGAGTTAGTTCAGTAATGAGCTCATTACTCCTGTCAAGTTGTATTTTGCCTTCTTTCCAACAAAACAATTATTGCCAGATTCATGCCCCCGCCTATTTCTACTTATTGTTGTTTGCTTCTACAGTGAATAATAGTTGATCATTAGGTATCTTGGTTAAACCCATTCAAATGGCAACAGCCTTCTTTCCGACGTTTATTACCAGATTCATGGTAGCCCTACAACAACTAAACCTTTGTCCCACCATGTGGGGTCAGGCAATATGGATGATACTACGCCATCGTATTCTATCTACACACGTGTTTTCATGTATATTTAAATATATCCTATCTTTTTTTATCGTTTAGTTTCAATTCTTTTTAGGTATCCCCCATCCCCTTTTAATTTGAGTTAAAGTTTCTCTATTTTTTACGCACTGCAGTGGGGCTAAGAGTCTACTATGCACTTGTCCAAACTATCTTAAGCTTGTTTCTCTCATTTTCTCATCTATTGGAGCTACCCCCACTTTCTTTCTAATACATCCATTACTTACTCTCTCTAGTCTAGTGTGTCCACATATCCATCTTAATATTCTTATTTCTGCTACACTTATTTTTCGTCCACCCTCATATTTAATCACCCAACATTCTCATTCATAAAGCATCACTAGTCTTATAGTTGTTTTATAAAAGTTTTCCTCCAATTTCAGGAAGGGTACTTTACGATCACAAAGTATAGAGGACGCAATTCTCCATTTGTTCCAACCTACTTAAATCCTATGCCTAACATCTTCATCAATTCCCTCATGTTCTTCCATGATAAATTCTAAATATTTAAAACTTTTAGATGCATTTAATTCATCCCACAAAGTTTCACATTTATCCTGTTGTTAGTTCTACCGTTACTTCTATAATAGATCCTAAATATTTATCATCTTTTTATCGTAGATTGTTTCAATCCACCTCTTGAATTATGCATGATTTTGTGCCCAATATAGCCCATCCAAAACCTAAAGTAATTAATATCAACATATTCTTGTCAAAAGTTTTTTCTTCGGACATTCCTTCTAGAGGATTACCCAATCTAATTTCACGTTATCATTTGGTTATAAAAACCATGCCAACCCATAACGTGAGATAATCCCTCATTATGTGCTTGAAATAACTGGCTTGTATCTTAAATGGTCTCCTAAAAGTATGTGGCGTGCCTTTAAAATGATGAAAAAGCAAAATCTACTTTCTACAAGTCTCGGAAAGTGAAATCATCCAGCATGATTCATAAACCAATTACTTAAAAATTTGAGGAAAGCTTCATATCTACAGTTCAGTATTCCACGATTGAATCCCTAACCACAAGTTGGAAATAAGTGGCCTGGGTCGGATTAATTACCTCTTAAAAGCAACTGATGCGGCATCAACGAGACTATGCTATAAGGTATCGGAATTTAAGGTAAACAAAAGAAATATGATGTTGGAGATATAAATATGATAAAGGCAACTAAAGCCAACATGTTAGGCCTAGTAGCGTATAGAGGATACGCCCTGACCCCTGATCCTGACTGCTAGGTTAAGACTCAACAAAGAAATACTCTAACATAGGATTCACGCATGCAAGCTTTTGATGTTTAGATCCACAAATGTGGATAAGAAGCAGAACAATTAATAGTTGTCATCCCTCTGAATGATAATCACTATATTTATTTGGCATAACTTTTTCATTCATGCATTTATCACTTGGTATATAACCACATTATCTATCAATATTTCTAAATTAAAAAAAAATGAGTTGGCAAGATTAGAATCCTTTCTGTCCTGAACTAAAAAGTCTGAAAATAATAAGAAAAAGGCATAACTTGAAACCATAGCAACAAGTTGTACAAAGATGTGCATCGCCAAGTGAAAATTGAGTAAATGCAAGAGTAATTAGATTCATGAAAAAATAGCCTGAAGCAGCAAAAGAGTAATGTTTACTCACATCTGTAATATCCTTGTCCTGGGCTGTGATTACTAGGATTAGGTAACTTGACTGTTCAGAATCATCACCGACTTCAAAACATCCTAAAACTATACTGTCTGCACGAACCCATCTGATAGAATCCACTGACAAAACATATGAAAGGCTAGCATAAAAAAAATAGTAGAGAGATGCACTGCTTGCATTTTCCTAAATGAATAACTTTATAAATCCTGATAATGCATTAATATATAACTAAAGCAGTTGCTACAGAGATTGTAACTTCGTTATGATGTAAATAATGCCACCGCAAGTAAAATTTATATGATAAAAATATGGTGGAATCAGCATCTATGTCATTAACTAATAAATAGTTAATTCAAAATGCATTAGAATAAGTAATCATCCTTTTGCAGCTCAATAATATCTCATTCATCATGCCCAATGATGTGGTTCATAGCTTCCATTAAAAAATCAACATTGCCTGTTCACTCACATAAAATAAGAGAAACCAAATCCATGTCGAACTGTGAATGTTTTAAAGATAATTGCCTCAAGAAGATTCATACAAATGAACAAGATCACTAAGTGTAGTACTTGAGTAGAATTGCAAGCCTACTAATTTATCTTCTGAACAACAAGAAATTTAAAAAAAAAAAAAGGAAAAAAGAATAATGTTAACAAGTATAACTTTGTGTTCAAATCCCCTGCAGCCAAGCAATAGAATTCCTTAAAAGACAGAAGAAATGCTTTGGAATACCTATTAATGATGCAGATGACAGTGAGAAGTTGAGCTTTTCCTTGAATTCTGACGACATGATACTCAGGACATTCTTTATTGCCACAGCAACAAAATCACCTTTTGTGCTCCATTCAACTATGTCAGAAACAAACTCATAACTATAGACGCAAGACATGACAAAGCTGCCATGATTCCAGAATTAAGAGAGGAACGGCAGACAACATAGCATTCATTCTTTTAATAACAAGAGAATTGGCAGAACCAAAGAACCATTAAAATAAACAGACCAGTTCTTTTGCAATAGGTTGCCTTATACACCACAACGGAGCAGGAAAAAATAAGTAAAACAGAAGATGAATCAAGAAGGCCATCCTTTAGGACTATCTTCTAACTGTTCATCATTACCATCCAATAATTAAAGGTATCCAGAAGTTTCTTCTGGACATTAGGAGCCATACAAATTCTTGGAAGATCAAGCAAGTGGAATTAATAGAAGATAAAAATTACTTTGGAGAACAGATACATACCAGCATCAACATTGACCAATACATTCATAAGAGAATCTTGACCAAACCCGTGGTATAGCTTTCCCTTACTGGAGAGAACAACATAATCTTTTTCTGTTTTTCTAGACCATCTTACATCCTTGATGCAACTCAAGTCATCAAGACAAACAGAGAATGATGGTTCTCGCTCCTGTTTTATGGTGGGGTGAGAGAGAGAGAGAGAGAGAGAGAGTTATAATAAATCAAAATTTATGCCGTGTATCAGAGCAAGCAAAAGTTTCATATGGTAAAACTTCAAATACTGTAAAAGCTTACAACTAGCCAATAGCATGATACAGCAAATAAAGAGTTCAAGGAAGAGTATGGCACAGGAGTTATAACAAATCAAAATTTATTCAATGAATCAGAGGAAGGAAAGTTTTATATGGTAGAGCGAAGAATACTATAAAAGTTTACAAACTTGCAAATAGCATAAAACAGCCAATAAATAATTCAACGAATGGTATGGCACAAGCATTAGTGTGGTGTAACATGGGTAGTATGCAGCCCATTACGAAATAGAATAGGTTGCCTATGAGTCTTTTTATTGCAAGCATATTGTCTTAAGTCCACTCCAATCTTTTATATGATGGGTTTTCAAGTAATTTTGCTCTTCCACGGGAATTTATTGAGTTTTGCAATTTACTGTAAGCATATTGTCTTAAGTCCACTCCAATCTTTTATATGATGGGTTTTCAAGTAATTTTGCTCTTCCACGGGAATTTATTGAGTTTTGCAATTTACTGTTTACTATCTTGTCCTGTTTTACAGTCAAATTAAGGATCCTTTTATGATAGAATTAACACTTCTAAGAATGTTATCTTTATGGTAAGAGATGAATCCCAATTCAAAGCAGGAAAATGCTTAGAAGCCTAGAAAAGCATTTCTCTTCAAAGAGACAGATTTAGTTTAGTAAAATTTCCTGCAAACTCACAGTGTCACCTTGAGGGTTGGCTCTGCAACCTAGCCTAATGTGTGATGCCTAAAGCTATCCAGGAATTATTCCTAGAGTTCCCCTTATTCTTCCTTCTTCTTTCATCCAAATTCGTAACAGTTTTAAACAATATGATCCATGTTTATCGCTGTTTCCTGCAAAAATTTGAGAAACTTCCCTATGAAGCTGTTAGGATACTAACAGCTTTGTGCTGCATCACCGCAACTGACTTCGTTGTCAGTTTTAGAAGCCGTTTTTCACATAAGGTCATTTAAGTTTCAAAGATCGCAAAGTTTCCCCCATCGTAGCATCTTGGGTGAAATATAGTATGAAACAGTCACTTCTAGAAAGGTAACTGAGAAGAAGCATCTTGGGTGAAATATAGAATGAAACAGTCACTTCTAGAAAGGTAACTGAGAAGAGGAAGATAGGAAAAGTGCAGCATTGGACTGATAATAAATCCATCGCTGCTTTTGACAGCAATATAGAACAAGATTGCTGAATTCGGACTTGTAAAAGAAAAATCAACAGAACTTGCTTACCAATGCTAAGCGGTAACAACAACACAAACAAAGCAACAAAGGCACAAGTAGGACCAAGAGTTGGAAGCGAAAAAGGTAAATCTTTTTGCTCCAATTATGTGTTTCATTAGCTTAAAGTGACAACCCCATCCCAGAAAGGATTAAGTACCCTTTTATCTAAAATGTGTTTCAAAATCTTGAAGTGAATTGCTTGAGATCGCTGAGTCACTGTTTATGTTTTATGATGAGTCTAAGATACAGTTCTTGTGTTCTTACAATTTCACCCCCAGTGAAAGATTCCAACATAGTTCAGGGTGCAACAAAGGCTTCATTGTCAAGACTTTCATGTGGCAGAAATCCTAAAATAGGTCCAAGACTGTTACTTTTGCACATAAAAGAAGCCACGAGTTGTTGATAAGTAAAGAGAGAGAAGTTTAACAGCTCATATATTCATGCAAATACACATAAATTTGTAAGGTACCTTCGTCAACCAATTGGAAAGGTGAAGTGTGTGTGTGTGTGTGTGTGTGTGTGTGTGTGTATATATATATATATATATGGGAAAAGTTTTAAGTGAAATGATGAGAAGCTCGTACCTTGTGGAGAAGGGCGCTCATGGAAAAGAAATGGATTTGACTTGCTACAGAAGCAGCAAGCCAGGAATCAAGCAAAGACAAGGCCAGTATTGAAACCTTTCCAATACACAGGTTCATCATGCTCAACTCTTCAATGGACGAACCACTACCTTTCTCTTTGATATCTTCTGCGGAAGCCATCACTTCCTTAGTCCGAGCAGCATAAAACCCTAAACCACACGAGTACCAGACAGAGAAATAATAATTAATAAATAAAACCCTAAACAAAATGGGTGGAATAATTGGAGTAAAAATGAATGAATGAATGAAATGGATGAAGTGAGTGACCATCGGAATGGGCGATGAAGAGCAGGCGAAATCGTTGAGAGACAGCCAAAGGGTGGGATGGAGGGTTTTGGGAATCATAGGGGGAATCAGTAGTGGCAGAAGACTGGATTGGGACGGGTTGTCCAAGTTGAACGAAGCGGTAGTTCCTGGAGCCGATTTGGTCGCCTTCGGAAACTTGGTCCAAATCAATTAATGGAAGGGAATCCGCCATTGGAGGTGGGCAGGCCAGTTCTCAATTCAAAGCTCCAAACTCTTCAACTGCAAGCAGAAGTAGTTGAAGTGTGGGTTTGAGCGGGAATATGTTTGTTTGTGAATAAAATCCCTTACTAGCATTATTACATTTGGTTTACAGGGGCCATCCAGGAGGCAGCAAGAATATGAATATAGAGAATATATATACATATATATATATATAGAGAGAGAGAGAGAGAGAATGGTAAAGAGAGAGAGAGAGAGAGAGAAAGAAGGAAGGAAGAAGACTGGTCAAAATTCCAAAACAAACATTAAACAAAAAGTGTGTGTCTCACTCTGACTCCCTCACTTTAATATTACTCTCAAATATACACTCAAATGTGGGTGTGATTGAGAAGCAGAACCTCCGCCTTAAATACTCTCTCTCTCTCTCTCTCTCTCTCTCTCTCTCTCTCCTCCGACTTCTTTCTCTCATCTCTAACTGCTTCTGCTACTACTACTACTACTACTGCTCCTCCTCCTCCAAGGCTTGGTTGGACTCAAAAGCCCTAAATTGAAGAAGCGCAGGCGCAGCAGTCAGCACCATCCATTCCCTTTCTTTTCTTTTCTTTTTTTTTTTTTAAAAAAATCATCAACATCCAAGAAAAACCAAATTCCAAAACTCCATTGATTGAGATTACTACCAGTCCCTCACTCCCAGTCGCTGTGTGTGTGTGTGTGTGTGTGTGTGTTGACTCATCGCACCACTCCACTAATTTACATTAGAGTCCTTTTTGGTTATTTATTTACTTTAGCAGTCTAAGTCAGGGCCTTCATTTTGGGGGTTGTTGGTTGATGGAGGGTAATTCAGGGGGCGGAGGAGGAGGCGGAGGCGGAGGCGGAGGTAACGACGTGGAGCTTCTTTGCAAGACTTTACAGGTGGAACACAAGCTGTTCTACTTTGATCTCAAAGAGAATCCACGTGGACGGTATCTGAAGATCTCTGAGAAGACCTCTGCCACCAGGTCCACTATCATTGTCCCCTTTGACGGCATCTCCTGGTTCCTCGATCTCTTCAATTACTATGTCAATTCTGATAAACAGGACGTCTTTAGCAAAGAGCTGCAGCTCGACTCCAAGGCACATTCCCACTCACCCAACCCCAACACCAGCCCCAACCGTTCTTTACGTGCTTCTTTTCATTTTCATTAATCAACTGCCTCTGTCTGTGTGTAGGTATTTTACTTTGACATCGGTGAAAACAGGAGGGGACGCTTTCTCAAGGTATATTTACCTTCTTACTCTTTTTGTTCTTTTTTCTCTCTGACTTTACAGAGGCCTAGCCTAGCTTGTCTGTTTAATAACCTTGCTTGGTAAGGTTAACCCTCCTATCCCATTCTTGCTTTTATTTTCTTTTCTGTTACTAGCGTGATTTTTTTTTATTTTTTTATTTTTTTATTTTTTTTTTGGGTATCCCCAACTGCTTGACGAGCATGACCGTGTGTGAGAAGTTTTGCTGATATTCTTTCATGATACCACTCAGCTTTGAATTTAGCAATTCTTAAGCAAGGTTTTTCAACAACTCCACTTTGAGACAATTTAAAACACTGTTTTATCCAATTTATGCACATAATCTTACAAAGACACCATCTTTGATCCATTACTTGGAAAACCTCTGATGCTGCATGCAAGTTGAAATTGCAAGAAACTGGACAAGGCCAGCTAGTAAATTAATTGGTGGGTTGACAGTGTTGATACTCAGTGCAGTGAATTTGCTGCCAAGGTTTGGCTTTTACTGTTGTCACGTAGCTTCCTATCTGTAGGAATGGACGTTTGGAAGGATAAAGAAGCAGAGATTAGAGAATGAGAAAGAAGACTGGACAAAATTACTAACATATTCTCAGCATGAAAAATCAACTAATGTAGAATTCTCCATCAGCGGCAAACTGGAATCTTCACAAACTCAAGTTTCTTCATCCTCTTAAGCTCCATATCTCCTCATACTGCATCCCTCATTCGTGCTTTATTTCCGGATTTTGAAATCAAAAGCTAATATTCCTTCCTGACCGACATGTGCTGAACACATTCAACTCTCAAAATCTTTAGAAACCTCTTGTATTCTTCAAGCTAGAGTTTCTCTTTCTTACTAGGGGCTCAACCATTCTTTGACGTGCGTTTTCTGGAAGTCCAGGACATGTTGATGGAGAACTGCCTTTAGTAAGTCTGCTTCCAAATCTGATTGGTTGCCGTTGAAAGCACTCAGATCAAAAGGATATAATTCATCCTCAGACCTATTTCAATATTGTCCGTGAACTATATCAATACGGATATCCATGTGTTGATAAGGACTGATCCATTTTCTCACATGAATTCTGGTGGGCAAAAAAATGTGGTTCCTAATCAAATAGTTAAGGAATTGCCATACTCTTTTGACTTGCATGGCATGGAATTGCAATGTAACCCATTATTAAGTTCTAATCATCTTTAATTTCCACTTGTATCTGGAAGGCATCTCACATGCTATACTAATTGCTAGAATGGTTTTGCTAAAGCGAGCATACTTTGTGATTTTTGCACTGATTGTAATACATATCTTCCCCACAGTGTGGGATAAAGGCTTAGTCGTTGTTCTATAATACACAGCTTACCAATCTTCAGCAATCACCATGACCTTTGAGTCTTACCATTAGCCTTCAGCAGGTCTAGTACGCCCTTGTTGAGATATTTACCCTAGCAAACCAAAATTGTGTAAGAAAACTAGAAAAAGTTGCCATCTCTCACACTCTTTTCACATTCCATGGTTTATAACCCAAATGCTTAGGTTAAAGTATTTTCTGTTGTGTCAAGTATCAGGGAGAGCTGATATATCTATCTTTTAGTTCTCTCCTCAAGTTTTGTATTCCTAATACACCAAGTTCTATTCTTGGTCTTTCAAATACACACCTAAAGTATCCTTGTTAGCCCTATTTCCTCACCAACTTCTGGCGGTTTGATTACACTTCCTGGTTAAAACAGTTTATTCTTGTTCAGTGCAATTCGTTATTACTTGCAATGACTGATTATTTACTTAGTTTAGATTAGTAACAGTAGAGGTATAGCTTATAGAGATAACGTAATATTTCTTGCTTTGTGCTAATCATTTTCTATGGGAGACATAATGCGTCAACCTATCATGGAATCTAAACTTGCTACCCCGTCCCTTATAGCAATTATCGCTTGTTTTCCTTAAATGTTGGTTCCACGTAGCCCAAACATTATTACCTTAGTAGGGTTATATCTGCAGGTTTCTGAAGCCTCTGTTAGCAGAAACCGCAGCACTATAATTGTTCCTGCAGGAAGTGCTAGAGATGAAGGCTGGGCGGCTTTTAGGAACATTTTGGCTGAGATAAATGAAGCCTCAAGGCTTTTCATCCTGCCCAATCAGGTTGTTTTCATGCATTGTATTTTTACTTTCACGGGCTGTTTTTACATCACAAGTGGTTTGGAAACTAATTTTGGTTCTCTGCTGGTGCGCATACACTTGTTGTTGACAGAATTCTGAAGCCTCAGAGCATCTTGTTGGGCTTTCAGATGATGTTGGAGCTGGCTTTATATCTGGCCACAGTTCTCAACCTGCTGCAGCATCCGATTTGAATGTAGACCGTACAATAGATTTGCCACCGCCTGATGAGATTAGTAACTTGGGTGTATCAAAAGTGATCAGGGCTGATCAAAAGAGGTTCTTCTTTGATCTTGGGAGCAACAACAGGGGCCATTTCTTAAGAATATCTGAGGTGTTACTTCTAAACTTCTCTGGTAGCCCTGATATGACAAGTTTGTGTGAAATTAACGTTGTTGAGTTGTAATTTTCTGCTTTGTCAAATGTTTATAACTGATGCTTGACTGCAGGTGGCTGGTTCTGATCGCTCCTCTATCATCCTGCCTTTGTCAGGCTTGAAACAATTTTATGAAATGGTTGGTCATTTTGTGGAGATCACGAAGGATCGGATTGATGGTATGACGGGGGCAAATGTACGAACAATAGACCCACCTCAAAGATAATTGCCATTGATTGTGGATGTGATAATGAAGCTGTTTGAGTCCCAATAAATGGGGGATTCTGTGTGATCTTGTGTTTTGCTCAACTAGGGTTGCAATAGCGATATCTGTGTTTCATTTCTTATGTTATTTTATATTATAATGTTGGAATAATTTTGGTATCTGTTGCATACAGAGAACTCATTTGAAACGGTGCTAAGTTTGATTTTGTATGGTGAATAACATGAAAGAAACACAAAGATGTTATTTTACTTTGACAAATTTCACCCACTTTTTGTTTGGACTTTATTTCGCTCCCATGTTAGGATGTTTAAGCACACAATGAACAAGACGGTTGCAGTCGCTAGGAGTGAAAATGTTAGTCAGCTCCATCAAAATGTGTCTATGTTTACAAGGTTGGTTGCTGTATTGGAAACTATCTTGTATGAAATTATGACAAGTTAGGGCACAAGTATGAGTATGTGAAAGTGCAACCCCCAATTTAATCCCACCAGCACCAATCATTATCATTATCATTATCCGCTACCAGTTAGTGTTAATTGGTTTGAAGTAAGATTATAACTCAACTCTCCTACGAGTTTACCTTTGCTCTATTGAAAGTCATATTTTTTCAAGAAAGAAAAAAATTGGGGGATTTTACAACTATTTTCAGGAAAATTATTTTCGAAATAATAAATTTAAAAAAAAAATGAAGTAACAACAAAGTTCACACCCATTATTTTATTTTACTTTAGAGCTAGGCTAGCACAAGAAAGAATCTCTCATAATAATGTGGAAGTAAAATGATGAATTGCAAATTCAAGGTATAGACAGCACATGATTTTTGTTGTTAATTTTAGCAGTTGGGTGAATGCTTGGAAATATAGAATTTATTAATTCGTCCTAGTTTCCGCTTAAATGGAAATATACAATTTTACATTTTCCTTTTCAAGAATTTACATACCCAGTTAGTTGTTATAGATGAGATGTGCAGGTGCTCCACAGAACACAATTGAAAAGAGTAGAATTGGAGTAACATGTATAGATTACTATTGTTTTTGACAAACCAACCAAGCAACAACAACAACTGTGTGTCTGTGTGAAGAAAATTCTATTTTGGGATAGATGAGAACTATTCAAAGATAACACAAAAAAACGAAAACCAATATTACAAAGTTTGGTTGGACGGACCTAGTCGACATGAGAGTGAGAGAGATGGGGAGTAATTTTAGGGTGGTGGAAAGAAAGAATTGAACAAGTGAAGGGAAAAGCGCGAAAGTGGGAAATGACGAAGCTGGAACCAAGAGAATTTTTTTTTAAGTTAGTTTTTCTCAACGGCCTCAACTATTGTTATTGGTTTCTCTATAAAAGGCATTGGTTAATTGATTTTAAAGAATACATTCCAAGCTCTTCCCGGAAGAAGAAACGTCCCCTTCTTCTTCCTGATACAAAAAGGAAAATATATACCAAAAGATATAGATCTCTAAAAAGCATATATAGGGGGGGGCAAGCAGAGGTAGAGGCCATGGAGAGAGTTACCTTGGTGGCTTTGTTGCTCTGCTTCTCTGCTGGGGCATTGTTGGTTCAAGCTGAGGATCCTTATCTTTTCTTCGAATGGAAGGTTACCTATGGCACCATAGCTCCATTGGGTGTCCCCCAACAAGGCATCCTCATCAACGGTCAATTTCCAGGGCCTAGGATTAATTGCACCTCCAACAACAACAACTTTGTGGTTAATGTCTTCAACCAGCTTGATGAGCCACTCCTCTTGACCTGGGCCGGAGTCCAACATAGGAAGAACTCATGGCAGGATGGTACCCCTGGAACCATGTGCCCCATATTGCCTGGAACTAACTACACCTACCACTTCCAGGTCAAGGATCAGATTGGAAGTTATTTTTACTTCCCTACTACAGGGTTACAAAGGGCATCTGGTGCTATTGGTGCTCTCAACGTCCACAGCCGTGATCTCATCCCCGTCCCCTTTGATTGGCCAGCAGATGAATACAATGTCCTGCTGGGCGATTGGTACAACAAGGGCCACAAGGCTTTGAAGAACATCTTGGACCTCGGCCGCTCTATCGCTAGGCCTGATGGCATCCAAATCAATGGAAAATCTGCCAAGGTTGGTGACAATGTTGAGCCCCTTTTCACCATGGAGGCTGGAAAGACCTATAGATACAGAGTGTGTAATGTAGGGTTGAAGACCTCAGTCAACTTCAGGATCCAAGGCCACACCTTGAAACTTGTTGAGTTGGAAGGTTCTCACACAATGCAAAATGTGTATGACTCACTTGATGTGCATGTTGGGCAATGCTTTTCTGTATTGGTGACTGCCAACCAGGAGCCAAAGGACTACTACTTTGTAGCTTCCAGTAGATTTACCAAGCATCCACTCTCCTCAGTGGGCATCATCCGTTACACCAATGGAAAGCCAGGTTCAGCATCACCTTTGCTCCCACCACCCCCACCGGAGAACTCCCAAGGCATTGCGTGGTCCATGAACCAATTCAGGTCATTCAGATGGAATCTTACTGCCAGTGCTGCTCGTCCCAATCCTCAAGGATCCTACCACTATGGCCAGATCAATATCACTCGCACCATCAAGATCGCCAACTCTGCTAGCCAGGTTGGCGGAAAGCTCCGTTTCGCAATCAACGGGGTCTCCCACTCAGATCAACCAACCCCATTGAAGCTTGCAGAGTATTTCGGAGCCTCTGACAAGGTATTCCAATATGATCTCGTCAAGGATGAGCCCCCAACATCTCCTCAGGTCACCGTTGCTCCCAGTGTGGTGAATGCTACTTTCCGCAATTTCGTGGAGATCATTTTTGAGAACCGCGAGAAGACCATCCAGACATGGAATCTCGATGGCTACTCCTTCTTTGCGGTGGCTATTGAACCAGGAAGGTGGAGCCCAGAGAAGAGGAAAAACTACAACCTCCTGGACGCGGTAAGCAGACACAACATTCATGTATACCCAGGATCCTGGGCAGCTATCATGACAACTCTTGACAACGCTGGAATGTGGAACTTAAGGTCAGATATGTGGGAGCAGACATACTTGGTGACACACAACTCATACTATGCGAGTGTTGTATCCGCCATGCCACGCCTTCCTTGAGGAATGAATACAAGGCCTTCACAGACACACCGAGCTGGTTGCTGGCGGCTGGCCCTTGGTCGATAAGTTTGCCCTTTGCCCCCTCCTTACATTGCTAATTGGTAATCTTGGTACGGTCAACAAATTTTCCCAAAAGGGGGATCAGGGATCATGTGGTCAAGAAGGACATACTACATGATACCAGGAATGTAATTGTAGTTAAGGGGATGGAACAGAAGAGCTTGGCAAATAAATGCATGTATCAACATTGGCCTCAAATAAATTTTCCTTTCCTCATCATTTACCTATCTTTCTCATTCATTCATGTGCACGATGTTTTCTTTCATCTTTTCTTTGTTTTAATCAATTTCTTTAGAAACCTTTTCAAACAAAATAGTATCCACCCATGTGCTCTAAAAATTGCACAGTCACAATCAAACATTGACAATAGGGAAGAGAAATGAGTCACACAATAATTCACTTTACTCGTATAAAGCAAGAAGAAATTATTTGTGCTTTGGATAAGCATGGGTATTGCATTCCAAACTTTTTGAACTGATTGTGCTAGCGCATCTTATAGTTCATTGGCTTCTGGATTCAGCAAGGTAACATATCAGAGAAGAAAATGGTTAACAGTATGACTTCATATAAGCAGAAACTCTATTGATCTCCAATGCCAGTAAATCTTATAAATAACAGTATGACTCCATCCATGTTGAAACTCTACCCATCTCTAACACGAGTAAATCCTATGATAACAAACAATTTTTGTCTCTCTCATACATGAGGGATCTAAACCTTGAGCCAATTTTTGTGGACTTTCATCACTGTTCGACATGTCAAAGAAACTCGGGTAGCAGTCCTATGAATTAATTTGTCACCTTCAATTCTCTTGCTACCCACTTCTTCCTCTGAGCCAGATGCAGATCGGATTAATCCAAAGCTTTTTGTAATTTGAGAAATATTAACAACCTGGAAAGAATGCATTGAACTAATTTATATGTATTGGAGAAGCCGTGAATTGAAAATCTCTATTTAAAAATTTGAGTCTGAAAGTTTCAGTGACTTGAACCTATTCACCCATAACAAAGAAAAAAGAAGGTGGGAGGAAAAAATTAATCATACCTGATCAAACTGCTGATACACACTATCTTTTATTCCATGCAAGTAGTCTAGAAATTAAAGAACAGTAGGTAAATAGGAAATTTGAGCAAAAGGAAACACACTAATTGAAGCAAATCTTCCTATTTATAAAGCGGGAGCCAGGGTTTTCTGTAACATTTTGTTGTCATTATTTGAGCAACTCCCATCACCTCCTACAACCCTATTACTTCTCAAGTTTTCGAACTTTCTTCTACTCAAAACTTATATTAAGTTTAAGCACATGCAGATTGTGCCTTCCCCATTAGAAAGATTGAAGCAGCAAGTTACCTGAATACACCTCATCTTTAAATATAAGTAAACTTCGGGGCATCAATACTACAGAGAATGGTTGATGTTTATGTGACGATCCATCGAGACTCATCCGCATGGTACCTTCACCAGCAATGTTCTCAGTTTCTTTAATTTCCATTGTTCCAGTCCACACTCCCAAACTAAGATGAGGAGTGAAGTCCATAACCACTGGTGATCCAAGAGACAAAATTGCCACAACTGGATAATAAGCAGGTCCATCTTGGTGCGGCTGCAGTACAGGCAAGTTGTCAGCAAAACAAAGTGGGAATACCGAATATATCATCATACTGTTTTTACTTTCCTTTGGTGATTCCTTGTATTAGAAAGACCATGATTTTGAGATATAAAAACATTAGGCATCACACTACTCGACAAATAAGCTTTTATTCTAAAGCAGCAATTTAAAGGTACCAGTAAAAGAGAATCTAAACAAAGTATTAACAGTCGAATAGGTTTTAGCACGGACCATTATTCCTTGGTCAGGAAGGTACTCATTAATGAGTACATGATTAATTGCTGATGGAAACAATCCAGACTTCTCGAATATCCTTCTGGAGATGCTTGTTAGCCATGGGGGCACTGTGTGTATGTGTGTGTGTGTGTGTGCGCGAGCGAGAGAGAAAGTAAATAAATTTATGTTTTCAATCAGAAAATGGAAAGAAGTGAAACTCAAATTTAAAATTGAATTAGGAGAGTAGGCTAAAGCACATCAAGTATTAACAACAGGTCATCCACAATGCCCCCTATATTTCTCTGATTCTCTGATTCTGAGTATAAGGTTAGAGCAATTAATTGATGTAGTGAGGAGAGTCTGCAACCAAAATACTCTGTAATATAATTAATACAACAAATAAGAAAAATAGGAGAAAGGAATGGAGCAACCAAAACCGAAAAGAAAATCAATCTGCTTTTCTTCTGGAATAAATACTAGTATTGAACTGAACTAACAAGCGTAAACATGGAATCAGTATTGGACGGTAATCCACTATTTAAAAAATAATAATAATAAAAATAAATAAATAAATAAATCCTCCACCCACTCACAATCTTGCGCAAGAAGACCCTTGTCATGCACAATGCCTCCTGTCACCACAAAATTAGAAAGAGCTGAACTGATGATTGCAGTAAACAACAGAGTCTCTCTCTTTTCTTTTTTTTTTTTTTTTATGATTACAGAAATGTTAAATTTCATTTCCATTAATAATAATAGAAATAATATAGGAGGAAACAAGCAGTACATACAACAGTAGGAGGAGGAGAAAAGTAGGCATTATACTATTAATTTACCCCAGTTTTGAAGTCTCCTATTCTTCAACACTTTCCACTTGGTGACAGGAGCTGTATAGATCTAGCAGCAGCAACAACAACAATTATTATTATTATTACTACTACAAGTACAAGTCTCTCTCTCTCTCTCTGCGTACAGTATAATAAATAAATAAGAAAGATT
The DNA here is from genome assembly GCA_016586305.1 of Ophiorrhiza pumila. NCBI lineage: Eukaryota > Viridiplantae > Streptophyta > Magnoliopsida > Gentianales > Rubiaceae > Ophiorrhiza > Ophiorrhiza pumila. Next base: position 72,978 of record BLIW01000001.1, on the reverse strand, counting down.
ATGTATAATTTAATTGGATGGATTCGCACTGTGTTGAGGAGGTTCTGCTCTTCTTCATCTGTAATGAAGTCGGAGATATAGTATAGCGTGGGAACAGACCCAACCCTGCAACTCTTTAGATTTTCCACTCCGTCTTCCAACTCCTCTTTTTCGTCCATCTCCATCATGTCCCGATGTCCCTTCCTTCCTCACTCCCCAACACCAACTCCAACTCCAACAACCTCTCCAACTACCCAAATAATCATCCACTCCTCATTTTACTTACTGCCTCACTCTTCCGTCTTAATTAACAATCCACTGTTTATTTATTTATATAATTACCACTCTTTCACTCCCATCTCTAAAATTGACCCCTTCTTTCCATTTGGTCCTTTATCTTCAAAAAAAAAAAAAAATTATTTTGGTCCTCTAGCTTACCCACCCTTATATAAGTTAGAAGGAAAAAATATATAAATAATAAAAATATTGAAAAATAGTTGAACATTTTGACTTAGGTTATTGCGGGAGCAAATATTAGCATTCAGAACAACAACTAACTCATACTCCTAATTTACCCTTACGGAGTTAAAGTTCTTATCTTCCCTGCCCCCACCTTATCGGTAAGATTTATCCATTCTTTTTAACATATTTTCTCTAATATTTGAGTTTCTTCTCATTTACATTGATTTTTCTCCAAAATATTTATTAATATAAAACTTATTTTCATTTCCAACTTATACAAAAAGAAAATTTATATAAAATAATATAATACTTATTTTTATTAATAATTTTGTTCTCTCAATTAAATTATAAAATACTTGTCAATATACACTTCAAAAAATTTAGGATTAATTTGTTTAGAGTTGTTTTGGTATTTTATTTCAGAAATTCAATTTAACTTATTTGTTTTATCCGTTTTTTTGCCAAAATTTTTAAAACCAAAAACATTGTTACAATATATTTTTTTGTTACTTATTCTTTTATAAATAATTATTATATCTAAATTTGACTTTTAAATTTATAATAATAAAAATTTCTTCCTAACACAATTTTTTTACCAAAATAAAATCATAAAATATTAATTTTAAATTAAATTTTAAAATTTTATTAATAATTTTTTTCTTGTGATCTATTATTATTTTTAAATATTAATATTTTTTATAAATAAATTATTATAATTAAATTTGACTTTTAAATTTGTAATAATAAAAATTTCTTCCTAACACTATTTTTTTACCAAAATAAAATCATAAAATATTAATTTAAATTTGAATTTTAAAATGCTATTAATATTTTTTTTTTCTTGTGATCTATTAACATTTTTAAATATTAAACTGCTCATAATATATTAAAACTAATTAACTCTTTTAGTTTCTAATTTTTCGGTCACCATGTTAATGAGAATTTTAAACAAAAAATTTTACCTTATTATTTTATTGGTGTTATTTGTTGATTAATTAAAAAATTTGAACTAATTTCTTTTTAATCTTACACTAAATATGAAAATTTAATTAATATAATTTAAATTTTATTTTTCTGACTATAAATTAATTTTTAATTACGTTATATATTTTTTTTAAATATAAGTGTGAGTGAAAATAAGTGTTATATTAATAAAAATTTGGAAAAGAAATTAGAGTAAAGAAAAAAAACTTGAACTTCAAAGGAAATATATTAGAAATAATTGATAAGCTATTATGATAGGTGGAAAGAGAAAATCAAGATAATGTGAAGAGAGAAAATCAGGAGTTTGACTTATTAAGGATAAATTGGAAAATTGAGTAATTTATTGCTTTGGACGCTAATATTTACTCTGGTATTAACAGCAGTCTTTGACTTATTAATTAAAATTTAACTAGTATAATATAATAATATAATTAGAATAATAGTTACAACTAAAGTAATATATGGACTTTTTTAGAAGTATAGAATTAGGATTTGATAAGCGACAAAGAAATATATAAAAAGAACAAAAGTATTGAAATTATTAATTGAAGTTCAAATAGTATATTAGTATAATAGAATAATAGAATCAGAATAATATAAATTAGAAAAATTGATACATAATATAATTAAATTAATAGTTAAATTTTAACTAAAATATAAAGTTTTTAAAAGAATATAATCATGAACAATTAGATAAGTGATAAACAAATATATAGAAATGATAAGAGTATCGAATAAATGATTGAACTATTAATTGGAATTCAAGATAAAAACATTTATCGAGATCGTCATCCTAATAAATCCCTTGTTAGGCATAAATAATAAATTCCTCCACTCTAACTCATAAAAAGAGATGAGATTGTAACATCAGCTGATGTACTTCATAGTTAGGCTGGACCTTCCTTTCCTCAAATGATGCCCCTGTGAGGCCAGTCAGAGGTAGGGCTGAGAGCGAACACGAACGTTCACGAACAAGCTCGGGATCGGCTCGATTAAAGCTCGGCTCGAGCTCGTTTATTTAATAAATAAACGAACATGAACAAGATTTTAGGCTCGATTAATAAATGAACAATAAATGAACACATCGGTAAAAGCTCGTTTATGTTCATGAAATGCTCGTTAAAAAGTTCGTTTATAGCTCGACTAAAACTCGTTAAAAGCTCGATTAAAATATTAATTATATAATATATATTGTACTTATATACTAAATATTAGAAATAATTATATTTTTATATATATTTATTAAGTCACAAATCATAATATACGAGTGTTTGAATTGTTATAATAAGCTAATATTTTATAGGCGTTTGAATTGATGTATTTATTTGAGTGAAGATTTATGTTAAAAAATTATACAATTGTAAAAAAGTTATTGTTTTTGTGAGAATTTTGAATTATTTAGTTGGTGTTGTTTCTTTGAACAATGTATGTTGTAATTTATTTTATTTACATTTGAATATAACTAATAGATTGTGTTAACTATTATCAAAATATTTGATAAATTATTATATCGTGATTGAATAATCTTATTTGTGCAAAAAAAAGTGATAAAAAAATAAAAAAAAAGTAATCGAGCTCGAGATCGAGTTCGAATAAAGGCTAAACGAGCCGATCCCGAGCCGAGCTCGAGCTCGAAATTTTGTACTCGAGCTCGAGTTCTAGGCTCGAGCTCGAGCTCGAGCCTGAAGAAAATTAAACGAGCCGAGCTCGAGCCCGGCAAAGCTCGGGCTCTGCTCGGCTCGATATCAGCCCTAGTCAGAGGCAGCCGGGCCTTCCTTTATGTTGGGGTAGGGGAAAGCCGATAGGCCCTTACACGACGAAGCTTCTTTTGCCTTTTCGGTCGAGTTCTCGCAGGATGCAATTTGTGAGAGCAAAATCTCCACTATCGTCGAAAAGGTTACTTCCTTTTATTAGGAAGGAAGCCTTCCTCTGAACATCGACCAGGAGGAAGATATACGCTGCGAGATTTCTATCTACTTCTCAGACCTGCACCTCTTCAACTCTAATCAACAAAGATTAAACCACATTAACAGGGCCCTGGGAGGGGTGGGAAAACCCAAAGTCTAATATGATATAAGATTATCATATCTTATTATATGATTAATTCACTTAGGATTCACTCAAATTTGGGTTGGATTAGGGCTTAATAATTGTAAATTTAATTTTTGTGATATTGTATTCTTTTAATCCCTGATTTTAATGAAACAATGTTGTAGGGTTCAATCGCGTATAGGTTAGTGCTTAATAATTGTAGATTTAATTTTAGTGATATTTAATTTTTGTGATTTGAACATTGGACATAATAAAAACATGATAATTTTAAACAAATGATATGAATGAATAATGAAAAGATTTATCATATTGGTGCATTTATTTTTTTCCTACAAATTTAGTGTTTTAAGGGTTTTTGTTAATTATATGATATAAATGGGGTATATTATTATTATTATTATTATTATTATTATTATGGTAAAACATTAAGAAAAAGGCTTATATAACATTAATGATTAGTGCGTGCAATCCAAATAGCATATTAGTAGAATATAATAATAGAATTATAAAAGTTAATATTCTAAACCTAAATCCTAAACTCTATATCTCGAATATAAAGACTAGAAAAGTAAGAAATAGTTTTAAAAAAATAATTATGTGATGAAAATGAAGAAATATAAAAATATTTATACACTTCTAAAAATGTATAAAAATAAGTTTTTTTTTTCAGTCACTTCAAACCGGAACCGTCAGTCCCGGTTCCATTTACAGGCCCCTCGATTCTGAATCGTGGCAGCCACGATTCCGATTCTAATTCGGATTCCATTTTTTTCAGGAATCAGGCCAGCCATTGTTGTTTTGAACTGTGAGAGCCACAGTTCCGATTAGAACCGGACCGTTGGCCATGTCTACCTTAGATTAAAGGATCATCGCACCCTCATTTTAAGAGTTTAATTTCCCAGTCTCATCATTCCAACGAAATGTTGCATACTATAGCTCCTATTACTTCCATTCCAATAAAATGTTGCATTCCAAACTCTCTGAGTTCCAATAAACTATTGCATATAATAGTTTCTGCCCCACTCTAGAGTCTATTCCAATAAACAATTGCAGATTATAGTTTCTCACCCTTTCTATTCCAATAAGGTCAGTACTGGTACGTACTCATGTTTCTTGTTTACTTCTATAGTACCTCTCCTTACCAGGGCCAAACTTCTGCTTTGATCCATCGCTATTCTTCACCACTAAAAACAAGAAATGGAAGAAACGAGATCATAATAGGAAGTTTCTGTAGCTAGTAATCCTAAGGAGTTACGAAAATGAATAAGAAAAAGAAAAATCAGGAATAGCTACTTTGTGATAAGCAGTACATATGAACGTTTTAAAATTCTCAAATGATATGTCAAAACATTTTAGTGAACAAAATTCTGAATTCTAACTTAAGTAACATAGGGCTGAGTTTTCTCTCATTTTGGTGACGAGAGGGCCGCAGATCATCTTCCCTTTTCATCTAAAGCACAACGAACCGAGAAAATTCTTCCATTCTTCTCTTTCTATCTTCCCTTTTTTTCGCTGGGTTTGCAGGGGAGGAGGAGGGGGACTGGCACAACTTCAAACAGGAAGACCTAGTTCTAAAATTTTCAATATCTTCTTATCCATTAAAGCTCTTTGATCTCGAAGATGTGATGCCATGGAAGCAACCTGATCACAAAACAAGCGCGAAGTATTTTTCCTCCATTAAATTAAATTGTGGATCAAGATCCAATATGAAGCATTAGATGTAGCATGACTTACTTCTGCTCGAAGTTTTAAAGCATCCCTTCCAGGAATTTCTCGCAGCATATCCATCAGACCTATCAGTTGTGTGTATAAAATGGATAAGCAATCACATAAAGCACATATTAGACATCAAATTCCTAGCACTTTAAGAGACAGTAGACAATCCCATTAGCAACCATGACATTATTGCATAATCAAAGATGAATGGAATACTGAATGCAAGCCTGAGATATAAATCTAACAACTGGCTACAAGGACTGCAAGACAACATATGTCAGCTATTCCTTATTCTTTTTTCTTTTTTAATGTTGCATGGGTCTGAAAGAAAATAAAAAAGGTAAACCGTTGATCTCTGCATTTTGTTTCCTTCACAAAATTCAGGATACAGGCCTATATCATTATAATGAAATGATTGTCATAGATCCTAATTAAGTAAACGGTACCAGTAACCAACAGAACAAAGCCAAACACGAGGAGAAAAGTAGTCACTGGCATATACCAGTAGCTTCAGCTTCTGCCTTGTGAACAGATCTAGCAAGACTTTGAATCTGACCTCCAACATTCCTAAGATAACATCCATCATTAAATGCAGGAAAAGGACCAATGTAAAGGTACAGTATATGAAAATATTCAAAATGAGTTCTACATGAGGTCATTTTGGCCACGATTCATTTCCTTTTCAGCAAGAGCGACCCTTTCCAGTAGCTTCCCACTCTCCTTCTTCATCAAATCAACAGAAAGGTTCAATTCTTTTATATTCTTCTCAGCTCTAACAAACTGTGCCTGCAGAAACCAATAAACCCACTCCAAACATTATTCTCAGGATGTGTTTGTTGGCCACACATCTCAATAAAGGAGTGGACATATGATTGTCATTCCCATCATTTCACTTGATTAGTTTAGTTTGTTCATTAAAAGAACGAACATCCATTCAGTCGAGAATCAGATTATTATAGAAGTCATCAGAAAGTCACTTACACAGTGGTATTCTGAAATTTCCATGTAAAAGAATACTCAAAATAATTTTTTTTTAAAAAAAAAAAGCCCATCATCCCCCACAATATAATTTTTTATCCTCTTTTTATTTTATAAATTATATTTTTTTCTCTCCTCTCCTCATCCTTGTTTGACTTTAAGTATTAAAAAACTGTTTTGTTAATTTATTTAGGAAGTAAACATGAGTGATAATACTAGTTCTATTGCAATAGCAGACAACCCAAAAAATGGAGAACAGAAATTCGTAAAAAGCAGATAGAAAAGAAACAACAACAACAACTAAGCCTTTGTCCCACTAAGTGGGATTGGCAGAGAGAAAAGAAAACATTCAAGTTTTTGTATAAATAAATAAATAAAACAAGAAAAAGAAGATTCCTATAGTATTCCTCTCAATTATTCTTCATCAAACAAGCAAAGAAATGTAATGTAGCTAAATATTAAATATGAATTTTTTTTATTACTATTTCCTATTTTTAGTCTAATTTGAATCAGACTGTAAATGATATTTTTATCTTCTAATCTACTAGAAGACTACTATATACTGTGTGTAAGCTTGTTATGCATTATTAATTTTAATTGTTATATCATGGTTTATGTATAGATAGAATACAATGCATGTAGCCGAACCCACATAGTTTGTTGTTGTTATGTCATGGTTTATAATTTCAACAACTTTTTTAAAAAAAGATTGTGTGTCTAATATTATATTATAGTTTCCAAATATCTCCCTTTCCATTTGTATTGACTGTGCCTAAACATTGGAAATGGAATTTAAAATTCCTTGAATACTGACCATTCTTGGCCAACAAACACACCTGAATGATTTTAAACAAGCTTACGTTGCTATAACAATTTGGGAGCAGGAAGTGAGTTATTCCCTGTCCTGTGTGAAGTCTATCCAAAGGGGAAACATTCATTTTTTTTCACTGTGACAATGAAGAACTTTGACCTCACTTGGAATAGAAAAAATACCTCCTCAGTTTGAAATCTGCCCAATGTATGACGGATTAGGAACCTCCTAGGTCCTGCAGAAATCAGAAAAAAGAACTTCAATACAACTCAATTTTCATTAATATTAAAACACAAAAAGCAAATGCAATTTGTACAGCATAAATTGCAGAAGTATAACCATAAACTAGAATCACACAACAGCAACTAATCCTTTATCCCACTATGAGAGGCCGTTTTATGAATCATACTTCACCATCGTATTCTATCTATAAACTAGAATCATAATCTATCAAAATTCTTTTTCCCCAAATATTGAATAAAGAAGGAAACTAAATACTACTATAAACATAAATCAAATATGAAATGGAGACAATAATAAGTTCCCAAAAAGTGTAGCACTGCTCAGTAACCCAGTGGATAGCAAATGTGAAGATTAATTCCCTTTTTCTGGCATCACTATCTCTATGGTTAATTACTAATCATTTTTGCATTAATGTTTCCATTCACAAACTTAACAAGAGTTAATCCCTCAACAACACCCTGGGCAGACTTGGCAAAATGGAAAACCCCCAACTAAGGAATGATCTCCCAATAAATGCTAGTGACTGACAACAAAAAGTGGCTAATCACTTTTAAAACCTTTCTATCCCTCGACTTGCTGGGACAGGAAGCTTTAAAATGTGAAAGCAAACTAATACAAAGGACAAACCACCTAACTAGAGAATGTAATAGGCTCCCATATATCAGCTAAAAGTAGTTAAATATTGGGGAAGGCAAGTATTGCTTTGTTCCTCGTCAAAAGTTTGATTGCCAACAATAAAAAGAGTCACAAAATTAGACAAAAAGGAACAAGCACATATGGCATGTGCATGCATGCACCTACACTCACATGCAGATGGACAGCAAACATCCAACTTTTTACCTCTGACTAGTAAGAGGATGATTATAGCAGCAGTTCCACCCGCAACAGCTGGATGTTCTTTTGCACTTGTCAACTCATCTATTAGATAAATAGATAAAGTGGAAAGAATCAGTTGCCAGGGAAACGAAAAGGCATTAAAAGAAGAATAAATGTTTGGGTTGAACAAAATACTGAAGATCCGGCCAACTCAGTAACTGGGCTCAATGGATGACTAAATGATCCTTTGATAGGGCAGATTTTCTCAATCCATGAAAGAATCAAAGGACAGCAGCTAGGCTTCTATATAAGTTGGAATAGCATACGTTTTCTTCTTGTCTGTTTTTGCTTGGGATGCAGAGAGAGAGAGAGAGAGAGAGAGAGAGAGAGAGAGAGTTTGTTCCTAACTCCATAAGCATAAAAGGAAACTACATTTTACATAGCAAAACAAGCATGTATAGAAGGACAGAAGGACATTAAGTTGAATTAAACAGGTTATCTGGAAGAATAACACATCAAGTAAGATGACACTTAACGAGTAAATTGTGGAAAATTTTTTGCAGAAAAAGAAATAAATATATATGTTTTGTTGTGGGAAGTGAACATAACAAATACATGTGAATAGCCTATTTCACCTTTAACTTTAAGGAAGAACGCATCTTCGTAAGTTCTATACTGGCTTCTCAGCTCTGGCAAGAAATCCTGCAAGAAGAAAAGGTTTTCAAGCATATTTGAAAGCTCAACCTGCTTGAAAACGAACTGAATCTGGAGAGTGCATGCAAAATAAAACCACAGAGCAGACTTATAGTGCCATAAGAACGAGCACATCCCGTTTATTTGTTGGAGGAGAAAAGAAGCAAATGAGTGTTTTAGTTTTCTGGTTACAGTTTAACCACTAAGTAAGTAAATGGGAATAAATCAAAGAGCCCAAAATGTTGATTTCCTTTTCGTTCATGAAAAGGACTCATAAACACAGACTGGCATGTTACAGATCCTGAATGGACATTTTGTCAACTGAAAACTCATCTATAAGCTTCAAAAAGCTGTAACCTTAAACCCAAAGCTCAAGGAACTCATCAACAAAGCCACAGATTATATGCAGTGCGGCCTTTCTTTTTCGAATTTCGATATGTAGCCAGCAAAAAACACAAAACCAAATGTACCCAAAATGTCTACTTTTTTACTTTCTTCTACCCAACAAAGATAAAGGTGATACGTTATGAATGTGAGGTCAAAGTTTTACCAACTAATGGCTGCTAAATAACAAATCCCTTAAACTCACAGAGATGATGTGATTAAATAATTACCTGTAAATAAAATGAGGGATGAAAACATGAATAATTCCAGAATTTTGATTAATGTTCGTGCAAAAAAGTTTACTTTGATACAATACAACAACTGAAATAAACCTGGGAAAATGAGGACGATTATGATAATAACAAGATTGAATAACTGTGATGTAGTTTCATTTCCTATGAAATAATAAAATTCCACAGGCAGTAAGGAGAGGAAACAAGTGTAAATTCATTGTTTTTTATATATATATATATATATTTAATATACCCGGAGAGCACGAAAATGGGTAGAAGAGGAATGTTGAAAGGAACGGGCAGAGCGGATAGCAGAGTCAGTAGATTGCTGGACGGTGCGAGGAAGATCCTTTGAGATGTAGGAGTGCCATGTCTTCTCCTTCGCCGGCGGTGGCGGTGGCGGTGATGTTGATGTCTCCGTCTCCGGCACTTCCCCCATCTTCCTTCGCCACTCAGCAAGCAAATGTAAAGGTGATTGGAATGAGAACTGGAGAATACGATTATACTAACGATACAAAACCGATTTTAATTTTGGACTTACAAATTTTCCCTGTTTTTTAAAGTCTTCTTAACCGAATTAGTAAACAAAAATGGAATAAAAAATAAACAAAATAGTCCCAGAAAGGAAGTAGAACTGTAGAACTGAGCTGAGCTGTTTTCTGTTTTCACTTGGTAAGCGGTAAGTATATATATGATTTGACCAAAATGCCCCATCGTCACACTCTCACTCACTCACTCACACGCAAGATTTCGAGGGGGTTCTCAATTGAGACAGTCTAATAATATGGAGGGGCTGATTGTAGAATTAAATAGTGATGAAAAGCATTACCCAAGGCCAGGCCAAGAAAATAGACACGGATTTTCTGTTCAAGATTTTGCCTGTATTATTACGTTATAGACTAATCTTTTGGTTAGGATTTAATAATTTTAAAGTAATTTTAATAATATTTATGTATTTAGTCTCTACTTTTAATGAAACTACGAGTTTAAACTTTCTTTTGGTTAGGATCTAATAATTTTAAAGTAATTTTAATAATATTTATGTATTTAGTGTATACTTTTAATAAAACTACGAGTTTAAAACGTTACACATAATAGTAATTATTGTACAGAGGATCCGGGTTATTGAAAAGAAAACGAGATTCATTAAAAGGGGAAGGTGGGGAAAAAAACTAAAAAAAAAAAAAAGAGAAAAGACAGGCCACGCAGCACGTAGACGTAGGGACGAATCGGCAGTGCCCTTCTCTTTCTTTCGTTCGTTCTTCTTCTCCTCCTTCAAATTGAAGGATTTTGATTTAATCGACTTATATTTTTTCCGATTTAAACACCAAAAATTAAAAAGCGTATGTGTGTTAGTGTTAGCTTATTATGATTGCCCTCGCCCTCGCCAAGAAAGAAAGAAAGAAAGAAAGAATAATTTTGTTTTTAAGTTTTGGGAATCGCTGAACAATGTAGGCAATATTATGTCCTATACTTGTTGGTTGTCTGGGCACACTGCTGATCATTTTATTTTATCAAACAATTCTGTTGGTTGTCCTGCCCAGCGGCATAGTTGTTGTTGTTGTTGTTTTTACGGAGCAGTTATTTTAGGATGCGCTGTTGTTGTAGTTGTTGTTCTGAATTGAGAACTCACACAGAGACGTGGCTTCGTGATTATGACAAGATTCAGTCCTCCGCTGTTGTTCTAATCTACATTCAAGTACTCAACTCAGCTCAACTTTTATTTATTATTCATCATGTTCATTCATTTTTTATTTTTTATTTTTTATTTTTACCAGTGTAGTAGTATATCTTTCTTGCGACGATGTTAATAATATTGAGTGAATAATAATGATAAATATCAGATTGGTTGCGCATTGATTGGATCGCTGGGGGCGTTGTACAACGGAGTATTGCTCGTAGATTTGGCAATTGCATTATTCGCTCTGGTGGCCATCGAGAGTAGCTCCCAGAGCCTTGGGAGAACATACGCTGTCCTTCTCTTCTGCTCCATTTTGCTTGACATCTCCTGGTTTATTCTCTTCGCCCATGAAATCTGGTCCTTATTCTCCTTTTCCATTTACTTACTTACTTACTTTCCCTCCTGATTTGTTTTGCTTTTTCTATTTTTTTTCCCCGATTCCCAAATATAGCAAATCTACGGTATCCAAGAATGTTAGCAATCCTAGCTAGAGAAACAGTCTCCATTTTGCAACCCTTACTTCGAGTTCAGCAACCATTTCTTCAGTTCATTCTTTCCATATTTGTGTTAGCACAAAGGAAACAGCATGTTTTGCTTATAAAAGATTTTTTTTTCTTGTAATTCTAAAAGGCAGATCACTGTTTTTTGAGAGAAACTTGTTTAACATGGTTTGAACATGTGCCTAGGAAACCTTTACACGCCCTAGTGTGGCGGCATGTAGAGAGTAGAGAAACTGTAACTCGAATTAAGAAGGGAAAGGGAGAGAACGAAAAAGAATTGGAAAGAAATGTTTAAAAAGGATATGAGATATTTAAATATAAATGAAAACACTTGTGTAGATTGGATATGATAACAAAATATGATCAACCCAGCCGACCCCACTTAGTGGGTAGTTGTTGTTGTTGTTGTTGTTGTTGGGAGATCATTGCCTTTTGTCCTACTGTTGAATTACCTCTAGTAAATTTTGACTGGTGAGATAGATCAATAACACATATCAATCAAATGTTTCCGACTGCAAATGCTCCAAGCTGTTCCTTCCGCAGATTGGCTCAGCTTGGTTCATATGTGGATAGATATGCTTCACAAATGGTTCAGAAAAGAGTATATGTTGACCTATAGTTCGTTGTGTTCTTCTACAACATCCATAAGTAAAATCTCTATGCTGAGATCAATACAATGTCTTTATTTTGTATCGAGAATACAGTTCGAGGATTGGTGGTTGTTTTTAACTGCTTTGACTTTACTTGTGTAGTCAATTTTACTTTGTCCTTGCGTACTGCATGTTTCCACTGGTTGTATGCATGTATTTTTACCCATTTGTCACTCAGAGTCTTACTTTTAGCCTCCGCTGGTTTATGTGGTGAAGTCTTTGTTAAGGAATTCTAGCCACTGGCTTGTCTTAGTTCGGCATTTGTCCGTTTTAGACCTTACTCCTATCGTGTTGTTATCAATTTTATATCTCTTTTCTATTTCAAGAATTTTAATTAATTTAAATATCTTGTACTGTTTTTAGTTAAACCATTTATGGGATGTGTGCAGGTGTATTTCACCGGATACATATGGGACTTTTGTTATATTCTCGGTGAAACTTACTCTGTCCATGCAGATTGTTGGATTTTCTGTGAGGTTCTTCTCTTCATTCTTATGGATTCAGATGTACAGACTTGGTGTTTCCTATTTAGAGACTTCAGTTTCTCGAGAAGCAGATGCTGATTTGAGAAACAGTTTCCTCAATCCTGCAACGCCTTCCATAGTTAGACATCCGTCTGGTTCTGATGATGTTTTAGGAGGTTCCATATATGATCCTGCATACTATTCATCTTTATTTGAAGATGGTAAAGATGATGCTTACTTATGTGGGGTAAATTATTCCTTGTTCTTTTTTCATGTGTTTTACATCTTCTCATCATGCTTTCTTCGTTAGCTTCTTGGTTTACAAGTTTGTGGAGTCTTTTTCACCCCAGCTCCTTTGAAATGTTCTTTAGAAAAGTTTGAACTTCAATTTGATCCTTGAGATTGCCGATGCCCGTTGTGTATTATACAAACGATATTCATCTTTGATAAGACACGTATATCACTCATGTGGAATTGAGTACAAATGGAAAGATTACAACGCATAAGCTAAAGTGCGATTAACATCCTAAAGACATTTGAAGCCTGTGAAACTTCCTGATAGTTATAAATTTGATAGAAGTGGTTTTACAAGTATAGGTGTTATGGTGAATCATATGACCTTCGGTATAATGCTGATGCTTAGTGATGACTTGATAGGTATTTCTTTAGTTCTGATCTAAACATTTGATAATTTTGGAGTTTTACAAATATTTTGGGTTTAGTTAATATAATGGTTGAGTATGCATCTAAGGGATCCGAGCTAAGTCAGAAGTTTTAGGAAAATTTGTAGGAAATCTGTGAAGTTTTCAAGATCAAGCTAACAGTAGGAGGAGATGAAGCAAGCAACAGTTTGCTAGACAAAGACATATCCCATTGGATTCTTGTATCCCATGAAATTCACAATTTTTTATGTTTTAGAGCTGCTGGTCAGTCCTGTAAATAGTACCTCATTGTAGCATCCATTGTCTCCTTTGAAGTAATTATTTGTTGGGTGCACCGAGAATGTGAATCAAGGATGTCTTTTCTTTCTGTAGGGTGGTGAAAATCATGGCATTATCATTGAGTCAGCTGCTAGTACTGAAGCTTCTCCAGTAAAGCCATTCTTGGACAGAAGTCTCCGTAGAAAAGATGTGAGTTTTTCAATGATGTACGTTGTAGATGTTCTGATTTTTGCTAGTATGTGAGACCAAGTAATTTTCTCTAACATTTGCATGAATTGTTTACACTACCAAGTGCCACTGAGATGAAAATCGATTGCAGCAAGTTGGGTAATCCAATATTGTTTACATACTTTTAAAACATATGAGAAATTCAGCTTAAGTTAAAAGAAGATAAAGCAAAAGATTAGCCTTTATATTATGAACTGGCTTTGCCGAACTGACAAACTATTATATGGAGCAAGATCCAATCTCCAGTGTGGAATTGTCTTATCAGTACTTCAATCTGTTTTGAGGACTTCAACATAGGCTTCCACGTGATGTCCAATTAAGCTTTGCACAATGCCAATGATATTATAGCTTGCACCGTTTAATTACCAATCTTAGCATTTCAAAAAAAAAAAAAAGTTTGCTTCCTCAAACCGAAGAGCATTTCTTCAGAAGGCTCACAAAGAATTCTTGATGTATAATTAGGGAGAGAATGGGGTGTAACAAAATGAGAGTTTGGTGGATCAATTAAAAGGGAGAGCAGTAATATTTAAAGGTGGGAGAAGCACACTGTAGTATGTTAAAGAAGCTTCCAAACTGGGTACGGTTGACACTTTGGTCACATTTCCATCAGCTAAATTGTTCAGGAAATAATTGTAGCCAAAGATGGTGTAGTACAAGTAGTTTGTACAAAAGTACAAAAGGGTGATAACAAGGAATGTGTGGCACTAATCTCTCTGCGGGCAGAATTGAAAGTGGTTCCAACATAGGCGCTGTAGGCTGACAGAGGTAGAATACCTCGTGGAATTATCTCGTGTCCCAATAGTTAGTCATGATGTTCAAGTCTATATAGGATATGCAGCAAATTTTTTTTTTTTTTTTTATATGCAGCAATTATTGCCAAGAAAGTTACTGGCGATGATCGGGGGATAAAGATGTCTAAATCAGGGGTTGCCAAAGGCAAGCACTGACCACCTGTGACTATGGATGTTTTGTATGATAAATGATATTTGTGGTGATATCTTGAGATATATCATGTGTTAGTCTTACGAGATGTCATGATGTTGTAGGACGGTAAGCTGAGATGCATGTATATGAGACACAATGTGACAATGTCATCATATATGTGTCGTATGATTTATGATGTGCTTGATGGTAATGGTTATCTGCATGTGCATATGGGAGTTACAGTGTACAACGATCATTAATCGCCCATGACAATCTAGTGGTCCTAGTTAGACTCTGGTTGCAATGGTTCTGGAGAAGAATGTTGTCCAATTTATTTGCAAACTGAGTGAGTTATTGCTTATAGGGAATAGGTGGATTCTTTGAATTTATAACTCTGGTGTGCATGATGAAATTGTGTTTGATTTGTCATGTGCTAGGTTAGTTTTGAGCTCTTTATACCAATTTTGAGTTCTTTTAATATTCGCATGTGCCAATTCTTTGGCTAGTGTTTCCTCTTTCGTTTGGCATCATTACGTACTTTGTGAAATCTGAGGTTTTGAAATCCTCTTGCATTATATCAACTATCACCAAATACTATTTAGAAGATGTTGCTTGTTAATTTATTTATTTTGGCACCTGAGTGTGTTACATTTGCAGGATGAGAATGCTACGAGAAAGCTGCAGAGCGTTTGAACACTTTGGGTTGGTGTCTATTGGTAGCGTCCATTCCCCTCCCCTGCTTTTTTGTTGGAGGGTCACGTATTTGCAGAATTCTGCAGGGATTGCATGCGGTGTCAAGCATTTGTACAGTTATAGCTAATAGTATTCTTTTCCGGGATTATTAAAGTTTTCTGAGTTAGCAGCATCCGATATTTGATGGTGTCAAAAGTTTTGAGGTTCTAGTGGAGCACGACTTTGTTAAAAATGTTTCTTGAAATGTTTGTCAAACTTCCAAGGCTTTTGGCCTTGTTTTTACTTGCCCGCCCCCGCCCGATTGTTTTGTTGAGGGAAAAATTGAAGGAAAAGAAAAGGAGACAACTTGAGCATAGACTTTGATTGGGATATGAGAGGCAGGGGAATTTGATTTGAGGTTGAGGGGGATGTCTTTTATTTGAATATGGCACGTGAATATCCAATCCATTCATCCATGAGTAATGAGTTGTCACCCACCACCTCAGTGAAATTGTTGCCTTGGAATGAAATAAATTTAAAGAAAGAAAGAAAGAAATACTCCGACATAAAATTAAATTTAATTTGTTGTAGAGCGCTGGTATTCGGGCGACTTCTCCTCCTCCAGAATCCAAAAAAAAAAAAAAACTTCATTCAGTTAATTAGGACTGAGGAGCGAGGAGAATTGAATCCTCATTCATTAGTGCTTATAGGGTAATTGCTCTGAATCCTCCTTGCCAGACTCAATAGAAATCAATGTGCATCAGAATTCCATGTTCTGTTCTCTGTAAAATATCAATTGGATTGGGGGTGGCAACTGGCAAGAGCAAGAAGCAAGAACTGAACTCGTGTTCATCAGCATCCATGTTCATGTTCTCTTTTTTTTTTTTTATCATATCATCTGGGGCGTCTCCCGTCTCCCATCTCCCGTCTCCAAATTGATTGGATAAGTAATTGAGAATTACTACACCACAAAGTAAAAAGGGCAGAGTGAATGAATGAATATGAGCCATGAGGTAATCTAATCCTGTCCTTTTTTCTTAAAGTTTCAAAAGGAGAGGCAGTGGCTGTGGCACATTCAGAGATATTATATAAAGTAACATATTAGTAGTATACTATAATGGATAGATCATACTATAATAATAAAAGATAGTAACAACATCAGCCAGGGCTCAACGGTGATCATTTTAAACATTAAGTGGGTAAGAGAGTATTTATAGATAAATGGGATAGATGAATATTTGTGGAATTTCAAGTATTTAACTCTTTGGGAAGGAGCGATGAGGAAAATTAGTCTTGGTACCCAGCTTGGGTCGGTACTGTAAGAATAGTATCTATATGGATTTACTTCCTCAGATTTAACTCCTCAGTATGGTTAAGGACGATTAAGTTAAGTTACACTATATTACAACGTAATATGAGATGTGGCTCATAAAAAAAATAATCTGGAGTCTGGAGTCCCAGTCACTCCCACCTATCTGTTATTACTACATCAATCTCTGGATTTGCGGCTACTTTCCTGGTAACTTCCTCTGCTTTCTCTCGCGCAGTCGCAGATGTGCTGTGCACGCTATCCTCTTTTAGTTTTAGGTTTTTTTCACTCTTTATTCGTTTTTTTTTTTTTTTTTTATGTGTTTATTTATTTATTTATGATCCTTCCGGCTTCCGTCCTTGTACGGGAATTGGATCCATGGTAAAAAAAACTCTAATAAGGCGGCTACAACTTCAAACCGTTTTTTTTTGTAAATTTTTGTGTAAGCTTCCAGATCCTTCTGTTTTTTAACCGTCGATGATTTTGTCTCTGTTTTTTTTGTCCTAGCCCTCACCCTCACTCATCGCCTCATCCCTCATTCTTACCTAACCCATTTTGTTTCTCTCTTCCACCAAAGAAATATAAACCTCCCATAATTCAACGCTTTTTTCCTTTCGATGATTTCACTTAATTTAAAAAAAAAAAAAAAAAAAAAGCTGCCTGAGAGAGAGAGAGAGAGAGAGAGAGAGAGTTGATCCATTACTTTCCATTTGAATCTGCAAGTCTTCTGAATCTTCTTTGCCTAATAACTGTTTCTTATTTCTCCCCTCCTCCATTTCAGACTCTTATTGGTCTTTTTTCTTCTTTCTTGAACATGGTAAGATGTGCTTCTATCATTTTTTTTTTTATCTTTCCCATGTTATATATTGTACTTGATCTGTTATTTTGCCAGATTCCTCATCATCTCATCTCCTTCCCGCATTTTTATATTGTCATGGTGTTTTTGTCCCCACTTTCCCCGGACTCACAAAAAAAAAAAAAAAAAAAAAAGTTGTGGTGTGACTTATTTCAACCGGTTTAATTTAGATAGAAAGTTTTGTTCTTTGTATTTTCTGGTTTCTTTAGCCGATAATTCAAAGGACGCTAGTTAGTTTTGTTAGATCTGTGAAGTTAAAAGGTTTCCTATATGTCAAAGAAAATCGATTATTATTCTTGTTCCCACCCCACCCCACAACCAAAACTGAATTTTTCTTGGTTGAATGTGTTAATTTTGATAATTTTGCTTTTCTTTTTTGTCAAATTCATTCCATTCTGCCAACTGCTTTTTGATATTAGGAAAATTGTTATTTATTGTGACAGAGAACACAAGACAAAAGGAAGAGCCGAAGATTCTCAAGATAGGACTGGACTGGAAATTATGGAGGAAGCAGAAATGCCGAGATATTGGTGCCATGCCTGCTCTCAAATTGTGAGTCCCATCATGGAGGTTGAGACAGTGAAATGCCCCAACTGTCAAGGTGGATTCGTTGAGGAATTGGCCACTACAGATACAGGTTCATCAGGAAATGAAAGCCCTCTTGATTTTGGCGGTGCTTCAGATTCAGATCGCGCTCTTTCCCTCTGGGCTCCAATCTTACTTGGCATGATGAGCAACCCGCGTGGTCGTCGCCGCAGATTTAGACGGCTAGAATTTGAAGATGATGATGGTGGTGATGATGATGATGAGGAGGAGGAGGAGGAGGGAGGGGAGAACAGTGAGGTAACTAATCACCGCCATGTTAGGAATACCGAGCTTGATCGCGAACTAGAATCAATTATGAGGAGGAGGAGGAGCTCAGCCACTATGCTGCAGCTTCTCCAGGGTATTCGGGCCAGCATGCAATCTGAGTCGGAGAACTCTGGAAATGATGTCCGGGCTAGAGATAGAGAAAATAGGGATGGAGAACGCGTCATTCTGATAAATCCCTTCAATCAGACAATAGTATTTCAGGGTGGTTCACATCATTCGAATAGTGACCACCCTCAGTCTCAGAACCAACCCACCTTTGGCTCCTTGGGTGATTATTTTGTCGGTCCTGGTTTGGACTTGTTGCTGCAGCACTTGGCCGAGAACGATCCAAACAGGTATGGGACTCCACCAGCTCAGAAAGAAGCAGTAGAAGCTATGCCTACTGTGAAAATTCACACAATCTTACAGTGCGCTGTTTGTTTGGAAGACTTTGAGATTGGCGCTGAAGCAAAAGAGATGCCTTGTAAGCATAAATTCCATGGTGGCTGTATTATGCCATGGCTGGAACTTCATAGTTCATGTCCTGTTTGTCGGTGCCAGTTGCCTTCGGATGAATCGAAACTAGAATCTTCAAATGTGTCTAGGAATAGCATCAATGACAATGATGGAGGGAGCAATCATGCTGGTGGTATTAGAAATGGAGGAGGAGGAGGAGGAGAGGGTGGAAGGAGCGAAAATGCAAGACGGTTTTCACTACCTCTTCCGTGGCCCTTTAGCAGTTTGTTTTCACCATCGGGTTCCCAATCTGGCAATGGTAATTCATTGTCAGCAACCTCGTCTTCGCCAGATTCTTCAAATAATGCACCCCAACAACGTACGTCATATCCAGATGATACTTAACTTTGTGCGTATAAATTTTATTATCTTATCAGGTTAATGTTGGATTTTTGCTTGCTTTTGTATACATATATAATATAATATATGCTTCCCCGGCTAGCTTATATGTAAAACTTCAAACAGATTCTGTTTTCATGTTTCTCTGTTCATATATGTATATTGAGGATATGTTTGAATTTCAAATATTTCATTAAATAGATTCTTCTGATTGATACCAGTGGTGGATTTTGGGAATTATGTTTGATTTGGTTCTCGTGGCAAAGTTTCAATTTAATTACGTTATTATAGTCCTATTTGAGGCCGACTTGAAAGTTTTTCATCAGCATTCAGCTTAGCTTATGTTATTGAAGGCATTTTAACTTTTGACTTAGGTAAGCTCTCCATTCTTTTTGTCTTGCTTTTTTTCAATAGACTTATAGACCCATACCGTAGTTTCTACCTTTTGCAACATCAATTGGAAGAGGAAGTCTTTCTTTTCACACAATCACACACTGTACAATTGAGAGCTTAACCTTTCCAACAAAGCATGTAAAACTTCTTAATCTTTTGCTAGTTGGGTCATCATTTCATTTGATGAGCAACTGCAATGGTCAAAAACCGATTACTGATTAAATGTGGTGTACCCCGCCTCCCATTCTTCCGCTTATTTGTAAAGGGTATCACGTTATGCTGTAGTCGTTAAGCATTAGGCCCAAGTTAATTGAACTGCTCTTGGGGGAAAAAAAATAAAAAGTTGCTGTGAAAAGCGACTGTAACGTTTTGGATTCACTAGCATTATGGTTTTTCGATAAAAGCTAAATAGGAGTAGACATAAAGAGCTCATTTCGAGGCACATTCTTATGACGACTAGTTTCAGCCATGTTCGAATCTCAAATTAGGCAAGCATTCAAAAATGTAAAGCTGATGAAGCCAGCCAGCATCCAACCGAGCGCGCCTGCAAGTGCAAGCAATATAGCACACACCAACACCAACGTGCTATGTGTATTGAGAGTGGCTACACTACATAGATGGAGAGTGGGAGATTGCAACATTTCTACCCCTGCTTCCTCCACGCTCTAAGATAAAATGAAGATGACTGACTATAGGCCATAGCATTTAAACTAACGATAAGGACCAAAAGGTCCGAAACTCGGTCATTCAATGATATCATTTATATATCAAATAGCAAAAAGAATAGCCAGTTCCAGCTCATTGGGTTGGAAAAATTTTACTGGACAACAATTCCGAAGAGGTCTAAAGCAAAAATCAAATAACCAGGTATGGTAGACGTCCCTATCCTTAAAAACGAAAAAAAATAAAAGAAGTATCCGAAATACATTATTTCTTACTTTGCCACAACCCAACACAAGTTTAAAGGACTAGAAATCATGATCTCTTGACCGTCACAATCTTGATGACAGAAGCAGTTCCAACACGATGCAAGGCCACAACAGAATCTCCTTCTTTGCACAGCCCTTTTCTTTTAGCATGTTGAAGTGCAAAATCAAGTGCTTCCTCAGTAGACTCCTCGTGAGAAGCCCTAGCAGAACCTGCACACAGAACAGGAATCAACCCCCTGAAAATCAAGCTATGCCTGGCTGGAGACTCGTCACTGCAAGACCAATCAAATGAGTCGGTCTTAATCTCTGGGACAACTACAGACAGTATTGGCATGCCAGGCCTATATTTGGCAACCAACTTCGCTGTACTTCCTCCTCTGGTTAACACCAAAATAAGAGCTGCTTTTGCCGAGTTAGCTGTTCGAACAGCTGAAGATGCAAGGCTCTCTAATGGGCTCATGGGGACCGGTGCATTTGCCATTATCCTCTTGAAGACATCTCCATAATCGATTGTGCTTTCTGCTTCTATGCAAATTTTGGCCATTGTGCTTACTGCAAGATCTGGATAAGCTCCAGCAGCTGTTTCACCGCTAAGCATGACACAGTCAGTGCCATCCAGAACAGCATTGGCAACATCAGTGGCCTCCGCTCGTGTTGGCCTAGGAGATTTGATCATTGACTCCAACATTTGTGTTGCAGTAACAACAGGCTTCCCTTGTATGTTGCACTTGTAAACCATAACCTTTTGAGCCAAAAATATCTTTTCGATTGGAATTTCCATTCCCAGGTCACCACGTGCTACCATAAATGCATCAGAATTGGCCAGAATCTCATCAAAATTTGCCACCCCTTCTTGATTTTCTACCTAAATACAAATCGCACACAGCACATTAGGAAGAATACACATGTAGGCCAAGCATGAACAAAGAAATAAGATGACCTTGAAGCCTTCTCCCCTTGGCTTGTCTAGCTGATTGGTTAAATCATTAAAAAGTAGCAAAATTTCTCTCATTAAATAAGTCTAATCACCATGACGCTCATTCCTTTAACCAAAGGAAGCTCCAGTCACAATATTCTAATTAGATAACAAGACCTTTTTCAGGATGCAGCGTGCATTGAATGCCAATTGTTATTCAAGAAATGGAGGCAACTCCGCACATTCGTCCATTTCTTTCTTCTTCCTCATTCTTCATGTTTCATGTGTGCATGCAGGCGTTCCCCTCTTATTTTCCTTTTGTCTATTATTTTTAGCCAAAGGGTGTATTTTCTTTTCTTTTTTGAAAGGGGGAGGGTTGTTGAAGAAGCTCACAATTCTTTTCGTATCTAAATTGTCCTCATGCTTATTACAAGAGGATTTTATTGTTTCTGGTCATTCAACAAAATTAACTCATCCTTGATATATCAAAGTTTAGGTCTTGTGTCTCAAACTTAGAAAAGTGGGTATAATAAATTAATTACAGTTCCTGAAGCCAAATATCAGTAAGGAAAATGGTCAATCTATCTTCCAACTTTGGCATACCTTTGACATAAGAAGGATAGTCTTTGCATGTTCGCCAAGCAACTTCCGGACCTCAACCAGATCTGAACCTTTGCGCACAAATGATAGAGCAATCATGTCGATTTTATTGGGAATTCCCCACTTCAAGATATCTTCCTTGTCCTTTTCTGTCAAAGTTGGCAAATCCACAATAACACCAGGGAGATTGACATTCTTCCTCTCGCCAATAACAGCAGTGTTTTCACAGCGGCATCGAACAGTTCCTTGTTCTTTCTCACAAGACAGAACAGTGAATGAGATGGTGCCATCCGCACAGAGTATTACACTTCCTGGCTTTACATCCTCAGCTAACTTTTTGTAGCTCATGCAGATCATGTTCTCATCACCTTTGATGCTATAATCGGTAGATATGGTGATCTCCTGACCTTGTTTCAGTTGGACAGACTTCCCATCTCTTAAAAAGCCAGTTCGAATCTCTGGACCCTGGGAACCACGCATGATATCAACAGTCAAAAAACTTAACAATCAGGTGTGAGGCAATTCGGTGATACCATTCATCATGTTAGCAAGGAGAGTTCTGAAGCGAAACAGAAAAAAAGAACACAAAGATTTGCTTAAGATTACTGGCATCTTTCTCATTAATAGCCAAAATGCAATTTATCAGACATGCAGGCGAATTCCCATCTATTATATATGGTTTACAAAATTATGCGCTCAAATTATGTATACAACAACAACTAAACCTTTATCCTACTACTATGTACTCAAATCGTGTAAAATGACAATAATTTAAGTGTTTCTGAAACTGTAGCCACATATTAAGTTATTCAAAAAGTAACTAGAGGTGACCAAGAGAAGCTGCCAGGCTAGCATCACAAAATAGAAGTTGCTGAGTTGAAGATTCAGAAAGTGATGGAAATGAGGAATCTGAAGACACTCTTAAATGCATGCAGATGGATTAGCACAAGAAAAAGAAATGTAAAGATAAGATATGCGGTAGCAGTATATGGCAGATAATTGATAGCGTAAAGGTCTCAACAGTATAGTCATGTGAAAGGAACAATATTATTCACCCTTCGTTTCCAAGAACAACGAATATGGAGAAATGGAAGTGGAATGGAAAGGCGGCATGACGATGGGGAACTAGTAGCTGAAATTACAGTTAAAAGTCCGCGAAACCACGAAAACAGACATACTACAACAACAACAACAAATAAGCCTTTATCCCCAGTATGTGGGGGACCAACACAAACATATAACTGGTCAAAATCGAAGACATGAGCCCGAAGCAAAACATCAATTGCTCTGTTCTGGGGAAACGAATGAGAAGACAATTAGAAGAAGATCATCAAACATCAACACAGTCAATCATCGTTTGTCACAGAACAGAAACAAAAATTTTTATCCCAAAAATGGTCTACTCCAATCCAATCCATATAAACAGTCAGTCGCATAGGCAGAAAGAAAGAACATCCGCATCATCGAAAAAAGAAGTAGCACTGATAAATTAAAACAGAAAAAGCCAACCGATCAATAAAAAGAAATGATGCCTTTTTTTGTTTACCACCTTGGTATCGAGCATGACGGCACAGAGGATGCCGGTGTTCTCCATGGCGACGCGGAGATTGTCGAGGGTCTCTTGATGGTACTCGTGGGATCCATGAGAGAAGTTGAATCTGGCAACGTTCATGCCGGCCTTGAGAAGCTTCTCAAGCATGGGGACGGAGCGGCAAGCAGGACCGAGAGTGCAAACGATCTTGGTCTTGGGCCTACGATCAGCGGCCAAGACATCCTGATTGGCGGTGTTGTGGTTCATCTCCATTCTCTTTCTGAGTTCCGATTCTGTGACTCTCTCTCTCTCTCTCTCTCTCTCTCTCTCTCTTTTTCGCTCTTTCGGTGTGTTTTTATATAGTAATGATTTATTTTAGGAGTGTTACGTGGAGGTGTTTTTATTGTTTATATTTTTTAAATATTTCTTCAGACTTTGGTTGGGATGGATCACGGGCAACTTATGAGAAATAATAAGATTTTAACCAAAAACAACCAAAAAAATAAAATAAAAATGAAGCACTCACTAGCCACTCCTGGACCTGCTCTGCTGTGCTTTGTAGTACTTAAAAAGCCAGAGCCACTACAAAAGTTTCCACAGATTGAAAAAGAAAAGAAAAATAATAATAATAATATAGATGATGATGAAATTGAAGAAGAAAGAGAGGGTCCGCAGCGGTTTTGCACTTTTGCTTTGCTTTTTTTTTTTTTCAGTTTATAGGTGTAGCGGTTGCCTTTGTATTTGGCCTTTATTTATTTTATTAGGTTAATTGAGACCCAAGGAAGGCATTCCCAATATTCTAACCAATATATCAATCAAAATTATTAAAAGGGCCGATATACTACTACTACTATACATGCATTTTAAATAAATAAATAAATAAATAAATAAAACGCCGACTTAGCGTGCTTCTTCAGAGTTGAATCTTTTCGTTATCACCAGCCCATACCTCTTTTCTTCTTTTGAGTTTTGCGTTTTGCCCCATGGGGCCATGGCATTGATCCCTGCTTTCCCCTTTATTTTTTTTTAAAGTCTTCTCCTTCTTCCTCAAGCTCTTATTTTAAACTATACTTATTTTTCCCTTAGCAAAAAGTCAAAAATATCATTACTATAATAATATTGTGTTACTTGTTGCGCAAGATTCCATTGGAATTCATCTTCTTTCCTTTCCCTTTTTTTTTTGGTCATTTTTTTATAGCATTGCAATGTACGGATGCGCATTTTCCACTTACCTTTAAAATCACTTTTCGTCTCAAAGTTTCAACTTATTGGCGAAGCTAAAATTACGATTCCATTAACTAATGCAAGTTGAAACAAAAAAAAAAAAAAAAAACAAAACAAAAGAATAAGAGAAATCTCGTTTCTCGATATGACTCTTTCAGCCTAGCCTTGGGAAAACAAAAACATGAAGATTATGCAAGCGTAACCGCTACAAAACTTCTTTTTGCTTCAACTAGTGGCCCTTGTTCATATTGTGCGACAAAGACTTGTTTAGTGACTCTGAACTGCCAAAAGTAATTGTATTGAGACCATTTCCGGTTAGCTTGGCATTTTTGCCAGACAACCCACCAATTAAGTGGCATCATCATGCCTGTCAAATCAATAATTCGTCTCAAAGGCGAGGAAGGAGTCAGTTCTTCAGTAGCAGTAACCCTCACAAGTAATGGCAGAAAACTAATGAATGTTTCAGAATTCGTCATGACTTGTTGGTTGTTCCTTGTTCATCATATCTAGTTTATCTTCTAGTTCCTATCACATTTCGTCAGAAACAAAGAGCCTTTAGAGCTTCCGAAAAGGATTTGCATTAGAGAGCGCTCATATGACAAACAACAACGAACATAAAGGAAGGGGTACCTTAAGTTTTTCTTCCTGGCAAAGGGCTGGAGTAGATAACAAGGCCAAGTACCTATGTTTAGATTCAAAGTCAGGTAGTGGGAAAATTGGATTTTGGACAAAAGGCAAAAAGGAAAGGACTTCAAAAAAAAAAAAAAAAAACAGAAATCCATAAATCCATGAGGACACTGATAAGAACACAAATTCTTACTCGCAACGGCTTGGTTCATCCACATCCGAGACCTCATTGTTCAAACCACATCTTAACTTGACCTGTTCAATAGAGAGGACACACAATGAAACAAAATGAAAAGGAGCCTCCATTTATTTAAAATAGAAAAGGACCAATCACAATCTACTTCCTACACGTTTGTAATTCCATTATAAGCAAGACAGATAAACAACATAGCTACAGCAAAGTTAATCATCCCAAAATGTCCATAAGAACTAGGAAAAGACTGGACAAGTGAATAGCAGTTATCCAAGTATTACTCACCTTTAAACTTCTATCTGGCCCATTCCAACATTTATCACCATTCAAAAATTGCATGACTTTATAGGAATCCTCATACTTTTCCCAGTTCCTACATAAGAAGTCTCACAGATCATTATACAGTTGCTAGTGGATCTCAGTGGAACATTAGTATAGGACACAGCTGATTGCAGACTCGTCCACTAATGCTGTCTACAAACAGTACATATTCCACTCTTGGTGAAATAAAAAATGCTCTAAGGCCTTGTTTTGTAGAAATGGAAACTGACATAAGATTGCAATCACAATCCTTGAAATTTGATTCCTCAGAATTCATTAGGCACTCTTATGAATCCGAAAAGGAATCCTGTATAAAATTATGTCAGTACAACATCAGATTTGTTAACACACCCCGTCGTCAAAAATATTTGGAATACTATACTTTTTGTGTTGTTACATGTATTTTCATGTGGTATTTAGAAAAAGACTAATTTTCAAAAAGTCAAAGAAGCTTCAATTATTCAACACTTATGTACGTCCCGTTATAATTACCTTTTCATCCTTTCATGGGTTAGAAGATTTCACATGACCAAAACAAAAAAAGAAGTTAAGTCATGATAGATGATAAGTATATGGTGTAGCAACCCAGGTGAAAAAATCATGCCATTAACAAACTTCAAATAGCCATGGATGACCCAATAAAATATGAGACAACATTTCAGACCCATTTAAAAGAAGCCAACCAAATCAAACTCACAAGGAACAGCACGGAATAAGGGTCCTCTGTACATGCTTTCACCTATGGAGACATAGAATCAGAGAAGTCTAACACAACATGGAAAAGGAGGAAACAATCCAGTACTGTCCCTGACTCTTTCATCGTCTTCTGTGGCAATTTCTTGAAATGCCTACTCAAATAATGTCCAACATAAGTTCCAAAATATGGGGACCCAGAACCATTAGAAGTTTATGGCTGCAAAAGTGAGGAAACTCAACGCACCAACATGACATATAAAACTTGCTATTCACTGTCATCTTAATCATGCCTCTCTCAATGGTTTTCAGATCACTCTCACACAAAATGAAAAAAATTGAAAGATAAGTTAGAATTATTCCATCACTTTAGCAAATATGCCTTTCAGTTAGATTTCGTAGCCAAGGAAGCAGATGCCATCTAAAATTTACATTCTTCATTTTTAATTCTAAATTCCCAGTTTTTAGGAATCTCGTCATAAGCTAGTTTACTTTACCAAAAAGGGGATTTGGAGGCGAGTACACAGTGCTTTCCTTGGCCAGATTCATTCAAAATTGGAGTGAGGCTGAACAGGAATGGATGGTCAGTACGTGAGGTTATATTGATTTCATTGTAAACAATTTTCCAGGAGTGGAATTTGGCCATTTACTAACAAACAACACAAACCAACACTCAATAAATCGAAGTAGGGCATATCTTCACATACTACATAATTCAACACTCCCAATCTATCAAGTGGGGCCACAAAAACAGATGCAATCAAGGCAAATTTTCTAGTGGCTGGAAAGATGGGGCTGGACCACGTAAGCTCCCAAGCACAGTTTTAAGACAAAATTATAAAATAAGAACTAAGATTCCAATAACAAATTTACTTACAAGCCCATTTAGGGCCTTCTCAACACTTTGAATAATGTTTGTAACCAATGTAGTCAAGATAATTGACCACCGTTTTTAATAAAAGCTACTTACAATCCTAAACAAAGGAAAGATGAAATATCAATTTCCTTGGTTCACACAGAAGTTACGAACACATGGTTGTTCTCGTATGCCCACACAAACATACAAAGACAAACACAAACAAATACAGACAGGAAAACAGAGAGACAAACTAACAATGTATATTCACTTTAGTAGGAAAACAATTACCCCAAACGAGTTGTGCTGTGGCCTTCCACCTGGGATGCTTGTTTGTATGGGCAGAGTTTGTAAACATACCTGAAGCCATGTCATCAACGCAAAAAAGCAAGCGTTAGAATGTAAACAACATCACAAGACAGGAACATGACTTATGCTAACAAGAATCAGAAGACAACTTGTTTTGCTTGTTCTCAAAACATTGACCATAGAATGAATAGAACTCTTTCTGTGGCCCTGCAACACAAATTTTGAGATTAGTAACAAATGCAAAGACGCCTTGAAAATAGAAACAAAAATCTCAAATAAAAGAAAACCAAGTAACATAACCTTTTAGCACTACAAGAATAAAAAATCTCAAACCACAAATGGAATTTTCTAGCAGACCTACCAAAATCATGTTTTAGCTTTTGTGTCAAACTTGATATCTTGGACTGTAATTTAGACAATTTTGCATTAGATTCGTCATATTCTTTGCGAACACGTGCAGCCTCTGTTGGAGTAAAGAAGAGAAAAAATAGTGTCACAATCGGTTTCTTTCACACTGTAAAAGAAAAGAAAATACATCCACAGCTTCATACCAGATTTATCAACTGGAGTTTGGAATAAGTTGACAGCCTGAAAAATATTTCGTACAGTCTTTTGTATCTTCTCCAGCCAAGATGATTTAGCTGTGCCTGTTATATCTGATCAATCAGGTTTGAAATTTAAGTAAACCATATCAGGCAACTATAGCTGTAGCTGCAATTAACAAACATGAAGAACATATTTTACTTCCTTGAGCAAGAATGAGAAGAGTAGTTGCAAACCTGATAGGTCTAATTCATCGTCCGACTCAGATTTATATGAAGAACTTGAATCATCATGATCCTCACCCCCAAAATCATCTATCTGGTCTTCATTGTCACCATCATCATGATCATACCTCTGATCATCATCCTCGGATCCATACCCATTATATTCTTCCTCATAGCTATTCTCCTCCCCTATTCCATGATTTCCATCTTTGGAAGTACTGACCTCATCACTTTGCAGCTCAGTCTTTTCCCCCGTCCAACGAGACGCTACAAGACGACCTAACTCTTCCTTAGATAATGACTCTGTATTGCCAATTTCTTTTTCCAACTGAAAAGGCCATGGAAAGTTAAAATATGTGCTGTACAAACAAATCAGACAAAAATGCCAACTGACAAGTGACAAGTCAAACTCAATCTTAAAAAGTCCAATAATAAGTCTAATATCATCAATGACTTGATTAATACATAAGTTAGATAACTTATGCCAGATTATGCTCCATAAAATTCCCAGTAAATGCACAGTCGAAGACATATCTTAAACACAGACAAAGAAAATAGAAAAAACAGAGGGGGAAGAATAACATAAACGGACAAGAAGAAGTCCTTCCAAACAAAGTTACAAAGGGAAAAGAAAAGGCTTTCATCCCACTCCACCAAACACAGAACAAGCTACGCCAGAATTACTATTTATATCTAGGTATCTTTACTCTGGGAATGACTTCACATCCAAAAGGAAAAACAGCTCCTCCAGAGATAGAAACACTAAAGCAGCAAATGTGTAGATCAAGGAAAGGACATCTAAGAATTTTGAAATTTTGGACCATATATTTATGTAATCGGGATCTTAAGTTATATTAGTTTTGAGTCTCAATTAAGATGATCCCAGAGAAACTTTAATAGTAATTTTGGTCGGGATGAAAAAGCTAAAATTGCTCTTATAAACAATAATTGAATAAAATTTTTCTCTGGCAGCCGTGCTTGCTAGAATCATATGGTGCAAGGTGTCATGCAGTCTTAACCAGGCCATGCAGTTCCATTCTGACAATCTAAACTAAGAAAGGCATCACTTAGTATTGATTTGCAATAAATTTTACAAAGTACAAGTTGTTTAAGAATCAGACAAGTATCAGCAGACTCTTGTTTTCTGGCAATTTGCAAGAAAAATATAATTATAGAAGGTCTGATAACTATTTCTTAAAGGCAGATCAAGTAGCCTAGAATGCTGCATTCTGAACCTTAAACCCTAAACACATGCAATCTTCTCAGAAGACAGATGAAAGTCAAATATGATGCCAAAAACATAGCATCTGCCAAATCACTGTGGCAACAACCAGTAAATTTTTCTGCAAGAAATATATCTTGCATTCTTGCTATCCTGTCACTACTTGCATTGACCCAGAGCAGCAATTACAAATAATTCTGAATCAGAAGAAAAACATGATGAAAGTGAAATTTAAGCACAATGGCCTTACGCGATCTCCAGCATCAGCTCCAGGGTTATCTTCAACTGTAAATTCTTCGTCTTTCACAGCAGCCTGTAATACATTGTCAAAGAATACATCCAGAACAGTGTCAAATCCAATGATGTTCAAATCAGAAAAAACCATAATGATCAATTATTTGACTAAACTATACCTGCAAATATTCCTCTTTCACCGATTTTACATTACCATTTGGTGATTCTTCCTCTGTGTGATGGCCATGCTCACCTTCGCTCTCAGGATTGTCGTGGCCTTCCACTATATCCTGTTAGAAGTCCTAAATGTCAGGAAATCAAGAAATGCTCCATATACTATACATGAGTATCCAAGCCATCAAGCAATCAAAAACGGTCTTGCAAAGAAAGTCAAAAAATCCTAAAATATGCAACACGATGTAGTACACTTTCAATGGAATATGTGTGTATGACTACCCACAGGGAAAAAACATATAAACTTTGCAGAAAATAAAACCAAAAATTTGTGATATTAAAATGTTTGTGGTCAATTAGCAACTTAATTACTATCGACAAACGAATATTCTCAGGCAAGGAAATTTTGCAAAAAAAGGATTTGAGAAAGTTTGTAGAAAATATAAACAAATCTCCACCTTTATGATGGGGGAAAGAAAGAACTAGCAAGCAGGGGTAAAGCCGCTAAGAGACAAAATGGGTCTACCCAAGGACAAAGAAAATTCAAACCTCTTATAGCACTTCAAAGTAAGTCTTCCACTACCTTTGTTTTTGAAAAATAACGCTTTCACTAAGATGGTGATGTAAAAAGGCATCAAGTGGAACACCAGTGAGAGACATTCTCCTGAACCTGAATATATAGATACTTCTTGTTTCTGTGCCAAAGCATTCCATCAATAGAAAGGGATAATTTTTTAATCAAGCAAGACAACAGGTCAAGATTAATACAATCCTTGGTAAAAAATCTGTGCACAGATATCAACAACTTTTGGGCTCTGTCCACAACAAAAAGAATGCTTAAAAGACATTGTCATCGAATATCTAATATTCACATTGTCAACTTGTATCAAATATGAGCTTAGTCTGTTAGCCTGTGCATGCCTGACATCTGCATCCTCTCAGAGTTTGAAAAATGGCTTTTCTTACCTGTGATGGAGAGTCTTCCAATAGGCCAATATTTTCTTGGTTATCAACCTTTACAGCCTCTTCTTCAGAAGTTTCAGCTTGTTCACTTATTTGTTTTTCCTTCAGATTGGCTTCTTGAGCTTCTTTATTTTGCTGGTCTTCGTTTTCCTTTTCCAACCTTTCTTTCTCTTCCGCCTTCTCGATTTGTTCTTTATGCTCTACAATAAGAAAAGCAAAACTAAGTGATCCAAAGCAAAAGGTTTAAATAGGTATTGGCCATATCAGTGGTTATAATGCGTGATCATAAAATACCATTGAAATTGAAGGGAAAATTTTATAAAACAACCATAAGAACAGCGATGCTTTACAGTTTAGAGTATTGGGCAACTAAATATAAACATGAAAATGAGGGTAGCAAAAATGGAAATGTTGAGATGGATATGTGGACACACTAGACAAGATATATTAAGTAACGAGCGCAGTAGAAAGAAAGTATGAGCAGTTCCAATAGATGAAAAAAATGAGAGAAACACATTTAAAAACCAACCCATGTTAAGTGGGTCGGTCAGGGAGGGATCATTTAGATCCCTCCTGAACCCCAGGTCTAGAGTTCAAGACCTGGGGTATGCATGTGACGTAAGTGTGTGTGAGTGTTAACAGAAACACACACACACACATAGAGAGAGAGAGAAAAAAAAACACGTTTAAGATTGTTTGAACATGTATATAGAAGAACTTTAGATGCCCTGACGAGGCGTGTAGAAAATAGAGAATTAGTAATTCAAATTTAAAAGGGAAGAGCAAGACCCAAAAAGATGGGGGAAAGAAACTATAAGATAAAATATGTTATATTTAAATATAAATGAGGAAATGAGCTTAAATCGAGCAAGGTGGAGAAGTATGATCCATATAGCCGACCTCAGTTAGTGGGAAAAGGCTTTGTTGTTGTTGGCCACATCATTGGTGAATCATGAAAATCAACTTCATCTCTAATAGAACAACAATAGCAGCTAAACTTTTATCCCACTAAATAAGGCCGGCTATATGGATCACACTTCCCATCATGTTCGGTCTATACTCATCTTCTCATTTATATTAAGTGTAACATATCTTTTCTTATAGTTTCTTTCCAATTATTTTTTAATATTACTCTTCCCTTTTAATTTGAATTAATAATTCTTTATTTTCTACACGTTGTACTGAGGAATCTAAAGGTCTCCTACTCATGTGTCCAAACCATGTTAAGCATGTTTCTCACATTTTCTCATCTATTGGAGCTATCCCTACTACTGCATTCATTACTTAATCTATCAAGTCTAGAGGGTTCACATATCCACCTTAACATTCTCATTTCTGTCATCCTCATTTTTTGTTCATAAAATCAAGCAACAATACGAACACTCTAAATCTCAAATATTGAATAGTTCAGCAATCACACTTCCAAAAATTCTGAATTTCAGGCTTCTATATCAGCCAAGAACTTCAATTGACAGAAATATCTCTATAAAACTGGTGAGAAAAAACGAAGTTCCAAATTGGATACTGTGAGGAGATATTGCTAGATGTTCACTTAAAAACACTCTTAACACAGACCAAATTATTTTCAGGACCACGGTAAATAACCACTGAAAGAGGCAAACTGATGTCATTAGCAGATTTCGTCACTTGACTAAATGTCCATGCATCAATACAATTGAGTCAATTAGGCCTCCAAGATTTGAACATTCAGGCTCGACATGGCAACTAACTGCATTGGGATCTATTCTCAACAATGCTTTCCATGGTTCATAAGGTAGAATGCAATACCTAACAACTTCGGAAAAGTCCGATATGATATTAGACCCGTATTTCCATAATTATGAATCCATAGAAATGAGATGTACCAAGAAAGGGGAACTAATGTTTCTTGAAAAATGAAGATATCAAATACAGGAGACTAATAATGAAACTCAACATGGTAAAATGTAGCATCCCCCAACTATGAATGCTGAATTTCCAGCATTTAGAGGGTATTTGATATGAGGTAATGAGAATTAAGAATAGGAATAATATCCATTTAATCTGTTGCTATCCCCTCTCCCCTCTTCTCCTCGTCTTCCATCCCCTCAAGTGGTGGCCCCTTCCCTTCTCACTAATTGACCCATAGTTTCTTGTTGCTTTTTCCAGGTCTTCCCCATTGTTGGTGTTGGTATGCTATATGTTTTTTATGTCCTGGAAAAGATAATTTCAAATTGAACTAGTTCAGTAGTTTGTAGATTTATAAAGTGCATAACATAGGTTGTTTTGAAATCCTCAATTTGTGTTTTCTCCTTTAGAAAGTTGTAAATCTAAATTAATTTTGAGACAAGAGTTTAGTGTAGATTTATATTTCAGTAATTATTCCACAAAAAACTTGAGGCTCGAGACAAGCTTAGGAGTTGCAATTATCTGTCTGAGAGAGAGATGAAAGAACGAAAGAAAATAAAATGAAAAAATATGGTAAAAAATTTTAGAATTTAACTTGATATCTATTCCAAGGACTAATGAACCAAACACCAGTTATTGTAATGATACCTTAGGCTAAATTACCAAATTTTTATATATGATTCCAATTACAGTTCCGATTCGAAACCATTAACCAAGCATCCCCTCAAACATGAGTTTTCAGCATATGAAATCCATCAAAACAGTGCAGCAATAAACAGATAGCACATATGACAGAACGTAAGGCATTTAAAATAACCCAGAAAACATAATATTTAGAAAAGGAAATTGTTTGAAAAGGCACTCCATCTACACTGAATCAACTAGGCCATGTGGCCACTGACCATTAACAACCAAAGATATAGTCAAAGATTAAAATGACAACCTAAACTAACTAAACAAATCCAAAATCAATGAATTACAATGAGAGCCCAAAAGATCCCACAAATGAAACAGAGTGAAGCAAGAAATAAGCTCTATACAACCCAGCCTTGCAACAAACTTCAAATGCACCCTATCTATTGTGCATTGGAGAAGCAATATGCAAGCATATGGGGAATCATCTAACAAGAGAGGCCAATGCAATCAATGACAATAAATGTAGACAGTGAGAAGAAAGCAACATACCTTTAAGTTGTTCAACCAGTCCCCTCAGTATCTTTTCTTCATTCTTTAACTTTGACAACTCAGCCTCCTCCTTGGCTATTGCTACTTTTGCTCGTTCAACCTCCCGTTTCCGAATGGTGACACCTTCCTGATAGGTAGCAATTTTTTTCTTCAGTTTATCTCTAGCCACTTTACCAGCCTCCCAACAAGTATTTGAACACTTAACTTTGCCATCATACTCATCACTCCCGTCACAGCAATCTGCTCAAAGAGCGCAGTTTTGGAGTTCGAACAAGGACTTAGATAATAAATTTATGTCACCGATAAAGGAGAAAGCCAGAAATCATCAGGCGGTAACAATAATTCCAAGGAATATAGAAAATGGTCTGTCCATTGCAAGGGTTCATTAACCATTAGATTTGAAGAGAAGAAAGTGTTTACATGACAGAAAAATGAGAAATTAATGACGCAACGGAAGAGGAGTGCTTACCGCAGATACCATCATTAACCCTAGAAGAATAGAGATAGAGAGGTATATGTCCAGCATTGGTGCAATAGAATTTGCCATTGGGGCAGGCTGAGGTCCCTACGAAGTTTTAGCACCAACAGAACTCATATACATACATTATTGAAATATAAAAGAGTAAAATAGAGTAATAAGCAAAATTCCAGAACCTAACAAGGTAAGAAACCACCAAACCTAAGGATAGAATAACAAAAGTTGGAGGGGTTTGCTAGTTTTGCCGGTGAAGTGAACCAAGTACAAGTGTATGTATTATGTAGTGCTCCGACTACTATACTATACTAGACTAGACTTTTTAGTAGAAATAGAAGGAAAAATATAGTGCCAAATGATCTAAAACAAGAATGAAACAGAAATGGTGGGACGGAGAGGTACCAGGCTCGTCGGAGGCGTCAGGGCAGTCGCAGAAATCGTCATTAAGCTGAGACTTGGAAATTTTTTTGGATCCGTCTTTACATTTGATGGTTGCCGAGGACGAAGATGACAACAATCCCTTGTAAAAATTCTCATCTGCAATTATAAATAACAAAGATCCTCATCAATCATATTAAGTATGTTGGATTAAATTAAACCCACACCCGGACAGGGAGTAGCACCAACCAACCCACCCACAGACCTTGGGGAGAAACTCCGACCAGAAATATTTGTTTGTCATCTACAACGGAATGGGAAAGAGAAGGAGGAGGAGGAGCAGCAGCAGCAGCATAGGCGGATCTGTTGATAGCAAATATCCCGTACAACAAATATAATAATACCAATATTATTAGCCGTATCTTCTGCATCTTCTTCTTTTTTGAATAGTTACTGCTAAAAAAACAACACTGATATTATTCAATCAATCAGATAGAACAAAGCTTCACAAAGACCCTTTAATACCCTATTATGGGAGGAGACTCTACACTAAACAGAACACCGCCTCCTCAGTTGAGATCAGTCGAGTCTTCGGACAGGACGATGCTGTTTCGCTGAGTTCCCATTTACAAAATACGACGTCGTCTCTAGTTCCAGTTTTTTTTTTTTTTTTTTTAATTAAAAGGTTTTTCCAATCTCTTCTATATGTTTTTCGTTTCTTTTCTTACTTTATTCCATTATTTTCCAAGACCATTCATCTCCATTATTAATCTAACTTTTCTGCGTTTAACTTTACTTTAATCACTAAGGCCGACTTTCGTCCTTGATTATTCGATTGTAAATTACTAATTAGCACGCCTATTATCTATCAGGAATGCTTGTTTCTCTCTTCTGTTAAACCCTAAACCCAACTACACAGAACAGAACACTATGGTGTATAAGTAGGTAGCTTAATATGTATTTTTAATGAAACGAAACGTTAATCAAACTCCTGGAGTTCTTCATATTTTGATGTCGACAAAACAAAAGCATGGGCTTGCTGCTTGGCTTCCATATACATGTATTTCCACTTACAAAGCCACCAGTGCTCCTACAGCTCCACCAATCCGGCTAACGTATCATCACTAGAATGAGAGAGACTACTGCAGTCAAATGTAAAGTCACTGATCATCCTCTTTAAATACGAATGCTTAGATCTCTGGCCCAACTATGTTAAGCATTTTTCAAGCAAAAAATGAAATGCCATGTATATAAAGATCATCCTCTTTCCACCCTTACCACATCTTCTCCCAAGAAAAATTTGTAAAAGGATCCAAAAGGAAACAGCCACCACAGAAATTAAAAACTAGGAGGCAATTTAAAGACCACAAATCCATGTTCATGAATATATATTCAAATGCTAAAGACACATTTGTTCTAAATGATCCCTGTTTTGCTATTCTTGATTTGTTTTCAGCACATGTAGCTCCCAATAATAAGGAAGGCCTAAAGTTACAGCACCAGAAAAAGTCCTCATCTATATGCCTCTGGCAACCTGTAACCAGACATCACAATTTTGTCGGCAAACATCTTGCCAGTCTTTGGCATGACATGCCAATGCAATGTCAAGTTAAAGTCACGACCCCGGAGGTTGCTTCCCTATACCAAAGAAAGCACAAGCATTAAAATTAAAAACAAGGGGGAAAAAATCACACCAAAAAAAAAAAAAAAACATTTGGGACAAAACTGAACCTTGTAAATTTTACCTGGTCAACAAAACGATACTTGTTGGTTGTATGAATCCAAAATATTGCTTGTTCTTTAGAAGGTATGATGCCATCCCACAGAGATACCTTTAGGTTTTAAACTCAAATCAGTCATTGGCAAATAATCTACAACTTTATACCATGGATGTACGTAAACCTTTATATCAAGTAGGGACCTCGAGGAATACAATGGATCTGTAAGGGTTAAGCCATAAATCCCTCAAGAATGACATAAACCTTTTACAGGCCACGGTTTACATTTTTACTACTAAACTTAGGGTATGCAGGAATAATGGACACACATTGCCATTAAAATAATAACCAAAGTGAAAGTTTCAGATGAATACACAAATAGTTTCAGGAAAAATTTTAATCCTCAAACCATTGTATTAATCATTTGAAAACTTCTGAAACCTTTCAGGCAATCGTAAGAATGTGTACTATGTTAATTCCTTCACTCCTCATCATCTAGATCTCTTCAAATTACATAGTTGTAGGGAAAACAGATACCCTGACCATTAGATAAATATAAGGCTCAAGGTACAACGGTGTAACCTGAGGTGGGTGGACAAATCTTCTTTGTATCCAGGAAGAATCGATGCAAAGAGTTGGAATGAACTAAGGCAAAATATACAACTGAGGAGTTCTAACAAGTTAAAAAGGCTTTTTAGTTAGAACGAACCAAGGAAAAATGTACAACTGAGGAGTTCTAACAAGTTAAAGCGGCCTTTTAAACAATCAAGAGACCTCTGAACTTCTTGTCTGTAGCATATCAGGCAATCAGTTCAGTTTTTCAGGAGTTTGTGGACCCAATATCAATAAGGAGAGGAAAACTTTTGGAATAATGACATGAGAGAGAAGGAAATAGAAGCTTCCAGTATGTTGTAAGGTGAAATTTTAACAGCTATTAGATTCCTGTCAGAGTACAAAGATGTAGTACTAATATAGAAAATTGAATTTGTTTCATCACATCAACTGTGGGATTTGAGAAGAGAAAGAATATGTGCAAAATAGGACCTTCATTGGCCAAAAGTGTAGTAAAAAGGAAAGAGTAGGAGTAGTGATGCAATAGTAACATCGACTAAGATATAAGGTAGAAATAATCTAAATATTTTCAATAGGGGGCCAGGTTTCATCCAGAATAACAGCCAAAAATCCAGATTCACTGTATAGATCATTGTAACACCATGACATTGCTGATAGATGCTGTGTTACCAGCAAAATAAGTCTAATCTATGCCAAATTGTTATATAAAGGATGAAGTCAATAACTACACAAGCCAAAATACACTGATCTGCCGGAAATCTGGACAGTGCTGGGTAAGATCGTAACTAAAAATGCACACGCAATCTAACAACCCAACCATTTGCTTAATAAATACATATCTCATACCTGATTTAAGGCATTCTTCGGGGTTTCATACTCAGCTGCCACAAACACAAAAACCTGCAAATTAAATACGATACTTCAGACCATCCAAACCAATTCCAAGAAATGTTAAGGCAAAACTTAGAAATCCAAGAAGAAGCAGACATATGTACACAGAACACAATGAAGAAATCATGGAGAAATGAAGAAATCAATGAAGAAATCATGGTACACAGAACACAATGAAGAAATCATGGAAAAGTAAACCTAATGATTTTTAACCTTTCAAATCACTAGGTTGTTACAACATAGAAGATGGGCAGCCTATCCTGGAGCAAGATAAGGTAATTTTAAGAGTCTATAGTTACATTTGGTTTTCTGCTTTCAGTCTTCTCTGAGTTCCTTATTCTTAAGGATTTTTTTCTTTTTTAATTTACTGTTGATGGTTACAATTACTTGTGTCTCAGAAATAAGACATTGTCATATGATTTTGAGTCCTACTTATAGGAGAATTCCATCTATCGTGGTCAAAGTAAACACTAGTCAAGCTAGAAAAAGGTTTAGGAGTCAACAAGTACTATACTTCTTTTCCCAAAACAGTTGGGTTAGTTTAGTAAAAGTTCATATAGGCTTCACTGTCTGCTTGAGGTTCTGTGATGACCCAGCCTTGAAGGCTTCTAGGACAAAGTCCTAAATCTTCTCTCATTCTTCCTTCCCATTGAATGCAGTTTTCCTACTTTTCAGCATATTATTGTCTCTCCATCGCATGAGGCAAAAGATTAATCCAACATAGAGTTATAATACAAACAGTGCTATATGCTGCATAATCAAGGCCCTCTTCAACAGGAATAGCTTCAATTGGATCAATATAAAATGAAAATATGCCAACTTCAGTGTGAATGATTCTCCATTTCCCCCTTTTCCCCATCTTATCTTTTGTGCTTCTTTAAAGCTTCGACTAGGTTATAAGGCCTTATATCTGCTGTATTACACAGCACAAAACTATTTCACCAAGTGCATTTGACTGTCAACCATAAGACATCCAACTCGGAAGATTCCAGTTCCAGATAATGCTCAATGCACCAGAAATAGCATCAAAACATTCTACACTGACACCTGACGCCTTAAGAAAACCAGTTTTTTCATGGACATCCCCAAACAACATCAACCAACGATGAATTCACCAAGGACCAAAGTGTTGATGATTCATATTGTGTGAACCAAATGAAGGAACAGTACACTATAAGTTACAAAATCAAGAAGGCACATTCAAGAGCTCCGTTTAGAAAAGAAAATTAAAAATTTCCATTAATCAATGGGAAAGGGTAAGAGGTAAAATACAAAAAGAAATGGAGAAACGCTCATTGTTAGCATTCGAAATCCAGCACCACTGTGAATATATTGCTACAACAAGATTTTGTAAATGGGTAAACCTGCTTTGTATTCCATGTGAACAGCGACTGCAAGTTTGCTGAGATATTCAGCGTCAAGCTCACCTGCAAAATGTAAAGGTAGCAAGGGCATTAGGTAGCATGAAACTTCTGTCCATATTTTTTTCTCTTTTTCCCTTTCGATTTCATGAAGCGGTAATAATATTGTACAAGCAAAATAACTCCAGCCAAGCCAAATAAATGTGTATAGGAATGGGTGGGTGGTGAGGTAAGTGGCAAACTTCTAGCATTTTTTTTTTTTTTCTCAGTCACCTCACTAGGATAAAAAAAGATTTCCACCAAACTCTAACATCTATTCAAATGATTACATAAGGCTAAAGGTTTAGAGACCAAATTATCAATGGTGGGGTTTATTACACTGTCTGAAATAGAAAATAACCGCACGACTTGGAATCAGTAAACATAGTAGGCATTTTGGTAGCTGAAGCAAACAATGAAGAATTCATTCCTAAAAGAGCACAATCAAAATCAGATTTTCTGAGGGTTTGAGAGGAGATTTCCACACATCAATGCATATCGAAATTGATAAGTTTCAACTTTGAATAATAAAATTAACTCCCAACAGAAACTGCAGGCAACAGATTTCAACTAGTGAGTATCAGAAAATCACAACTGACAAAAACAGAAAAATGATCACAAATAAAATCAAAATGTTTGTAGCTTTGAAAAGATTAAGTGAGCACATAAGTGGTTTAAAGAGCTAGAGAAAACCTCGTCATCGCCGTCGGGTTTCTTCTGAAACCAATTGATATTCAAAACCTAAAAATTAAAATTAGAAAAATATATATATAATTAGATAATCAATGAAGACAGATCTGTGCAGAGTAATAGAACGGATGGATGTAGGACGGAGATGTGATCAAGTACTTGAACTTGGGAGGTGGGAGAGGGAGTGTTGAGGTTGTCGGAGACGGACACAATAGCGCACATGAGCGCCAGTATGGTGACCGCAAATGTCAGCAGTGCATTGGCTCTGTACCCGATTGAGTGCATTTCTTTTACTCCCCCTTTGATCGATTCCGTCTTTCTTTCTTCTTTCTGCTGCTTTCTGCTTTCTGCTTTCTGCTTTCTTCCTTCTTTCTTTCTTCTCTGTTTGCGTTGTGTTTTGTGTGCTTTATACTAGTAGTGTGAAATAGTAAATGTCATTGAAAATGGGTCTTGAAGTGGATCGAGCTCAATGCTAAGCCTACAGGCCCTACCTTTAGATTTTCAGTTGGGTTTTGAAATGCAAAGCCCACCATGTAAGCAAAGGGGTCAATACGGGAGTGGAAAGAGGACATTGGAGTTTCGATAGCAAGTCTACCGTAATTTGAACTATTTTGTGGGTTTTGAATCAACTGTATTGTTTAACGTATTTGTATTACTTTATATAAATATAACACATATATAATTAATGTACTTTAAAAAAATAAATATTAAATACATATATCAAATATAAAAAATAATACAAAAATAGCTAGCCAATCGAAAGATGGCATCAATGGAGGTCAAACCAATCATTTAGGCTATGGACTCTTGGTCAGCATACTGTTCTAGTGTTTTCCTAGTTAAAAGTGTCCCCGTCTGAAGTACCTCAATTATATGCTTATCCATGAAAATCTTTTACCATTCAAAAAAACCATTAATTGGTCAGGTTAACAGCGTATTAGTGTGATTAGTTTGACAGTGATGCTGACTAGGCAGGTTAATAGCAATGACTAGATAACATGGTGGTGGGATGCTTTGTTGTAGTGAAATTGAGGAGCTACACAATTATTATTCTATTTTGCATTTATTTTAATGTAATTTTAATTAGGGTTACACCCTTATTGTTTGGACGAATTTCTTTCCGAAGGAATTTTTGTCTACCTCTATATAATTTCATAATATTCACATGATTTTAATGTGTTTTAGATTTACATGAAAAATGGACGGTTTAAACTGATATAACAATATAAAATTACTATAAAATTCATAAGTTGTATTTATTTCTTATCAAAAATTAAGGGGACAAATTAAATATTATAAAAAATTTTAGGTCTAACTGAAATTTTTTAAAATTATTTCTTCTCCCTCGACATTTCATGGTTAATGCAGCTTTTTTATTTTTCCAAACTCTAATTTTCAAATAAATCAATTATCCTTAACTTTAAATAGTCTAATTCTTTCTCACTGATAATTTT
Source organism: Ophiorrhiza pumila (assembly GCA_016586305.1). NCBI lineage: Eukaryota > Viridiplantae > Streptophyta > Magnoliopsida > Gentianales > Rubiaceae > Ophiorrhiza > Ophiorrhiza pumila. The sequence goes on along the minus strand of BLIW01000001.1, from coordinate 31,092 downwards.
CTTTCCACAGTTATCCACCAAACCATAATTTTCCAACAAATCAATTCTCGCTAAAATTTATTTTCTTCTTCTCATTTTAAACTTGCAGCATGATAAGTGTAATAAATGCCATGCCATGGGACCTTCACTTAATGCAGCAATGAGTCCATCATTGCAGCTCCATGAATTCTTTCATTTCGGCAGCGTAGAAAAATTGTGGCTGACGTGCAGCAATTCACCTTCAGTATTTGCCTATAAATACGAGGCAAATGCTGAAGTTCAAATGCATCCCAAAACGAAAAGCTTCAGAGCTTTTCTCTTCCTCTCATTCCTCTTTCATTTCTTTTGCATTTTAGAAAAAAAAACATTTTGTGTTAAAAATTGGCATATAATTAGTGTTCCACTTTTGTAAATTGTCTCCACTTAATAGTGCATTTTGGCACTGCTTCCGGCCGTAGACGTAGGTCACCTTGACCGAACCACGTAAATCTTTGTGTCTATTGTCTCACTTATTATTCTCATTACTATCATCTATTATTATTTTTTGCTATTAGATACAACGTGAGATCCGTTTTTCCCTAACAAATTGGTATCAGAGCCATATCTTATTTTAGATCTTTTAGCAACGATGACAGTAACTAAGACCTCCGTTGAAAAGTTTGACCGAAGTATCAACTTCGGTACATGGCAACTCAGAATGGAAGCCATTCTAATTCAGGATGGGTGTGAGTTAGCTCTTGAAGAGGTAGAGAAAAAGCCATCAGAAATGTCTACACAAAGTTTCTTGAATCTAGATAAAAATGCTAGATCGGATATTATATTAAATCTCTCTAACGAGGTTTTGCAGAAAGTTGCTGGTGAAAAGACGGACAAAGGCATGTGGGACAAATTAAAATCCATGTATATGAAAAAGACGGTGGAGAATCGGCTTTATTTGAAGCAAAAGTTATACATGTTAAAAATGAATAAATGTACATTTATTATTTCACATTTTGATAAATTTGATTTCATTATTTTGGATTTGGAGAATGTAGATGTTAAGATGGAAGATGATGATCAAGCCATTTTATTGTTATGCTCTCTTCTTTAGTCATTTAAACATTTTCGTGATACTATGATTTATGGGAAAGATTCTGTCTCATATAGTTATGTAAAATCTGCATTAAAATCCAAAGAGCAGATTGATAATGATATCACATGGAAGACTAGTGAACGTCAAGCAGAGAGATTAGTGATACGAGGGAGACATGAAAATAGAAATTTTGAAAGTAGTAGATCCAAAGGTAGGTCTAAATCCAGATATAAAAATAAAGTTTGTAATTATTGCAAGAAAAAGGGGCACATTAAGGTTGACTGCTACAAATTGAAAAATGAAGAAAAATATAAAAATGAGCAGAATAATAGCAACACTGTCGAAGCTAGTGTAGTTGCAGATGAGAATTATGAAACTTTGTTTGTAGCAACAACAAATAAAGTTAGGTTTAAATATGAGTGGATTCTAGATTATAGTTGTTTTTACCACATGAGTCCTGAAAATAATTATTTCTCCACATATAAAAAATATGATGGTGGGGTTGTTTTAATGGGTAATAATGCTCCATGTAAAGTTTTGATAGGGGAACAATCCAGATAAAGATGTATGATGAAATTGTTAGAACACTCACAAATGTTAAACATGTTTCAGATTTGAAGAAAAATCTCATCTCGTTAGGTATCCTTGATGCTCTCGGGTACAGGTATTCGGCTGAATGTAGAGTTTTAAAAATTTCACAATGTGCTCTTGTATTGATAAAAGCTTGCAAGTTTGGTAGTTTGTATATCTTGCAGAGATCTATAGTTTTAGGTGCTGCAGCAGTCTCTGTATCATCAGATACCGACATCACCAAATTGTGGCATATGCGATTGGGACACTTGAGTGAGAAAGGCTTAACGTTGTTAAGCAATACGGGCCTACTTTATGGACAAAGTACTGATAAAATGGACTTTTGTAAACATTGTATTTTTGGGAAATAGAAAAGAGTCAGTTTTAGTTCACCTGCGAAACAAAAGGTACTTTGGATTATATTCATTCTGATATTTGGGCTCGTGTTCCTTCTAAGGGTGGTGCAAGGTGTATGTTAACCTTTATTGATGATTATTCAAGAAAGGTTTGGATGTATTTCTTAAAGAATAAAAATGATATTTTCTTGACATTTAAACAATTTAGGGCTTTAATTGAAAAGCAGACAGGAAAACATATTAAACAGCTGCGGACAGATAATGGCTTGGAATTTTGTGGAACTGAATTTAATGAATTCTACAAAAATGAAGTAATTGCTCGACATTGTACCGTTAGAATAACATCTCAACAGAACCGTGTGTCAATGCGTATGAACCGAACTCTTTTGGAAAGATCTGGGTGTATGATCTCAAATGCTGGGTTGATGAGAATCAAACCGCAAGTCTAAAGGACCCTCTACAATTCATTTCTGGGCCAATTACAAGATCAAAGGCTAAACAGTTCAAGGATGCATTAAGTGGGCTGATTGTTAGGGCTTTGGAGTTGCAATCTTCTCAAGCAGATTGTGTTGAGTATCCAAGTGGGCTTACAATAATAAATGTCAATGATATTGATGGGCCAAGCATGGAGCACAATTAGGTGGCATGGGTGTGCACATTTGGGCAGCAAATACAAAAGAAAATGCAATCTGCCCAAACTAAGTGCAATCTGCCCAACTTATTGTTTTTACATTGTTTTGAGTTTTTGTGTTGTGTTTCAACCTAGATTCACTTGAATTTCGTTTTGAGGCTGAATAATGCATGAAATGGAGCCTAAGTCAGCCAAGACCAAGCCATGGAAGCTCTAGAACCAAGCTAGGTTCAACAGGTCAAAGTTCACCCAAGCTTGGTCAACAATTATGGGCTGTTTTTATTCAAGGCTATTAATTTCGGTCAAGGCCTCTTGGAATGCTTAAAAGCAGATCAAAATCCATTCAAAAGGTCATGGAATTCATGAAGACAAAGGCTGGTCTTGGTACAAATCATTTGACTACCATTAGTTCCAAGAAAAGCCTTAATTAGCCTTTTAAGTTTCCTAGGCTTTAATTATTGTTTTTCTTGTTTTATATAACTTTAAAATTAGGGTTTCCTTCATATTTATATGATGTAAAATGTCCATAACATTCAGACTTGAATATTACATTTGTGAGATTATTCTCTTGGTTCTTTGAGAACTATTTTGAACTTATCAAGCTTTCTCTAGCTTGTGGCGTTCTTCCCGACTTATCAACCTTCAATCCATAGTTGGTTGTGGCGTCATTCTACCATTCCATCTAGCATCCCTGCTGTAGAACGATCCTAAGATCTCATCTCGATATTGGGTTTCGTCCATTGCGGGGCGGAGTTCATATCATTTGGTATCAGAGCTAATTCTAGTCCAGGTTTGCATATCATTTTATTTCTTTGTTTTTGACTTTCTTTTGGGTGTTCTTGATATCTTGGTTCATAGAAGTAGTGGGTTTTGTCAACTAGGTTTGGGCAAGGTTCCTACTCTTGGATTTTGGGTTTAAGATATCCTACAATTTATCTTTCTTGTTCTATTTTGTGCTAGACTCCATAAAAAAAACACAAAAAAAGAAGTTATCTTTGAAAAAAAAAGAGAAAAAAAAAAAAAGAAAAGATTCAAAAAAAAAGAAAGAAAAAGAAAAGGAGTCTTGAAAATTTCAGTTTGGAAATATTTGTATCTTGTTCATTCCTATTCCATTGTGGTTCATTCTGCTATTATACAAAATTAATATCTTTGCTTCTTGTTTAATCTTGGAATAAAGTCTTGAAAGTTGTTCTTATTTCATATTGGGATCTTTTGGCTAAATTTTGGGTAGTTCCTATTCCTATAAGTGAGATACATATTCTGTCCTTGTGTGTTTCTTCATTAGAATTTGATGTGTTCATTGTATTTCTCATATAAAAATGTCCAATACTTGATTCTTGATGAATTTTTCACTATAAAGATCTTGATTTGATTGAAGTAGTTTGATAAGAACCTTGAGAATTGGAGTGGAAAAAGGCTTGAGTGGTGAGACTAGTAGAGGTTAAAAGCCAAATTGAGTGATACACGATGGAGAGTGAAACACGTAAGGGAGTGAGTAAGGACATTTTGGCAGATTTAACAACATGTCACAAAATCAGGGAAACAATTCCAATGAGGGGGAACCACAAAATAACCTTCCTAATTTACAAGTGCAAGCCATTATGGGGGAAATGCAAAGGATATTGAGAAATGAAATGGAACAATTACATGAAAGAATTGACAGGTTGGAGGTAGAATCTACAAGGCAGCAATCCCAAAACACTAACAACACAAGGATGGAGCATGTTGGATGTAGGGCAGCCAATGAGAATGAAGATGATTATGATGAAGAGGTGGACCAGCGATCAATGGGTAGTCCAAGGAGACATGGACAGCCAAGAGGAGTTAGAAATCGAGAAGACAACAATTTGAATGGCATCAAGATGAAAATTACTTCATTTCAAGGAAAATCAGATCCGGAAGCCTATCTTGAGTGGGAGAAAAAGATGGAGTTTGTCTTTGATTGCCACAATTATTCCGACTTCAAAAAGGTAAAATTAGCCGTTATTGAATTTTCAGATTATGCCTTAACTTGGTGGGATCAACTTGTTGTCACTAGGAGAAGAAATGGTGAACATCCCATTGATTCTTGGGAGGAGATGAAAGTGGTGATGAGAAAGCGGTTTGTGCCTAGCCATTACTATCGGGATCTCTACAATAAACTCCAAGGTTTGAGGCAAGGCGGCCGAAGTGTGGATGACTACTTCAAAGACATGGAGGTCGCAATGATGAGGGCAAATGTGGAGGAGGACAGAGAAGCAACCATGGCAAGGTTTCTACATAGTTTAAACCGGGAGATCCATAATAGGGTGGAAATGTACCATTATGTCGAGTTAGAAGAAATGGTACACATGGCAGTCAAGATTGAGCAACAACTCAAGAGGGGAGGAGGCACACGACCTAGCAATAATTCAAACACTTGGCGGCTGGATTCGACAAAGAAGGAGAATAAAACATCTTCGTCCACAACTCCTAAGCCAAAAACGGAGCCTAGAACACAAAGCACTCAAGGTAAAACCAATACTACCTTCACTACAAATCGTGATATCAAGTGCTTTAGGTGTCAAGGCAGGGGCCACATTGCTAGCCAATGCCCAAACAACAAGGTGATGGTGTTAAGAAAGAATGGAGAAATTGAAACTGACGATGAATCGGACAATGAATCTATGCCACCATTAGAGGAATCTGAGGATGAAGAGCTTGCTATCCAAGGTGATTTATTGGTAGTACGGAGAACACTTAGTGTCCAAATCAAGGAAGATGAAGGAGAGCAACGGGAAAACCTTTTCCACACTAGATGCCATGTCAACGGCAAGGTATGTAGTGTTATCATTGATGGGGGTAGTTGTGCCAATGTTGCTAGCTATAACATGGTTGAGAAGTTAAATTTGCCTATCATAAAGCATCCTAGGCCATATAAATTGCAATGGCTTAATGAAAGTGGGGAGCTGAAGGTTACTAAACAAGTAGTTGTGCCATTTAGCATTGGGAAGTATGAAGATGAAATCATTTGTGATGTTGTACCTATGCATGCTAGTCACTTATTATTGGGTAGGCCATGGCAGTTTGATAGGAGAGTTAAGCATGATGGTTTTAGCAACAAATATTCTCTTGTGCACAATAACAAATCCATTACCCTTGTTTCCATGACCCCAAAGCAAGTGTATGATGATCAAATGAGGTTGCAAAATGATGAGAAAAACAGAAGAGAACAAAAGAAAGATATTGAGAATAAAGAAAAGAGTGCAGTGGAGAGGGAGAACAAGAGTGGGAAAAATAAAAGTGCAAAAGAAAAAGAGAGGGCAGAATCAAAAATGTTGAGTGTGAGAGAAGAAAAATACAATATCTTTGCAAGAAAGAGTGAGATCAAGACTGCTTTACGTACTCAAAAACCATTTGTACTTCTTATGTTCAAAGAGGCTTGTTTATCCATTCATGAGTTGGCCGGCTCTTTGCCGAGCAATATTAACTCTCTCTTGCAGGAATTCCAAGATGTGTTTCCCGAAGACATTCCGCATGGATTGCCACCAATTCGTGGGATAGAGCATCAAAGAGACTTTGTGCCCGGAGCTACCATTTCTAACCGCCCGGCTTATCGATGTAGCCCCGAGGAAACAAAAGAAATGCAAAGGCAGATTCAAGAATTGATGGAGAAGGGATTAGTAAGAGAAAGCATGAGTCCATGTGCAGTTCCCGTGCTACTTGTACCCAAAAAAGATGGAACTTGGCACATGTGCATTGATTGTCGTGCTGTGAACAACATAACGGTAAAGTATCGCCATCCCATTCCTCGTTTGGATGACATGTTAGATGAATTGCATGGTGCTTGCATATTTTCTAAGATTGATTTGAAAAGTGGATACCATCAAATTCGTATGAGAATTGGGGATGAGTGGAAAACTGCATTCAAAACAAAACATGGATTATATGAATGGTTAGTGATGCCTTTTGGCTTAACTAACGCTCCTAGCACTTTCATGAGATTAATGAACCATGTTTTGCGTGCATTCATAGGGAAATTTGTGGTTGTTTATTTTGATGACATTCTCATTTATAGCAAAAGTATGGAAGATCACATTGAGCATATCAAATCTGTTTTGCTTGCACTTAGAGAAGAATGATTGTTTGCTAACTTGAAGAAGTGTACTTTTTGCACCGAAAGCATTGTTTTCCTTAGTTTTGTAGTAAGTGCACAGGGTGTTCAAGTTGACATGGAGAAGATAAGAGCTATCCAAGAGTGGCCAAGTCCAACGAGTGTAGGAGAAGTGCGAAGTTTCCATGGTCTTGCAAGCTTCTACCGGAGGTTTGTGAAGGACTTTAGCACATTGGCAGCACCACTCACGGAGGTGATAAAAAAGAATGTAGGCTTCAAATGGGGTGAAGAGCAAGAGCAAGCATTTCAGCAAATCAAACAAAAGCTAACTAATGCTCCTTTGCTTTCTTTACCTAACTTTGATAAGACATTTGAAATTGAATGTGATGCTTCAGGTTTAGGTATTGGTGCAGTACTCATGAAAGAAGGAAGGCCACTTGCATACTTTAGTGAAAAGCTAAGTGGGGCAGCTCTAAACTACCCAACTTATGACAAAGAATTATATGCATTGGTGAGAGCATTGAAGACATGGCAGCACTACCTTTGGGCCAAGGAATTTGTGATTCACACCGATCATGAATCATTAAAGTTCTTGAAGGGACAACATAAGCTGAGCAAAAGACATGGAAGATGGATGGAATTTGTGGAGACATTTCCTTATGTCATCAAGTACAAGAAAGGAAAAGAAAATGTTGTGGCAGATGCACTCTCAAGGAGGTATTCTCTTATCTCTACCCTTGATGCAAAGATTCTTGATTTTGAACATATTAAGGAATTATATCCTATTGATTCTGATTTTTGTGAAGACTTTCAAGCTTGTGAAAAATATGCAATAGGAAAGTTCTATAGGCATGATGGGTTTATGTTTAGAGAAAATAAGTTGTGCATTCCTAATTGCTCATTGCGTGACTTGTTGGTTAGAGAAGCACATGGGGGTGGTTTAATAGGACATTTTGGTGTAGCTAAGACTTTGTCTATTCTGCAAGAACATTTCTTTTGGCCACACATGAAAAAGGATGTTGAAAGAATTTGTTGTAAATGTGTTACTTGTTTACAAGCTAAGTCAAAAGTCCAACCACATGGTCTATATACACCACTGCCTATTCCTAATGCACCTTGGATTGACATTTCAATGGATTTTGTGTTGGGATTACCTAGAACAAAGCATGGTAGAGATTCTGTTTTTGTTGTGGTTGATAGATTTTCAAAAATGGCACATTTCATTGCTTGCAATAAAACTAATGATGCTTCTTATGTGGCTGAATTATTTTTCAAAGAAGTTGTTAAATTGCATAGCATGCCTAGGACAATTGTTTCGGATAGAGATGCAAAGTTCTTGAGCTACTTTTGGAAAACTTTGTGGGGAAAGTTGGGTACTAAACTGTTGTTTTCTACTACTTGCCATCCACAAATCGATGGTCAAACTGAAGTAGTGAATAGGATATTGTCAAATGTGCTAAGGGCTGTCATTGGTAAGAACATTAAAACTTGGGAAGATTGTTTGCTGCATGTTGAATTTGCTTACAATCGCACCAAACATTCTGCTACTAAGTTTTCACCATTTGAAATTGTTTATGGATTCAATCCTTTGACTCCTTTGGATTTAACTCCTTTACCTTTGAGTGAACGAGCTAATTTAGATGGCAAGAAAAAGGCTGAGTTTGTTAGGAGCATGCATGAGAAAGCACGAATCAATATTGAAGAAAAGACAAAGCAATATGAAAAGCAAGCTAACAAGGGTCGACGAAAGCTGATTTTTGAGCCCGGGGATTGGGTGTGGGTGCACATGAGGAAAGAAAGATTCCCTGCCCAACGGAAGTCCAAGTTACTTCCAAAAAGAAATGGTCCATTCCAAGTCTTGGAGCGCATCAATGACAATGCTTACAAGATAGAATTGCCAAGTGAGTATTAGAGGGTGATCGAGACGGCATCGGGCCGATGATTACGCCAAAATCACATGTACACTAGTGAGCCCCATCATGCGATTAAGGAGTTTTTAATCCCGTTGATGGGAGTCGGAGTGGCAAATTCGGATGCCACATTAGGCCTGAGGGGCCATTGTGGTCATTGACCACTAGGAAGGATAAGGTAGTTTCTCAAGTCGTGCACGCAATAATGAATTGTTAGGGGATATAAAGTTGGTAAAGTTCGGCAAGGCCGATCGTGACAGGTACCGATTATATGCTTAATGTTTTATATGGAGTTATTGACAAAGTTATGTGATATATGGATATATGCATTGCACAATCTTTTATTCGATATTTGAGATTTTGTCATATGGTTATTTGCATTGGAAAAACGATTGTCATATGGTTATTTGAATTGGAAAAATGTTTAACTGAAATTGTGCTTTCTTAAAGTTAATTTTCTGAAAATTATCTATTACTCCCTCACTGAGCTATTTTGAGCTCACCCATTTTATGAAAATATTTTCAGGGTGACTCAAGTTAAATGGTGAATTAAATTCTGAATTTTCAGATACGTTGAAGTAATAAGAGTGTAGAAGGTTAAGGTATTTTAATCATTCAAATTTTGATTGTAATCACGTTAATAAACACAAGTTTATTATTTTGAATGGTTTGTCTTTTGGGGATGTAACATAAGGTGAATATTGTGTTCAAATTTTATTTGTAATTTTCAGGTTATAATTTATTAATGTTCAAGGTTAGGGCCCAGACGTGAGTCGGGCGTAATCTAACGCTCCCGTCACGTTTTCGTATAAGGGAATTGGGCGAGGCGTTACAAAGAATGGTACTTGGGATCTTGTAACACCACCAAAAGGAAAGAAAATTGTTAGTTGCAAATGGATTTTCAAAAGAAAATAAGGTAATTCAGGAGTTGACGATGCAAGAAATAAGGCCCGATTAGTTGCAAAGGGCTATAGTCAAGTACAAGGTATTGATTTTAATGATATTTTCTCACCTGTTGTGAAACATAGCTCTATTCGTATATTACTTGTATTAGTAGCCATGTTTGATTTAGAATTGGAACAACTTGATGTTAAGACAGTATTCCTATATGGTGAATTAGATGAACAGATCTATATGAAACAACTTGAAGGCTTCGAATTTGAGGGTAAGGAAGACCATGTTTGATTATTGAAGAAATCCTTGTATGGATTAAGCAATCTCCAAGATAGTAGTACAAGAGGTTTGATTCATTTATGTTGGGTTATGATTTCTCCAGGATCATGTATGGTAGTTGTGTTTACTTTCGAAAGTTAAAAGATAATTTATTCATTTATCTTTTGTTATATGTTGATGGCATGCTCATTGCGGCTAAGAATCTTGAAGAAATTCACCAATTGAAGTCTTATTGAATGATGAATTTGAAATTAAAGACTTGGGAGCAGCTAAGAAAATTCTTGGTACGAAAATAAAATGAGATAGAAGAGTTAAAAAATTATATCTGATCAAGAAGGTTACTCTAAGAAAGTTTTGGAGAGATTTGGCATATTGGATGCCAAACCAATTAGTACTCCTCTCGCTAGCTATTTTAGATTATCTCCTGCTTAATCACTAAAATCAAAGAAAGAGAAAACTTATATGGCACATGTTCCTTATTTTAGTGCTGTTGGCAATATTATGTATGCAATGGTTTGCACTCGTCTAAATATTTTACAAGCAGTTAGTGTTGTTAGCAGGTATAATCCAGGCAAAGAACATTTGCAGGCTGTGAAATGGATACTCAGATACTTGAAAGGTACTTCAAACTCTTGTTTGGAGTTCGGTAGAACCAACAACACTTTGGTTGGTTTTGTAGATTCAGACTACGCCGATGACCTTGATAAGCGCAGGTCTTTTACAGGTTATGTATTTTGCATTAGAGGGTGTGCAATTAGTTGGAAAGCTACTCTACAACATGTAGTGGCTTTATCCACTACTGAAGCAAAATATATAACAGTCACTAAGGCTATCAAAGAAGCTTTATAGTTGAAAGGTTTATTAGGCGAATTAACTCTATAACAAGGAATTATTACCATTTACTGTGATAGTCAAAGTGCAATTCATTTGACTAAAGACCAGATGTATCATGAGCGGACGAAACATATTAATATCAAATATCATTTTATTCGAGATACCATTGTTGAGAAGAAGGTCCTTGTTCAGAAGATCAATACCAAGGACAATCCTGCCGATATGTTTACCAAAGCCCTTCCAGTATACAAATTCAAGCAGTGCTTGGACTTAATTGGTGTTCATAGTTTGTGATTCAGCCCTTTAGGACTTTGCTAGAAGTGTGTTTGATTAAGTCACTATTTTTTGGGTTCCATACTAAGGTGGAGATTTGTAATAAATGCCATACTATGGGACCCTCACATTTTATGTTTTTGTTGACTTAATGCAGCAATGAGTCCATCATTGCAGCTGCATGAATTCTTTCATTTAGGCCGCGTAGAAAAATTGCTGCTGACGTGCAGCAATTCACCTTTAGCATTTGCCTATAAATACGGGGCAAATGCTGAAGTTCAAATGCATCCCAAAACGAAAAGCTTCAGCGCTTTTCTCTTCCTCTTTCATTTCTTTTGTATTTTAGAAAAAAACCTTTTGTGTTAGAAAATGACATCTAATTAGTGTTTTACTTTTGTAAATTGTCTCCACTTAATACTGAATTTTGGCACCGCCTCCGGCCGTGGATGTAGGTCACATTGACTGAACTACGTAAATCTTTGTGTCTATTGTCTCACTTATTTTTCTTATTACTATCATCTATTATTATTTTTGGCTATTAGATAAAACGTGAGATCCGTTTTTCCCTAACAATAAGCCATGGATAATGTAACTTTTGAGTTTCATATTAGTATTGAAACTTTCATTAAGGTGTTCACTTTCTTGGTTTGAATATCATACATAAACATTCTCTCACTCTCTTCCTCTCACACACGAAAATTGAAATTATTCTAAATTTGTGAAAGTGAAATGGAGAAAGTATATCAGAACCCCAGTTAAAGAAAAATCAAGGAAAACGAAGTCATTTGGCAATCGAATTCTTCACGAATCTAAATAAGCATGGCTCAATAGTTGCAATGGAGACGAATGATGCCAACTCTCTTGATATACTCAAAGGTTGAGTTTTGGAACACCACTACCTTGATGATGCCGATTTCTTGAACTATTTCTAAAGCAATTTTGATGAAGCGGACATCAACTCCTTGTTGTGATGTTGTTCCTAGGGATTTTGTACCATCGCCTCTATTTTTTTTTTTTTATATCCCAGGTTCCTAACTCTACAATTCAGTGTCTTCCCGTCACCTCACTGTTGTTGAGTCAGACTAATCCTGCGCCTCAAGCCGACCGTCCCCTAAGGACCTGAGGAGGTAAACCGCGGGATGTGTACGCAATGGGTACTAACCTTACGGTAGTAGCACAAGTTGGGTACCAGGGTCAGTCTTCAATCATTAGTCACCAAGTCACACACCGGCTCATAAGTGTTGATGATGCTCCTCCGACGAATTTCGACCCCACACGACCTCACTCCTGCACACAGCAACCATAACTGTTCTCTATTGCGTATGTACCCCGGGGTACCATCGCTTCTATATATATATGAGTTGACGTTGAACTGATGATGGAATATTGATTTTACATAAGTTTGATTAAGGGAAAAAAAACCTTCGTGGAAGAGGATTTAAAATATTAAAAAAGAAGAGAAAAAGAAAAAGAAAAGGGGAAAAAATAAAAAAGTTAATCCTATGCCAAAATAAGGGTAATAATTCGACATTAAACATTTGTCATTTTATCACATGGCATATCCTAACGTGTAACGCACTTCCGTTAATTTAGACTATCATATTAATCCAAAGCATAGAGAAATATGCTGTTATTAAGAAACTACGAATGTTTAGATGTTGCCTTTTAATTATAATATTTGACTGTCTATTTTTTTTAATTAAAGATAAATTAGTTCTTTTTTTCTTCAGGTCAAATAATAAAATGAGACAACAGATTCAATTAAATTTTTGTTCGTTCAGTCCTAAACCCTAATCCAAAATCCAAAATCCAAAATTGACAACATTCAATTTTGCTTCTTAGAAGATGGTAAATTGCAAATAACTGTTGATGGCTTTAACAAGTGTTGGGAATTTTAGAAATTTCCTAAATCATGCGTCCATAATTCCATTGTTTTCTATTTTTCCTTTTTTTTTTATAATTTTAAACAAAGTTTCGAAATTTCCTAAAACTGATCTCCTTCTTTTGAAATATAGAGAAAAATACCATGTTTTATTAAATTTTAAAGATAGAAATTACTATACAATATGTTGCCAACAACATTATTGATTAAAATGAAAATTTGTCCATTTGTATCAATTGATTTTTCTGTCATATTAGACAAAATGGAAAATAATTATGTGCAGGAGTAGTATATATTATTTGCGGGCTAATTAACAGTACCTTTTAAGTTCCTTATCCATAATAATACCCTACCGTAGTCGAGAACTGTAACCGAGTGATTGCCGACAGGGAGGAGGAGTTGGAAGAAGGCTCAAACCAAAGAGAAGGGGAAGAAATGGAGGGAAGCTCTGTCCTGCTCAGCTACTTCTCTCCATCACCAAAGTCGCAATTACTCATCTTGAATTACCACTCCCACCTGCCAAGATTAGGACTCCTCCCAAGTAGCTTCCTCTTCTCCTGCTCAGCCCCAACCCGGATCCCCGTTCTGCGGCTCCCTTCTGCCCTATTTATCGACGATCAACTTCTTGAGAGTTCTGCTGCACAGCCCACTTCATCGACTTCTTCTAGAGAAATTCTACCAAAAATTGACAAGAATGGAAGGTTCTGCAGCCCCAGAGCTGCCCGAGAACTCGCTCTGTTCGTCATACCTTGTTCTTTTCTTTGGAACGACACAGAGATGGACTTCTTCTTTGTCATTTTAGTAATATGTACAATTATTGTAGGTCAATCCTTTATGCTGCCTGTTTAGAAGGTTCCGACCCTGTTCGTCTTTTTGAGAAACGAACCAATGCCAGATGGGGTATTAATAACTTCTTTCTTTATGAGTATTTTATCTTGATTGCCTACAAGTGTTTGTTTTCAGAAAATATATGTGTGTATATATATATATATATTTGCTTTTCTTGTTTTTATCTAAAATATATGATGTATTACGATCTGTAAAATTGGCGTTCAGAAGCGGGATACGAATTTGACAAGGAGTCACTGGTGCAATACAATCACATGAGTTTTGGAGGTCCTCCTGTTACTGCAAAAACAACTGAAGAAGCCGATCATCTTCTGCTCCTCGATACGCAGGAATCCAAAATTGGTAACTTCCTTAATTTGATTAATTAAGCAGCTATTATATGCTCCGACCTTGCAAATTCACAGCATTTTCCTTCACTTTGTATAGCAGTATTATATGCTCTCTTTCTTCTTACCTCTGCATTTTTTTCCCGTTTCATATGCGATATCTTAAAAACAAATGAAAATGTGTACAGATACACATAGTAGACCTCACATAGTGGGATAAACGGCTTTCGTTGTTGTATCTTATGTTATATCTGTATCTCTTGTACTACCTTTATGAGCATCATTGTTTGAATGCTTCTTCCAGACTTTGCCATGTGATTCTGATTCTGATTCCCATATTTTTGTGACCTATATCAAATTGAGCATCTATCATAACAAATTTAACAACTCAGCAGTGAAAATGTTGATGAGATTCTTATTATACTAATTCACCACGCTAGTGAATATTCATGGATAACTGAAATCTTAGCGCCTTTGTTCTTGGTTTCACTTCTTCTGTGTTCCAAACATTAGAGGTAAATGGGCATTGAGTTAATAGGGGTTAGCAACCGGCCAGTTAACTGGTTCTGATTTGAACCGGTTTTGGCAATTTTGTCATAACTGGTTAACCGGGTTTTTTTTTTACTCTTAAAAGTTAAAACACAAACTAATAACAAATTAACTATGTTGGAAATGTCAAATTGAAAATATAATTCAACATTCTAATCATAGAGTCCATGTAATGTAAGGGTATGTGGGTATTCAAAAAGAATACTCACTCATTTATAGTATCATTTTAGTTACTTGTTCTTGTTATTAATTTTAATAATATAAACTACAATAGGACAATATTAATGTTTATTTGTTGTCTTTTTGCTGTTATATAGTAAAATTACTATAAGATCAAAAAATAATTTAGAATATACTTTGATTTCTATGTTAAGTTATTTATTACTTTAATTTTTATAATGGTAGTGAATTATAATAGAAATTACAATAGTTATATATTATATTTGTAAAACATTAAAACATGTTATTGTTAGTCATACTCATATCTTAAAAATTATAATATATTATTAAATTGTTGGTTTTACATTATAGAATATATATATATATATATTGTTAATTATAATTTATAAATTATAAGTTAATTAATAAATTTGAATAATAAATAGCTTAACTTTTGATAAAAATTAAAGTATATTACAAATTATATTTTAATTATAATAATATTATTAATATATTGGTTACCCGTTTAATCAGTTTATACCGATCATCCGGTTGGAAATTTATTTCAACCGGAAATCAGACCGGTTAATTGGCGGTTCCTGTCCGGCTACCAATTTTCCAGTTTTCTTGCACACCTCTAATTGAGTAGAGCTAACTTCAAAGATCAAAAGAGACAATGCACATGGCAGCCTGAAAATATGAAAGTAATATTTGAAAAACTTTTAGGAAATTCAAGTATCAAACATGTTGTAGAGTTGTAGGGGTGTGTTTGGAGATGTGATATTTGATTTGGACAAAGATGCTACTCTCTTTTCCCACCCTCTAAGGACCACAAATAAGTTTATCATCTAGGATAAGGTTTGACCCTCAAATCTTTGTTAGTTTTCAATGAGATGTTGGCCTTGCATAGGATAATAATTTGGTTAAATTTATTTTTCGAGAGTTATGATGACCAATAAGATGGATGTAGAAGGGTTAACTAAAAACAACATGCATGTTAGTATTGAACATGATGTTCAAAGTTTGGTAGAGATGAGGACTGTAGTTCAGTTCAAACCATTCAGCAGTGGTTTGAACTATTAAATTTAGTTCAGATCAGAATCTTGTGTGAACAAGATCTGTCAGATGAGTTTGAATTGCAGGTGTGCAAGTATTTATTAATGGAGCTGCATTATGAGATAGTTGAAAATCAAACTTAAGATCTGTATTTTAATACTTTGTCCATCACATATATGATGCATTATTACATTTAGAAGGCATTGATATTTCCCTTTGTATTCTGTGAGAAACTGAAACAGAAAGCACTTTAGCTGTAATACTTTGTCCATCACATATATGATGCATTATTACATTTAGAAGGCATTGATATTTCCCTTCGTATTCTGTGAGAAACTGAAACAGAAAGCACTTTAGCTGTAGATAGGCTGCAGAAATACTCATCCAATTATGTCTGAGAAGAACAACTTACATGTGTTTAATATCCTTATTTAAATTCAAACCACTTTTGTATTAACCCACACTATACTCTAGGTCACCAGTAATCCTTTTAG
This sequence comes from Ophiorrhiza pumila, assembly GCA_016586305.1. NCBI lineage: Eukaryota > Viridiplantae > Streptophyta > Magnoliopsida > Gentianales > Rubiaceae > Ophiorrhiza > Ophiorrhiza pumila. The sequence continues at coordinate 14,907 of BLIW01000001.1, read as the reverse complement.
GATACATTTGAAGTGGATATTGTAGATTGAACTCTTAAAGTATGAAAGTAGGCTTATGGTGTACAAGTTTAAAGTGTAACAACAATGAGACTTGTTGTGTTCTTGATCTCGACCTTCAAAAACATCACAGTTGAGTTTACCTTGAAATCAACCAATAGCCATAGCCATCTATATCCACAATTTTGCTTTTTCTGGGGTTTTTTCAGTAAATTATACTACAATATAACGTGTATTTATTAATGTGGTAATTTGTAGTAAATATTTGTGGTTATCCAAATTGATTCACTCCTTTACTTTGCCCTCCATTTACCTTTTTTTAATTGCTTTCTGAAGCACGAGCTAATTGTGGTACTTTTTATCTCAGAAGCACAAGTTCTTTCAGCACCTCCGAAGTTGGTGTATAGTAAACTAATTCTGCGGTTGGCATCTTGATTTTTTTTTTTTTTTTAAGTAATTTGCTTAGTTGATGTTTTCTCTGAGGGTGATAAATTTATTTCAGTTTCGCAAGGAAACTTTTGGTGGCAGTCATGGAGAAGTGGGACAATCATGTCCTTGTTATTGATAAAGTTGTACCTCCCAATTGGAAGGTTAGGTATCCACTTCTGTAGATGATTTCTTGTGTTGTGCTTTCCCGTGTCATTCTTTTGAGTTAGAAAGTAAATCATTGCCAAAAAAAATTTTAGCCACCTTAAAAGATTAATCCTTCCTGCACCTATTCTTTCCAAGTTCAGTTACTAATAGAGTTTTTATGTGTAGTTTGCTTGGTTAGGTATCCCAATTGGAAGGTTAGGTATCCCCCAGTTTGCTTGTGTCTGTGTGTTTGTGTTTTATTTGGAATTTATCCTTTTGCACTTATTCTTTTTAAGTATCTTCCTTTTTTGGTGACTTGCACTAGCCAACTGTTAATATTTGACGAAATATAAGTATAGTTTAACTTTTGGTTTGGACATTGGCAACAGAATTGTCCTTATACTCTTTAATCCTCTTTAATTTTATGGTATTTGAAGTTTAGGTAGAAGATTCAGTATTTATCCTCTATTCTCTAAAGGGTTACAACAGTAATTTTTTCCTTTTACCCAGAATGAACCCGCAGGAAGAATCTTGGAGTTTTCAATCCTTCACTTGGCTATGTCTGAAATTGCAGTTCTAGGAACTAGGCATCAGATTGTCATTAACGAGGTATTTATCTTTTTCTTCAAAACAAATTCTCTCTTTCAGAGCAAACGGTGTTCATGTGAACTCAACTCTGAGTGAGGTCCCAACTGATGAGATGATCTGCTGAGTCTTCTCTTTTAGATTGTATATGAATTATATATAATTTGCTCCTTAAACGGGGGTTTACGTGAGTATGAAAGTGGATGATTATGATTTTTCTCCCATATGAGCAATATCATACAATGTCCAATCGTCATAGCACTTTCCGTTACTTTTCATTACTTGTCCACACTTTTCATCTAGGATTACTGTTCTTGCTTCCAACTAGTCTGGTTTTTAATTCAGTTGCTTGAGCTCTGCTAACACACGTCTATTCTTGAAGGCTGTTGATCTAGCAAAAAGGTTCTGTGACGGGGCGGCACCTCGTGTTATCAATGGTTGCCTTAGAAGTTTTCTTAAGAATCTCAAGGCAGCCGGTGAACTGGTGAACTAGAAGGATTGGTTAACACGTGAAAGACAATAATTGCTTGCAGGCTGCTGCAATTGTTGTCCTTACCCCTCGTTCAACTGTGAGCAATAATGAAATCTGCAGAAAGCCTGCCGAGGCAAACTCGTCCTTGCTTGAAACCATATGTGTTGAATGGCAAGAGTAATTTTACTGAAACTGCCATTGGAATGATGGATTGACGACGATGATAAACTGATAATTCTGGGGGAACTCTTGTCGATGTAAACGTAACTAAATTGGTCATGTTCCACTTCATATTCAACCACTCGAATTTTCCATACTCAATGCAGTTGCAAATAGAGCAAAATGTTTGACATGGGTTATTCATAAGATTCAAAGCATTAAACTTGCTATGCGTTGCTTTGTCATTTGTAGCAAATGAGGACCCCGAGTAGGGCGGTAAACGATCAAAATACATTACAAATCGAATTAGCAAAGGAACCGATTCTCACCCTAGTTTTGCATACTTTGGTTGGAATCCCAAAAACTGAATGGAACCAAATTCAAATTTCGATTTTCAGTTCTTTTAAAATTCAATTCAGTTTTCGTTTGTATTTTTAGAATCTTAAATTTCGAAAAAATCGAATTAGCAAAGGAACCGATTCTCACCCTAGTTTTGCATCTCTATAAAGGATTAAATAAAGGAAAAATTGTAATAAAATCCCTCACATTTAGACATGGCCACAATCCGGTTCCCGAACTTGCGGAACCAAAACAGTAGCCCCATCAGAAGAGTCCAGATCCTCTGTCTAATATTTATCCAGTCATATTCTGTTTAACGTTTAAAACTACGTAGTTTCATTAAAAGTATGGACTAAATGCATAAATATCATTAAAATTACTTTAAAATTATTAGACCCTAACAAGAGATTAGTGAACCCTACTACGTAATTTTAATTATGACAGAATAAGACGGACAAAATCTTAGATTGAAGATCTCGTGTCCATCAGAATCGAAACCGGGTGTAGGTTTTATAAATATAATTTTTTTTATATAATTTATAAATATTTTTATATCTATTCATTTTTATCACATAATTCTTTTTATAATATTATTTCTTATTTTTCTAATATTTATATTTTAGGTTTTAAAGTTTATAATTTAGAGTTTAGGGCGTAGGGTATTAACTTTTCTAAATAATTATTCTCATTCTATTATTATATTATACTAATATGCTATTTGAATTCCAATTAATAGTTTAATTATTCTTTCATTACTCTTATCATTTATATATTTTTCTTTCTTACTTATGTCATCCTTCATAATTTTATTTTTTTAAAATCTCTATATATTAGTTTAATTTTAACTATTAATCCAATTATATTATGTATCAACTTTTCTAATTTACATTATCATAATGCTATTATTATATTATACTAATATATTATTTAAATTATAATTAATAGTTCGATCATTCTCTCTCTATATACTATTATTCTTTTTATATCTTACTTTTTCACTTATCTAATATTCATAATTCTATTATTCTAAAAAATCTATATATTAGTTTAATTTTAATTAGTATTCTAAATATATCATTGTATTATACTAATTGAATTCTAATTAATAACTCAAATGTTCAATTATTCTTTTAATAATGTTATTATTTTTATATATTTCAATCTCACTTATCTAATTCTTCATAGTATATTATTCTAAAAACTCTATATATATTAAGTTTAATTATAACTATTATTTTTCTAATTATATTATAATGTTGTATTATTTGAATTTCAATTAATAGTTTAATCATTATTTGAATAGAAATCAAATTTAAAAGTGAAATTAAAATCAAATTCGGAACTAAAAATAAAAAAACCGGAATTTGAACAAAATCACAACCAAAATCGAAACCGAACTAGAGCCGGCACCAGAACCAAAACCAAATCGGAACTGTGACCATGTCTATGTCACATTTGTTTAATTTTTTTTTCATATTGACATTTCAAATCATGCAAATTCGTCTATCACATTTGTTTTAATTTTTATTTTCATTATTAACATTTTAAATGGTACAAATTTATTCCCCACATTAATATAGTATGTCAAATTGGTCATTCCATCAATTCCAGGATATATATTTTTGTAAGATAAACAGGTCATGTGCTTGTTTTTTGATAAAATTTTAGTAACAGAATTTTAAAAAATTATAGAGAGGAAATATGTAATTATTCCTTAGTTTGGGATGCAACGTGCAAGTTTGTTTTTATTTTTAATGTAAACACAAACTAGGGTTTAGGGGTTGCGGTGATGCCTCCTAGTATTATTTATTAGAGACGTAAGACGCCATAAGTCCATAACACAACAGAACACTTTGCAGAAGCCTTGGTAGCGGCTGCTTCTCTCTTCATCTGAACTTTTTCCTTTTTCCTTTTTCCTTTTTCTTCCCTGTTCTATCCGATCTCAGCCTAACATTGCAATTCCTTGATCGTGTGACGTAAGTGGATCGATGGGATCTATCGTTAGGCAATATTGAGCTCCTATTCCACATGTATTTTGTATTTGTGTTGTCTACCTTTAGCTCCGAACTATTATTCCTCTTCTGAGATTGGATCTTTCGGTGACAAGGTAGATACATCAACCTTTTTTCTTTTATATTTTTCCCTTCGACCTGATTTAAATTTATTATTATAAAAAAATCTAATATTTTCACCATTAATCTGTTTAAAGTCGGTTGGGTTGGTGGCGGTGGTTTTGACGGGAATGATGAAATCAATCAGACGGATTCCCATTGATTTTTTTTCACAAAAAATGATAAAAAGTTCCAGCTACTTCTGACCTGCCCACTGCCTCTCACTCATCCCAACTACAAATCTTATTAGTAAAAATACGCTATACGCTATATATATATATGTATTTTCAAATTCTATTAATAAAAATTCGTAAAGTATGAACTTTATTCGTAAAAATTCGTGGGCCAGTGATGAGAGAAAATATTTGCTACTCTTGATGGGTGTTACTTGTATGCCCATTTGATGATTTCTATCCACCAAGATCTCTGAGGCCCGCGGAAGACGTTGTAGATTATTTGTAAGAACTTTGTTTACTGATTCCTTTGTTTACTTCATACTGGTTTCTTTAATAATTACAAACTGGAAATTGGAAAAGAAATTCATCCTAAATTTGGGACAAACCTGTAGGTTGATTAAGCTATCATGTTGGGGCTCCAGAAACTTTCTTGGTGAATTGCCAAGAATTCCTATGACTCTGTGGTTCAAGATTACTTTGGTTTGGATTTTAAGTGGAAATTAGACGGCGATTTTACGTGGAAATCGAAAATTAGACGAAAATATTGGAAATTAAACGGTGGTTTACGATTATGAAGTCCGATTCCCCAACACTCGAGATTTAACTTCCTATCGGTGAGTTGGTTGAGTTGAATTTTAATTTTTTATATTGACTATATTCCATGTTGATGGATTTTGATTTTTGACTATATCATGGAAAATCACATTCATATTGTATGTGTATCTAGATGGCAAAAATTCTGTTTTTCAGCATTAGTGTGATATATAGCATTCTATGGATTCTGTACGAGGTTGTTTCCACTTGGGATGGTTATGCCATAATTGTTAGAAAGCGCTCTAGTGTGCCTAGTTATTTCAAGACTAGCCCATTCTGCAAAGGCTGTACTTTTTTATCTTATACTGCTACAAGTTTTAGTTCTTTTGGTTAACTGGTGAATGTGATGCACCTTTTTTTTGCTGCGATGTACTTAAAAATTCACCATGGATCACCCGTTATGTTCAGCAACAGAAATTTCAAAATATGGATTACCAGTTATGTTCGAAATTTCAAAATGATCTTGTTTTGGAAAGAAAATATTTTGAACTGATGCTGATTCTCGAATTTTGGAATTCTCTTCTCTAACAGGTATTCAAAGGCAAAAAGATGCATGGGTGGGATGCAAAGATCAGTAAAAAATATTTGGGTATACAAAATTGACCCACCAAGGAATTTGAATGGGTGAAAGGCCAGGTAACTAGTTCCACCCATCCTTTTTGAGAAGTGTGCTTGAGATTTGAATTTTGGAGGCATAGGTTAAACCCTAAACCCTAAACCCTAAACCCTAACTAAATAAATGGTTATACTTTCATTCATTAATGAGGACTAACACTACATTAGTAAAACTTTTACCAATAAAGTAATAGGTTATAATGCCATAGGATATGAACGCAGTCACGAAGAATAATTTAATTGAAAGTGAAGAACAACAAACATTAGTGGTCTATATTTTCTTTTTGGGCCAGTATTGTTAAGCAGTAGACCCTGACTTTCACTTGGGCCTGAGTTTAGGACTGTCATTATATAATCGTGGCTGATATTCAAACCCAAAACTAGAAATTACAACCAGTAATGCCTAAGATATATTGGACAGAATCGTGTCTGTTTGGGCCCGTATTGGATCTGAATCTTATGGGCTCATGTTCCAATTAATACTGCTTCTGCTTTTGTAAGGGTCTTATTTTTTCAATCCACTCCATTATGATATTCGTGTTTAGGGTTTGAATCATTTTGCATTTGACATTTCGGCAGCATCTCAGTTCTTTTATTCGCCTATGCTTTATCCCATCATCATTCATCATCGACCAACGCACTGCGAAATACAGGACGTCTTTCAACTCGGGTCATCACGTTGGATTTAGAATGTGATGGGCTGATTGCTGAAATGTTCGGGCTCTTCCTTGGGACTATACGGCATCAGTTAAATTTGTTAGTTTTTCCGGTGTTATTTTGTTCATAAAATGCCTGTGTGGAAGTTCTGATTATTGTTTTGATCCACTATTAAGGTCAATTCTATATTTGTTGAATTTCTTTTTTGTCCAGAGTTATTCTGTTAATGAAATGCATGTATGAAAGTTCAGAATGTTGTTTCACAGCTAATTTCAGATCTTTTTTTATCCATTCTTAAGACTATTCTTTTGGAGTTGGATTTGTGGTTTATGTATGCAAGAATAAACCTTAGATCTACCAGATCTACCAGACCTTTAGCGATATTTTTTTTTGACAGTTGCTTGAATAAGTGTCGAATTACCTTATAGTATGGAAGAATAAGATGCCAATTAATCGAAAGATGGAATGCTATTTTCTCCAGTAACTATAGTGGAGAGGTGTGCTCCTGAATCATAAAAACTATGCTTTTATGATGGAACATGTGATTCAGTAAAATGTGAATTCTGCTCCATGTGTGATACCTCATTGGAGATTCAGTTTTTGGGGTCATTTGACTGTCTTTGTTGAATTTAACTGTCATTTATGATACATATAGCCGACCCACATAGTGGGATAAAGGCTTATTTGTTGTTGTATTTATATTTTTTGAGCTGTTTCTTCCAGTTGTGGTTAAAGGGAGATCTTGAGCTAATGACTTCCAATTGAGCAGCTAATTGCAAATTAAAATCAGAAGAAAACAGTCTCAAGCTGCTGGAATAAACTTAATTCTTGAGAACGTGATTATTTGATTTTAGCATTGATATTTTGTTTCATATTAACAGAAAAAAACTAGTTTTGTAGTTGGCTATGTACCTGATTGAATAGTTGGGACAGCTCCAAGATTTAATTAATACGAGGTCAGTTGTGACATGTCCTTATTTAAAGGAAGAGGCGAAGGTTTTATGAAGGTGTTATTGATTCTTTTGATCCTTTTAAGAAAAAGCATAAGGTTGGTGAAGGCCATTTTCTTCCTGGACAGTTGGTTGATGTCACTGGAATTAGTAGGGGTAAAGGTGTTAAGGTAGTTTTGTAATTCAATCCTCCTACATTTTCATTTTCCAATTTGCCCATAATCTCTATCAAACCATTACTCTTTTTACACTTTGCTATAAAATCCACAGAAGCTGTTGCTTCTATTTTTATTAGCTGATCATATCATTTTGCACCTTGCACTTTGTTCAATGAATTTTCAGTTGGTTTCTAGTAATGGCTTTCAAATGATCTTAACAAGGACTGAGATGCCTCTTGTTCAATGCCCGTAAATAAAAGCTATAAGCATGTCTCATGAGCATGACTTTTGAACTCTCTCTTCGTTTCTTATAGAATGTAAATCACTGAATTCTGTTTTCTGAATTGTGTTCTAATATGGCATTCTTTCTTCTTTTTTCAAGTTTGGTCTAGGGTGGTATGAAAAGATGGGGGTTTCAAGGTAAGCTTGCATCTCATGGTGCTTCATTATCAGATCCAAGTATTGGTTCTAATGGTTATGCCATAATTGTTAAAGAAGGTCATAAAAAGTGCAAGGGGTGCCTGGAGGCTGGACTGCATGGGTGGGAGAAGTAGAAGGGTAAGGCCAGGTAAATGGGTTCTACTTCTCCCTTTTTAGAGGAGTTGCTGCTTGAGTTTTGAATGTTGAATCAATATTTTTGCCTCCTAAATTATGTGGTACATACAACTAATATATCCTTATAATCCCCAGTTGTCAGCATTTAATGATTTCTAAACTTGACTCTGAATAATAGTTTAGGTGGTTGTAAGAAAGGAATTCATTCCCTCTATATCGATCTTCTCCGTTACTAATCTAATTTCATGTTTACTCCTGCAGTTTTGATAAAAATACCATAATTCTTTTCAGGTTTTGGGTGCTTCTTTTGATTTTAATTCAGCGATCCCAACATAATTTAGGCTATAAAAATGAGTTTTTTTGAGAGGGCTATAAGAGAGAGGTCTTTGAAATGCTCAATGCTATCACGTTTAATTTTGGGCCAAGAATCCTGTAGCATTTTTTTTTAAAAAAATTATTATGATCTTTACTATAAATTCAGAGCAAAAAAAACTTATTTAAAAAAGGTTCAAAATCCAGACCTGAAATTTTCAAAATTTTTTCACGCGTTTTCACCCAAAGCGCGTTGAAAACGCGTTTAAAATCGCTACGAACATAGGACAATAGCGTGTCAGAAACGCGTAAAAAGCGCGTGCAAACCGCGTATCTCTTCCGCGTCCGAACCGGGTCCGAGCCGCGTTTAAACCGCGTATGAACCCCGTCCAAACCGCGTATGAACCGTGTATGCACCGCGTATGAACCCCGTCCAAACCGCGTATGAACAGCGTATGAACCCCGTACAAACCGCGTATGGGCCGCGTATATGGTTTGGTCCGCGTCCGGTCTGTGTCTGGGCCGCGTCCCGACCGCGTCTGGGCTGCGTCCCGACCGCGTCTGGGCCGCGTCTGGGCCGCGTCCCGACCGCGTCTGGGCCGCGTCCGGGCCACTTTTTGCCCGCGTATCTATCGTGTATGGGCCGCGTGTATGCATGCCGTGGTGCGCGTCCGGTCCGTGGATGGGCCGCGTTCGGGCCGCGTTCGGGCTGTGTCTGAACCGCGTCTCTGCCGCGTACGGGCCGCGTTTAAGCAGCGTATCAGCCGTGCTTGGGCCGCATATATGCCGTGGTGCGTATCCGGTCCGTGTATGGGCCAAATGTGGGCTGCGTCCGGTTTATGTCTGGGCCGCGTCCTGTCTGTTTTTGGATTGTGTCTGGGCCACATTTGGTTTGAATTTGGGTTTAGTCCGATCCGTGTCTGGGGCCATATGCTTAAACAACAATTAATATAACAGTTAAAATATGTTTAACAAGTCCATCATGTAGAGCTAAAAAATGTCCACTTACAAAGGGACCCTAATCCCTAACCGGAAGGCTTCCTGCCCCGTTTGAGTCGACCATAATTCAGCCAATAATATTTTGGCCATTTACAGTTTTCACGACTTCTTCTCTTCTACTACTGTTACTCCTAGTCTACAACAGAGTAAATCTTTAAAAGGAAACAAAATATTCCCCCAAAAAATAAAATAAAATTGAGCAGCTACAGTTGGCGCTGATGATTTTGAGGGGTGTACTATAATTGGTAGAGGCGCTTTTGGTGCGGTATGTTCACAATTTGAATTAATCAAATTACTAGATATTAATGGAGGATGTGATTTCATTTGATGCGATGCAATTGAAATGTAGAAAATCCTTAGAACATTATTAATGGAGGATGTGATTTCATATGGCTCTTCACTTAGACTCGATTGAAGCTTATCGGAATTTTAAGAAAGTGACAAGGTTGAGCAGAATTTCTGAATTTTCTATAACCTCTGCATCCTTCCAGGTTAAGCATTTACGTTGGGAGAGGATTCTGCTTGTGGAGGTTGATAGTGTGCATAGCAAAACTTTTTTATTCTTTCCAAGATTCTAAATTTTTGTACATAGGTATGAATATCTCTGATTGCAGTATAGTCGCCTTCTGAAATTCATACACCTCTTACTGCATAATGTAACTGCTAAGATTTTGGATGTTTATTTTTGGTTGTATTGTCATATAGCTTAGATTGGTTTAGTAACTAGCCACATGAAGACCGCCTAATTTCGTAGTTTTGTCAAACGATTCTTCTTTAATGAATTAACATGTAATCTTTCTGAACTATCTGCATGACCACATATGAATACAACATGAAATTTACCTGATGTTAACTTTTTGTGTAGGGATACTAAACCAGATAACCTGATATTGGACAAAAATTATAATACACCTAACCAAATTAGGGACCAATTAGTAAATAAGAAAAAGTATAGGGACTATTTAGCAATTTGACAAAATGGGTCTTAAACCCCTTCCATTGCTTTGGCTGAAGTTCAGCCTATTTTTTCATCTTTTCTCCCTCATTTTTCTTCCATTCTTTTCTCTCAACTAGGGCAAGATGGAATGATGGATTAAAGGAGACAACGGCTCAATTTCAATTCAAACTTCACTCTCATTAAGGTAAAGAATCTATCTAGCTTATTTATCCAAGTTAATCTCCTTATTTAGTGTTCAAGAATAATAAGGGTTTGAGATTTTGTTATGATAGGATATGGGTTTTAATCTCATAAGATCAAGAACACTAATCTAAGGATTTTAGCATTTATTTGATTAAGTATAGAACATGGATTTATGGGTTTAAGTTAAATTGTGATGATATTTGGTTAGAGAAAGTTTATGAGAGTGAAATATTAATGGGTTTTAAAAATTGTAAGAAAATGAAGTGTTCTTAGATTAAGATTGGTGTCTAAGAGTTATTAGGCTCTATTTTGATTATTTTTTTGTTATATGTGAATGTTTTATAGGAAAAGTGAAGTGATTAAGTGGTGGAAATCGTATACCAAATGCGATATTGGATATTGGTTTAAGGTAAGTGGTTATGATATTCCTTTATGTTTTATAAACATTTGATAAACTGTGTTAATGAGATTTTGATTATATTGTTATATTAAAGTGGTTTGAGCATGAATAATATTATGAATTTAATGAATATGAAATATATGCAGTGGCTTTTGTGAATGTAAAATATTTTGTGAATGATTGAAATGAATTTGAAATGTTTTGAGCTCTTGAATGTTTAATGAACGATTGGGGGAACATGTTCCAACTTATTGTTATGACCCACCTAGCGGGGTTAAAGCTAGGAACCTATTGTTATGACCCACTTAGCGGGGTTAAAGCTAGAACTGGATCCAGTATTATGACCCAAGAGTGAATTGAATGATTCATGAGCTAAATGATAAATGATGACAAGTACTCAATGTACTTGTAAATGTTTGATAAGTGATGTCAAATACTCAATGTATTTGTGAATGTTTTGATAAATGATGATGTCATTGCTATATATATATGTACGTGTGTGTGTCTTTGACTGAAAATCTCTTCAAATGATGGTTTTCATGGGTTAAATGATGCTTTGAGAAAGGATACTATATATATAATGTGCTCAATCCAAATGAAGGAATATTTTGACTACTTACTGAGCATAGTGTATGCTCATACCACATATATTGTCTTTTTTGCAGATTCTAGATTCCATGTACAGGGTATGTGGACGACTTGAAGTGTAGAGAGCGATTTTGTGGATATGATAGTTGTGTATAGATAATGGAATGTTGTAGTAGATATTTTGAATGAAAAGGTATTGGAATGTTTGATTTTGATGTAAATGTATAGTCACGATTGTAAATGACGTCATTTGGTTAAAAGTTGTATATATAATATTTTGTTGACGAACATTGTGCCGTAATGTAAAGATATAGGTTTGAACGTTATATATTGAAAATGGAGATTTGAGAATTGTGCATATGGGTTATAATAGGTATTGTGTGGCCTATGTATATACGGTTGGTATATTAAGCTTGTCAACAGGAGGCTTCGCGCTTTTGAAATCGGTTTCTAAAAGCGTGGCCGTGCTACGTCGGATTCGGGGCGTGACAAAAATGGTCACTTGGAATTTTTTTTTGGCTTGTGTAAACCATTGCATGCCAAATATTCGTCAATCCTTTTTTGAAGTCAAGGAATTGTCAATTTAGAGTCCCCTCTTATGACTTTGTTTGGGTGATGGGATTTTACTTTTTGCGGTTTTCTTGCACCCATAAAAAAATATATAAAGTAAGGAAATAGGGCACAGCCATATATAATCACCAACATTTTTGAACATACATTTGCTGGTTCTCTAAATATAATATATATATATATATTATATTTATTGCGGATTAGGTTTGATGACATACATTTGTAAACTCAAAAACAAAGGAGCTTAATTATTAAGTAGAAGAGACCACATTTTAGTAAAATCGCTTAAATCCTTTATTAGAGAGATTGGTTTGGTATTGTTCTTGCAAGTTTCCCAATTTAGAAAAACCCCCTCCTTTAAAATAGAAAGTAATTTTGAAAAAAGACGAACATGGATGCAAAAATTGCAAGTTTATTTTCTTAGATGCTCCTAATTTTTTGGGGATGAATTTTCTC